>JAGQAX010000017.1:4065517-4665517 GCA_019142605.1 Cephalopholis sonnerati | reverse complement strand
GTTGCTAATGAGTAGTTCTTGAGTTAATGGTCCTGGAAATAATATATTCACATTTTGAAAAGCATGTTAAATCTTTAACTTCATGAATTTCGGAGATAAGTAGGGCCAATATGTCCCTAAAATATCATAATATTTCAGGGTAGTTTTGCGATAACAACATAATTGATTATATGACAAATATGTTATAAAATACATATTTACTATTGATTTAAGAATATAGTATTGTCACAAAATAAGTGATTGAATTTTACAGTTTGCATTCAAATAGTCAGTAAAAATTAAAGAAAAATGATCTCCCATTTCTTTAGTTTTTAAACAACAGTAACTCAGAGTGAGATTCAGATTTTGTACACAATAACTCAGAGTGAGATTCAGATTTTGTACACAATATTAATAGTACAACAAAATAAAATCTACCACAAATAACACATTTAAACATCTCCCAAATATGTGCTCCCTGGGATCTGTATATATAAATCAATAGGTGATTTCCCTCTCTTTTTTGTAACAGGTGTGACTGGACCCAACTGCAGCACTCAAGAGGCAGGCAGACAGTTGGTAATGACTTTTTTTGCTTACACAGACATACAAAAGTTCAGGGGTCTTTGAGTTTAGCTTAAATGTAGTTCTAGCAGTTAGTAAGTGTGGCAAGAGCAGGCAGGCAATACTTAAAGCAGTCTGAGAGCTGTGGACTGCACCGTGAGTGCAGGGGGGGGTCTCTTGCGAGGCTGGTAGTAGGGTGAAGTCTGATGTAGCTAGCAGAACCAGGAGAACTGAGGTATGCAGGACTGGTGTTGCACCACGCAGCCACAGAGCTGAGCAGACGGGAACCAGGAAGGGAGCAGGCAGGAATCAGAGTCGTAGACAGAAGGCTGAGGTAATTTCCAGGGCAGAGATGACGGACGGAGATCAGGAACACGCAGGGTCAATACCGAGGAATCAAGCCACACATGAATGCAGGAATGTCTTGCATGTAGTCAAAGAATAATCTGGGAGGAAGGCAGCAGCTGCTTATATGCAGGGAGTGCTGATGAGAAACAGCTGCGTGCACAAGTCGACCAAGTGTTGGTCTGGGACCTGAACAAGGGTGGAACAGGGGACCTCTGGCAGGTGGCCCAGAGGGTTGGACAGTGGCAGAGCAGAGAACCTCAAGTGGACAGACTGAGGGCCGGACATCTGAGCAGAACCACCCAGGAGGATGATCAGGATGCTGGCGTGATCTAAAGGGCGACCAGGATCACAGAGCACATGGGCGGAGCAAGCCGGGAGGTGGCCCAGCAGGAGCAGGGACTTGAGGCTACTGTGGCCCCACAGGACCAGGGACTTGAGGCTGCTGCAGCCCAGCAGGATAAGCTGGGGGGCAGAAGCAGCTCAGAAACTTGGGACTGTCCCAGCACAGCACAAACAGGAACTTGGGAGCACTGCAGCACTGCAGCTCTGCATGGACAGGGACTTGAGAGTGCTGCAGCTTTGCACTGACAGAAACTTGGGAATTCTGCAGCTCAGCATGAACAGGGACTTGAGAGTGCTGCAGTGACACAGGAACAGGAACTTGAGAGTGCTGCAGCTCAGCCCAGACAGCAACTTGAGAGTACTACAGCTCTGTACAAAGAGGAATTTCAGAGTGCTGTAGCTGGGCATGAACAGGGACTTGAGTGCTGCAGCTCAGCACAGACAGGAACTTGAGAGCACTGCAGCTCAGAATGGGTGGGTGTCAGCCAGGCCGCCGACTGGACTCTGGGTGCAGGAGTCGGCCCAGCCGCCAACTGGATTCTGGGTGCAGGAGTCGGCCAGACCGCCGATTGAACTCGAGGAGTAGGTGTCGGCTGGACCGCCAATTGCACTCGTGGCACAGGTGTCGGCCAGGCTGCCAAAGCAGGAAAAGGATTTGCTTCTGCCAGGACCCCTGACGCTGGAACAGGAGTGACGTCTGTCGGGACCCGCGACGCAGGAACAGGAGTGATGTCTGCCGGGACCCCTGATACCGGAACAGGAGTGGCGTCTGCCGGGACAGCAGATTGTGGGACTGGCTGGATGCAAGGAGGCTGGATGCTGGGGACCTGGGACTGAGGCTTGATCTGGTTGCTGGCAGGACGGGCTCGGGATTTCTTCCCCCATCTGGGAGTCTGGCTGAGGCTCCGAGGACCCCCCCAGGGCCAGGCGGGTTCCCAAGAACAGGTTAACGCCTGGGGTCAGCTCAGGATGTGGAGGCTGCAGGCTAACAACCCCAAGCCTAACAGACCCAAGCGCAGGCTGAGAGTCGGGAGTGCTTACAAAGTCCTTAATCCAACTGGGTTGCAAATTCTTTAGCCAAGGCCTCGAGGAAACCTCCTAGCGTGATAAGGCTGCCTGTCTGTCAAAGTGACTTGTGGCATATCTCACGTCATTTTGTAAACATATTAGTTTAAATGTCACTTCATGAAGGTCTCCTGCTGGGTTCATGAATGATTGGATCCCTCTGCGGTGGTTCCACGGTGAGGGAAAGTGCACTGGGTTCATTTTATGGCCAGATTGTACTGTAACAAGTGTGATTGAACCCAACTACAGCACTCAGAGGCAGGCAAACAGTTGGTAATGACTTTTATTACTTACACAGATATACAAAAGTTCGGGGGTCTTTGAGTTCAGCTTAAATGTAGTTCCAGTGGTGAGTGAGTGTGGCAAGAGCAGGCAATAGTGGTAGTGGAGTGAAGTCTGATGTAGCTAGCAGAACCAGGAGAACTGAGGTATGCAGGACTGGTGTTGCACCATGCAGCCACAGACAGAAGGCTGAGGTAATTACCAGGGCAGAGATGATGGAAGCAGGTCAGGGACAAGCAGGGTCGGTACCAGGGAATCAAGCCACAAATGAATGCTGGAATGTCTTGCATGTAGTCGAAGAACAATTTGGCACTGAGGGGAAGGCAGCATCTGCTTTTATGCAGGGAGTGCTGATGTGAAACAGCCACGCACACAGGTGAGTGGAGTTGGCTTGATGAAGGGGGTGTGGCTGGCTGGCAGGGTGCAGGTGAATGGAAAATACCAGAACCAGGTAAGGGAGAGAAGGGAAGCAGAATGCAGGCTGTGACGCTTTTAGCAAAATCCTAAATGATTGAATTGTTTTTTTTTTTCCCACCTGGACCATTTCTCCGCTAATCATCATGCTCTAACCTGTGCTCTAACCAGACTGTTTTGCTACCAAACATTGCATAGTCACATATATGTAGTTTTTTTATGACAAAATCACATGACGACACCGACTCCCATGTGCCCACGGCAAGAAAGGAGACAGAGAGAGGCTGTGGTGCTGCCAGACACGTGTGCACGCACACGCGCACACACACACACACACACATGCGCGCGCACATGTCTTTGACACAGACATGTGTGTAGCGGACAGAGAGCGTGCGTTGGAAAATATGTCGCGTCAACCACCTGTAAGGCAGACGACGCTTAAACCCTCCCAGGGTAGTGAAAATGGTGAAGAGGAAATGTTTAGTTCAATGTACAGTTCAAATAATTGTTCAGTTGTTATATTAACTGCTGTCATTAAAAGAAACACATTAACACCATGATTCCTTTAAGCTGTAAACCTAGGGGAAACACTGCAGTCTACTGTTGTCAAGACAGAGTGTCGATTCTCTTTTGACCAATAAACAGACTACAGTGTTTCTAGCTCCACCTTTTAGTATTGGATCAGTGTGCCAGTTAACTCAGTGTAGGGTGTTGAAAAAAACAGGACAGAATGGAACAGTTCTATCGATATCATACACAACTTTTGACAAGGGAACCATAAAAATAACTGTTTAATGTGTAACAAACTCAACTAAACTGAACTTGACTGCTAGCTGGAAACGAACCTTTAGTAAATACAGTTATGTATGTCTTAATTTCTCTTGGGCTTAGTGAAGCTAAATAGTTTTAAATCTAAAAGAAACAGAGTGCCTATCTGTAAAAACCCTTTCGTGTGTAACTTTAAAATGCAATTCATGCAAAAAAAAAGAAGTACAAAGATTATTTCAACTACTCCCTCAATGGCAGCACTGCCATCCCTCCACGCATCCATCAATACATCACTGAATCTTGTCAATAAGTCTCCAAGCTGTCAGTGGATCCATTTCATCTCCTCAGATGCAATAACAAAATAGAAATGGGAATTGTTTTTCATTCAGTGCAGATTTGTATGCTATTGAAAGTCAATATTAGCCCAGTGAATGGAATACTAAGTCTTGTGGTGCTCCAGGCCTTCATAATGAGCTTGTATGTACTGTAGCTGCAGGAAGTATGACCCTAACCGTTGTGGCAAGGCAGATGCTTTTTTATTATTTTAAAAGCAAGCCTTTAGTAATGTGTACTGGTTTTTTATCCAGGCAGATATGCCTAGGGGCTATTATTCACATATGGTTTGTGTTAGCTTGTATTTGCTGTAGTATTATATAAGGGCCATTTAGCACACTGCACACACAGACAAGAGAGTAAAACAGACAGAAATACTGCACCTAACTACCTGCAGTATGCGTAATTCTGCAGCCCCATTTAAACGAATGCAAAGAAATATTGGCAAATATTGACCCTGCTGTATTTTCTGATATTGACAGGAGATCAAGGACAGAGAGCGGCAGCAGGATTACTTGGAGATGGCAGTCAAATCATTTCAGCACCAAAAAGATATTACCAGGCAACAAAGAAATAGCAGAACAGTGGAGAGGCATTTTACACGCAATATTCTGACAGTAAAATGCCCCATAAAATCACAGACCCAGACTTAGAATACCTGGAACTGAAAATGGAAAAAGTTTGATTTGGTTGGAAAGAAAAGTGCATTAAGAGTTGTTGTTTGAAAATTTAAACTGCCTGAGCTGTTTATGTTTTTACACAGTTTGACAGAAATGAAATAACACAAGCAAACTGCTTTAGTGTTTGTCTTTTTGGTAATTTCAGACCAAGACTGAAGCTCAGTTCTTTTGACATTTAAAATGACATTTGTGTTTTGATAATAAAATAGATGAGACTGGACTGCCACAGTGCCAAACAGTGCAGCCCTCAGATTCAACAATTATGTTTATTCCATTCAGTGATTACACTGAGGAAGCTTGCAGAAAAAAAAGAAGCTTTTTATCTAGCAAAGCAATCCCAGGCGCCTCCAACATGTGATGCATTCATGCTGCCATTGGGTGACAAATCGGACATAATAGCTCTAACTATCAGGGTACTGTGGCAGAGATCTCGCTTTCATCCATCCAATTAAATTGGCTCAGTCATTACATGAATGAGATGTAATAGAGGTTAGATGCATGTGCACAAAATCCAGCCAATCACATTTAATGTATTCAGTGATTAGGTCTGCACCTAAAGAGACAGGAAGAGATGGGACAGGCATTTCTGTTGACAGGGCTCCATTTTAACAGGAGAAATATTCTAACAAGGCACAACCCTATGATCTCCATCTGAACGCCTAGGTCGCTGCCGTGACATCATTGTCATGGCTCTGACTCCATTTCAAGCCATCACAGAGGAAGTCCCAATCTTTCTGCCCCAGCAAATCTACTCCTCTCAACTATTGTTAGAGACTAATGCACTGTGCCACACAGAGAATAGCCCCCTCTTACACAGCTCTCTATAAATAGCCTTCTACTTAATCTATCCAGGATTTAATAGATTTATTTCAGATAGATCTGCTTCCAACTATATGAATCATGGCAAAGTTTATAAAAGCAGCTTACACACACACTTTAAGTGAAAGTACACTGTGCGCAATGCTGCAGTCCTCTCAATGGTCATATTTAGCCTAAATCTGCTTAAATGTTACATATAAGGGGAGCAAGGGGAAATGTGATTTCAGTACATAAAATAATGTCTGCATTCTTAAGCCTTGTTTCCACAGTGTTTTGTTTGAGGCCATAATTCTGTTTAGTATAAGGAGCAAGCCCCCTAGTGTATAATGCATTTTACAGATGCATAGAAATGGCAGGCAAGTTCCAGCTGCAAGTCCAAGGGGAGGTTATACCATCGATTCAGGAAAACCCAATCAAATGCCTTGGCAAATGGTACAATTCATCCCTCAATGACAGAAGCAGTGTCTCCATGACAGAGAAGCAGGCTGAGGATTGGCTAAGGAAGATTGAGTGCTCAGGCCTACCAGGCAAGTTCAAGGCCTGGCTCTTCCAGCATAGCCTGCCACCAAGACTCCTGTGGCTACTGACGATCTACGAAGTGGCAATGACAACAGTGGAAGGAATCGAGAGGAGAGTGAACAATTACCTTCGCAGGTGGCTCGGTATTCCACCAAGCTTCACGTCAGTAGGGCTCTACATCAGGTCCGGGCAGTTACAACTACCCCTATCATCTGTGGTCGAGGAGTTCAAGGTGGCAAAGTGCAGGGCCGTGATGATGTACAGAGACTCCACCAACGAAAAAGCCAGAGGCACACACATCACCACAAGATCCGGATGCAAATGGGCAGCGGACACATCAGTTGCACAGGCAGAAAGCCTGCTGAAGTTGAAGGACATCATCGGGAACCAGTGCCTTGGGCGACAGGGACTAGGCTCCACCCATTTCCAACAATGGGGGAAAGCAGACCTAAGGCGAGGAGAGACATGATCTGAGCCGAGATCCGGCAGCTCGAAGAAGAAGGGAGAAGGGCCAGGGCCGTGGAGCTTGGATCACAAGGAGCCTGGACGAAGTGGGACCTGCCAAAACATAAGATCACTTGGCCTGAACTCTGGAGACTGGAGCCCTTCCGCATCTCTTTCCTGCTCCGTTCAGTGTACGATACTCTTCCCACACCAACAAACCTGCACAGGTGGGGGATGAGGGAGGACCCCACTGTGCACGCTATGTGGAGAAAGAGGAACGATGGCGCACATACTGGCTGGGTGCAAGACTGCGCTTAGCCAGGGGAGGTACCACTGGTGCCATGTCAAGGTCCTCAGAGCACTAGCTGACATCTTGGAGCAGGAGAGACGGAAAAAGCAGCAAGTCCATGTGAGACCAACACCATCCATTCAGTTCATCAGGGAGGGGGAAAACCACCATCCTCCAAGAAGACCAGGAAGGGCCTCCTGCAGGCAGTACCATCACGGGAGATGAGGGTGGACCTGGGAAGGAAACTACATTTTCCCCAGGTCGTCCAAACCTCCCTAAGGCCCGACATAGTTTTATGGTCTGAGGAGACCAGTAAGATCATCCTGATTGAACTGACGGTCCCTTGGGAAGACGGATGCGTGGAGGCCTCCAGGAGAAAAGCCACAAAGTACCAGGACCTGATCCAACAATGCAGGGACAAAGGATGGCAGGCCTGGCTATTCCCAGTTGAGATCGGGTGCAGAGGCTTCCCTGCACAGTCCGTGTGGAAGATGCTCACAGCTCTGGGGATAGCAGGAAGGGAGAGGAAGACAGCTGTCCGTAGGCTTGGGGAGGCAACAGAGAGAGTCTCTTGCTGGGTAAGGAGTAGCAGGGAGGAGATATGTTGGGGGCCAGGAGAGGACGGGCAGTGACTGGCCATCACTGCCGACCCGCCAACTGGAGGGCGTTGTGGTTTAGGGTCGAAACGCCCAATTACAGTTGGACGCCACCTGATGACATCTTCTCCTGGCCAAAAGCTGCAGTCATATCTCAAGTGACTGAAGGAGATAGCATCCAGATGTACTCAATAGCCACTGCAGGAATGAGAGAAAAGTTAATTTTGCCTGTCTTTCTCTGTCCAGTGAAATATATGTATGAAGCATTAGCTAGACAAAACCAGAACAAATGATGCATAGCAGCAGTTAAGTGAAGAGGTTGGCCTGCCAGATATGTAGCGAGTTTTGTTAAATATTTTGTTAAGAGACATATGAAGTACTATGCACGGATTCTGTCATACATCTACCAAAGTTAGCTAAACATGCTGTTTACTTTTTAACACAGTCAAGCAACTAAATTGAATGGATGTGAGCTAATTTTTTTAATGCTAACATATGGTGGAACACGTATGCATACAGTCTGTCCGAAATCTGCTGCAAAGGTTCAGATTTTTCAACGTATTTGTAAACGCACTGCAGATCATGCAGATTCCCATAGGAATTGATAGATTTTCGGTTACTCACATACATGCACAGAGCTATATGGAAATTAGTTGTTAGAAGTTTTTTTTTCTAATTTTTGGACATTGTTTTGTGCTGGCATGATAACCTTATACTCACCAAAGCAATTTCTGACATCAAGTAAGACAGTGGCATTGAACCTCCGTGCAAACAAGTATGGCAAGTATGGTAAGTTAAACTAGGAAGTCAGTCTGGAAACTGTGATGGCTATTTAAGGGTCCAGTGTGTAAGTTTATCGGCATCTATTGGCAGAAGTGGAATATAATATTTCATCTTCTTTAGTATATTATCACCCAAAACTATGAATTGTTGTGCTTTTATTGCCTTGGAATGATCCATTTATATTTACATACGGAATGGGTGCTCTTCCACAGAGTCAGCCATGTTGTTCTACAGTAGCCCCAAATGGACAAACTAAACACTGGCTCCAGACAGGGCCGTCACCACTTTTGCATCGGCCACCGTAGTTCTCCTACACTCTTGGCACAAGGGAGAAGTTTCACTTGGTTGCAATTTGCAACCTCAATGCTAGATGCATTCTAAACACTAGACCTTTAAAAAGTCCAGCAGATGAAGTTTTGGTGCGGTGGCAACAGTCAGAATGGCAGGTCACATTATGTCCACTGGCCCAGAAAAATGCCTTTTTTGCCTTTTTTTTAAATTAAAAAGTCAAGAGCCAAAACTAAATTATTTTTTGTGTTGTTCTTGCCATTTGTGCAACTTTGTGCCATCTCACAACAGTTCTCTCCATGGTTTACAACAGATAGTTTGGGTAATAATCATACTACTGTTTGCCTTCGTTTTCCCTACCTTTGGCCAGCCTGGAGTTCGATTAAAAACTGTTTAATAGACTGCTTGTGTTTCTTGTCCTGTTCCTAGATCTCACTAATTAACTTGGTGAATACAACATTATTACAGTATTGCCAATGGGAATGAAAGCCAACACTACAAAATCAGATTTTTTATGGTGACATCTAAACATAAATAAAAACAGTGCAATACTTGTGTGCTTAAGGATAGAAAGTACATTGGCACATTTTTCACTGTGGCTCGTGTAATATTGAAACTGTAATATTCTTCTTGCCTTTGATGTGAAATTTATTTGCTGTGTTTTACTTTTTTTGCAGCATCATTGCAGACCATTTTAAATGTACAGCCTGGACATCCGTGAATGAAAACACAGAGCCAATTGATTCTGTAATAATGGCTTGCAGTTTTACCAAAGATTTCAGATTTCTGATCCCTATATATTCCCGTACCTGCCATGGGAAAGTAGGACATATTTTTGCTTTGTTGTACAGAAAATGGAACTCAAAAAGATGAACGGTGGAGTGTATGGCGTTTGGCAGTGGGTGACAAATACATTATTGCTTTGCGCACGGTAGCAAACAATCCAAGTGCTGCTTTGGAGAGTGAGCTGTCACAGTCCCCGCACCCAGGCAGCATCACACCATAAATATCAATAAAAGAGAGAAAGTGAGATGTCCTCGGGGAGACTGCAGCGAGGTACATGAATTAGAAATGTCACCAATAAGTTTGGGGAAAGGGGAGCAGGTCTACAGCATGGCTCTCAATTCATTCCTCCGCAAAACAAATTTTACCTTGAGGGAGATAACATCATATGATAGCAGGCTGTGGACTCCTGTCAGCCATAATAGGAGCAACTGGATAACCATCTATCAAGAGCCAATACAAAAAAGATAAATAAAAACATAAAATAAATTGATGTTCCACAAATAGAGCACTTGTATACTACCCCTTGTAGAGAGCAAGGAATTTATGTATTATGAATTGGTGTTATATGACCAGAGAAAACTGAGAAAAAAGGCTGCCAGACTACCAGAATGCAAACCAGAAAGGGTAACATCATGCAAGCTTGGTTGTTTCAACAAAGGAAACAATCATTCTCAAATCACAGTTAGATGGTACACTAAAATATATTTCTGAAAGCATTTGAGGTGAAAAAATGGGCAACACAGTAACAGAATATTGGTTTATATTTTATCAGCACTGCTTAGTTTTGCCGTACATGTCTTCCATTTTTACAATAAAGAAAACAGTTTAGCATCTACTTCCTGTTCACAAATTCCCATATAACAGCCAAACAGCACACTGAAATATATGTCTTAAGGAATTTCAGGCAAAAAAATACTCAATACAGTTACAGAATCTTGGTTTATATTTGATCAGTACTGCCTAGTTTTGCAGTTTCATCTGAGTGTGGTCTGAGTTTGATCCACTTATATGCTCTTTGTGTCCATGGTGGCCTGGCATATGAAAATAAAGAAGTAAAATCTGTAGTTCAAGCAACAGCGCTAGAGCCAGGATGATGACTGGATCTGAGCTTAAAGATGAGCAGGGAGACTGCAGTTCATTGGTACATACTAATGACACTGTTGGCTACAAAGACTGGTTGAAAATTGGCAAAGTATCTCTTTAAAGCAGTGAGTTTGAGTTGTAAATTAATTATCTGTACATCTGTAATCAATAAACTTATTGATTAATCAGCAAATGTTTTCAGCACACCAAAAAGTAGGCAACATTGAAGTGATCCATCTGACAGCTCTGCAAAAAAGCACAGAAGCTGATTTTGAGTTATCGTTTTTTCAAATACACGTCCCAAATATGAGAGAATCTGTGTAAAATCACGCCTCCTCATCAAGCCAACTCCACTCACCTGTTCACTCAGCTGCTGCTCATCAGCTCTCCCTGTATTTAAGCAGCTGCTGCCTGTCCCTCATTGCCAGATTGTTCTTCCATCTCATGCAAGACATTTCACCACTCACCTTCGGCTTGATTCCCCCGGTACTGACCCTGCCTGCCTCTGACCTCTCTACGTCGTCTGCTTCCCAGTAAACTCACCAGCCTTCTGTCCCCGACCATGAGTTCTGCCTCAGCATCTCTGGCTTCTCTCTGCCTGTGGCTGTGTGGTGTTTTGCTGCCATGACGTTTTTAAGTGAGTGTTCCCCCCCTGCTGTCAGTTGCCTGTCGTGAGACACCACCACACACTACCGTGTGTGTGTGTGTGTGTGTGTGTGTGTGTGTGTGTGTGTGTGTCTCCTACCTATTGGCTCATTTCCTGAACCCTGAGACTATGTATCGGCTCTGAGTCCGAAAAATGACCTGCCTGTTCATATTCCTGCTCCCTTGTGTTAAATAAAAGTCCTTATCAACTGTTTGCCTGCCTCAGAGTGTTGCATTTGGGTTCAGTCTCACACCCTGTGACAGTAATATATGCACCCTGCATATTATACTGCTTTCATTAATATTAATTAATCAAATAAATTATAAACAGTGCTTAAATAATAAGAAAAATTGTTACACTTTTTAAATTTACTTACAAATATATGGGTATATATACGAGTAAAGAAGTGATGGGTAACAGTGCACTGGTAAAATTAAATTATGTAATTATACTTTATATCATCTATAAGTAGTGTAATTTATAGCTGAGCTCACTGTGAGTGCTCATACAGAACTCCAATTCAGATGCTGTACAGCGTAATAATTATCAGCTTGTGTCGCAGGAAGATTTTTAATCAAAATGCAACCTGTAACTCCACAGCCCTTGGTCAGACTTATGCAGTAATATATCATCCTTACATTCACTGAGTCAGACTTTAATTAATAGCATGTTTGCAGTGTTTTCCCCACATCTTTAATGATTAAAAATGCATCTATACTCGGACCGAAGCCCATTGAGACGTAAGAAGCGTTTGAACTCCAAGGCCTTCTAAATAAGCTGAGTTATTTCCTCTGAGGCACAAAATAAAGGGGTATTATGAGCCACACCTGGCAAGACAGATGTCCGGGTGAGGGCTATCTGGAAGCCACATCTGAGACGCGCTTGTAACTGAGACGGAGCAGCAGGTCGACTGCCGATATGTCAGATGCTGTCTCACTGAGAGGCGGAGGAAACCAAACTTTAACCTCTTGTGCTATTGAGCTGAAAACTGATGCATCCTCTTTTTTGGCTTGTCCTGGTATAATGCTCCCTGTGCTTTTGTTGAAAAAAATACTGGTAATAAAAAAGATGGACTGTCAAGCTGGCTGGTTAACTGTTTGAAAATGTATTTTCTGTGAGTTTGTTGGAGCTGTAAAAGCATATTTTTGCGTATTTTTAATAAATCTCCTTGAATTTTGTCACGTTTGTTCAGCATCTGGACACTAACCTGCAGCAAAATTATTACATTTCCCAATTACAGCAGACCTATGTAATATGATGTCCTTTGACCTATTTCTCCTTATTTTCTCAGTAGTTGTGCATTCATTTGCTTAGCCACAGACCTCTTGATCTTTGCACATTACTGTGATAAACTCCTGGGCGTTTTCCCTCACTGTGTTCCTT
Organism: Cephalopholis sonnerati; assembly: GCA_019142605.1. Lineage (NCBI taxonomy): Eukaryota > Metazoa > Chordata > Actinopteri > Perciformes > Serranidae > Cephalopholis > Cephalopholis sonnerati. Next base: position 4,653,106 of record JAGQAX010000017.1, on the reverse strand, counting down.
TTCATAAGAGTCCTCCTTTAGCTAAGAAGTCATTTATTAAGCTCTGTACAGTCTCCCACTGGGAAAGTACGCCAAACACCTCCTGACCCGCAGCTCATTTTAGCTCAATGGGTTCCTCTCTTAAAAAGAGCCTGGAATGCAGAGTCATAACAAAGATGGAGCGCATGGCTAGACGGCAATTTATTAGGCTCTTGTTTCCCACAAAGGGAGATTTGGTGAAACACCTTTGTGACCTGAAGCCTGATTTCACTCTGCAGTGCCTATAGGAAGCTAACAGGGCTGCACTTACAAAAAAAGTAACTCAAGGGAGAAACGTTTAATATGAAAAACAGCTTAATGCCGTTGTTGTAGGAAGAAAAAAAAAACATACAGGTGGAACTGTCCTCTAACAGATATGTTTTTTTGTATGTTTTTTTTTTGAGGATTATCCCTGCAGTGGTTTAATGTGCTGCCTTCAGTCTGAGGCAATGCATTGTAAATGTTTTCCATTAAAGGCACTGTTGGTAGTTTTTGACCACCACTGCTCTGCATATTGAGAGATCTGAATATTTGGTTATTGAGAAATTGTGGATTTTATCTTTCAAATATTAGAGAATGAGCTGCTTTCAATCTTGGCCATTTTGTATATTGCAAGTGGTAAACAATTTGAATACCTGAATGTTAGGGATGCATGATATACACTGAACAAAAATATAAACACAACACTTTTGTTTTTTCTCCCATTTTTCATGAGCTGAACTCAAAGATCTAAAACATTTTTTTTTATATACACAAAAGACCATTTCTCTCAAATATTGTTCACAAATCTGTCTAAATCTGTGTTAGTGAGCACTTCTCCTTTGCCGAGATAATCCATCCCACCTCACAGGTGTGGCATATCAAGATGCTGATTAGACAGCATGAATATTGCACAGGTGTGCCTTAGGCTGGCCACAATAAAAGGCCACTCTGAAATGTGCAGTTTTATCACACAGCACAATGCCACAGATGTCGCAAGTTTTGAGGGAGCGTGCAATTGGCATGCTGACTGCAGGAATGTCCACCAGAGCTGGTGCCCGTGAATTGAATGTTCATTTCTCTACCATAAGCTGTCTCTAAAGGCGTTTCAGACAATTTGGCAGTACATCCAACCGGCCTCACAACCGCAGACCACGTGTAACCACACCAGCCCAGGACCTCCACATCCAGCATGTTCACCTCCAAGATCGTCTGAGACCAGCCACCCGGACAGCTGCTGCAACAATCGGTTTGCATAACCAAAGAGTTTCTGCACAAACTGTCAGAAACCGTCTCAGGGAAGCTCATCTGCATGCTCGTCATCCTCATCGGGGTCTCGACGTGACTACAGTTCGCAGTCAAATGCTCACATTCGATGGCATCTGGCACGTTGGAGAGGTGTTCTCTTCACGGATGAATCCCGGATTTCACTGTTCAGGGCAGACGGCAGACAGCGTGTGTGGCGTCGTGTGGGTGAGCGGTTTGCTGATGTCAACGTTGTGGATCGAGTGGCCCGTGGTGGCGGTGGGGTTATGGCGTGGGCAGGCATATGTTATGGACAACGAACACAGGTGCATTTTATTGATGGCATTTTGAATGCACAGAGATACTGTGACGAGATCCTGAGGCCCACTGTTGTGCCATTCATCCATGACCATCACCTCATGTTGTAGCATGATAAAGCACGGCCCCATGTTGCAAGGATCTGTACACAATTCCTGGAAGCTGAAAACATCCCAGTTCTTGTATGGCCAGCATACTCACCGGACAAGTCACCCATTGAGCATGTTTGGGATGCTCTGGATCGGCATATGCGACAGCGTGTTCCAGTTTGTGCCAATATCCAGCAACTTTGCACAGCGATTGAAGAGGAGTGGACCAACATTCCACAGGCCACAATCAACAACCTGATCAACTCTATGTGAAGGAGATGTGTTGCACCGCATGAGGCAAATGGTGGTCACACCAGATACTGACTGGTTTTCTGACCCCCCAGACCCCCCCAATAAAGCAAAACTGCACATGTCAGAGTGGCCTTTTATTGTGGCCAGCCTAAGGCACACCTGTGCAATAATCATGCTGTCTAATCAGCATCTTGATATGCCACACCTCTGAGGTGGGAGAGATTATCTCGGCAAAGGAGAAGTGCTCACTAACACAGATTTAGACAGATTTGTGAATAATATTTGAGAGAAATGGTTTTTTTGTGTATATAAAAAAATGTTTTAGATCTTTGAGTTCAGCTCATGAAAAATGGGAGAAAAAACAAAAGTGTTGCGTTTATATTTTTGTTCAGTGTATATCAGGACGATAAATTATTGACCAATAATGGGACATTTTTCTAATAACGCATTATTCCCATAACTAAAATTGTAGCTGATAAATAGCATGAATAATGTCAAGCCAGACTGCTTTTATTGACTAAACAACGGTAGCATCTATACACCCAATACAACTGCAGTGCACTGTCTAGAGGGCAAAATATGTGGCAGTGTGGACATCTTTAACAGTTCCAGAGGAAGACAACGGGATTGCGCCGAGGGTCTGATCTCCAACCACCAAACAGGTAAGGCACAATGCTGAAGGACTGTCTCCAGAGTGTTAGCACAAGCTAATCAGCAGCAGCGTACATCCAACACCAAGCTTTAAAAGGCTCAACTCTGTTTTTGAATTTATTAATAACTGCTAATCATGTGACATTAAAGTTAGCGATTATTTGTATCGTTACCTGGCGACCCAGTCTGGACTAGGGATGCACCGATCCAGCTTTTTCAGTTCCGATACCAATCCCGATGCTGTGGCTTTGAGTATCGGCCGATACCCGATACCAATCCGATACTGTTGATTCTATCAAGTTTTTATCCATAAATGTAGGGTGAATATGGGTAAAGTGGGACAGTTAAGCTTAATCATGTTTATCTTTACATGTGTATACTTACATTACTAAAAATCATCATTGAGCTCATCATAGATAAGTATGAGAGTAAAACAGATTGGTTCTGTATCGATGACGTCACTTCCGGGGGCGTGGCCGACGATATTCAACTACCCCGGTGGTGAAACAAGATGGTAGGTAAAATGACATAGCATTTTTAGGTGAAAGATGTTAATGTTCTAGAAATAAGAAAACTGGTGGATAGTTTGTAATTGTGATATATTTTGTTAAGGGGTGTAATGATGATTCATAATTTTTAAAAATCACATCCATGTGAGTCTTACTCTTTTTTTAAAATGCCATTTTGCTACTGTCCCACTTTACCAATATGCTATTGGTAAAGTGGGACAGTGTGTTATTGGCAAACTGGGACAGTCATTTAAGTCATTCTAAAGGTGGAAATAAGTTCCCTTTTTATTCATCCCTCATAAATTTTCTATCTAGCTAGCTAGAGATGTAAACAAATTTACTTAAATAGCATAAATCAAGCTAGCTACAATGAAAATAATGATTGTGATGTAGCTAGCTAGCATAGGCTAGCCTATGCTAGCTAGCCCTTGCCCCGCTAACCCACACATTTTGCATACTCTTTAAATTGATATAAAACAAAAACTATGATAGCGAGAACATTCTTTTTTTTTTGTAGGTGAAAAGTAAGATTTGTGTCTTTTACATGATTATTTTGCACACTCAGAGTACTAGTGATAATATTAATGATATTAATGAATGATAGTAGGCTAATGATGATTGGTCTAAACCTATTTCAGAATCCAATGGCAGAAAAGAGCAGAACAGGGAAAGGAAAAGAAAGGAAAGGAAAAGAAAGGAAAGCAAAGGAAAGGAAGGGAGAGAAGGGAAAGAAGAAGGGGCCAGGTCAGAAGGCAGGGAAGGAGTTAAATAAATGGAGTGAGGAAAGAATGAAGGGTGCCATATTAGAATATCGGGAGCTAATGGATGCAGGACAGACTCCTTGACTGCGCATGCTTGCACGTGCCTGGAATGTTCCAAAAAGCACCCTCCAGCGACGAGTCCAAGGTCATGTCCAAGAGTACAAACATGCTTCGAGTCGCAAACCAGTCCTTCCTGAAGAGAGCGAGGCAGACTTGGCCAGTCTCATCAAGACCCTAGCCAAGAGAGGTTTCCCACTACGCAGGAAGGATATTCAGTCGCTTGCATACCAGTATGCAGAGGCCAACAACCTGCATGGATTTTCAGTTAAAAAAAAGAGAGCTGAGCAGGTCTGGTTTGAGAATTTTATGCGCCGAAATCCTGACCTCAGTCTGAGAAAACCGGAGGCCCTCTCTGCTGCAAGAGCAGCAGGGATTAACCCCACTGTTATTAAGAAGTGGTTCCAGGAGTATGAAGCTCTCCAAGCTGGAAATCAAGGATGTGCCTTCCCATATTTGGATTTGCGATGAGACTGGTGTGCAGGACCATTTTCTGTCTTCCAGTGTAATTTCAGAGGTGGGGAGTGCCTGCTATGAGGTCACATCAGGCGAAAAAGGGGCGACAACCACAGCTTTGGCCAGCTTTAATGCTGCAGGGAACTATGGTCCACTCATGGTCATCTTCAAAGCCAAGAGACTTAAGCCAGAGTGGCTTTATAATGTCACCCCCAACACACTGTTAAAGGTTTTGGACAATGGTTGGATCACAACTGATCTGTTTTTGGAGTGGGGGAAGCAGTTTGTGGAGATGCTCCCTAAGGATGACCTCAGACCACATGTGCTACTGCTGGATGGCCACACCAGCCATGTATTCAACCTGCAATTCCTGAGGCTCATGCAGGCTCACAGGGTGCATGTGGTCTGCTACCCTCCCCACACCACCCACTGTCTGCAACCAGCAGACAAGTCCCTCTTCAAGTCCCTTAAACATCATTGGAATGAGGAGGGACGGAGCTTCATGCGGCAAACAGGAGGGAGAAAGCTCCTTAAGGGGGAGTTTTTTTCTTTGTTTGGGAGAGCATGGCAGAAGGCAGCCACAGTCCAGACTGCCCAAGCTGGCTTCAGGGGAACTGGGATGTTCCCAGTAAATCCAATGGCCATACACCCCAGTGTGTATGAGCCAAGTCTGACCACCGAAAGGCCACTGGAACCAGTTGAACAGCCGCTGGAACAAGCTGAGAGGCCAGTGGAGTTTGAAGGAAGAACAGAGGTGACTGAACAGCTGCCAAATACCGCTGATTGGATTGGGGCGGAGGTGGCTGTTGGGGAGGAGGACACTGACAGAGGTGAAGAAGAGGCATTTATTCCCCCTCCAGTTGTTGCCACTACACTGCCAGGTGTAGAGAGAGCGACTTTCGCCACACTACTCCTGATTCCAAAGAGAGAGAGAGGCCAGGCAAGACAGAGGTCCAAACCTCCCTCCTATCACCTAACCAGTGATGAACATTTTTCATACATTGCTTCGAAAAACCAACCAAAGATTGCCAAAAGCACAAAAAAAACAAAAACAAGAATGATCGTGAGGGAGGGTACAAGCTTGGATGGCCAGGACATTTGCAATATTTGCAAAGCCAGATACGGTGCTAAGAATGATCCCAAGGAGAATGAGGATTGGATCATGTGCATGGTTTGCCAGGACTGGTTCCATGAAACATGTGGTGAGGAGAATGGCATCATTGAAGATGGGGAAATGTTCACTTGCCATGACTGTCTTGATGTCTAGCCACTGACAAATGCCCCCCCACCTCACACAGCTGTTTGCTGTTTGTCCTTTGAGGATCTCTCTCTAGTGGACACCACAGACACTTTTGCTTTTGTTCAGAATCTTGGGTCGTCCAAAATAACGTGTTTTTTGATGTGACATTTAGTTTTTGAATTATAGGGTAAGGATTTGTTCAATTTGTTTGGTAAATTCAGGTCTTTTTGTCCCGTTCCCAATGTATTTTAATGTGGGTGCTTCTCTCTCGTTATGTTCATGAAAGTTCTTTTTAATATTTCTATTAATCAGAAATGAATTGTTGTTGTTTTTATTATTGTGTTTCAATAAAAATGGAATGTTTTGCAAGTGTCCCAGTTTGTCAATATATGGTGTCCCACTTTACCAATATTGCCTGAAAATTTTGGTTTTGGGTCAATGTGTTTTTGGTGAAGGGTCATCCATCCAGTGTTTAAAGTTTCTTTGTTATTTCTTCTACACAGTACAGTAGAGATCTTAAGCTATTTAAAATGGTATCATATGATGGGGTAAGACATTTGGTTCATAATCAAAAATTATGTTGAAGGTAAATTTTCAGAGAGTGTCCCAGTTTACCCATATTCACCCTAAATTCAGTTGTAGTAAACCCTGTTTTGTTGTTTTCCTGAAGGAGGTTGAACAGTATGTGTGAGTGCTCTCTAGCTTGATGAACAAAAAGGCTGTTAGAACAAATAATGTCTTCAAGTTTTTTTATGTTGATTATATAATGTAATGTACCCCTGGCTCCTTTATTTATTTCCTGTTTACATGTGCTATACGGGTTATTATTGATTTCATACTTCTCTTAAATTCCCTGTAATCCCTATCTGTGTCTATATTTGATATTGGTTAATAAAGTTTGTTTAAAAAAATGTTGCGGCGATGCAGACCTCCTGTCTGTCTCTGTAAGCTGAAACCATTTCCCTCAGTGGAAACAAAGCTTTTATTTACTTTAATTTCACAGATAAGAAAAAATAAACTGTGAAGACAATAAAGTCTCCGCTAAAGAGCGTTTTAAGTCTTGTGTGTGATTTATCCTTGAGCAGAGGAAATCTCCGCTCGTCGCTAGGCTAATCGATACAATGTAAAATGCCATAGGCTTGTGCTAATAATGCTAGCATTTTGTATTTGTTTGGAAAACGTGTCTGGTATGACAGTTGTTTTGTCGGTGAATCTTGTGGTATAATGGAGCCAAATTATGTGCCGTCACCTTTGTTAAATGTTGCTGTTGTCTCTGGTTTTATATGAGAAGAGGAAAAGATCGCCGGCCGCTAGGCTAATCGAGACAATGTAAAATGCCATAGGCTTGTGCTAATACCGTTAGCATGTTGTATTTGTTTGGAAACAGTGTTTAGTATAAGACAGTTGTTTTGTCGGTGAACCTTGTGAGTTGTAATGGAGCAAAACTGTGTGCCATTACCTTTGTTAAATGTCGCTGTTGTCCCTGGTTTTATATGAGAAGAGGACAAGATCGCTAGTTGCTAGGCTAATTTATCCAATGTAAAATGCCATAGGCTTCTGCTAATAACGTTAGCATGTTGTATTTGTGTGGAAAATGTGTCCAGATAAAGACAAGTGTTTGTCTGTGAATGCTGTCAGTTATAGTGAATCTGATTTGGGTACTTGTGTTTGAAATGGTCTCTATTAAGCCATGTTTAATGTGTGTTTAATGTGTGTTTTGAATCAACTAAACTTTACAGCGCTTCACAGAAACCTCCGCCGCTGACTAGTGTTTTGGAGGTGTAACTGCAGAGTGACACAGACACACCACCACACAAGTAATAAATACTCACAATGGTGTGGGCGACGTGCGTAGGGTCTACACAGCCCGTCTACTGTCTGCGGAGCACGCATGTATCCCGCCGCACGCCGGAGATCCAGCTCGGTGCTGGATTCCCATCACCCCTGCATATGACCGTAGCTCGCGCCGCAATAGATTTAAAGGGAAGGGATCGGCATTGCATTTTCCGATACCCGATCCATCTATTTTTGATCATATCGGGCCGATATCCGATCCAGATATCGGATCGGTGCATCCCTAGTCTGGACCACTTGTAATAAACACCGATTGCTTATCTAAGTTCAGTTTTAATGTGTGAGGTGAATCAATAGTGCATTGCTATATTCTGCTTGGCAGTTGTGGGCTAGTTTATCGTGGGACGGTGAGATGGTGCCTGGGTGTGTTTATAAAAATGCAGCGTGCAGATGTAAACATTTCATATACCAGACATAACACAGACCTGTCGATGTGCATTCAACGTGTTCATATGAGTCTGCTGTCACTATTTGTCTCTGGTAGTAGAAACTCCACTCTGCAGTGTAGTTTATACACTTTACTGATACACCAGATTATTACACAGGAAGAACGGGCTTCATAATCTCCCTTTCTCTTACTGTTTACTATAAATTTAATACTGATTAAAAGTCATTTTACTTTCACATCCTTGTATTAATGAAATTTATGTATAGTGTAGGGTTATATGGAGGCAGTGGCAATGAGGGTAGGCCATTCGGCAATACCACAGAAAATCTCCCTCTTTTTCACAGCCTAATGTTGGCAGGTAAGGGAGAGTCAGAGCAGTTCTTTGTTGTTGTTGTGTTAGCAATAGTGATGTCATGTTGATTTGGTTCGGACAGGGCTATGGAGTATTAAATCATCTATATTTTCTCACTACATCTTAGCCGTTCTTACCCTCAAGTGTATATAAACTACAGGTTATACACTTCTTTTTAAAATACAAAAATGTGAAATGTATCTGTTATTGGCCATGAGAAGCAGGTAATTAACGGTTATCATGTCGGTTGAAAAAAAATCCTCTGTCTCTATCACAAGTTAATTCAGCCACTAGTTAATCTTGCACACCGGTGCCAAATGAAGGCGTATAGCACATTTCCTGTTAAAAAGATGGACAGTGCGTCCGTCCAATCAGCGACGATCCTTGTCGATTGCAAGGTACCTACCTTTTCTGGTATAAGTTAATGTTGTTGTGTTTTCTGCTTTCTGGTTGTGGTTTCTTTTTTGTCGTTGTGTTTTCCGATTTGTTGTTGTGTTTTCTCTTTTGTTAATTTTATTTGCAATTTGTTGTTGTGTTTTGTAATTTGTTGTTGTGTTTTTCTATTTGTCATTGTGTTTTTTAATTTGTTGTGATTTGCATATAGGAAAATTACCTGTAGGTTAATTTTGTACTCGTTTTAGGCACCACTATCTCAATGGAAAGTGACCGTAATCAAATTAATAACTATGTAAATCAATCATTAATTTGTTGGTACACTTATCAATTATAAATCAGTCTCAATATCTAAGTTATGAGTTCTCTATACAGTGATTGTAGTTTCAGTTCAAGGACATACATGGACAACGGCTTGGCGATAAATGAAAATTCTTTGCTGGAATGTTTAACAACTGAGGAAATTAATCTTAAATGGAGATTTGGTGAAATTCTGTAAAATCACAGGAAGTGTAAATGGGTGGAAGCAATAGAAAACACTTTGGCAGTTATTCAGTTTGGCGATAGTGAGAAGAGTGTGTAACTTTGGATAAATTGCAGACGCAAAACTATGTATCTAATGAAACCTAAATTAGGATCCGAATAATTAAGTCTCCTATTCGACATCAACTCTTATCACAACACAGCGGCTGCATCAGGTGAGGGAAGGCTTGCCTACTTTCTTTGCAGCGTCGATCCAATCGGACGTGTCTCAGGAGACTCCAGCCGTCGCTTACCACTCGGCTTCACTTCACAGTCTCCCCGCGGGACGATGCCAACGGCAACCAGTGATGGGGCGACGGTCTGACGGCGAAGTTCTTCTGGTAGTCCTCAAACGTCCGTTATCTTGAGCTGCTGAAAGTCTTAGTTTGGCAAAAGAGTCCCTGCCTTGGGAATAATTCCGGCAGGTGGCTGGCCGCTGGACCTGATGGATCTTGGATGGAGTTGCAAGTCGAATAGAAGCTCCGTTATGGGACCGTAGCTACCCGCTTATGATAAAGTTGAAACAATCTCGTTGTCCGTACGAGATTATTACTAAAGTTATCATTAATGCTCAAAAATAAAATTAATGCGATCGGTGGGCTTCGTCACCTCAGGTGTGATATTACTGGAGGCCCAAAGAAAAAGAAAAAAAGGGAAAAACTCAGGACTGGCAAGCAATCCTGGTACACGGAGCTTAATGTTGTCAATCACACGGAGTGGGAAAAGTTACGCGGAGACCGAGACTAAGAGCGTAACAGGTAAAGCATAAAAAATCTTACAGAAAGAAAAGTTGGAAAAACAAAAAGAAAAACAATAACAACAAAAAAAGAAACAGGAGCTGGAGAAAAAGAAAAGAAGAAAAGAGAAGAAGAAGAAGAAAAACTGCCAAGCTATTGAGTTTTATCTAGAATTGAGTGGGCGTGTTTCACGCAAGGCGGGTCTCTCAGTTTAAGCATGACTTGATTTTTCCAGATCATATACTTAAACATTTTACTCGCGATAGCCACATACTCTTCCCATTATGGTCAAAAATCGGCTTCATACCATCACATTTAGACATCATATATTCATTCTACGACATACATATATATCCTTGAATCAACAACAAAAGAACAAGAAGAAGAAGAAAGAAAAAGGAAAAAAAAAATTTGTGCACAAACATTACCAAGTAGTTTGCAGGTGCATCAACATACTAAGCATGATAACACTAATAACACTGGTTGATTAATCAAGCTACTATTCTTGAACTCAAACTATGATACACAATTCCTACAGGATTCTTGCTTAACTATCGTCATAGGATGGCAGTATGACACTACTTTTAAATGAGGGGTTAAAATGTTATAACATGAGTAATGTGTATATTTCACATTTAGGAGACATATTACTTTTGGTTAACCAGATAGCTTATTCTTTGCTTAGGAACGTGTCTGGAGCTTTTGTCTCCCATAAGGGTGTGAAGTAACAGACAAAGGCAAAGAACTCAGAAGAGAGGAGTGGGGATGGGGGTGGTATTTAGTCCTGGAGACAACAGTCTGTATGAATTGGTGTCCCTGCTGCTTTTGATCTCAGCAGGTCAGCGGGCTTAGAAAGCTTCATTGATGGTCCTAGTCTGGCTAAGGTGTCATGTCTGCTGGGTTTTCCAGGATGCAGATCAGCCACCTGGAGCCGGGAAGGTTTTGGAACTGACACCCAGACCTCTTGTCTGTATATTTGCAATTCCTGTTTTGGAGGTTAAAAGTTCACAAGGCTGTTCCTCCTACCTGCACTTCAGGGCCACCGTACAGATGAACTGTTTACTTAAAAACACTTTGCTACATGTTACTAACCACATTTAGCTTGATGTGTCATTTAGTTTTCCTCTACACTCACCCACTTCAACTGATGTGTAGCAGCCAGTTTCTGGCACCAAGGTGTGTAATTATCTATTTTAGCTGCCCCGGATAGAGGAATCAAGGCAGCACCAGCAACAGCCATCTGGCTGTGTGAGAACTCAAGTCTCTGCTGGCAGAAACACAAATGTGTTTTCACCCTCCCTGTTCAAAACACCCACCATAAAAACCTCCACTGTTCTTGTTTTACAGATTGTGTATTTGACGCTGTCTCATTGATTTTGTGTGCTCTTTTATTCCAGCTGCCAGTCAAATGGCCAGCCTGGCTTGTTTTACTCCTCCTGGCCTGACAAGTATTTATAGAGCATCACTGTAATTTACAGATAAAAGGCGACTTTTTTCAAATCTTTGTAATGTTCAAAATAGAGGTTCTTTTTGAAAGACAGGAAATTAAGAATTTAAATGCAGGAACACTATGGTGCATTATGTAAAAGTTCTTTGACTAGAATACTATGCATATGTTTGTGTTATTCTATATTTCTTGATTGATTTTATCAGACATAAAAAAAAAAAACAACAACAAAAAAAAAAGTAAATTAGCCAATGCTGTAATTATTATCATTAAAAAAAAGAAAAAGTCAGGGTAACACAATAAAGCCCTAAGGATTATTTCCACACTATTTACATTCATCAAGTTATCCACTGCGATTCACTGTATATAAATACTGAACCAGAAAAATAAAACAAAGACACCATATTATCAATATCAATATCTTACTGTGGATATTCTCTGAGTCAGTTAATTAGCACCAGCATGAACCCTCCCAAGTTGCATATGGTTTCAAGATTTCCTAGCAATCTATTCTATGGAATCACTGCCATGCACAGAAAGGTTTACTTCCCCAGGTGACTCTTAAACCTGGGAGGAAAAAAGTCAGTGGAACTGTCCCTTATGGAATAGCTGTGAATATCCCTCACCTGTATGAAAATGTTTTAGGTATGGAGGTACACCACCATATGCAATCTCACGGTCAACTTGATCTGGGAGACTCTTTTCTGAACTTTTAAACCACCTGAGGCTCTCAGATGTGACCGCTGAGCTCTCATAAAGACATTAGAATAACCCTAACTATCCTATTTTGAGAAGCCTGAAGTCTGATCTTAAAGTACAAAGTTAGCCCATGGTACAATGAACAACGGGCATAGTCAAAATAAGGCTAATCACAAGCTCCTGCCAGGGTCAACACTGCTTTCCTGTCCAGAAATTTTGAAACTCTGGTTAAGAAGCGTGTTCCCACCCCTGAAATATGGCTATCTAGCACACAGACAAGGTGATTGACTCCTTAGCTGCAAGCGCAGTGTCACCATCAACAACATTACAACCAGGGAACCTTTTTGATTTTATCTTTGAACCACCAAACTCTGGTTTGAACTATTAAATGGTAGGGATTCTATTATTTTTCTAAATGGAGTGACAGCTTATTTTCTGTCATTCACCTGCTGACTATTACAGGCTCTGCGCTCAGAGTAGTTTCAACTATGCTTTTATCTTAAGAGAAAAAGATCTTAAGTGAAAGACTTCAGGTCATTTATTAATAAGAGGAAATAAAAATGGCCCAAGTAAACTTCCTTGTGGAACCCCACAATCCGTAGACCGTGGACCAAAGCTTGCCCACAATAGAATACCGAGTGGCATGTCAACCATTTTCTTATTCACCGTGAAAATAAATTGATTCACATCAGGATTTTTTTTGTACTCTGAATATAAGTTGCCAGAGTGCATTAAAAAGCATAAAAATAGAGCTTGTTTATTTAAAAGACAACAAGCAAGTTTTCACCCCAATATTATTCATGTATTAAATTGTTGTTTGTTTATTGAGACACTGTCCTGACAGCACCTACTTACTTCCTATTTTTTAGATAAGAGCCAACACCTCTGACCATTGCATAAAAAAAACAAAAAAACCAATAGATTTTTTGACTTTCCATGTTAAACACAAAGGCACGCAGCCTTTCTTTCAGAGTTGTGAACTCATTCTTGGAACTGCTTTAATTCATGTTGTTCCTCTGAGCCTACACATGTAGCTATGGGAGCAAGCCAGTTAACCTAAACAAGAACCACACTGACCTGAAGTGACCTTGTAACTAAGCCCATTGCACAGCATTTGCACAAGTAAGCAATACACCACCACCATCACCAAATAAAGCAATCTTGTTTTGTGTAATGGGAAAAAGATTTGATCTTAGGGGCATATGCATAGGTCATAGCCATCTTAAGTTGAGACTGAAGGCCTATTGCAGTTGTTATCTGTGTGAAACAGGGCCAGATGGGGCCTAACCTTGACTCATTCCCCGCTGGGCATTCATCTTAGCTCTAATTAGCTCCTTTTAGAAGCTTGCTAAGCTAGTTATATCGCTGTGGACACAGACACCTCTGCCTCTCACACAGTGCTCACAGTGGAGTCTGTGTCGTGTTAGGAATAAGAAATCTCAACCCTTTTGGAACTGATGACATCCACTGATGAAATTTACAGTGGATGGATGTGATTTGCATTTATGCGACTGCTTAAGTTAAAGGTAAATGCATGATTTATAATATAAGTTTATGAAACCTAAGGAAATATTTTGCATCATATTATATCGTGGTCTGACAAGTATATTTTTTTCAGTTTGAGGGAAAATAATTTACCAGTTTACAGTGCTATGTACTTTTATATAATAAAATGTATTGCAGTCCAACCTGTATTACCCGTGTGTGAAACCTTGTATTACATTAAATATCTGCGCATGGCAACTAGTGTATGGTAGGGAAAAGATTCTAAATAAACTATAGTTAAGGTAAGGGAAAGATCATGGTTATGGTTTATAAAAAAGCAGTAATTTCAGGTATAAGACAGGACACACTTTCTGTTCTCCAGCATAAAAGTCTGACACGATATACACCCATCCACCATCCTGATCTCATTTGCTATATAAAGTGCTCATCGATTCCTGCATTGGCACTAAACATTGGCTTTTGATGGAAATAGTGAATCATCCAATATTAAGGTAATTCCTGGGGACACTGGACTGCAACACAACAGCCCTGCAATGAATCCTACAAAGCCTATATTGTTCAGTTTTTGCTGAGATCATGTCAACTTTCTAGTAATTTTTGTGATCTTGTCAGTGGACAGCTGTCTATAGGGACTGATGTACTGATTCAATAATGTCCAGAATGCAAGAGAAGTTTCTGAGAAAGAATCTTTTTTTTTTTTTTTTTACAAGATACTGAGCTCCTCTACGACACTGTACATAAGGAATACTCGATCATCAAATTTTTTTTCTACCATAACTTAACAACAAAACAAGACAACTTTCAGTATAATGAAGTCCAACGAAACTTTATCTCAGTGTGTGGCCTCAAATGGAGATGATCTCTCTGACAAAGTGCTCCCAAAAAAATTTAATTTCACAAAGGATATGCTGCAGGCCAACTGTTTTGGAAGTAGTAGATTGTCAATAGGCTATTGTGTTGGAAGGTTTAAGTTGGTTAGGCGCACATAATAGGTCAGTAGTCCCCTGAAGTAGCATTTTCAGGTAAGGGCCTGTGTCCACATAGCGTTCTTCTTTGGCAGAAAAGTGTTGGCAGGGAGTGATTTTTTTCTGGTGCTTGGTTAAAAAAAAAAAAAAAAAAAAGCATTCTCTGTTCTCTGTGTGATACTGGTGCTGAAATAGGATGGACAACAATTTTTTGTCTCCCCACTTTCTTTGCGCACAAGGAGACACCACGGGGTCCATCGTGCGTGGCCAGATCACAGTCAGATGCACTCTGCCAAATACTATTTTGGAAGCGTGCCAAACACATCTTTTGGTAATGCCATGGTCAAGTTCCCTTTGAGTACCTGTGGTTGTGGTTGTTTTACAACAGACTGATGCTGGCTGCATAAAATGTAAGCAAGGGATCTGCCGTGCGTAATTGCGGTTCAATAGTGCGTGACATTACTCCAGTTAGAGACTGCAGATGGTGCACATATCTGCTGACTTCAGATGGTTGTAAAGACAGTCACCAGTGTAAAGGAAAGGCCTTTAGAATATGGAACTAAGGCACATCAGAGAACACAAGTGTTGATATTTACATTTTAAAAAAGAACCCTTCAAAGTATCTGCGAGCTCTTTTAGTGATAACAACCAAACACAGCCAAAACTCTGTTAGAGCGCAAAGTCTCCTCATAACATAACGTCATCAGATGTTACCTGCACCCCAACCCTAGTATTGAACCCAAGCTGGTGCCTGTGAAGCATGGGTTTTGTTTCTATGACATCAATATCTTGTTATTAACGTAAGCTAGCTAGCCAACATAAAGCAACATTAAAATAGGGTTGACTGCACAGTTAACAAGCTTACAGTAGGTATGGTGATAACAGCATGACACTCACCATCAACAGTCAGTCTCTGGCTGTCTACCACGAAGGGGCTTTTCTTAGATAGCTACTGACTGATGTATCATACAGGGGATAGACAGTAGCTAAAGGAGAAGCAGTGACAACATCAGCCCTTTTCTGAAAAGTTTAGGGTTAGGGTTAGAAAAGATTTTCAACTAGAAGCACTCAGAGCAACTGAGCAAAAAAGCTGCTTTTCTTCAACCATATAAGCTCTCTCCTCATTGGGAACAATTTTAAAAAGACGCTAGTGCTCTGAAAGACAATTTGTGGACACAGGCCCTAAAGCAATAAACAGGGCTTTGCAATTGTTACATTTATGATCAGACATGAAAACGGGTCAGGGGTGAAAAAGGTGAGAAGGATACGACCCCTCTAGGGGGGTCCGGGGGCATGCTACACTACCCTAACCCACACAGTAAAACTGTAATTTGTTTTACCCATAGACATATATACGTAGATGCAGCATTGACTGTGGAGGGACGTGCCTAAAGCGCGGTCATCTTGATACAGGGTTAGCAGAGGCGGAAGTGCATGTACATCTATGGAGGTAAGAGATACTCACAATCTTAAAGTAGAATTATTCACTGAATTTTCGACCGATTACCAAACGATTTAATTTGTTAAAAACGTCGCACATGACTATGACACAGGATGCTTGGATGTTTTAAAAATGTCGGTTTTACTACCCATGTACATATATACTTAACCCCCTGGAACCTAATAATAATAATGATGATGATAATAATAATAATAATTATAATAATAATCTAATAATAAAATGATCACAATAATAGCAATATTAATTCTAATACTGATAATAAAAAAGATAACAATAAAAGCAATAGTAATAATAGTGATAAGAATAAAATGATGATAATTGCAATACTGATGATAATAATAGTGATGATTAAATTATAATAATCACAATATTAATTACAATTAAAGTGATAATAATAAAATGATAATAGCAGTATTAATTACAATAGTGATAGTAACAAAATGATCATGAAAATAATATTAATTATAATAATAAAATAATGATAACAGCAATATTTATTATAATAATAGTGATACTAAATAATATAATAGCAATAGAATTATAATGATAGTGATGATAATTATAATAATACAATGATAATAGCAATTAAAATTAATGATAATCAAATGCAATATATACCCTACAAGCAATTCTCTGAATAAAAACCTGAATAAACTTGAACGTTTTCTGAACCTGCGTGAATATATGTTGACAACTGATCGATTTATGACCACTTTCATAGTGCAAACATGTCAATCCTCTGTAGGCATAATGCACAGTAGAAGCGAGCGGCACTGTGCCAAGATAGCCGCGGGTAGGCACGTCGCCCCAATAGGCAGCAGCAGTCAACGCATCGTATGTCTACGGTTTTCCCCATAACATTAGTGCTACATACTCAGCTGGATTTCAGAGTGGCAAATGTATTTACAGTTACAATATAGTACGTTGGTACGTTACATAAAGAAAAGGACCGTAATAGTATGAATGCTCAGCATTCCCATCAATTTCGTATCTTCCACTGACTAAAATCCGCCTACTTTCTTTGATATAAATAGCATGTCCTGTGACACATGACAGATAAAACGTTAATATGTTGACTTAGATTCTATCATGTAGCTAGGTAGTGGAGTCACGAAAAGCTAATGTTAGCTTGCGTCAATCAGTCAACGTTACCTTTAGCGTCTCAAGCCGGTCCCCTCGGCATCCGCCCAAGTCCAAACGTCAGCGAATGAGTCCAGTCGTCTGCCCTCGGGTCAGCACAAACCAATCAGGTAGCAGTATTATCCCCCGCATTCGCGCTTGTGTCTCAGTGCTGTAGCACTAGTAGGGGAATGCCTTGTTGAATTCAAGGCTCCCTCCACACACGTTCGCAGCTCAACACACCCCCCCACCGTCCCGTCCTACCCCCCCCCCCAAAAAAAAAAAACTCATCGGATCTACACGATTCACGTAGGTGACCTATTTTGGATTCAAAACGGCGAATTTCGCCGAAAGGTGAGTGATTTTCATGTCTGATGATATTGGCATCATCACACACAAACACACACAAAAAGGTATTAAAAGAGACCTATTATGCTTTTTGGGGTTTTCCTTCTTCTTTAGTGTGTTATCATTTTTCTGCCTCTTGTGAGGGAAATCCTCCTCTCTGAAGAAGTGATGGACTCCGTGTGAGAAATCAAGTCTCTTTAATACATGCAGCATGGAGAGAAGACCCAAAGCGTTCTCTGACAATCTTCAAAATGTACAGACCTTTATACTAAATCTCAGCTTTGATCCTAGGTCGCACCCACCCGCTACATTTGTAAAGGAAATTGCCCCCCTCCCAGTAAAAGGTTAAGCAAAACAGGAAACTTTCCCCCTACCAAATGGTCATCACCTCAAGATACAGAGAATTGCCTCCCAATAAAGATTCCTTAATTCCCACACTCTATAAGGTCTGCTAAGTAAAAAAAAAATAAATTACAGGCTAAGTATCCCCACAGACACACGGTTCCTGACCTGCCTGAAACAGCTCGTTTGAATTTCCTGCTTTTATTTCCGTGTAGTTATTTCATAACAATGTGCAATTAGCATGGCACACAGTGCCCGCCTGCCGGCCACTGAGCCACAACCACCAAGCACCTACTCTGAGCAGAGATGGAGGAGAGAGCCTGCAGAGTTTGAACCGTAAAGGAGCTGTTGAGGAGACGTCATGTCTAGGGGACGCTGCTTTCTTTATTGTGACTGTTGGAGGTGTCTCTTTTTCTTTTTCCTTAAAACAATCACAAATAACATTAGACAACTCCGCATGTTCGTTTGATGAAGAATAACAGGAGAGTAGATGGTCTCACTTAACTTCTATTTATTCCAAAATCAAAAAGATTACGAGATACAGAGCTCTGGGTCCGATCCTCTTGCCTTAACCAACAACAACAGCGAGTCAGGGCACGAAGTCTGACCCCCTATGTTTCCCTGACCCAGTCCTTTAAAGCGTTACAGTTATGAAATGTGCACGCAAGATGATTGGCTGTTTCTCCGCTGCAGTTCCGCTCCCTCCTTCTGACTCCACCACGCCTTACTGCTTTCACGTCAACTGCTTCTGCAAAACAAGGTTAAACGAGAAGATGCACGCTACCAAAGCGTGACTTCAGCATCAGCTGTGTATACGAACTTGTTGTCAGTAATGTGCAAGAAAGCTCACTATCCTAGGACATTCAAAGTTATTGTCTTGGTGTTCTTTCTTATCTTTGGGTGATGGCGCCTGCGGCCTCCTGTTTCCAAGGCCCTGTCTGTCCTCCACCTAGTAATTTTCCACTAAGCTCTTATAACACACAGTAAATTTCCAGTCTGTAATAGCTTCATATGTTCTGCTTTTCACCTGCTTAGAGAATGGGTACAGTGATCAATATATAACTTTTTTACAATAATCCAACATGACCAAAAATTACTCTTGTTTGGACTGCCAAAGGATGAAGGAACAAAGAAGAAGTGGTTGGATTTTATTTTTGATACAGTTCCTCCACAGTACAACCCAGACATTTTATTTTGTTCCTTCTATTTTCCTGAGGACTGCTTCACAAACTGGCAACAGTTTACAGCTGGATTTTCACAGCAATTACTGCTGAAAGATGGAGCAGTTCTGCTTTATAAGTTGTGGATTTGTTGTGCAAAAACAAACTAGGAAGCTCCTACCAAGTTTTGAAGTGTGGAATAGGCTGTAGGCTGTAGGAGCTAATGTTAGACTGTACACCCAGTGCTTAGCTGTAGGCCTCGGCTAACTGGCTAACCAAAGCTATTGTTTTAAAAAGCTTTTGCTACTCGGCGTACAGTAAGTTAAACTGCTAGCTGCTGATTTTACAGGGAGGGGACAAGACTGTTTAGTGTTTTAGATGTTGACTATGGATGGCAGACTCGAGTCATGAATTTGATGACTTTATACTCGACTTGACAAAATGTGAACAGACGTGCAGATCGACTTGACTTGGACTTCAGCCTTTTTACTTGCTACTTTCCCCAAAACCCAAAGATTAAAAAGTATGTTATTAAGGAACGCTCTGTATCTTTCATGTGTGTGTCTGTGTGTGTGTGTATTTTTTTATTTTGTTTATTTATTTATTTGAAAGGGACAGTACACATTAATGAACATCAGTATGTGAGTACATGTGTAAATGTGTCGGAGTTAGCAAGCCTGCTAATTTACATCCGTAGTCCCTTGGCAGGTAATAGACAGACAGACACATAGGAGGTAGATGAGAAAAGAAAAGAAGGACTAATAATAATAACAGTACACAAGGAGTTCACATTAAAATACCCATTCATACATAGACATAAAGTGCAGTGTGGATTCTATAAAGTGCCGGGTGTAAAGTGCCAGTTGTTAAAGTGCAAGTGCATGATAGTTAAATAGATCCACATGTGATGGAACACTCCTGCCGCTTAGAGTGGACCAAGACATCGGATACTTAGCAGCAGATGAAAAGTCCCATTCACAATTTAAGTACACAAAGATAATACATCACAGTGCAGTATAGTGCAGTGCATGCATACATACATATATGTAGGCATGCACTGCACAACAACAATAACAACAACAAAGACAGTGCAAAGCATGGCGGACAGTCACAGAGCACGGTACATACGTATATGTATCGCACTCTGCGAGAGGTCCGCCTAGCCATGATTACAGTGTTGGTTTGTTTTGAGCCAGTTTTTGAGGTGGGCCATAAAGGTGCTGTAGGTAGGGCATTCTCTTATTGTACATGGTATGTTGTTCCAGATGTTACTGCCCTTAACCGACATAACAGATTGTCCAAAAGTCGTGTGTCTGTAAGGTACTTCGCAATCTCCCCTGGAATTGGCTCTGGTGGTTCTGCCACTGCTAACTTTAAGTTTTATATATTCTTTTAACGGAGGAGGTGCAAGTCCATTGAGTGTTTTGTAAATAATACAGGCGTACTTAAGAACTTTAAAATTTTCAAAACTCAAGAGGTTGTACTTCTTAAGGATATGGCAGTGTGTGTGTCTGTGTGTTTGCTGTTGGCATAATGTTCAATCAAATTAGATCCATGTTGTTTTGATCCAACAGCATCCATCCAATCAAACTGCAGGACAACCAATGAAGAGGAACTGTCAAACAAAGCACCAGTTGGCAAAAATGATACCAAAGATAGTTTCTTTCAGGTATAAAAACTATGAGGTGGTCAACAAAAAACGAACTGCAGTATGCAAAACATGCGGGACAAAGATTACAGACAGAGACGCAACAACTTCCAACTTCGTTCAACATTTGAAGTTGCACAAAAAATGGTAAGTTCTGAATGAAAGCTAACGTTTATCGGCCAAGTAACTTTGCTAGCTGCATAGTTACATCAATGAGGCTGTATCACTGTTAATGTTACATTGCTAACACGGTAATCTGTTGCGTCCACTGCGAGTTCACTCCCTTACTCATACTTTTGTTGTTAAGTGATAGTTGGGGATTTTTTTTTAAGTGGGGTTGTATGAGGTTCTTACATATACTGAAGCCTCCCCATCTAATTTTAACTTCACCTTTTCTTTTAGAAGTGGCAGGAAAGGTGGTGGTACTGCATCTATAACTAATAACACACTGGAGTCCAAACAAATTTTCTTTGATCAGTACACCACCTTTGAGCATCATGCAGTTGTTTTTAACAGTCCTCCAATTTTGTGCGTTACTATCTACAGACCACCAAAGCATGATGCTGTTTTTATCAGTGAATTCTCTGAATTTTTATCAATAATTCATGCCACCTACAACTCCATTATCATAGCTGGTGATTTTAACTTGCATGTAGACAATCCAACTGACTCCCTAGCACAAGAATTTTTAAATCTACTGAACTACCTGGACTTCACACAACATATCACACAGCCGACTCACAACAGGGGACACACTCTGGATCTAGTTCTCAGCTATGGCTTATCAGTTAGTGTGTCCTCTGTTGTTGAGTTGGCTGTGTCGGACCATTACTGTGTGTTTTTTAATGTCACCAGTTTTATCCAGCGGGAGACCTCGGTGAGAACTGTCAGGAAGCGCTATATTACCCCTGAAGTGGCTGAAAATTTTATTGACATTTTTACCAAACACTCTCCGGCTACTCTACCTGCATCCTGTGATTTTATTGTTGAGCACTTCATCAACAGACTTAAGTCTACACTTGATCTTGTGGCTCCACTTAAAACAAAGAAAATACTGCCTAAACGCACAAGTCCGTGGAGAAACGAGGAGATGAAAATGCTGAAAAGAAATTGCAGGGTAGCTGAACGAAAATGGAGAAAATACAAATTGACAATTGATCATCAAATATATTGTGAGCACTTAAAGAACTATAATGCTGCTCTTAAAAATGCAAGAAACTCCTATTTTAGCAGCCTAATCACCAACCATAAAAATAATCCTAGAGTACTCTTCAACACTATTGACCTTTTAATCAACCCTGTTCTTAACAGATCACAAAACACCCCTACAGACTCCCTTTGTGAAAACTTTGCAAGCCACTTCGGGGGTAAAACTGATTCTATAAGATCTGCTATTTTATCCAGCCAAAAGCCTGATTTTAACACATCTGAAACCTTGCTTTTATCTGAGGAAACACTGGACAGTTTTGTTCTGGTTGATGCTGAGATGCTTGGTAGAGTTTTCTCCCAAATAAAACCAACAACCTGCCTTTTAGACCCGATTCCAACATCACTTTTTAAAACATTTTATGGATTCTTTGCAGTTGAGCTCTTGAATATTTTGAATTGCTCCCTTCAGACGGGCACTTTCCCTGCTGCCTTTAAAACGGCAGTGGTAAAACCCCTTCTGAAAAAGAACAATTTGGACCCCAATGATTTTAATAACTACAGACCAGTGTCCAACTTACCATTTTTAAGCAAAATTTTAGAAAAACTTGTTTTTATTCAGCTAAATGATTTTTTAGACAGTCACTCTATTCTTGAGAAGTTCCAATCTGGATTTAGAACAAACCACAGTACAGAGACTGCATTATTGAAAATTGTCAATGACCTTAGGTGCAACCTGGACTTTAACAAACTCACAGTCCTTGTGCTACTTGACCTAAGTGCTGCTTTTGACACGGTAGATCATTCAATTCTTTTAAATAGACTAAGACATCTCGTTGGCATCTCTGGCACTGTTCTTAAATGGTTTGGTTCTTATCTAAGGGATAGAAATTTTCTGGTAAGTTTGGACACATGCTCCTCTAGGATCCATGAAATCAAATGTGGTGTGCCCCAAGGCTCAATTTTAGGCCCCATACTTTTTAATCTATACATGCTTCCACTTGGAAATGTCATCAGGAGACATGGTGTCAATTTCCACAGCTACGCGGATGACACACAATTGTATATATCTATGTCTCCTGATGACACAGGGCCAATTGATGCCCTTTTAAAATGCATCTTAGACATCAAATCCTGGATGGCAGAAAACTTCCTACAGCTTAACCAGGACAAAACTGAAATTTTAATCATCGATCCTAAGGCTCAGGGAGAGAAACTTTTATCAACACTGCAATCTATGTCTTTAACTCCATCCAATCAGGTAAAGAACCTGGGCGTAATTTTCGACTCTGAGCTCACTTTTATTCCTCACATTAAACAAGTAACAAAAACAGGTTTTTACCATTTAAAAAATATAGCCAGAGTCCGCCCCCTTCTCTCCCAAGCTAACACAGAGACGCTAATGCATGCTTTTATTTCCAGTCGTATTGACTACTGTAATGCCCTGCTTTCTGGTCTTCCAAAGAGAAACATCTCAAGTCTACAACTTCTACAGAACTCAGCAGCACGGGTTCTGACGAAGACCAGAAGGCGGGCTCACATTACACCGGTTTTAAAATCGCTGCATTGGCTCCCTGTGTGTTTTAGGATTGATTTTAAGGTCCTCTTAATGGTTTTTAAATGTCTTAGGGGTCTGGGACCTTCTTATCTCTCTGAACTGCTTTTACCATATGTACCCTCGCGGACCCTGAGATCCTCTGGCACTGGCCTTTTAATAGTTCCTAAAGCCAGAACACGAACATACGGTGAGGCAGCCTTCCAGCACTATGCCCCCCGTCTGTGGAATAGCCTGCCAGAGGACCTGAGGGCCGCAGAGAATGTTAACATTTTTAAAAGCAGGCTCAAGACCCACTTATTTAACCTAGCTTTTAACTAATGTTTTATTTTCTTATTGCTCATTTATCTAGTTATTTATTTATTCAGTTCATTTAGGTTACTCTTAGTTTTTTAGTATAGTCTTATGCCTTTATTACCTCCTGTTCTTTTATGCTTTTATTGTCTCCAGTGCTTCCTCGGTGGAGGCTGTCTGTGCCGGGGGCCGTGCTCGGCTGTGGCTGGGATGCCTCCGACTCGTGGCGTACAGTTGCTGGGCGGGGGTGGGGGGTCTATGGCAGCTCTTTGCTGCTGTGGGCCACTCACTGTCCTGTAGCTGGGTGGGCGCCCGAGCGGAGGCGTCCTGGCCTGGGCCGTGGGTGGCTCTTGGTGCAGACGGCCTCCTCATAGTGTTTCTTGACCTGGTGCCTCTGTGTTCAGCCACATGGTTTTAGCATGTTTTAAAGATCCACCCCACGTGTGTGGGTATGTGCGTGTGTGTGTGTGTATGTATGTGTGTGTGTGTGTGTATGTATGTGTGTCTGTGTGTATGTGAGGGAGCTGTGCGTGTGTCTCTATATATTGGGGTTGGGGCTTTGGGCGGGTTGGAGTGGGAGGGATGGGACGTTTTTAAACACATGTTAAGCACTTTGTGCTGCATTTTTGTATGAAAAGTGCTCTATAAATAAAGTTATTATTATTATTATTATTATTATAACGTTAGTCAATGTATCACGCACAGTAGACAGCGGTCAGCAGCTAAATGTATTTTAGCCACCTAAAAAGAGGCAAACTTAATAAAATCAAGGTCAGTTTAAATGTACGCTATATTTAGAATATGTGTACCATTTTAGCTTGCCATCAGACGGACTTGACAGGAAAACAAAGTTATACTGCTCACTCTCTCAGCACACCAGAGTCCATTGACAAAAACACTGACCGCCATCTGCTGTGTGAAGTCCCTCATACAACCCCACTTTCCCGAACTATCCCTTCAACCCGAAAGAAGTTTTATAATACATGACCTGTGCTGCAATCTGCTACAGCAGCGACAGCAACGTAATGTTTACAGCACACACACACACACAGTACAATTAATATTAACACAATGTCAAGATTGATATCAATAATATGAGTAATAGAAGAGTAGTTTTAAATACAATGCGTGTGTGGCTACAAGGGATTTTCTGACATCTAAAATAAGATAAGATAAGATTAACTTTATTGATCCCACACTGGGGAAATTTGCTTGTCACAGCAGCTCAAGAGCACAGTCAGAAGTGAAAATAAAGTGACAAAAGTATTTCTAAAAAATAAAATAACAATTAAAAATAGAAAATAGAAAAAATATGTATGTACAGTAATTTACAAGATATGTACAATATATTTAAAGATGCCATATTGCAATATTGCACAGAGAGTGTAGATTGCACAGTATAGAGTGTAATGCAGCAGACATGACAATGCTACATTACATTGCTACATTACATCTGTTTAATATGCTTACCTCTTACAGATTTGAAGAATACCAGATGAACATAAGCATCACAAATGAACCACAACAGCCTTCAATCTTGCAATTCCTGGACAACCATGTAGGGCATTACAGCAGTCATCCACAGCAGAAGGCTTTCACCAATGCAATACTGTCCGACTTGATTATTGATTGCAACTTGCCCTTGTCTTTTGTAGAAAACAAGAGTTTTCGGCACTTTCGGACAGTACTTGACAGTAAGTACAGCCCAGTGTGTCACAGAACATTGACATCAAAAACAGAACCTCGCTGAAGAGAGACGTTCAAAATTAAAAATTCAATTGAGCAACACTGACCATGTTTCAGTCACTGTGGACATTTGGTCTGACCGAAAGATGAGGGGATTCCTTGGTGTCACTGTGTACTGGATAGAGAGAGAGACAGAGAAGATACAGCTAAAGTCCAATCTCTTGGTCTGCAACTGCTTCAAAGGCTCACACACAGCTGAAAGAATCTGTGATCAGTTTGAGGCAATATGTGATGAATACGACATTAAAGATAAACTGGACTACATTGTTAGTGACAATGCTGCTAATATGCGAAAAGCATTCACTGTGTGCTTCCCCAGTGAACAAGAGGATGACGATGACAGAGATCATCTTGTTGACCCTGAGCTCTGGTGTGACTTAACCCGGGAAGATCAGCAAACAGTAGATGCTGCTATGGCAAAGAAACAGCGCTTGCAGTGTTTTGCGCACACTCTTCAGCTGGTGGTGGGAGACGGTTTGAAAGAAACAAAAATGGTAACTGATTTGACACAGGGGGAGAAGGTCATCACAATCAGTGCTGTTGTTCCAACCTTCTTGTCCCTCAATCACCACCTTGAGAAGTTGAAGCCTAAAGTTTGTTTCCTGAGCGGCGTGGTCAGAAGTCTCCTGCCATCCCTGAACAAAAGATTTCCTGGAATCTTCATCAACATGAAAATGGCCAGGACACAAGATGGGATCACTGCCCCCTTTTCAGATCCAGTCTACCTCAAAGCAGCTGCGTTGGATCCAGCCTTTTCTCTGTTGTGGGTGTAACCAGCAGCAGTCAATCGTGACGTCAAGGCAGAGGTGGCACAATGAGTTAAAGGTAAATATTACTGAGTCTAATGTAACTTTTTTCCTCACAATCTGATCTAATTGACTACATTAATAATAACGTATTTCAGTCTAACACACTGCATCACCAACACAAATGGTAATAAGGGCTCTTTTGTTTCTGCTATTGTTTTTACATGTTTTGCCAGAACTGATCCTGCAAGATGCTGCAGAGACTGAGCAACCTGTGCCTCTTCTTATAGAAGAAGAGCAAGAGGACCTTAGAGAAGGAGAAGGGCTGTTTGCTGCATACCATAAGAGGCAGAAGAAGGATGTTGGGATCACTCCAGCACTTACAGCTAAGTCACTATCTTGACATAGCCGAAGGACAAAATGCTCTTTTGTTCTGGGCACTGAACATGAAGACTCTTCCTTCACTGTTCCAAGTGGCCATCAGAGTCTTGGCAGTGTCTGCCTCCAGTGCTCCAGTGGAGCAAGTTTTCAGCCATGGTGGCGTCGTACTACATCCCCATCATGCACAAATGACTGACAGACTTTTGGCCAATTTGGTCTTTTGCAAATGCAATGCAGCATAGGGCCCTGACAGAAAAGCACAACCCTGTTCATTGTTATGTTCATGTATTTGTTATGTTTCTCCCTCTCTTTCTCTCTCTCTCTCTCTCTCTCTCACATGTATACACACACACACACACACACACACACACACACACACACAATATTATTACCCTGTGGTTAAAAGGACTTGAAAAGACTCGAAACTCAAACTGTAGGACTTGGGACTTGACTTGAGACTTGTCAGTCTTGACTTGGGACTTGACTCGGGACTTGCCTGTCTTAACTTGGGACTTGATTCGGGACTTGAAGGCAAAGACTTGAGACTTACTTGTGACTTGCAAAACAATGCCGTGGTCCCACCTCTGATGGATGGGTACCAAAAGCCAGTACTAAATTAGCCCCGGGGCTGAATTATGAAAGAGCGTAGTATTGATAAGCTCTGATGGCATGTTTTTTTATCTATACTTTTACACATTTTGGTTTAATTCATTATCATCATGCAACCTCTCATCTGCGCTCTGTGCCGGGGCTGAACTTCTCCACATACACACACATCCACACACACACGCCTTCACAACATGGTAATCTGTGAATGGCTGCACAGCCGCGGTGGAAACAAAGTGAAGATAACTCAAAAATGAGTTAACGGCAGCTACACTCATTACTGTAAGTGCAGTCAAACCTTAACAAGTAAGAAGCCAATAATTTGTCAATACATGTGTTCAGCAAACATCAACATGTAAACATGTAGACGGCGATATTCAGTATGCTCCATCCACAGTCTCTCATCCACTGACACTAACGTTATGTCTTACACACTGACTTAGACAGTACGCTAATTTGGCTGATAGTGAATTGCTACTAATAAGGTAAAATGACAGCTGTATGCATGTAGACTAACTTAGTTTGACACTTGCTGTAAAGTTGGCCATATACTTTTAAACTTAGCTGCTGGCTGAGACAAACAGCTCCCCCCTCTCTCTGCCAGCATTAATGTTACCTGCACACAGTAAATCACATCAGCAGAGAGGGAGCAGGACAGAGGATAGGAGGACAGCAGGACTGACTTACAGTGACTGATAAAACTAAACTTCACTCAGTATTGTGATGTCAGGAATATTATTATTTACATAGTGACTTTGCTGTTGTAAAAATTACTGTTGATGCTCTGAAAACATTTAGTTATATTCAAAATATTCAGTTATCATGTTCTGAATATATTAATTTCTAAAAAAGCAATTATTTAGGAATGAAAAAGAACTGACAAGAGTACCAAAAAGTACCAAATCAGTATTAATAAAATAAATAGTATCGATAAAATTGTAACGATACTCATCCCTAATGTTGACTGTTTTCATTTTGTGCAATATCATTTTAAGATACTTAATTTTCCTTCGTCTTTTAGAGTACATCACATCAGGGCCCTGATGCCCAACATCTCTCCAGTACAGCCAGATTCCAGGATGTAGGATGCCAAACGGACCCTCCACAAACCATCTCAGTGGGCACACAGTCTGTGGCATCTCAAAAGATGGAAGCGATCATCACACACCTGTACAGGGCTACTCTGAGGGAGCAGCCCAAGAAACAAAGGTATGTAACACAGAAATTATATGTGCTTTTGTGTTTGAGATACAATACCTGGAAATATTTTACAGTGCTGAAATTATGTTTACCAAAAGCTTCAGAATATATATTTCTATATATTTCTGTATGACATCATCACATGCCTTTGACTTTGTTATGATGTTAGAGCAGGGAAAAAAATGAAACAAGTGAGGCTGAACTACCCTAAAATTTCATAAAAGAAATGGTCAAATACGCACTATTAAATTTACATTAAAATAAGAATTTACATTGCATTAAACGTACGCTAGGATGCGTTTAATATCATGACTATGATGTTCAAACGTCAGCTGTTTATCATCAGTTTTCAAACGCGACCTCCCTGTCATACATTCTCGTGTCAGCACAGTGGACGTGGAGCCTCCAAGCACTCCTATGAGACAGCGCTGAACAGGTTTTTTTCATGCAGCAAAGTGAGACATTGGATAAATGGAACAAAATCGTCACTTCCAGGGAGGCCCAGCTTCCGTGGGACCTAATGGAGCGGTAGGTGGGAGAGGACGCTCAGTGTCTGCATGATGATTGGAGGAATTGTCTCACAGGCTGAACCCCTTTGTGATTGACAGCACTTTTGAAATACACACCAGCATCATCGCATTTCGAGCTCAGTCTCATGCGGATATTTGTGAGTGAAGTCTTCTGACAGAGTGCCGTTCAGGTGTTTAAACCCATCTGAAAATCTTTGAGGTGTGTTTTGCTGTGGTTCTATGGCATGAGTGTGGTTGAAAAATGGCTTCAATTAAATCTTCCTTTTATAAGTTACTGCCTCGCTACAATATCACAGATTTTATGATGTAAATTTAAAGTGAGCTTCTCCTGTTTGAAAGACCAGCAGCCGCCACTTGATAAACTGGAACCTGGTTCATTACCCCAAAACCTAATAGGTGAGAAAAGACACAAGTCATACTGTTTTATAAGTAAGCAAAGAAAGACTTAGGAGACAACATCACTGCAAAGAACAAATATTGATCCAGGAAGCAACATGTGTTTTACTATGAAACTTTGATGTGGAGAAAACACAAGGTGAAGATGATTATAAAATGCAGCTACATTTTAGTAATTTGGTTTCAGTAAACATGACAGCTAAGACATCAGAATCTACCAGTAATTTTTATTCATTTTCATACATAAATCTGTCATCTCAATCTGCTGTGGTAAAATTGATGAATTCACGAGTGAAAACTTTTGTGGTTTTAACAGGGAATGTGTTAAAAGCAGATTTTATAATAACTTTGGTATTATTACCCAACACAAGCTACATTTGTCTGACAAGTCTGCTTAGATAAAAATGGAGTAATTCTTTACACCACGTCATAACTGACCTGAGTGCTGCTGTTGGTGTTTTCACGTTATGAAGTAACTGACTATATTGTTTGAAACCTTTTGTACTCTGCAGTAGACGTTTCCGACCTCATCCAGTCAGAGGACAGACATACAGTTGTTACCATAACGTCAGATAAGTCACAGTTATCATGTTACAGCTGAAATATAAGACGGCTACAAAATAAAAAGTGCTTCGGAGTCTAATGGCTTGTGTTTCTTCACTCAAATTAATAATGGCGGATGGCCGCCATCATTAGCATAGCCACAGTTGTTGTTTGCACCAGCCTCCAGAGTTGAAGTCAGATAAGGTAAGGGGCGTGACATTTCCGATACACACTCTAAGCGTTGGACCAATCACAACAGACTGAACAAGCTGACCAATCAGAGCAGACTGGGCTGCTGGGGAGGCGGGACATAAGCCCAAACACTGTGTTTCAGACAGAGGTGCTGCAGCAATGAGCAGTACAAGACAGATAATGTGTGTTTTGAACATTAAAGCACATAAATCTATTCCACTAGATCCCAATATTACATATTTATATCAATATGACTCTGAAAATAAACATAATAGGTCTCCTTTAAAGAAACTGAATTATGAATTACAAAAAAAATTAATATACTCAATATGACTGAATAAAACTGTCACACAGGACCACTGTCTGAGTTGATATGAAGACTCATGCAACCATGTTAAACACTGGAAAAGCAGCTTTGCATTTTCTACTCATCCAGATGAAAGCATTTGTGGATGCAAATACTCAACCATGAAGTGCAAAAAAAAAAATACCCATTCACATTTTCTCAGCATTTAGATTCAGTGTGACCTTTACACTCACCCAGATTCACTTGATTTACCCCACAAAAGCACAAACTGTTTTAATTAGGCCACAGCCACAAGCTGCTGTGGTATTGATTGTCATTTCTGCAGCTGATGATGGATTATAGATCAGATAGATTTTAGCCTTCAGACAGGCAAGACATGACAAGGTATTCTGTTAACACGAAAAAATCTATACCAGCATTCAATTGGAGACCTCCCTCTCTATCTCGCTCCTTCCATCCATCATCCCTCCTTTCTTTGTCACTCGTTCTCATTTTCCACCTTTCTCTCTTCTACTTCCTTGTTTTTTCTTATTTTATCTCTTTTCCCCTTTGTCACATTTTTCTTCTCTTCTTTTTTTTTCTCTTTATTCCCTCCATTATGTCATTCTTCCTACTTCCCATTTCCCACCTCTTTCCTTCTTTTCCAGATCTTTTCCTTTTTCATTTCATTCATTTTGCATGAAACTCCTGGTGTGAAGTCAAAACGACTTGACCTAAACCTGACCTAAACTGAATTTTAGATAGTGATACTTACAGTGCTGTTCCCTACACAGTTAAAATCATATTGAAAGATCTCACCTGTTTGTCTCTGTGTGATTGTGGGTTGACAGGAGGAAAGAAAACAATCATGTGCATGTGTGTTTTTGCATATAATATGCATATGTGTATACAAATTATTATTATTTTCTTGTAAAGGAATGTATAATGAAGGCTATTTCCAGCTGATAGATAAATGCAGAACAAAACGGGTGCATCGGAAAGCGAGAGGGGGGAAAGATTCAGGTGAGAACAACACAATGCCCAGCTTAAAGCTGTGCTGGGGAAGAGGAACCAGTCATTTTCTGTCATTTTGAACAAGGCTAGATTGGTCCTTGATCCATAACCTACAATAAGGGGTAAAAAAACATCACAAAGACAGTAGTTTTTTATCTGGGTCAGTGCTACAGGGCTGCGCATTTGTGACTACTGTACACATATAGAATAGTGAATGTGTGGATGATTATGTGTACAGTGCACAAACTCCCATGTGGACTTTGTGGTGAATGAAAGTGAGGCAAAATATTAATTATGTATTATATTAGGTAAGATAGCAAAATCGTATTTCTTTTCTTCTTTTTCTTCTTTTTTACATTGTTTTCTTTCTTCATACTGTTATTTGGTCAAAAATCAACCTGAAGCCTATTTGTTAATCCAGATAATACATTTTTCTAATAAGACTTTTTTATTTTTTATAGTTATATGGACAGTGTAGTTTGCTGCATGTATGGCTTATGACGTTGCCTTGCACTGTATATAACAAGCTTCTTTTGTCTTCATGCCATACAATGTGTTATTATACAATATGTACAATGTGTATTTTGTCTTCATAGTAAAATAGAAATTGTACTCAGACAGCATCACTAACACAAAGTTCCCTGTATTTCATTTTTCATCCTAATGTCTGCACATACAGTCTCCTGAGCATTGCACTTAAATGTAAAACAAAATGTCTTTAACAGCTAATACTGAGCAAATTTCAACAAACGTCAGATATAGATCTAATATTTTCTATGACATTTTAACGGACTTTCCTTCAGGGGAATTTTCAGCGTTATTAAAGATTGGTCCAAAGGTGAGCTGGTCTAAAACCACTGAGATGTTTGCTCTTTCATGAGACTGTGGTATAGGCTTAAACCAGAGCTGCTGTGCTTAAATCCACATTTTTTTTTTTTTTTTGGTCAGATAACGCATCAGTGCTGGTCCAGAGAGAGTTATTTCTTTACTATAAGAACCAGGGTTAGAGAAATGGGATGGGACTTTTTTATGTCTTCACAGGCATCTTATCATCATTGACTTGAGTCCCTTTTGTTGGTGTGGGATGTTTGAACGGTGGGAGACTTCTATAAAATGGCAATACAGCGTGAAGAAAACACAAGCCTATATTCAGACCTTGGAAACAGGCAGAAGGAGGTTTTAATAGTCCCATCAGCTTCAGCAGGAGAGCCAGACCAGAGATGACAAGGTCACTGACAACACTAGCACAGCCTTTTACCGCAAAACATCACAACACATGTTTCTGGCTGAAAGTGAAAGAAGAGATTGAGCGAGCATGCAAAAGAAAGAAGGATAATATCTATGTGTAATAAGGTCTACTACAGTTTTAGATCCTCTTATCGCCTCAAGACATTCAGGAATGCTGGGAAGTTTCTCAGATTGCTTTCTTCTACAGGTACTTTTGTGGGAATTAAGGGATTTTTATTGGGAGGCAGTTCTCTGTATCTTGAGGTGATGACAATTTGGTGGGGGAAGGTTTCCTGTTTTTGCTTAACCTTTTATTGGGAGGGGGGCAATTTCCTTTACAAATGTAGCGGGTGGGTGCGACCTAGGATCAAAGCTGAGATTTAGTGTAAAGGTCTGTACATTTTCAAGATTGTCAGAGCACGCTTTGGGTCTTCTCTCCATGCTGCATGTATTAAAGAGACTTTATTCCTCACACTGAGTAAATGGTAAATGGACCTGCATTTGTATAGCGCCTTTCTAGTCATCTGACCACTCAAAGCGCTTTTTACACTACGAGTCACATTCACCCATTCACACACATATTCACACACTAGTGGCCGAGGCTACCGTACAAGGTGCCACCTGCTACTCAGTTTTTTAACACACTCACTCACCGATGGAAGCGTCATCAGGAGCAATTTGGGGCTCAGTATCTTGCTCAAGGATACTTCGACATGTGGACTGGAGGAGCCGGGGATCAAACTGCTGATGTTCCGATTGGTGGACGACCCACTCTACCTCTGAGTCACAGCCACCCTGAGTCCGTCACTTCTTCAGAGAGGAGAATTCCCTCACACTTTCCATCAAGAAACTTTATTATTTTGTATGCTGTCAGGATGTAACTCAATATGAATTCATTATTTGGGTATAATGTGCCAGAAATGATGAAAACAACATCTCAGCTTCTTAAAACTTTTTTTTTCATTATCAGATTCACACTTTTTCTTTGGGATTTATAGTAACTGAGGTGATTTTCATCTCTTTTCACTAGAATTGTTGTGCAGTGCAGGTCAGGATAAAGCTTGACTGGTGCTCAACAGGTGCTATTTTCAATTAATGGACCAATACTAAAGCCTGAACCTGTCAGCATCTTGACAGTAGACAGGGAAATTACCGGTTTAATTGAGGGACCATCATAGTGCAGGAGAGCAATTCAGAAACTTGGTTAAGCTTTCTGTCTTTTTTTTTTTTTTTGACAGACACTTCAAACTTTATTTTCATCTGGATCTCCTCCTATTATACACAACCTCAAGTTTTTTTAAAGGTCCTGTATGGAAGTTAAGAGCATTAATATAACAGTAAACCGCTATTTGCTACAGTATGTTAAGATGTAAAGGAGTACTGGCATCCCAAGCAGGGAGTAAAGTCATGCTACCTTTGTATGTGCTTAATCCAAGCTTCTCTGTGGTTTGTTGTGGTCAGGGGCGTTTCTAGTCACCTTGGGGGCCCTAGGCAAGAGTGACCATGGGGGCCCTCCCGGCCCAAAAACACCAAGAAGATCATTCAATCCAGAAATCTTTTATTTTAAATAACAGAAGTGCACAATCATGTAAGAAAACTTTAAATACAATATAACGTTTTTTTGTGAAGAGGATGTGGTATGAAGATGTGGTGTGGCCTCAAACTGTGATGGTGGCGGGGCTGCCATGCTGCTGCTGCTGCTGCTGCATGATGGCATGTCCTGCTCACCTGAGGCTGATAGAAAAAAAAAATAATAATAATAATAATGCATTCAGTTTATATAGCGCTTTTTCATGACACCCAAATACCCACAATGTAAAAACAAGAAAAAACATACTGTAATTGTTTGACATTTATTTGTGTTATTGCATTAAATCAGATCATATCATGATAGATTTAAAAGGAGAGCATATCACTGTAATCTTAATTTGTTAAGAAAAAAAAAACAGTTCCTACCTTCATCTGTAGAGGTAAATTCTTGTTGTTGTTGTTGTTGTTGTTGTTGTTCTTGCTGTTGCTGTTGTGGTCCTAAGAATTTCAACAAAGAACCTCCGGGGTGGAAAAAACAATGGTAGAAGCACAATGTATTTAGTCAGCTGGCTTTATGTTCATGCTGCAAGAATTGTGTATGCTACACACTCAACATTAACATCTGTTTGGAATAATTAATGAACAGCCAACTTCACTGTTCCTGATAATATTTTTGATTAATGTGACATACAGAAAATTCAAGGAGATATATGATATCGCCCTCTTCCAAATACAAATTAGTTACTGGTTAGCTTACTGTTAATTACTCTTTCAATAAGCTAGGGTAAGGTGCAGTAAACATGTCATGTGCAGTTGTGCTTCATGAGACTACAGACTGGGACAAAGTGGCATCACAACTTTTTTTTAAATAGTGTCAGATTATACATGTTTGAACTCACCACTTCCCCGTTTTCTTTTTGTTCATCTTCTTGTTTTTTTTTTCTTTTCGCATGCCCTGACGGATACGCTCGCTTCATTTTTCCTCGAGTTTGAAGTACCGCAGAAAGCCGGCCACGGGGCAGTCGGGGCCCCATTAGGGGGGTTCCAAACGTGTCGCTGCAGTGTCTATGGAGGTTTCAGGTTGTGTCATTGATATGGATCGATATTGGCTGTGTCTCGGGGTCCCTTAACACACTAGGCAGTGACAGTTAGTGGGGGCCCTATGCGGGGGGTTTCCAATGCATCGACGTTGCAGTGTGTAAAGCAGTTCAGTCATTTTGTCATTGACAAAAGGACCAATGTCAGCGCTGTCCTGGGGCCCCTTCCAGCTTGGGGCCCTAGGCAATTGCCTAGTATGCCTACCCCGTTGCGACGTCTCTGGTTGTGGTAAGTCAGTATGGCCACACATGCATGCTAGTGTATGTGTGTATCCCAACAGCTGGCTCAGAGCTGCCATTTTGCGCTGCACTCATATGGTAGTTCCCACTGACACAGGGCTGCGGCAGCCTGGAAGCGTAGCACCTACCCCTCAATTCCCCCCCAGGTCAGGGGTAGGCAGCCGGCTCTGGAGCCATATGTGGCTCTTTCACCCCTCTCCAGTGGCTCTGTAGCGTTGACAAAAAATATCACATGAAAATGAATAATAATAATTTTAAAAAGTTTTTATTATTCATATTTGACAAATTATTAACTAACATGTGGTTCATACGTTGATGGCCTGGTCTTGAGCCTCCCCAGCTGGGCTAGCTATGGATTCCAGATCCATAAAAGTAAAATTCCCACAGGAATCTACAGAATTTGATAGTGTGTGGGCAGATGTGTTTGCTTTTACCGCCAACGCTGCAATGTTTAAGTCCCATAAATATCATAAATATCCCACTGCAGATGAGCCATCTTGTGGTAAAACATATTTTGAATGCTCATTTAGACCTATTTTTAATGTTCATAGGCTAATTAAGACTTAATGCCCAGTGTTACCATAAGGCTCGAATATGTTTTGCAGCTCCAGGCAGATGTTTTAGAATTATTTTTGGTCAAAAATGGCTCTTTTTATAGTTACGGTTGCTGACCCCTGCCCCAGGTTAACACCGTTAGCTCTGAAAGCACTGTTGCTGTTGTTTTAGCCCTGTTTATGGAGTTAGCACCATAAACATAAACAACTGCAAGCAACTGGGTTAGCCACCAGTATGTTGAGAACTGTGTCCAGACAACTTATACGCTCTCAATTTCACAGAGCTGCCACTGTTGAAATCTCCTGTCCATTTCATGTTCTACTATACAGCTTTTAGTTAGACTCAGTTTAGACTTTTGTATGTTGTGTAGCTTAATCATATGTATGAATGACGGCAATGAAAGAAAATATGGAAATAAAATACAGCAGTAGTAGATTTACTATAAGCAAGTCCCCTCTTATAATCCAGCTGCTAAAGTTCTCACTCCAGGCTTGCAGGATACCGGGATAGAAGTCAATAAAACTTTCCCTCTGCCTTTCTTAGCTGTCTCACTGTCTCTGAACCAAAACTGTCCTTGAAGATACTGATGCAGAAATACCAACCTCCTCACTCTAAAATCCATGTAGATGGATAAACTGTGAAAAATAAGTAGGTATTTGACTCTGCAATGAATCACCTTTGCTAATTTGGAAAACGTTTTATGTTGCAAAGTACTACTGCATCACTTAGAGGAAAACAATGGTGTGTATGATTTTCATATTAAGTCGCACACACACACACACGCTGACATGCATACTCAATAAGTTGGCATTGGCAGTACCTTGAACCGCAGCTGTGTCCATGATCCCTCTCTTCAACCCCCTGACCATCTTGAGCTCCCATTCCACACAACCATGGTAATTTACATAATTACAGGAACTCATCTGACCTGGTGAAAATGGTGTGTCATCCCACTGTCAGGAAATGATATCTATCCGAAAGACCAATAACAGGAAGAAGGCAAGAGGAATAATAGCAAATTATACAAACCCTCTTGTAACTAATTGGATAGATGTCACGCTAAAATAACCGTCTGTAACAATTTATGGTCGAAGAAGAACAGGGATCTCTGGGAAATGAAAGACACACACCACACCATCATAATGACAATTTACCATAAGGGTGTCATAGATGGTCATTTTTTTGGAGAAATGTAAAATGTAAAAACAGAAAATTCAAGGCTGTTCTCACTAGAAAAAGAAAGCAGTGGTTCTGCAGACTCTTAAAACAGCAAAGACAGAAGTAGTTTGACTTTGTAAAGCAAAGACAAAAGCCACAACATAGTTTTAACAGTGTGCCACAAAGTCAGCAAAGAAAGGAGGTTGGGGTAGTTGAACAGGTCAACAAATCTGACTTATAGATAATTTAGTAATTCATAACCATGTACATAAGAAAGACAGCAAAGAGCTTGGAAGTGGGAGACATCAGAGCTGGGCATGGTGACACAGTAAATCATTTTCTCACCACATATGCTTGAAAAACAAGTGTGGGGATGAGTGACATTTGAGAATTAGATGAGGGTGAAAACAATCTACATGGAAGCACTTTTTTACTTGGAAGCTAGCCTAAATGAAAGCTATAGTAGCTCCAGATGGGAGGTGAGTGAGGCTGGAAGAACAGCAAACTCAGACAACTAAGATATGTTTAAAGATTAAATCTGCACAATGATGCCAGCTGATTAAGCTCTGATAGTTCTGACTACTGTAATGGGCCCCTTCTAAAGTCTTTGATTAAAAAAACTCTCTGACGGCTCATCCAGAATGATGCTGCTTGAAACCAAACAAAGACTATGTTTTTTGTTTGTTTGTTTTGTTTTATTAAGCCATTTCCTTATTGTTCTTTTATTCTGTAATTTTATTAATTTCACATCATCTATGTTGAACCTCTCCTGGCATGTATGAAACCCCTATCTCTTTTAATAGAATTACATAATTAGATTTTTTTTTCTAACCAAAAAATCCCTTCATGTCTTAAAATGGCTTGGATTTCCTTTTACACTTTTGGGTAACACTTTACTTGAAGGTACCTACATAAGGGTGACATGACACTGTTATGAACCTGTCATAAACATTATGTACATGTCAGCACAGTGTTAACAATGTTATGTATACTATTCTTTCTCAGACCTTGAACTCAAACCATTGTGTTGCCCCGCCCAAAATATACAATTTTAACTCAAGATATTCTTAATTGGAGGCAGCCCTAGTTTTTTTTAAATGCAACAAGATAATGACCAAAATAAAAAGTCAGTACTGTGCCTGAGCATTTCTGCCTTGGAACTGTGGTGTTCCATTGACAGTCCAAAAAAAAACACGGATTCAAACAGCCAAGGTTTCATACGTCACAGATCTGAGAAACCAATTTCAGCAACTTGTGGGTAGAAGCCAGGTGTAGCTACATTTGCAAGCGTTTCACTTAAACATCCAGCTGCAGACCAGCGACTGAAGGTGTGTGTGGAGCTAGAGACGGGATTCATTTGCATATTCATAGATGCATGCATTGTAAATAAAGCAAAAGTGGGTAACACTTTACTTGAAGGTATCTACATAAGGGTGACATGACACTGTCATAACTATGACATGACACTGTCATGAACCTGTCATGAACATTATGTACATGTCATAAACCTTTATGACTGCTGTCATTAAGTGTCATTCGGTTTTTGTAATGACAAGTTGACATTGTTTGGGTTGTCTTGATTATGACAACTTGCCATTAACCAAGATGACATTACTAAAAGATGTCTTTGCCATGACAATTCTACTCGGCCATAAATGTCTGGCAGGATATGACACAAAACTGCATTATGAACCATTGGCCATCATGACACCATTATAAAATTGTAATGAATACATTCTTTAAGCTCAAGTAAAGTGGTACCATTTTGATTTGTCAGGAAGATGTCATTAAGAGTTATTACACACCATTGGCTGTCATGACACTATTATAACAGTGTAATGAATAAATTCCTTGACCTCAAGTAAAGTGGTACCATACTGATTTGTCATTGAGATATCATGAAGTTATTACACTCCAAAATACTTCCCTGACAGTGTCATGAAGACTTACCTTTGACACTTACCATGAATTAACATGTACAGTGAGTTACCTGTTCTGTAATGTAATACCCAACAAACACTCACACTCAGGAATTAAACAATGAATCAGTTTAATAGATTAAGAATAACAACATAGCCAACATAAACATGCATACATGTCAGTGTAGAACAAATGTCATCCTCAACCAAGATGAGTCTGATGGGATGAAATTGAGTTTTTTTTAACCTTAGCTATTAGCCCAGTTTAATGAACAAAAATAGGAAGGCTAAAACGATCCCCGATACAGTCAATCTGCTGCGTTGTCCTCGATATTCCCTCTATACTCTGAACTTGCTTCTAACATCTAACAGAAGACTCTGAAGACAGCTGATCCACTTCCATGGGTTTATTGACGTTGTGATGAAAGAGTCACTGACATAAAAAGCATAGGCAAAATCAATGCCATGCTAGTCTTGGAACATAAACACATTGAACTGTTAATTCAACTGTAAATTGTTTGGTACCAATAAATCTAATTTCTGCTGATACTAGCGTAGCCTATGTCATGTGTATACAAAATAAAGACTACTACACAAGGTCATCATCACATGTAAATGAATTAATTGATTGATGTTAGCTTATCCTTATGCTAACCTAGCCATAGGCCTATTCTTAGCTGTCTCAACTTCAGATGTTACTTAGCCTATATCAAACTTCACACATCATAAAAATGTTGTGCTCGCTTACAATTGTCTTGGACTCAAGTCGGGTTCGGGTCAGGTAAATGCGGCCCGAGCTACGCTCTAGTGTGCTCACCTGTGTGTGCGCACGTGTCTGTGTGTGTGTGTGTGTGTGTGTGTGTGTGTGTGGGGCGGAACTCCGCCGTGCACGTTACAGAGAGCAGAGGAGAATTGTAAATGCACGACCATGTAGAGACAGAAATGACTTGCCGTGGTGTAAATAAGACAAATAATATAAGGCTAATTAGTTTATGAAGAGATAAGATGGAGCCCTCTCCTCTCCTCTTATATGCTTTACTCACAAGTGTGTGAATTGACCTGGATATGAAGCGTCTGTAGCGCAAAATAATATAACGGTAGTTTCTGAAGAGCTGAGATGAAGAAAAAAAAAAAAAAATCAGCAGCAGTGGTCATATTTCAGTAGCGGCGCACCGCCATTGCATAGGGGAAACACTTGATAACACTGATATTCAACTTATTGTAAAGCTTTGTAGTTATATATCTCGTAAGTTCTGTAAAATCTTGTATCATTTCTTACTCATAACAAAGCAAGTAGGCTACAGAGTAGCAAACTATGTAACACATGAAAACGGTGCACATAGGTCACATTAGAGTCTGTCAGGGTAGTAAAGGGATAGAGGTAGGGTTAATGTATTCACAATGCAAATACATAGAAATATTACATTTTATAATATAATATAATACAGTTCTGAGTCATATCGTGCCTTCTATCTTAGGTAGGCTACTAGAATTGGTCTGTAACCATTCACATCTAATTATAATAATCATTATGTCAAGATGTCATGAACAGAAAACATAGGTTTGACTTGTTATTTGGCTTTGGCTTTTTATTATTTGGTTAATGTCAAGTTGTCATAATAAGGACATCCCAAGCAAAGTTAATGTCAAGTTGTTATGACAAAGACAACCTCTGGTAGTGTCTCTTTGATTAATGTCAAGATGTCATAATCAAGACAACCCAAACAATGTCAACTTGTCATTACAAAAACCAAATGACACTTAATGACAGCAGTCATAAAGGTTTATGACATGTACATAATGTTCATGACAGGTTCATGACAGTGTCATGTCATAGTTATGACAGTGTCATGTCACCCTTATGTAGATACCTTCAAGTAAAGTGTTACCCACTTTTGCTTTATTTACAATGCATGGATCTATGAATATGCAAATGAATCCCGTCTCTAGCTCCACACACACCTTCAGTCGCTGGTCTGCAGCTGGATGTTTAAGTGAAACGCTTGCAAATGTAGCTACACCTGGCTTCTACCCACAAGTTGCTGAAATTGGTTTCTCAGATCTGTGACGTATGAAACCTTGGCTGTTTGAATCCGTGTTTTTTTTTTGGATTGTCAATGGAACACCACAGTTCCAAGGCAGAAATGCTCAGGCACAGTACTGACTTTTTATTTTGGTCATTATCTTGTTGCATTTAAAAAAAACTAGGGCTGCCTCCAATTAAGAATATCTTGAGTTAAAATTGTATATTTTGGGCGGGGCAACACAATGGTTTGAGTTCAAGGTCTGAGAAAGAATAGTATACATAACATTGTTAACACTGTGCTACATTACAGAGAAATACAAAACCGTACTAATGAACCTTAATTAATATAGGCCTATATTTTATTTACAATTGCACGTCACACACTGTGCAAGCCGCTTGTTAATGACACTGCCGGCAAAGCAGTAATGATTGTGCTAAGTGGCTAATGGGCATGTAGGACTTACATGTTTCAGATGATACGTCATATTTGTAGTCTAGGAATGATAGGCAAATGTTTGCCTACAGAGTTTACATATCACCTTGGGTTTGTCCTTCACCTTCTCAAAATGATCCCACACTTTGGATTTCCTGCCTGACATGTTATCAACTAGCCTGTGTAATAACCGCAGGTACAAGCCCTGTAAATTCGAGGCTGTACACATGCTGCATCTTTAACTGCCTGGAAAACGTGAGGTCCAGCGTTCCTGAGTGCAGAGTTGATCTTCTTCCAGGCACGGATCTTCTTTCCGTGTTTATCAGACTGAATATTTACTGAAGAAGGAAAATATATGTCAGCTGTGATTGGTTGGTAATGTGACTCCTGTCTGACCTCCGTGCGTGGCCTCTTCCTGTGTCTGTCCTTTCAAATTAAAGTTCCACGTGGTCAAGTCATATAGGTTTTGATTTATTTTGACAAGGCACAGCTCCTAATAGAGCATGTTTTGTTTGTTTGTTTTTTTCTGTGACTAAGCAACCAATGAAATCTAATGACCTTTCTCGTCAACTAACGTTTGGTCGACGATTAGGGGGCCATCTAAAAAAATCACCAGATGGACATGTTTAAAAGGTAAAAACTTGATTCTCATTGGAGGGCATCTTTGAGGCTTCATGTCTTCTGTAAGGAACTTTGAATTATCTCTGTATGAAGTATGTTGCCTTGTTTCAATTCCCATGCAGTCTAAGTAGTGGTCACCAGTCTTGTCAGTGTAGAAGGAGGGACAGAAGGTAGGATTCTTGAGTGAAAGCACATCTCAGTCTTGTTGAAAATGACTGGGCCGATCTTAGGCAAACATGCAGCTGGAGACATTAGCAAGCCACACAGAACTGTGGATCGGAACTTGAATGTAAAACTTCACACAGTTGTCAGACTTGTGTGGACTCTGGTTAAATCTAGACGTTATCCCTGTGATTAGACAGGGCACTGTTTGCAATGGCACTGAGTCCCCAAGGTTGCTGCTGCTAATGACTCTGGTTCAAAAGGAGCAATGCTTTCATGTCTCTTTTGATTAGTCAGGTTAGCCGTGACTCAGAGCTAGAAAACACTTTGGAAACAGAGTGAAAGTGTAATGGTGTTGTGACCTGGATTATAATGCCCTTTTGGTTTGGCCTGGAAAAACTGTCTGCAAAGATTCTTCAAAGTCACACCAGATTGCTGAATAGATATGTGCCCATCCCAGCATGAATAAGCGTTTTGTCTCTTGCTGAGATACTGATCACATCTATTTTCTCATCCTTTCTTCCAGCATTATTTTTGAAACTTCAAACCCCAAGGATCACATTTTGATCAGTCTGAATCTTAATAAGTTTCCAACGTGAATTATTAGATTTTTTTCACCCTCTTTCGCTGCCTCATCTTCCCACTCTGCAATTGCTCTCTCTTAAACCTTTCAACGTTCTGCAATATCAATTACAATATCACACTCTGTAGGGAAAAAGAAGTTTGTATTCACTGTTTATTTGTATTTCTTCACATAAATCCATAATTCCTCTTCCAGTGAAAAGGGTCTGCTAAAGTCAATGCTCACACCCTTGGGATAGAGGCACAGATGAACAGAATACTAAAAATGTCCAGGATTGTTTCGCCTTGTGTAGAACAAAGCCTGCACTCACTGTGCCATCACAGTGCACAGTAGGTGTTGTTTGAGTAGTTGCTGTGTGAGTAGTTTTGCAGTTTAACCGGATGTGTTTGTGTTAAAAAAATTGAAGTTAGGAAGATGGGCTAAAAACCTGAGTGTGGATGGAATATATTGCTCCAAACACAGAGATGATGATGAAAAAGTGAGTTTTAAAGTAAGCAATCTTGCAGCTCAGGAAGTACTCACTGAGTCGACAAAATGAGGAGGAGACAGAAAGATAACTATTGATTAGGGCATTAAATACCTTACTGATTTCCCTCATTAGTGCCCTGCTTAGGGGCATTTTGACTGAGGCCCCTGAAGAAGAAAGAGGATCATCCATTCTGTTTTTGGTTGAGACCTCTACCTCCACAAGTAGAGGTGTGTGTCAGCCTGTTGGTCTCTCTGTATTCTCATCAGGGTCAAAGGTCCATATTGTACAATGAGAACACATTCAGAATGCAGAGCACCAGTCTTGTGCTCTATGTGAGCTGCATACTATTGTGGCGCACAGTCTCCGCTGTAAAGCAGTTTACATCCCTCAGCAAGCACTCTTAGTAGTTATCTAGAAATTCAGGGAAAGACATGCCAAAACTCTGCAGTATCAGCAAACAGAAAGCAAGTAGACATTAAAAACTTTAAAAGAACTCTTAGCATCTGCAGCCATGCTAGTGGCCCTGTGAAAGCTGTTCAGAGACACAGTGTTGCTTTGAGCTAAATGGCCAACATTAGCATGCTAACCTGTACATCATTACATTTTGACAATGACTATGCTAACACGTTGATGTCTTTATCATCTTAAGCCCTGTTCGAACCAAACTAGTAATAGTATTAGCAATTATAACTGAATGTTTTGGCAGCATTTCTGGCGCCCAAGGATCAGCAAGGAGACCTGTTTGCATAAAAAGCAAGGTCAAATCAATCAGAAGAACACAATCTTGAAAAACAATGAGATGTTTAAAATGTGACATTGTGTGGTAAAGTTGGTTCTTGTTTTTCCCACATTTAAAAGAAAAAAGGAGGTTAACACTGTGCATCACAGCTAGCAGTGCTGTGTAGTGTTTCTTTGTTGTGTGGAGTGGAAGTACAAATGACTGTGTGCATCATATTTTGGTAACAATGTCAGTAAATTTGAGTAAAATATAGTCCCCTGCAAATGCACTGCTGAAACACATACACGGGAGTAATATCTAAATCACATGAAGTCACCAGGTAATAATGGTCTTGTGCAAATGGGGCTTTAGTTTAGTGTGTTAGCAGGCTAGAATTTGCTAATTAGCACGAAAAACAAACAGGTATGGCAATTCATTTGGAGCTCAATTTTGTTTTTGGTCAGTTAAGATAAAAAAGGATATACATGTGGTAAGGCAAGAGGCTTTGG
Organism: Cephalopholis sonnerati; assembly: GCA_019142605.1. NCBI lineage: Eukaryota > Metazoa > Chordata > Actinopteri > Perciformes > Serranidae > Cephalopholis > Cephalopholis sonnerati. The sequence goes on along the minus strand of JAGQAX010000017.1, from coordinate 4,608,707 downwards.
ATGATGGCACCAAAGGTGGTCATAGTTATGTGTCATATAATGCTGCATGACTGTAATAAATGCTTTGTGTATGAATTATAACAGCTACTTTACTTAGAAAAAAACTGAATGCTGCTTTTCACGGATGTGCAATCTGTTCACAATTTCAAATGTTATCAGTGTCATGCAGAAATTCATTGACATAATTTCCTGAAGAGCATCGAGGAAACACAACAATACCAGGATAAATTGATTGTTCCACATGATGCTACCACTTGTCTGTTATAATCTCAAAAGTGAAAACAGTGCAGAATATATCTTTATGTTACATTTGAGCCACATTACTGGAACCTGGTTCAGGCAGGACTACAGCCATGATCGTGATGATTCTGTCTACGTTCCCTCAAATGCAGAAATCGTTTCTCATTTAGCATTCTAAGTCATTCTAGAGTTCATGAATTATTTTTACACAGGATTACTCCTCTTTAGAATGAAAACCACCTTGATAAGGACACAGTAGGTACTATAATAACTCAAGGCCTTACATAGTCTTTAATTTTCTTACACGGACGTGACAGCATGTCCATTCAGCGTTACTGCAGAATGGAATTTCATGGACAGAATAAATGGAGATTGAATTATTCTTTATTACATTTTATCCTTAGATTACCTGAACTAGCAGAACAAAAACAATATTTAATAGTGTCCAATTCATTCTCCTCTGGGCGCTGACATCACACTAATATTAGAGACTGCACTGTGTGATAGACTCAGGCCACAGCACCGTAATTGGTTCCTTTTGTAATAAAAAAAAGGAAGAAAAAGACAATGTCTAAAAGAAATACAGACAAGTTTACTCTTGGCATTAATGTATTTGTGCCATTGCTGTTGTGGGTGGTCAGATTTCTCATGCTCTAACTCTTAATTGCCTTTTGTAGATATATGACGCCCAAATGTTGTTTATTTGACCTCTTGACTGAAGATGCATTTGTCCAGCAGCTCTTTTTGGCCATTAACTCGACCACTGCAGTGCTGTTCATGACCTTCTTGTTTTGTTTTATATCTCTTGTCTTGATCCCTTTCCTCGGCCAGTTGTCCCTCTATTTTTCTTCCACTATATTTTCTGTCTCCTTTGTGTGTAGATTTTTATCACCATTCTCCTTGTCTCATTTCCCCTTATCTCAATTTTGTAACAATGCAATGATGCACAGTAGTTGAGTGTGGCTTCCATACAAATGTAGCACCTGATTATTGACTTAGGTCAGTGCTAAGATAAGGTACTCACACACTCAATTTCCTCTGCTGAAAATGGCAAATACTGTATGTGTGATATCCCAACTGTACACAAAAGGGAAATGTCAGCCCGAGAACGTTATTCTAAATGCATCAATAATTCAGTTCCTTCAAAAATGGACGGGCAAAAGACTAAGTGTCTGAAGATAACCAGTGAGGTTGTAAAATAGCATCTGTTCCATCTAGAAATGAAGAAAATAAAGACTGAGGTGTTCACTCAGAGTCACACACATTCAGATGCAAGCAGATGGTTTTCTTCTTCTTTCCTGTCAGTTGTTTCTTGGCATTCTTGGTTGGCATTTGAGGAAGTTAATTGGAAAGAACCACATCAATCGTAAAAAGCTGAAACATTGTTGGAGTTAAATTGACTTGATTTTTATTTGTTTCATTTTGTGTTTCTACACAGCTGAGCCACTGTGACCTCACACAGCGATGAAGTTTCTATGTTTACAGTGTCTTTGTTTTGTAGACCTTTCTAATTAAGATGTGTTTTAACCTGGGGGGGTCATAGACTTCATCCGACAATCTGGTCAACATTGCCAACATGGTAAAGAATGAAATTTGCTGCTTGCAGGTCTCTTTGTTGTTTTGTTGAGGGAAAGTTTAACTTTTAGGTTTTTAGCATACCTTAGAAAATTCAAAAATAATTATGTTGCATATAGTTTATAGATACAGGGACAGAATATAATCTTCACCATAGTGCAATAGAAAACAACTGGTAACAGGACTAACAGAACCACGCCTTCTGTAAATGGCACAAATATTTATAACCACGAAAGGAAACGATTGCTCACTTTTTATCCTTCACTAATTCACTTCTACTACTTTCTTTTCACGTCTTCTTAAACTGGGTTGATACTTAATGCAAGAACTGGAAGTCCTAGACTGGAGGGAATGGATTTCACCCATTGATAGCACCACCCTAGCATTAAACAGACGTATAAAATGCCATGCTGTTTCGTGGTTTAATTGTGTTCACCACAATAACTGTTCCTACAGACTTTAGTGAAATTTGTCATAAAAGCAACAGTGGGAAGGTCTGCATCTTTTCATTACTGAGAATAAGACTGCTTCATTCTTTGTATAGAGGCAAGGGTGGCAATGAGCAGAAGGTTTGAGCTGGAAATGTTTTTTTCTAGATGTGTGAGATAACAGCCTTTTTTCAATATGCTTCATGCTGCTTCTTACTTTGATCAATCTCTCCTGGCATCAGAAACTTGTAGGAGGAAATACAAGCAGCCAAAACAGTTGTCACAGTTCCTGTGTCCCACATGTTATCTCCATAGCCACTTTCTAGCACCAACATGAAGTAAAATTTTGAAGGAGGCCACATCAGTTATGGTGTAGCATGAGTGTAGTGTAACGGCATAACTCCTTAATGTGGAGGTATAAATGAAGCTTTAGAGATGTCTCTCCCTGTTTGAGATAAATTGAGCATTGAGTTCAGGCAGGACACAATGTCAGCTCAGCTCACATCTACATCAGCTGATCCAGGGGCGTCACTAGACTTAATACTGTACTGGGGCACACCTGGGGCACAAAGAATTCACGAGAGCGTGCAAAGTGCGCGAGAAAAAAAACATATTCAGCACTTATTTATCATAAAAAAACATAAATAGTTCTTTAAACTATTCAATCATATCAGACTATGTTGTTGTCTAGATCTTTGATTAACCACCTGAAATGTACTGCGGTAATGCATTTGGCCTACTTGTGCACTTTACTCTAGACTTCTAAACCATTACTGATAAAAGCAAAAAGGAAGAGCAATGAATCTTGCTGAAATATTTATTTCAGTAAACATCTGCAAACTGAACATTTACAAAAGTAAAAAAATTAAATAAAATAAAGCACCCCTACATCTCTGGGTTCTTTTATTTCCATAGTAGAAGACATGGAAATATATTAAAAAAATCTAATTGGGGCAACAAAACCCGATATTTTTAGCCATGTTTCTGGTGACAAATACAGAAATTTTACAATTTTTTCTGGCAACAAAACCAGATGCTTGAGCTGTAGCCATTTTTCTGGTGACAAAACAAGATTATTTTAGTCATAGACAAACCGATTAACAAGACAAGTCTACTGTGCTATTTTTCTGTGAAATAAACTTGAATGGTTTAAAAATGTGGCTCATGACTTGATGATAGGGAAAAATGTTTTTCTTCCTGAAGACAGACCATTTGAGAACCACTGCACCATCCATAGGCTGTATCTGTCAACTAACACAAGCTTACTCAAAATCATCATTGATGCAGAGGTCCAGAGCAGAACCAGCAGACCATAACCAACATTATGTTTCATGCTGATGAAACTCACTGGAAATTAATATGGTTGTTTTGATACAAGGAACAACGTTAGCTAACTTAACATTAACTTAAGACAGACTTATGTTGCCTAGCTAGCCAGGACTTCACTTACCTCTCTCATTCCTCGCTGCTTTTTCCCTGCTGCCGCCGAAAAACTTTCTGATATCCATCTAGGAGTTACAGTAAGAGTCAAATCAAAATCAAAATAATATATTTAACAAGTTGTTGTCGGCTAACGTTACCTACCTCATGCAGTGATTCTCATGGCCTGCCCCTCTCTCCCTCGCTCTCTTTCTCTCGCTCTCTTTCTCTCGCTCTCTCTCGCTCGCTACACGTGAATAAATTACCATATTAATTAGCCATGTGCGCATTGTTTATGTGGAGTGAATACATACAGTAGCAATGAATTATATACTAAGTAGTATGTGCGCTGTAGTCTAAGCTATGTAGACTTAAAACTCTGAAGTGATTTTTTTTTATTGGTGAAATTTTTACTGGGGCACTGCAGATCAATACTGGGGCACATGCCCCATTGAAATCTGTCTGGCTGAGCTGATCTCAAACAGCCCAGTCAACTGATGGAACAGCTGACTGATGGAAGGTAGTCAGCTGATAAATCACATGATTCCTTTCTATGCAACCAATTGGCAAATCTCATTCAGAGTGCCCTATTTAAACTGCTTTGGCCTGCCTACTGTTGCTGCTTCCTGCTACTTCCCTGCTGCTTTGCGACCCACCTCCACCCCAGCTCCTCCTTTTCATGCTGTGTCTGATTTATCAGTGTCATTTCTGTTTGTCACTGATGCTGGCTCTGTTCTGTACCTGCGGGGTCTTTGTTGCTGCTCTCCCTGCCTTAGGCTTTCCATGTAGGCACATGGAGGGCAGACAGGTTTGCTCTCTCCACCTTAAAGGGACATTGTGTAACATTTTCTGTTGTTTACTGGCCAAAATCGATGTCTGCATTTATATTTGTGTTATCATTGGTGTATTATGACCTCTGCTAATAATCTGACACATTCTCCTAAGCGAAGAATTTTAGATTTGTTTATACATACGATGGGTAAGCCGGTGGGAAGCGCCATGACGGTCTGCCAAACTTGAAACTACAGCCGCCGGCAAGGGACAAATAGCACCAACGTGGAATAACTACGCGTTTTCCCTGCGAGCCAGCGCAGAGTAGGAATGACCTAGGTGATTGAGATGCCGGAGGAGAAGATCAGCGAAAGAGGCTTATTACTAGGGTTGCCAACCGTCCCTTGAAAAAAGGAATCGCCCCGTATTCAGAAATATAAGTACGCGTCCCGTATTGAGTTGAAAAGGGACGCACTTTGTCCAGTAATACCGTGAGAGTCAAAAATAATCTGTAAAATGACGATGGAATTAATGAACAACAGTGCCCTTTATATGAAAACTTACGGTAACGTTCCTAGGCCCTCTCCTGCTCTGTGACCAATGAGCTGACAGCACATTCATACACGAGTATGACAATACAGAATCCGCTCATCTTATTGGTCGAGGTATTGTTGTTTGCCAAAGTAGATGGCGGAAGACAACAACGCAGCATGGGTGACAGTGACACACCTTCGAGCAGCAATGCGACCGGCAGCAGTAGTGCTCCTACGAAAAAAAAGCAGAAACGGTTGCAAAAATACCGAGAGGACTGGGAAGCAGAAAACACATGGGTCGAAAAAGTGCGAGAAAATATCTATCAAGCGCACTGCACGGTGTGCCGGCGCACTTTTTCCATAGCCCATGGTGGACTGACTGACCTCAAGCAACATGCTTCCAGTGGTGGGCACATACGGAATACAAGGCACAACCAAAGTAGGGGAACCCTGGACAAATTTGTTGTCCACCAGGCAACGCCAGAGGTAGATATGGTATGAAAAGAAAGATTTTTTTTTTAATCCTCTGATCAAGGTTAATATGGAAATGTGCAATGAATGTCACCATCGTATGGACAAACATATTATAATTTTTTTTGGTGTAATAAACAAGCACAATTGATTGACAAGTACATTAAATAGCTAGATAATACATAAAAGTAATACATATACAATATTATACAATATACAATATACAATGTACAATAATACAATATTTTAATATTATTAATGGTTATTGATTAATTGATTGATACAATAAGATTTTTTCCCTTTTATTTACTACTGTAAATGACAACTTTTCATCTCTTCTGGTAGGCTGAACATCTCTATGGATCAGTTGTATGAAGAATGTGTGACTGCCAACAGCCTTCTGGAACGCCTCAGACCTCAGGAGAAGGAAAACTGGCAGGGAAAAGGAACTGCAGAGAGGTGGATGCAGGCCCTTTAGACAGCTGACCTCCCCAACATCAAAGCAGCAGTATCCTTTGTCCTCAGCATCCCCTCTTCCACTGGGTTTGTAGAGAGGATTTTCTCTTTCATGAAGAGTAAGTGGACAGATGTGCGGAACAAATGTTCTGCTGAACTGATTAAAGGTGAGCTCATTGTGAGCCTCAACTATGACTTGCTCAGAGTTTTACTCTGCAGCAGTCAAAGACAAACCACTCCTCACAGCAGCAAGATCTCAGAGGAAATATAAATGGAAAAAATAGGCGGTCTCCACATAATGTGGCGTTGAGCTGTTCATAAGTTACAGGATGAATGTTCTGCTTGTTATTTATTGTTTTATATTAATTTATAGTTTTAAGTTAAGCAGGAAAGGTTTCTGTTTTGAGAGATATTTATTTTTGATAACTTAATTTTGTTATTTTGTATTTAAGTAAATTTTTGGATAATAACTTGTTTTCCATGTGTTCATATCATTCAAAAATATGCATCTAATTCAACTCAGGTTTAAATAGTTAAAAATTGTTTCACCCACAAAAAAAAAAAAACGCTAAAAAAAAATCACGCCAGGAAGGTTGAAGGCAATCAGGTCAGCTGTCCCTGCCGATGAGGTGTCCCTTATTTATTTTTCAGGGAGTTGGCAACCCTACTTATTACCCCGGCATGTTTGAAAATCTGCACTACTGCAGCATAATGCAGGACCATGCATATGCAGCAGCAGCACAGGAGACGGTTTCACCATCGCCAAGAAAGCAAAAAGGGAACTTAAAAGGCAGCGTGACCGGAGCATTCAAAAAAAGAGGATTAACATCGGGCTAGCTTTCCCCAGGTGGAAGGAGCCCATGAAGGAGAAAGATTTTAAAAGGGACGCTGAAGTTGCCAGCTTTCTCCTCGATAAGAAAGTCAACTGTACTGCCTAAATTAGCCTAAAGCTAACTTTTTTCATTCGGTTTTGTTAGACAGTGTTGCTCGTTACCATAGGCTGCATAACAGTAGATCCTGCTAAAATACACCAGCCTCATTGGAACAGAAGTGTATGTTTACGTGGTTTCAGTAGCTTTCAAAGTCGCGGTAAACGCCGGCTTTTTGTCACAGTAAATGCCAGCTTATAAAGCCTTCCCACCGGCTTTTAGTCTGGCTTTACCGCGACTATGAAAGCTACTGAAACCACGTAAACATACAGTTCCACCAAAGGAGTATAACCGGATTTCACTGTATGTGTAGTGTTGTTATATGTGTACTTATTGGATAGCAGAGGATGACATGGTTTCATTAGTGTTGTCGAGGCTTTTTGATACATGGCGGCTACCGTTGTTGCAATACGTGCTTGAAAAAGTGAGGCGCTAGAGTGCACTATTCGTTGTAATACATGATTTCAACCTAAGATTGGAGTAATTCCTACACAATGTCCCTTTAAGTTTTCTGCATAGGCCTAGGAAAGGCACAGAGGCCCCAGACTCTGACTCTGACTAAAGTGGTTCTGACTGAAACAGTAGTAATCATGATGCAGAGACGAGGCACAAAACAAACAGGGGACACCCATGGGTCACTGTATTTCAATGTGGCTATCAGAGTATGTTGTTGTTAATTGAAAGGGATGAACCAACAGACAAAGAGAAAGGTTTAATTAGACTGACATGATGGAGATCAAACAGTTATGCTGTCACAGACTCTGTTAATTGTGCTGTATTGCCGATAGAGTACAGAGATTATATTGAAAGATCGTTCACCGCTACTGCACAAAACTTGGAGGAAAATAGCCAGCAGCTTTCACAGTCAAGAAGTCGATATATTATCAGCTCCTCAGGGCAGAAATGAGAAGATTTCAGGGGAAGGTGCAGAGAAACAGATTTCAAATTGTGCTAAATGGATGGCTTGTGCAAGACACTGACAACAGTTTTCTTGCAGGTGTGCCATAGAAGATGGTGGCCACAACTGCCCACATACTAATATGTTTGTCACTGTTGAAACTCTGACTGCTGCAACACATCTTATGAGGATAGTGGCTGCAAATTAAAAAACAAAAAAAAACAAACATCTAACTTAAACGAAACACAAGTTAGCTTTGATGCACATGTAATGCCAACCTGCTGTAGAAGCAAGATGATAAAAGGCCAAAAGATTACTTCTCGAGTTGCCCATTGTTTCTGGTATAGTTATAGTAACTGACCTTGTCAGGTTTCTTATTCTCCAGTTGAGTAATGATGACCAATGGATGACTTACAGTGTGGGCTGAAACATGAAAAGAACACTAGTTTGGTCATTTAACAAATTGTATTGTGGGTGATAATCATAAAAGACTATCCTTTCACACTCTCGTCTTTTATCCTGAGATCTAAGAACCCCTAGGGATCCATGAACTTAAACAATTCATTATGTAAGACTGGAATATTTAAAATTGCAGTTTGTATATATTTTTTTTTATTCATCTTCAACACCTTTTTTTTTCTTTTGTACATGTAGCTGAGTCAATATGTTATTTTTATGTATTTCTATTTTTGTGAACATTCTCAAAACCTGTGTGTAATATCCTCTGCCATGAAAAAGATCAGTCAAAGGATGTATTGTAACCTTAATTTTAATGTTGTATTATGTTTGCATTGAACTAATAATTTACATGTTTTCATAGTTCCGTGTTAGATGTTGTAGGGGGGGGCGGCACGGTGGTGTGGTGGTTAGCACTGTCGCCTCACAGCAAGAGGGTTCCTGGTTCGATCCCGGGTGCGGGAGCCCATCTGTGCGGAGTTTGCATGTTCTCGTGTCAGCGTGGGTTCTCTCCGGGTACTCCGGCTTCCTCCCACAGTCCAAAGACATGCAAGTTGGGGATAGGTTAATTGATTACTCTAAATTGTGTTACGTCCCCCAGCCGCCTGTGTATTTGTTATGTGAATGTGTGCATTGTTATCTGTGTATTTATTCTGTGTATGTGTATGTTTCTATGTGCATTCACCTGTATGTTTAGTGGAGAGTTAGACCTCTCCTTTTCGTCCAGAGATCGTATGTGTTGTTGACAGGTGTACAGGTGATACGCTGGACGATGGTGACGCTGCTCCGACTGGATTGGCTGAGCAAGGGGCTCGGCTCTGTGTCAACGATCGCCGATTGGGCTACGAGCGTGACGTCACAGCTGCCGGATTGGTTGGGCGAGGGGCTCGGCCTTCTTAATGCCGGCCACACGGAAGCCGCGAGCCCCACTCTCGCACATGGCAGCAGCATTGCATCGTCCTTTCTGGTTTTCTGGTTTTTCTGTGATCGATAAGTATTTTGTTGTGTAACACACGTCTAATTATTTAGCTTGTCTGCTAAATAATTAGTTCTTTGTTAAGACCAGCGCCTTCGGGCCAACTGAGTCGTTTGTGTATATATTGTAAATAATCACTGTCACTCATTATTGTTTTGCACGGAGCGTAGGGGTGAGCTGCTATTTTTGTTGTACCTGTTTTCTCCTGTTTTTCGTTAGCCTAGGGAGTTAGGCCTAAGTATCGTATTTTTGTTTCTTTTGTTGTCGTTAGGAATCAGTTATTTCGCCCGTCGGTAGACAGGTTGTTTTTGTTTGTTGTTTTGGCCTGGGCTCACCCTGAAGTCTTTTGCTCCATTTTGTGTGCGATATTGTACCGTGTGTCATTGGAGTGTGTGGCAATAAATTGCTCACCTGTACATTTATACTTGTACTCCTGTGTGTCTTATGTTGCGCACCCACACCCCTAGACCGGGGCGTAACATAAAGTGGGGGCTCGTCCGTCCATTATTCCCGTTTTCGTTGTTGGGATTTGTTTTTGCAAGTCTTTGGTTGGCGGTACTCTTTGTTGTGTGGGGGCACATCATGTTCGATATGGACGAGTTTGCACAAAATCCCACCGTGGACAAGTTGGAGAGATGCACAAAAGCAGATTTGTTTTTGATTGCCTCGTTCTTTGATGTCTCTGTTCCCTTAAATGCACGTAAGGCAGAGATTAAGAGTTGTCTGTCACAGCGGTTGGTGGAGAAGGGTGTAATTAAAATGGCGAAGTTGCAGTCGGTCCCTGTATCTGAGGGTTTAGACGTGGAAGTGGGAGCGGCGGCTGCCACGGCCACACAAGCTCCCAGCGCCCAGGTGGAGCTCGGAGCGCAGGCTCCTGCTGTCACCCGGATCTCAAGCGCGGACCCGATTGCGCTGCTACAGGCTGGGGTGGACACGGAGGACCTGAAGCTGGCCCTTCGTATGAAAGAGGTGGAGCTGGAGACAAAAAACCGCGAGGTTGAGCTCATGCACCTCCGCATAAGAGCGATGGAGCTTGACAGGCCTTCATTTACGTCTACCCCAGTAGGTATGCGCCTTCCTGCCACTGCTGCTGAACAGTTTGACGTAAGCCGGCACATTTCCTTAGTGCCGCCGTTTAGGGAGAGTGAAGTTGACTCCTATTTTAATGCTTTTGAACGCATCGCGGCAACTTTAAGGTGGCCCAGAGATGTCTGGAGTCTTTTGTTACAGTGCAAACTGGTGGGTAAAGCTCAGGAAGTTTGTGCAAGCTTATCCATTGAGCAAAGTCTTGATTATGACGTGGTGAAAGCCACCGTGCTACGCGCTTATGAGTTGGTCCCCGAGGCATATTGCCAAAAGTTCCGAGCCTGTGAGAAATCTGCCAACCAGACTTACGTGGAGTTTGCCAGAGAGAAAACTGTTCTGTCTGATAAGTGGTGCGCTGCCAGTAAGGTCACAGATTTTGCTCAACTCCGTGAACTAGTTCTGTTGGAGGAATTCAAGACATGTATGCCAGAGAAAATTGTTGTGTATTTGAATGAGCAAAAAGTTGAGTCGCTGTCAAAAGCTGCGGTGTGTGCAGATGAGTTTGTGCTGACTCACCGAGTTGCCTTCCCTTCTGCGCGCCGTGAGCATAACCCGAGTCCGGGTGTAAATGCAAATAAAAATCCAAAACTTCCGACAAAATCCCCGCAGCGTCCTAATACAGCTTCTCCTGATAGCCGTGAATGTTTTTACTGTCACGAGGTGGGACATCTCATCGCTAGCTGTCCTGCTCTTCAGCGGAAAGAGGCTACTCAGGGTCCTAGGAAGCCGAAGAGTGTTGGTTTTGTCCAGTCGGTTCCTGCTCCGACCTCAGTCCGGACTGCTCCTGCTGTGCCCGCTGTGAGCTCAGACGAACCTGTGGGAAATGAAATAGATGAGTTGTACAAACCGTTTATCACCGAAGGTTCTGTCTCACTGACAGGCGAAGATAAAGACCAGATACCGGTCACAATTCTACGTGACTCAGGAGCGAATCAGTCCCTTTTGTTGCGGAGTGTCTTACCTTTTTCATGTAGTTCATTCTGTGGTTCCGATGCTCTTCTGTGGGGGGTGAAGATGAGCACTGTGAGAGCGCCGCTGCACTCTGTGTTTCTGCGCTCACCTCTGGTTACCGGTCCTGTGAAACTCGGCTTACGTTCCCGCCTGCCAATCCAAGGTGTGGAGCTGATCCTCGGTAATGATTTGGCCGGAAAGAAGATTTTTCCAACACCTGAGGTGGTTGAAAACCCTGTGCCTGACTCTGTTTCACCTGTGTCCGCTGCTGTTAATCCTGTGTTCCCTGCCTGTGTTGTGACGCGTGCGCAATCACGCAAATTCGGAGACGTGGTGAACCTGGCTGATTCATTCATGTTCTCCCCTGAGGATAAAACAGAGTCTTCTCTTTCAGCCAAACCTGTGAAAAATGTGTCTGTGAATCTGCTGCCCGCCGAGGCGGAGCTGGCGTTCGAAGTGGACCGAAGCGCGTTCATTGCCGCGCAGCAGAGTGACCCGACTCTGGCCCCGTGCCTGACGCTTGCCACTGCTCCAAGCTCTGAAACCCCGTGTCTGTACGCTGTTGTAGATGGGGTCTTGATGCGCAACTGGTTTCCCCCAGTTGTTGGCAATTTGGAGTGGAATGTGGTTCAGCAGTTAGTTGTTCCCCAGAGTTTCCGGTCACATATTCTTAGTTTGGCTCACGACAATCTCTCTGGCCACTTAGGAATAAAAAAGACCTACCACCGCATCATGCGTTATTTCTATTGGCCAGGGTTGAAGTCTGATGTTACTCGTTTCTGTCGTTCTTGTCATGTGTGCCAAGTCAGTGGAAAGCCCAATCAGCTCATTCCTCCCGCTCCACTTCAGCCCATTCCGGTACTTGGGGAGCCGTTTGAGCACCTGATCTTGGACTGTGTCGGTCCGCTCCCTAAGACAAAGTCCGGTCATCAGTATCTGTTAACGCTAATGTGTGCCGCTACTCGTTACCCCGAAGCCATCCCATTACGCACCCTGAAAGCAAAAGCTGTGATCAGAGCACTCACTAACTTCTTTTCCACTTTTGGGTTGCCGAAGTATGTGCAGACCGATCAGGGGTCAAATTTTATGTGTAAACTGTTTGCGCAGGTGCTGGCCTCTCTGTCAATTAAGCACCGCAAATCTAGCGCCTACCATCCCCAGTCCCAGGGGGCGCTTGAGCGTTTCCACCAGACGCTTAAATCTATGATGAAAAAGTACTGTTTAGAGAGTGAAAAAGATTGGGACGAGGGCTTGCCTTTTCTCCTGCTAGCGGCGAGAGAGAGTGTGCAAGAGTCCACCGGTTTCAGTCCTGCAGAGCTGGTGTTTGGACACACCGTGCGTGGTCCCCTCCGTTTGCTCCGAGAGCAGTTCTTGTCTGAGACTGACAGTCCCAGTACCAATGTTTTAGATTACGTCAGTAAATTCAGAGAGAGGTTGCACAAAGCATGTGACGCTGCCCGCAGCGCCCTGACTGAAACACAGGTTAAAATGAAAGAAAGATTTGATAAGAAATCCGTCAGGAGGGAGTTTCAGGTTGGTGAGGAGGTGCTGGCCCTTCTGCCAATGTCCGGTGCCGCTCTCCAAGCAAAGTTCTGTGGTCCTTATGTGATCGAGAGAAAACTTAGTGAAACTGATTATGTGGTGCGCACCCCCGACTGCAGACGAAAAAGTCGAGTGTGCCATGTGAATATGTTGAAGCGGTACGTCACACGCCATGCTGCTGTGCCTCCTCCTGTCAGTCCTGCCGCTGTAGTCACTGTCGCAGCTGCTGTGACACCTTCTCAGTATGCTCCCGAAAGTGATGGCTTGAGCGCGAGCAGCCCTCTGTGCTCGCGGCTTAAAAATTCTGAAATTGTGGAAAATTTGTCAGCTCACTTGCAACACTTGGATGCTTCTGCCCAAACAGACATCATTCAGCTCATTGAAAATAATCCCACTTTGTTTGCAGACACACCGTCCCGTACAACTGTTCTTTCTCATGATGTCGATGTTGAAAACCACCCACCCATCAAACAGCATGCTTACCGTGTAAATCCGACAAAGCGTGCACTTCTCCAAAATGAGGTGGAATATTTGTTGGAGAACGGTCTGGCTGTTCCCAGCTCCAGTGCGTGGAGTTCTCCCTGTTTACTTGTGCCCAAGTCGGATCAGACGCCACGTTTCTGCACAGATTATAGGAAAGTGAATAATGTGACCAAGGCTGACTCGTACCCCCTGCCTAGAATGGAGGACTGCGTGGACCGAGTGGGTTCGGCCACGTATGTCACTAAGCTTGACTTACTGAAGGGCTATTGGCAAGTGCCGTTAACTCCTCGTGCCTCCGAGATTTCCGCTTTTGTCACTCCTGATAGTTTCCTCCAGTATACGGTCATGCCCTTTGGTCTCCGTAATGCACCTGCCACATTCCAGCGGCTGATGCACATCGTTTTGGCTAATGTGAAAAACTGTGAGGTATATCTTGACGATGTTGTGGCATACTCAGACACCTGGTCTGAGCATGTTGAAACCCTGAAAGAGATTTTCAAGAGGTTGAAAGACGCTAATTTGACTTTGAACCTGGCGAAATGTGAGTTTGGTAAAGCCACTGTTACCTACCTTGGTAAACAGGTGGGCCAGGGACACGTGCGTCCCGTTGATGTAAAAGTCCAGGCCATTGTAACTTATCCTGTACCCCAGACAAGGCGTGAGCTCCGCCGTTTCTTGGGGATGGCGGGCTACTACCGTAGTTTCTGCCGAAATTTTGCTGAGGTTGTTGCTCCTCTCACCAGTCTGACAAGCGAGAAAAAGCCGCTCGTTTGGTCACCTGCTTGCCAACACGCTTTCGAGTCCTGTAAGGCGCTCCTCTGCAGCACACCTGTCCTCACAGCCCCAAACTTCACACGGCCGTTTAAGTTAGAGGTCGATGCCAGTGCCAGCGGGGCCGGTGCCGTGTTGCTGCAGGAGGACAAGCAGGGTATCGACCACCCCATCTGCTACTTCTCGAAGAAGTTCAGTGCTGCCCAGCTCAATTACAGCACGGTCGAGAAGGAGGCTCTTTCCTTGCTGTTCGCTCTGCAACACTTCAGTGTACATTGGTTCCAGTCCGTTGCCTGTTGTAGTGTACACTGACCACAATCCTCTCGTTTTCTTGGACCGCATGCAAAACGCTAATCAGCGGTTAATGAGGTGGTCCTTGTTAGTGCAAGATTTCAATCTTGAGATCCACCACAAGAAAGGTACGGATAATGTGTTAGCTGATGCCCTTTCGCGGGTGTAATTGTGTGATTATGTTCTGTGAACAAACATCTCAGGGGATGTTGTTCATTTAGGGAGGGGGGTGTTACGTCCCCCAGCCGCCTGTGTATTTGTTATGTGAATGTGTGCATTGTTATCTGTGTATTTATTCTGTGTATGTGTATGTTTCTATGTGCATTCACCTGTATGTTTAGTGGAGAGTTAGACCTCTCCTTTTCGTCCAGAGATCGTATGTGTTGTTGACAGGTGTACAGGTGATACGCTGGACGATGGTGACGCTGCTCCGACTGGATTGGCTGAGCAAGGGGCTCGGCTCTGTGTCAACGATCGCCGATTGGGCTACGAGCGTGACGTCACAGCTGCCGGATTGGTTGGGCGAGGGGCTCGGCCTTCTTAATGCCGGCCACACGGAAGCCGCGAGCCCCACTCTCGTACATGGCAGCAGCATTGCATCGTCCTTTCTGGTTTTCTGGTTTTTCTGTGATCGATAAGTATTTTGTTGTGTAACACACGTCTAATTATTTAGCTTGTCTGCTAAATAATTAGTTCTTTGTTAAGACCAGCGCCTTCGGGCCAACTGAGTCGTTTGTGTATATATTGTAAATAATCACTGTCACTCATTATTGTTTTGCACGGAGCGTAGGGGTGAGCTGCTATTTTTGTTGTACCTGTTTTCTCCTGTTTTTCGTTAGCCTAGGGAGTTAGGCCTAAGTATCGTATTTTTGTTTCTTTTGTTTTCGTTAGGAATCAGTTATTTCGCCCGTCGGTAGACAGGTTGTTTTTTGTTTGTTGTTTTGGCCTGGGCTCACCCTGAAGTCTTTTGCTCCATTTTGTGTGCGATATTGTACCGTGTGTCATTGGAGTGTGTGGCAATAAATTGCTCACCTGTACATTTATACTTGTACTCCTGTGTGTCTTATGTTGCGCACCCACACCCCTAGACCGGGGCGTAACAATTGCCCGTAGGTGTGAATGTGAGCGTGAATGGTTGTCTGTCTCTATGTGTCAGCCCTGTGATAGTCTGGTGACCTGTCCAGGGTGTACCCTGCCTCTCGCCCAATGTCAGCTGGGATAGGCTCCAGCCCCCCCGCGACCCTCAAGAGGATAAGCGGTTAGGAAATGGATGGATGGATGGATGTTGTAGGGGGGGGGCTCTAATTAGCGACGCACAACACAGTCATTGGCAGCGTAGCGGCTAATGCAGGCAAAGCATGGATGACTTTTGCACTGGTAAGATGTGTTGCGATCCTCTCCCTCCTTTGTTTAAGCTAGTATGTTTAAAAGTAAATTTATCGGCTTAAACTGCATGAAAATGGGATGGGATGGGAAGTCATTGTTAACGTGTTCCTGGGTTTCTTTCATTGGTTTTGTAAGATAAGAAACGTGTTTTACTTCTGTTAATTCCGTCAGAGTTTTTTTCTCATTTGCATATTGTCTGACTCGCTGCAGAGGACTGAGGGAGAGCCTGCCACTGTGTGTGTGTATTGACTGTGCCCCGTGCTGCTATTTATAGGTGCGTGACGATGTTAAAGAGTTGTTTGTAATGTTCCTTTGTGTAGTTTAAGGAAGGACTGCATTAGATGAGTAGCCTAACATGAAAATGATCTAATTATTTTATGTATATTTTTATTTTTTTTCAGGGAAATACCAATTTAAAGTATACTTGTAACCCCTGTAAGGGCATGCATTTTTTTGTGTGGACATAGTTTATTTGTAATATTAATTGGTGATATGTATATTGTAAAAAAAAAAAAAAAAAAGCATGGATGACTTTTGCACTGAAGACTGAGGGAGAGCCTGCCACTGTGTGTGTGTATTGACTGTGCACCGTGCTGCTTTTTATAGAATAAATGTGCAGATCCTGATCCCGGGTGTGAGAGCTGTCCTTCCATCCATGAGCAACCATTCTGCAGCTGCTACATAAAACTGGTGCCGTGACCCGGATCTATTGGTCAGCCGCTGCCGATCGCCGAGGTTCAGCTGTGTGCATGTGACGTCTGGGATTCCAAGTTGGTGGACCTATGGAACCTGTCAGCTGCTGAAGTGATTGCTAAAATTCTCTATAAACACCAGCATTTAAAGTGATTAATTAACTTTACAGAAGGTTTAGCACAAGTAACAATTTCCTGTGAGATTTGTAACACTGTTTAAATTTAATTTTCTGTGCACACCTTATATGGCCATTTATTGTGTGAGATATGGCAGGCAGAGGTCAGGATACTTTCAGTATTTTCACACCAGTTATTGGGAGGGGTAGGGGTTTTTTGAACGCAGATCGAGTAGTCCGAAGTAGGGCTACAGTGCTAACTAGTGAGGAGTCATTAGACACAGATGATATCACTGACATTCCTCCATTTGAGCCTCAGTTCTCCACCCCTGCCGTCAGCAATAAGAGCAACACCAAACAGTTACGTGACCTCATCGGTGAGTTAGGGAGTCAGATAGGTGAATCAATAGCTAGCCGCTTGCTAGCTAGTCAGCCTTTACTCACCCCCACACAGCCTTCACCAGCCAAATCAGCTAAAGTTGAAGCACCAGACACAACCATTGACCTCTCAAAAGTGAGCCTAGTAGTCAGGTCTGATGTCAAGGAGCTTCACATGTACCGAGGCGATGGAGACGACAAATACTCCATTCAAGAGTGGATTGATATGATGGAGGCCTATCTGCAAAAGAGAGGCTTCTCAGCCCATGAACAGAGAGAAGAGATTCTGAGCCATCTTCTTGGCAAAGCAAAAAGTATTGTCAAAGTAGGGTTGAAAAGCAGTGCAACATCTGGAACAGTTGTTAATCCCGAGACAGTCTATAGCATACTGAGACGCTACTTTAGCGAAACCCCTGCATCCTGTTTACCACTGGCTGACTTTTATGCCACCCAGCCAACAGCAAAGGAAACACCAGTGGATTACTGGATTAGGCTGAATACGGCCGTGGAGGCTGCTGACAGACATTTGAAGCTCCAAGGTAGCAAAATGGACAACATGGATGCAGAAATAGCTATGATGCTTATCAGAAACTGCCCAGATCCTAGCCTCGCCTATGTTTTCAAGTGTAGACCAATAAGTAAGTGGTCCCTCGCAGAGGTGCAGGAGGCTATTGATGAACACCAAAGAGAGTCTCAAGTAAAGAAATCAAGCACAAACACGGCCAAATCACATGCTCTCCAAGTAGCTACCGCTGTAACTGCTATTAGCCCTCCTGAACCTGAAAGTGATTATGCCCAAGTGAACACAGCCAAGTGCACCCCAGTTACCACAACCAAGTCAAGCGAAGCAGCTGCTTCAGAACCCAGTGCCCTGGAGCGTGTGCTAAGTATGCTAGAGAGAGTGTTAGAGCGTACCAGCCAGCCCGTTCAGCCTGTTAGGCCTGTTTTCTCCCTCAGCTCGTTTCACTTCGTGCCAAGTCTGCGGTAACAGCTCTCACTCAACTCAAACACACTGCGTGAGAGAAAGGTGATGTTTAACCTGCTTAGGGTTAGGACATCAGCGAAAAGACTGCCCAAAAGCCACTGCACTCCAGCGAGATGTGACCTCACCTGATCAGGGAAACTAAGTCACTCACACTTGGGAGTGGATGGTGTGAGTGACAGTGGTAAAACCCTCAACTCCAGCGACGATCCACAATCCATGTATGAAGAGAGCCTAAAATCCGCCCCACCTGGTGTTGTTGTGCTGTTCCAGAACATAACTAGGCTTGATAAAGCCGACAGTTTGTTTTACACCAATGCACAAGTGGATGATAAGGTTTCACTGCAAGCCCTACTAGACACTGGCTCCATGGCTTGCACCATTAGTGAAGAGGCTGAGCAGATGCTTAAGGATGCTGGCCTAGCATCAGAACCCAACTGTGTCCCCACTGATATTATTCTCATTGGCTGTGGTGGAGTTCAAGTCACACCTAAATGCATTCACAACTTGAAAATGGAAGTTTACGGATACACGTTCAGCGTGCCTGCCTTAGTGGTTTCTTGCCAGAAAGATCAGTTGATCCTGGGCACAAATGTCATTAAACATCTCTTAAGGCAGTTCAAGCAGTCTCCTCATTTCTGGCACGTTTTGAGAAGACCTGAGTCCACAAACGCACCTGATATAGTGCAGTTCCTCAATATGTTGGCAGGCATCAACAGATGGAAGGGTGACACAATGCCAGATTTTATTGAGACTGTCAAACTGGCGCAAGCGGTAACTCTCCTTCCAAAGCAAGAGCACCTGGTGTGGGGCAAGTTACCTGCAGCCTCACCCATCTCTGAAGGCAGTGCAATTCTGGTTGAACCATCAAAGGCACAAATCCACAAGAAAGACATCATCGTTTGCAGGTCTGTGGCCTCCATGAATGGTGACAGATGGATCCCAGTCAGGATTTTGAACACCTCTGACAAGGCTGTCACTTTAAAGCGTCACACCAAGGTGGCAGATGTGTCCAGCTGTATAGCCATTGAGGATCCGGATCCAACCCCAGACCAAATGCCAGCTGCAGAAGTCAAAGTGCAGAACCAGAGAGTACATGGTGAAACAGCCAACAGCCCTAATCCCCCTCCTTGCTCCACCTTTCGTGACAGTCTACATAACCTCGGATTGGATGATTTGGACATCGATTCATGTCAGGTGTCAGACCAGTGGAAATCCCAACTACTCCAACTGATTCACAAGTACGAGGATGTCTTTTCAAGGAGTAAGCTTGATTGTGGGCAGGCTAAGGATTTCGTCCACCGCATCCATTTGACTGATGAGCGACCATTCAGACTCCCATACCGCCGTGTCCCACCAGGGCAGTACCACAAACTCCGCCAAGTTCTTACAGAGATGGAAGAGCGTGAGATCATTCGCAAGTCCAACAGTGAGTGGGCGTCCCCACTGGTGCTCGTATGGAAGAGGAATGGGGACCTCAGGATATGTGTGGACTACCGCTGGTTGAACGCGCGCACAGTCAAGGATGCTCATCCTTTGCCCCACCAATCAGACTGTCTGGCGGCTCTGGGAGGTAATGGCATATTCAGTGCCATGGATCTTACCTCTGGCTTCTATAACATCGCCATGGCAGAGGAGGACAAGAAGCTGACAGCCTTCACCACACCAATGGGGCTCTACGAGTTCAACAGACTCCCTCAGGGCTTGTGTAATAGCCCTGCAAGCTTCATGCGCCTCATGATGGGTATATTTGGTGACCAGAACTTCTTGACCCTTCTCTGCTATCTTGATGACGTGCTTGTGTATGCTCCCAATGAAGCCGAAACCCTCAAGAGGCTTGAAATAGTCTTCAGCAGGCTACGCACTCATGGGCTAAAGCTGGCCCCCAAAAAATGCCAGCTACTCCGGAGAAGTGTGAGATTTTTGGGGCATGTAGTGGATGGAACCGGCGTGTCAACAGACCCTGACAAAGTCAAGGCCATTGCTTCCATAACAGAGTCTGATCTCATGATGGAGGATGGTGTCACACCCTCTCAGAAGAAGATCAAGTCGTTCCTGGGCATGGTCATGTACTATCAGCAGTTCATACACGACTTCTCCCGCATAGCCAAGCCACTGTTTGCACTGACTGCTGCACCTAAAGGAAAGAAAGGAACTGCATGACGGGCTGCTGCATTCAGGAAGTTGCATCCAAATGATTGGAGAGAAGACTATCGCAACTCACTCGAACAGTTGAAAACTGCACTCATGGAGTCGGCTGTACTTGCACATCCTGATTTCAGTCAACCATTCATTCTTTCTACAGACGCTTCTCAAGATGGCTTAGGTGCTGTGTTATCTCAGGTCCAAGGCGGTGAAAGTAAAGCATGCCCCATCGTCTTTGCCAGCAAGGCGCTCACTCGTGCTCAGAGCAACTACCCTGCCCATCGTCTAGAATTTTTGGCATTGAAGTGGGCTGTTTGCAACAAATTTAGCCACTGGCTAAAGGGACACACCTTTACAGTTTGGACGGACAATAATCCGCTAACCTACATCCTCACAAAACCCAAACTTGATGCGTGTGAGCAAAGATGGGTAGCCAAGCTGTCACCATACAACTTCAGCATCAAGTACATACCTGGTAGTAAGAACATTGTCGCCGACGCTTTGAGCAGGCGGCCCTTTGTCCAAAGTCGTGTCTGCCAGAGGCTTATGAAGGAACCATACGCAGTGTTGTTGGAGGAATCACAGCAAGTGCAAGAGGGTTTAGTCCAAGAGGTGATCAGAGTCAGTGCTAACCACCAAAGTGTCGAATGCCCACTTTCACCAGAGAACCTGGAGTGCCACTCTCTGACCGATGGCGAAGTGTCTGCTGTCTTGGCAGGCCATGTTGAATGGGATCAAGGCACCAAGCAAAGGGTGCTATCCTGGCTCACTCAAGACATAAAAAAGCTAGTCCCACCAGGTCAAGAAGCTCTGCCTGTTTTCTCATTCCAAGAGCTCCAAGATGAACAGAGAAGGAATGGCACACTGTCCCAGGTCATCCCATTTGTCACCCGTCAGAGACGACCATCAAGAAGAGAGAGAGCTGGGCTGTCGTTAAAGGTCCTTAAAGTCCTGAAGCAGTGGCAGAAACTGAAAATGCTTGACGACGTCCTGTACAGGGTCTGTAAGGACTCAGTAACTGGAAAGAAACGGCATCAGTACCTGGTACCCTCCTCCTTGGTCAGCCATGTTCTGCGTGGTGTCCATGATGACGCTAGTCATCAGGGTCAGAACCGGACCTTGCACTTGGTCAGGCAAAGATTCTTCTGGGCTGATATGGAGCATTTGCCTACAACTGCACAGCTCATGAGTCGACTGGGTATGCCCCCTTTTATCTAATGTATGGACGGATCCCCAGACTGCCAGTGGATGTAATGTTCCACAATGTGGAGAGAGACATTGACATCACAGACTATGACAGTTATGTGAAGAAAATGAGGGATGACCTCAAAGAAGCTCTCAAGCTGGCTCAAGTCAATGCTAGCTCCAGCCAACAACGCCAGGCAGACCTATACAACAAGGGGACAAAGGGCACAGACATAGAGGAGGGAGACCAAGTCCTCTTGGCAAACAGGGGTGCACGTGGACGCAGAAAACTAGCTGACAGGTGGGAGTCTGCCCTCTACACTGTAGTCTCCAAAGACTCAAAGTGCCACACTTACCGCATCAGACACCACAGCACCGGGCAAGAGAAAATTGTCCACAGGAACCTCTTGCCAGTGGAGATCAAGCAAAGACTACTTCCCGAAAGGGTTCTCAAGAGAGTGAGTATGTACCTCCGGAACCAGCCATTCATGAGACACAGACAAATGACAGCATTAGGGCAGATGCAAATGTCAATACTGAACCAAATATTTGTGTAGGAGAGAGTGCTACAGATGAGACAGAGCTTTGCTCTGAAACAGACAAGGACATCTGCAGTGAAGCAGGGACGAAGTACAGTGGAGAACAGCCAAAATCAGGAGATGGTCATCAGGAGAGTCAAGCAGCCGAGGGGAAAACCAGTGAGGTGGCCTTAAAACCTGAGGGACTACCACCAAGTAGTTCAGTGGGTCACATCAGAACAAGGGTTGGCAGGGTGGTGAAGCCAGTTAACAGACTGATCCAAAACATGACTCAGAGAAATACACAAGCAAGCAATCTGGTCAGTGGGTTTGTCAAAACTTTATTTACATAGTTAACACCTGGTTGTCATGCTAGGATTGTCCTCAGGTCACGGTGAATGTGTTTTCTTTTGAGTATGCTCAAACTTGGGGTAACAGTTATTTAATCATCAGTATGAGATTGTGTATAAGGCACTTTCTTCAGCTGGTAGATGTTAGGAGTCTGGCCAACTTCCTTATATCACTTTCCCTTTTAGTGGGAAACACTTTTGTTGCACATAAAGATGTATGTTGTGAAGTAATAACAGGCTAAGCCAGTATTACCCCGGATTTAGCTATAGCCCTATACTTGAACGGTTTTGAGAAGTTCAGGGGGGTGTATGTAGCTGAGTCAATATGTTATTTTTATGTATTTCTATTTTTGTGAACATTCTCAAAACCTGTGTGTAATATCCTCTGCCATGAAAAAGATCAGTCAAAGGATGTATTGTAACCTTAATTTTAATGTTGTATTATGTTCGCATTGAACTAATAATTTACATGTTTTCATAGTTCCGTGTTACCTGTTGTAGCAGGGGGGGGGCTCTAATTAGCGACGCACAACACAGTCATTGGCAGTGTAGCGGCTAATTGCAGGCAAAGCATGGATGACTTTTGCACTGGTAAGATGTGTTGCGATCCTCTCCCTCCTTTGTTTAAGCTAGTATGTTTAAAAGTAAATTTATCGGCTTAAACTGCATGAAAATGGGATGATAAGTCATTGTTAACGTGTTCCTGGGTTTCTTTCATTGGTTTTGTAAGATAAGAAACGTGTTTTACTTCTGTTAATTCCGTCAGAGTTTTTTTCTCATTTGCATATTGTCTGACTCGCTGCAGAGGACTGAGGGAGAGCCTGCCACTGTGTGTGTGTATTGACTGTGCCCCGTGCTGCTATTTATAGGTGCGTGACGATGTTAAAGAGTTGTTTGTAATGTTCCTTTGTGTAGTTTAAGGAAGGACTGCATTAGATGAGTAGCCTAACATGAAAATGATCTAATTATTTTATGTATATTTTTATTTATTTATTTTATTCAGGGAAATACCAATTTAAAGTATACTTGTAACCCCTGTAAGGACATGCATTTTTTTTGTGGACATAGTTTATTTGTAATATTAATTGGTGATATGTATATTGTAAAAAAAAAAAAAAAAAGCATGGATAACTTTTGCACTGAGGACTGAGGGAGAGCCTGCCACTGTGTGTGTGTATTGACTGTGCCCCGTGCTGCTCTTTATAGAATAAATGTGCATATCCTGATCCCTGGTGTGAGAGCTGTCCTTCCATCCATGAGCAACCATTCTGCAGCTGCTACATACACAGGATGCATTATGGTTTGGGAACAGTTCCAGCAATTGTTGCCTTCACAGACACTTTTTACAGTCATTATGAACATATAATAAAAGATCAAACTGCGTTTTCATAGTGTCATAAAACTGAGTGTGAAAAAGGGTTACAGCAAGATAAACGGAAAGTGTTTTTGTTGTGTGTGTACGCCTGTTTGAGTGTGCAAAAAGAAAGTCCCACTCAAAAGTGTATGCACTATAGTATTTCACACAGGGACCTTTAATTGGTAGGAAAAAAGCTGGGTACAATCTCAAGAAAATCCCAAGAAAATCTACAAAGTAAAGCATTCTTCCACTAAAGATGTGTTTTGCATCTTTACACAGTATTCACATTTCTTGAGCATGTGACTCAGCTTATCTTTCTTCCCTTGTCTCTATACTGCCCAAATCTCCATCTTTTCCTTTCTGTCCACTTACCTTACTTTCCTCGTCCCTTTATCTTTACTAAACCCATCAAACCCCTCATAAGCTTTGATCAAAGACTTCAGTCCATGTACTTGACAGCCTGCATACATAGTGAATTACCATCAGCTGGCAAAAGCGGTCATTTCCTTAACTTATTACCAAGCTATCTTCCCCAGAAGGCTATTGAATGGAGATTGATGTCTTGGTAATGGTGATTCAGGTATCACTCTGCATTAAGGACTGCTAACGGGGAAGATATCCACCTCACAGACCCAATATGAAAAGGGTCACACTGGTGTAGGTTTAAATTGATCCTGTTTGAGAGAGACACCTGCTGACTTGAGGACAGAGTCATATTGCTCATTAGTCATGCTTATTTTAGAGTTTAGTCTCCTACTTTCCACATGCTGCAACTTTGGTCTACTTCCAGCATCACTCCAGTTTTGTTTGATGAGAGAATATTTCAACATGACAGGTTATAAAACCTGTCAACCAAAAAAAAAAAAAAAGCTTACTACAAGCTCATTGTCAAGATGTTATGGATAGACTGCCAAAGAACTGTACTGATAATATATAGCTATGCTTATTACCCAATCAGGGAAACCATAATTACATATCCTAAAATAAAACTTCCAGCACTTAATTTATCCCAGCAATCCAAGTGGGTCTATTTCAAAGCCTCCTTTGGTGAAACAGCTGCTCTGAGCTGTAGCCAGAAGATTGTCTGTGCCTTTCATGACAGCAGCCAATGAAGAAATCTGTGGAGAAAGCCATCAGCTTCAAAGTAAGAAGCTCAGAAACGCCTGATGTAGCAGACAGGCACCAGCAGTCTAGACAAACAGCAGCTTTTGTCGCAGACCCAAAAAAAAATCAGTATGGCAAGATTTTAGAGAGTCCTTGTAGAAAGATTTTTAGTTCTAAAGACTGCAGGAACCAGACTTTATGGATGCAGCTTCCAGGGCTTAAAAATGAAGCCAACACAGAAGTGCCAAAAACTGCAGTTCTTTGAACGGCAACTTGAGCCTGACTCTGGAAGCCAGTCAGTCCCCAAAGACACCCATGATAAAATGCCCAACTTAACAGCAGAAATAGATAGCAGCGAATGGACCTTTTGCATTGCTGGAAGAACCATTGAACCTTCTCAATAACTCCAAAGAAACCATGCGAGGACTGCCGATTAATGGGGCTGCCATTACTTATGACTCACATAAACCATGGAAAATGGATGGGTGGATTGAAGGATGGATGAAGGAATATCTGAAAGAAGAAATTCTTATTTCATGCTAAATGCCAAAGATTACATTTACAAAATGCTGAATTTGAACATTTAGTACTTTCAATACTTTGTCTTGCTTGCTCTCAGTTTTTCATTATTTTATCTGGCAAATAGTAAATTACACCTCACTACATATTACTTTACACCTGGTAAACAATACTAATTTAAAAAAATGCAGCATACTGTTTATATGCCATGCTTTTAAAAAACTAAGCGCCAATCTACGCTTTGTGAAAGGAAATCTGAACATTTCATCAAGTAACAGAAAGATGTGCACTGTAATTTTTCCTTTTTTTAATCATAAGATTTTTCTGCAAGTAATTGGTTTAATTTGAAGGAAGGGTCTATAAACCTTTATTTAGTATGACCCATTAACTGCCTTGCAACTCCATTATCATATTTCATCTGGTCTACCAAAATGCTGTTTAAGACTGTAAGTGGATTGTCTGCCAGTGTCCTAGTCTGCTCCACTTAAGAATGGCATTTTATTAGGTACAATCTATAAATACACTAGAGGAAACCATGGCTGACCACACAGACACTGACACTTTTTGACACTTCAGCACATCGATCGTCCAGGCTGATTTAGATTAGATTAATTTGTGTGATCTCACAATGACAGCTGGCTCTCTGAATTCCTAAAGCAAGCAGTTGGTTCATCAGAGAGTGAAAGAAGCAAAGCAGTTCAGTCATTGCTGTGGTCACAAAACACTTTGGTTATTGGAGAGAGCTTAAAGCTGAAAAGACCGATTATCTGCAAGAGAACACTTGACTGCCTCTACCGAGTTATTCTCATGGGCGAAAAATCACAAGCTATGCCAAGATTTGCACAAAAGCTGTTCTCCATTCTGAGAAGCCACATGTCTTACCTCAAATTGCTCACATTTAATATACCGTCTCTAATTGACCTTAACAATTAATACATCTAAAAAAAACATTAAGAATAGTTCAGAGATATGAATCACTAGTGCACAAGTATTTGAGATAACAGTGACTTGAAAACACAAAAAATCTGATAATGACAAAGTAAGTTTAGTAATCAATTAAACAAGCCAAGCTACCATGGCAACAGGATTACAATTATTCTTATAAAAAGAACTAAATACACATATTCACTAAGACAAACTGACACATATACACACCAGAGCGTAGGATGAAGTGTGAGATTGTGGGGGGATAAACATGGACTGAGGTGGGTGTGCTTTGGATAATAGATATACTTAACAGAGAAAGAGGATAATTTGAGGACAGGAGAAAAACGATGAGAGAAGAAGAGATTGTTGCAGGCATTAAGAAGAGCATCAAATAAAATGTTTTAATATACTGCTGCTGTCTGTCTTTTATTTACTCCCAGAACTACTACTACTACTTGAATATGTTTTTTGGTGGAATAAGGGACAAATGTTGGTAAATGGAGACAGCAGCCATCCAGCCAGTCAGCGAGGTGCACCCACGGCTTATTAACCTTTGATTTGAGATCTGCTCCGAGAGCAACCTTGTCAATCTTTGTGTCAGAGAAGTGGGATGTGTGTCAGGCTCTCTCTGTAGACTCTGAAACAAACTGTTGGAGATATGTACTGTGCTTCTCGGAGGGAACTATTGATTTCTGTTGGATGTATTCCCAAAAGGCGAGCCACGAGTGCAGATGCTTTATTTATATTGTGTGCATGACTTTATTGGTGAACAGGGAGACAGATTGATCCTTCTGTTTCTTGTTAGAGGCTGAATGTTGTTACAAAGTCTCAAGGGTCTGTAGGTATATTACTGTTGGGCTGGGTACATTTAGCATTTTATCTCTTTAAATGCATATATTTGACAGTTCAGGTCAAACTGACAGTGAATTTTTTTACTTTAAAAGCTCTGATACATCCAACTCAGCAGTAAATAATAAATAAGTGTCTGAACAGAATACAAATAAGCTTGCCTCATTTTGCACATTTCTTTTTCAAACAGCTTTGCTCCTAACACAGCAGTAGCTCAGTGTTATAACATAACATAACAATTACTTGTGCTGGTTACACTCAGTATCAGTTATTAGCAGAATTAGTGTCCAATGACATAAAAAGATTACAAGTTATAACCACAAGGATCTTTTCCATTAGTACCTTCAAACTTAAATAAGTAACATTTACAATAGTCTTTCATTGGTGTCAATTATTGTGTCCTCCAAGATTACAAAACAAAAACTGCCAAAGATGGAGCACATATAGAGATCTCATATCTAATGGAATGAGATGGACAATCAGCTGGCAAAAAGAAGGGAAAGCCCCATTGTTCATTATGTAAAAGGGGAGTCTCTGAAGCCATCAGCTGTCAGTCTGAGGACAATAAGCCTCTGGGGCCAATTTTGTGGGATAACCAGTGTAGCAAGCAGATATGTGGGCCAAAACTTCCTCTTCTGTGTATTTTCTGCTAAACTGCTGACAGCTAAATTTCTGCTAAACGATATCTGCAAACAAATGCTAATAACAAAATAAATTAAAAAAAATAATAACATAGAGCTAAACTGTCCTATGAGAGCTGATGGCTTACAAAATTGCATTTCATCCAGTGCGTTCCATCTCTCCACACTGACTGCTAACCTGCTGCTCAAATGGTCAAGCTACAAACTAGAATCCAGAACACTTCCAATACTAAAACTTGTCCTTGTTGCTTACAGATTCAGCATACAAATGCATATATCTGTTTAGACATTATGAAGGAGACAACATGACTAAAGTAAGCACTAGTATGTTAGAAAAACTAGGTGCAAGATACACCTGTGTGATTTAATGAATGGTGTGATCTAGATTACAAAGCTCATCTCAAACTGTGAAGACTTCACTTTTCCCCAGACTGAGAATGAACACTATCTCTCTTGGGTAAGTGTTGACTTGGCACTCTCAGACTCCATTATTACCCTAAAGGCTGAATTCCAACCAAATGTAACATTGATTTCACTAATTACCTTTCTTGAGGAGGTTTAGTGGTTGGTGAATGCTGCACGGTTAACAAAGTGAAGGACTTTGACACCGATGACCAGACATTATTGCGTGTTTTGTCAATTTTAAAAGGTGATGAATACTATAAAGCTCTAAGAAACAAAAAATCCAAACCATCTCAAATTGCTGGTTGTCTTTACTACTGTTTGAAATTGGCGATTCAAATTAATTTTCGATGATTAGCTTAATTGAAAATTCAAAATCTCTCTAGGAGAAGTTCCCAGGACAAATGGGGCTTGCATATGGAGCTAGAACAGTCTCAAAATGAATAAATGCACACAGAAATTAATAAATGCACAAAAAAGGATTCACAAATGCATTTGGAGATTTATATATATATATATATATATATATATATATATACATATATATATATGACTGAAAACACAAACACATTTTCAATGCACACAAAAATGTTTCATTCCATATATAAGTCAAAGAAGTAAAAGAAAATAAAAGTAAAAGAAAATCCACATATAAAAAAAATAAGATTTATAAACATATTTGTGATGCATACGCAAATATTTCTCGTTTTAAATATGTGCAATTCAAATTTACAAATGTACGCATGTAAAAGTATTTGCAATTTTCATCAAATACACATTTGGAGGTTGTTACATTGATAAATGAACTTTTAATTTGTAAACTTCCCTGCATTTGTGGGTGTGAGTTTCGAGATTCCCCTGACGTGACTCGATTGACAAATGCTTTTTTTCTAGGAGGGGATTGTCTGCAGCCAATCAGATGTCTCACTCCTTTACAGCCAATCACATGAGAGCCTCCCCACGAGGGGTGTTATATAACGTCATTAAAGCGCGTGCGGGTGGCCAGAGGCTAAAGGAGGTTTGTAGTCTGCCAGTGTTCAAAGAAAAAGAAGGCTGGATTGCAGCAACATGGTGTCTGGTAACGGGAACCGTGGCAATTTAAGTGTAACCCCGGATGTCCACTGGATCCGTCGCGTGCACGATCCGGCCGCGGCATGGGTGCCGGAGCTAATCGCGGCCATTCAAGTCTAAGGCTCGTTTGAGATGAACTGCGCCTCGCCTTGAAAGTAGACGAGAGCAGGCGTTCATGTTCATAATGATTCATCTTCATGTACTAAAGTTTGTTTTGGAGTACCTCAAGGTTCAGTACTCGGACCAATTCTATTCACTCTATATATGCTTCCCTTAGGTAACATCATTAGAAATCACTCCATAAATTTCCATTGCTATGCGGATGATACACAGTTGCATCTATCGATAAAGCCAGAAGACACAGATCAATTAGCTAAACTTCAGAAATGCCTTAAAGATATAAAAACCTGGATGAGCTCCAATTTCCTGATGTTAAATTCAGACAGTTCAGTTATTGTTCTGGGCCCCAAACACCTCAGAAACTCGTTATCCGATGATATAGTTTCTCTGGATGGCATTGCTCTGGCCTCTAGCACTACCGTAAGAAACCTCGGTGTAATATTTGATCAAGATTTGTCTTTTAACTCCCATTTAAAACAAACCTCTCGGACTGCATTTTTTCATCTGCGTAATATTGCAAAAATTAGGCCTCTCCTGTCACAAAAAGATGCAGAAAAATTGGTCCATGCGTTTGTTACCTCTAGGCTGGATTACTGTAATTCCCTATTATCAGGCAGCTCTAATCAGTGCCTAAAAACTCTCCAGCTAATCCAGAACGCAGCGGCACATGTACTGACAGGAACTAAGAAACGTGATCACATTTCTCCTGTTTTAGCTTCTCTGCACTGGCTCCCTGTAAAATCCAGAACTGAATTTAAAATCCTACTCCTAACTTACTAAGCTCTAAATGATGAGGCTCCATTATATCTTAGAGAGCTCATAGTGCCCTATTATCCCATCAGAACACTGCGCTCTGAGAACGCAGGGTTACTCGTGGTCCCTAAAGTCTCCAAAAGTAGAACAGGAGCCAATGCCTTCAGCTATCAGGCTCCTCTTTTGTGGAATCACCTTCCTGTTTCGGTCCGGGAGGCAGACACCGTCTCCACCTTTAAGACTAGACTTAAGACTTTCCTTTTTGATAAAGCTTATAGTTAGGGCTGGCTCAGGCTTGTCTTGGACCAGCCCCTAGTTAGGCTGACATAGGCCTAGTCTGCCGGGTGACCTCCTATAATACACCGAGCCCCTTCCCTCTCTCTCTCTCTCTCTCTCTCCTTTGCTAACATTCATGTCCTGTTACTGCATCTCCCTAACTCGGCTCTACTGCATGTCACTAACTCGGCTTGTTGTCTGGAACCTTTGTGCTCCACTGTCTCGCAGGTTAACTCTTATCGCAGCTGTGCCTGGATGATGTGTCGTGGTTGTGCTGCTGCCGTGGTCCTGCCTGATGCCTCCCACTGCTGCTGTTACTACTAGTCATACTTGTACTGTTATTATACACATATGATTATTGTCACATACATATATAATCATATTATTAATATAATATCTGTCTCTTTTTATGTCTCATTGTGTCATATGGATTACTGTTAATTTATTATGTTGATCTGTTCTGTACAACATCTATTGCACGTCTGTCCATCCTGGAATAAGGATCCTTCCTCAGTTGCTCTTCCTGAGGTTTCTACCATTTTTTTCCCCCGTTAAAGGGGTTTTTTGGGGAGTTTTTCCTTATCCGCTGTGAGAATCCTAAGGACAGAGGGATGTTGTATGCTGTAAAGCCCTTTGAGGCAAATTGTGATTTGTGATATTGGGCTTTATAAATAAAATTGATTGATTGATTGATTGAAATAGCCGCAATCAAGTCGAACAGTTTCCAGCAGCCTTCAGTCCGTACAGGAAGTCACAGAAACTATCACATCCTGTCCGATATGATGTCAATTTATTAAAATACTGTCAGACTTATATATAAGCTTGTTTAAGAGAATAAACCTTCAAATTGGACAAATAAAATTTAAATATATGAAATTCAACAAAATTAACGTCATATTGTTGAGTCCACATCTAAACCAATCAGCAGTTAGATCAGGTGAGAGCTAGGCGCTGCAGTCGGTGGAGAGCAACTGCAGCGCCTGGCTCTAAAAACTGCGGCCGCCTCGCTCTCGTGATTTTATCGCCGTCCACTTTTGTAATACGTCAGAGCAAGTCGGGATGAAGTTGGACACTAAACCAGTGGCGGCTGCTGGTCTTTCAAACAGGGGAAGCTCACTTTAAATTTACATCATAAAATTTGTCATATTTTAGCGAGGCAGTAACTTATAAAAGGAACATTTAATAGAAGCCGTTTTTCAACCACACTCATGCCATAGAACCATAGGCCTACCTGTCAAGTTTTGGATTTGAAAATAAGGGAAATTTTCTGGCGCTCGCTGCAAGCCGTCCCACCACCCCAACCAAGCTCCAATATCCCTTACATTTTAAGACAGGTGTACAAGATATCTAGAAAAAACTTGTCAAACGCTTACTAACTACAATTAGGTGATCAGAATCTGATAGGCCAACCTTTGTTGACACTGAAATGCTGTGAACATTCCTACGTTATAATACAGCCTAAATGAAAACACAAAGGGTGTATGAAGCACATTTATTTATTGTTTATAAAATGGGTGCTTCCCATCCTTAAATGTGATTGGCTGAGCCGCGTTCCATGCTGTTGTAAAATCAGTGTAACCCACTGGTAGACCGCAGCGTCTGTGTTGCTTGGCAACCATTCTGTCCACTCGATCGTGCTTGGTGGAAGAATGAATAGTTCTCAGTTTTATTGTTGCATTATTACCAATAAACAGTTGATTTTTTTTCGTGTGTGTTTATTTTATGGGCTATATGTAGGGTAACCGTTTTATAAAAGCAATAAGCCCCTTGAGGCCGTGAGTTACAGTGATTTTACAACGGTGGAGGGGCACTGAACGCCCCTCGGCCGTTGTAAAATCACTGTAACCCACGGCTTCTCGGGGCTTATTGCTTAAACATATTTTCAGTTCATAATGTGCCCCATCCTGCTCCTCTTTAGGAAAATAAATTCGCTGTCCCATTTTTCGAGATATTTACAGGACTTCTTTGTTTTTTTGGCAGGAATGCCTTCTCCTTCGTCACATCCACCCTGCTCTCTTTTTTGTTGTTCTGGGTTTGTTCCCGTTGTCGGCACTAACCTCGCGACAACTGCCACCCAGGCTACTGCAGGTGGCAGTTCTCGCGAGACTAGTGACAGAGTTCAGTTTGGAGAGGCAGAGGAATGTTTTTTTTATTATAATACGGGACATTTACGGGAGAATACTAATACGGGAGGACGGTGGGAAAGAGGGGTAAAATACGGTAGTTTCCTGGCCAAAACAGGAGACTTGACAGCCATGACTCTGTCAGAAGACTCCACTTTCAAAATCCGCAGTGGGACTGAGCTGAGCTGTCAAGTGACGGTGTATATCTCCAATTAGCTGTCAATCAAAACGGGATTCAGCCTTTCGACTGATCCTCCAATTATCATGCGGAAGTTCAGCGTCCAGCCCGGCCGAGGCCTGCCCACAGCTCCATTCACCCCCAGAGACGCTGAGAGACAAAATCGTGGCATTTATCCAATGACCGTCGAGTTTCGAGGCAATGAAAAAAACTGTTCCATGCATTGTGCGCCGATCGTCGGTGATCAAATCTGCGCAGGCCTGGCTCATCTCGAACAAGGCTAATGTAAGCTGCTCCACCAGAAGCGCCACCATGCGTCCTAGCCACGGCCTAGAAGCGGCTCGGCGCTCTGCACCACTAAAACTACGCGCCGGTTCTATTTTTGATGTCAATCTGCACAGACCAAATGAGTCAAACAGGAAATTAGGCGCAGAAAAGACGAGAGTGTCTGGTCAGTTTTCAAAATAAAACACCCATGAAAACTCTGGATGGTCGATGTCCGAAAGGCAGAGAAATCCTTCCTCTGTTTGTTGATGTCTTTACCTCCAGGGTTTCTGCAGATTATCGCGTGACATTATGATCTTACGATCTGCCAATATACGCCGCTCGCGTGCGCGCCACTATAAATACGCTTCCAGTGGACATTGACGCCCGGCACAGGATGGAGCGAGTGCACGCCGTGGTTGGATTGCGCATGCGACGGATCCAGTGAACATCCGGTGTTACACTTAAATTGCCACGGTTCCCGTTCCCAGACACCATGTTGCTGCAGTCCAGCCTTCTTTTTCTTTGAATACTGGCGGACTACAAACCTCATCCAGCCTCTGGCCACCCGCGCGCTCTTTAATGAAGTCATATAAAAGCCCTCGTGGGGAGGCACTCATTGTAATTGGCTTTAAGTAGTGAGACATCTGATTGGCTGCAGACAATCCCCTCTTAGAAAAAACGCATTTGTGAATCGAGTCAAGTCAGGGGAGTCTCAAAAGTCGCACCCGCAAATGCAGGGAAGTTTAGAAATTAAAAGCACTTTGTAAATGCAGGTTTGACAGTTCATATATCAATGTAACAACCTCCAAATATGTATTTGATGAAAATTGCAAATACTTTTACATGCGTACATTTGTGAATTTGAATTGCACATATTTAAAACAAAAAATATTTGTGTGTGCATCACAAATATGTTTATAAATCCTATTTTTTATATGTGGATTTTCTTTTACTTATATGTGGAATGAAACATATTTTTGTATGCATTGAAAATGTGTTTGTGTTTTGAGTCATATATATATATATAAATCCCCAAATGCATTTGTGAATCCTTTTTTTGTGCATTTATTAATTTCTGTGTGCATTTATTCATTTTGAGACTGTTCTAGCTCCATACTTGCAGGGACAGTGTTACATGAGGCCAGCAATTGTCATCAGTGATGATATGAACTGGTTCCATCTTTGTCCTTTGCCAGTGCCGTGTCCCCCAGATCCTTCAGAGAGACAGAAGTCAGTGTCATGGGAAACAGAACAATGGATGGCCACCTTTAATCTAAGCAGCAAAGATGAATCAAGTTTACAAGGAGTGCAAAGTATAGCAAGGCTGCTCTACCACTGTGGCTCTGAAGGTGAACAGCAGTCTTCAGGGCCACACACTTACTCAATGGGAAATGCTCATACAGAATACTGAGAGTGCAAACTTTGAAATCATCAGCTTCTTGATGAAATGTGTGCTATGAATGAATCGTTTATGACTAGTTTCTGAATAATTCTGACTTTAGAACTAGATCATGATGAGTTGGGAAAAGACTGGGAGACACTGCACTGCTCAAAAAATTCAAGGGACCACTTAAATCTCACATCAAATCTTATCTCAAATTATTCAAGTTGAAAATCTTTACTGATGTACATTATATAATTTGTTGAGAGCAAAATGACATAACAACGGTCAGTGGAAACCAAAATCATCAATCCACTGAGGGCTGGATTCAAAATCACACCGAAAATCAAAGTAAAAATTGAAATCACAGGCTGATCCAACTTGTGTGAATTTTGTGATGGTAACTGATAATGTGACTCAGGAGAGTGTATGACCCCTGCATGCCTGTATGCACTACCGACAATATCTGAGTAATGAGTCGGTGGATGGTGTTCTGGGGGATCTCCTCCCAGACCTGTATCAGGGCATTAGTGAGCTCTTGGACAGTCTGTGGCGATACCTGGTGACATCAGCTGCACCGATACATTAGGTTCCGTATGTGCTCAATTGGATTTAAGTCAGGGGAACGGGAGGGCCAGTTAATGGCATCATTGCCTTTCTCATCCAGGAACTGCCTACCCACTCTGGCCACATGAGGCCAGGCATTGTCCTGCCCCACCCCAAAACCGGTTTTGCAGGAAGATGTTAGAGGCAGCATAATGTTCACCATGACATCTCCAGACTCCAGACATGTGCTTAGTGTGAACTTGTTCTCATCTGTGAAAAGAACAGGTCAACAGTGGTGGACCTGCCAATTCTGGTGTTCTCTGGCAAATGCCAACCAAGCTGCATGGTGCTGGGCTGTGAGCACAGGTCCCAATAGAGGAAATTGAGCCCCTCATGCCACCCCTCATGGAGTCTGTTTCTGACCGTTTGGTCAGAAACATGCACACCAGTAGCATGCTGGAGGTCATGTTGTAGGGCAATACCAGTCCTGCTAAGTTGATGCCCTTCTACAGCCCTGTCTAACTCTCCTTGTGTAACTGCCGGTCTCCTGGTATCTCCTCCATGCTCTTGAGACTGTGCTGAAAAATGCAGCAAACCTTCCTGTGACCGTACATATGGAAGTGCCATCCTGGAGGAACTGGAATACCTGTGCAACCTGATTGGGCTGCAGGTACCGCCTCATGCTACCAGTGATGACAAGGACACTAGCAGAACACAAAACTAGAGACAAACCAGTCAGGAAGGATAAAAGGATTGCAACTGTCTGTGGCCACCACATGTGAAACCATTCTCTTTTTGGGAGTTGTCTTGCTTTTGCCTCTCCATTGCACCTGTTGTCACTTTCATTTGCACCAAAGCAGTGTGCTTCCTAAATCGACAGATTGATATCCCTGGGGCTGTATTCACAAACATTCTCAGAATTCTCTTATAGAGCTTCTAACTTAGCCTAAAAACTTTTAGTAATGAGTCCTAGCTTAGGAGTGATTTAAGAAAGCTCTCAGAGCAACTCTGAGCAAGGAAGGGACAGAAACTTGCATCTTAGTGAGGAGGTGTGGTTGACCCCGTTGCTAGGTGTGATGCATTCTTTTAAAAGATGTGATTGATTGTCAGAGACACGCCCTTTTGTGAGCCTGCAAGGTGATCTCTCTTTAATTTCTTTAATTTAATCTCTTATTAAGAAACTCTTAAGCCTCTTAAAAGTCCTCCTCCCTGCTCCTAACAATTTTTCACCTTTGGAGCTCTCTTACGGTCTAGGATGCTCTGTGCATAACTTTTGTCTTTACAAGGATCTAGTCTTAACTTTAAGGGGAAATTCTAAGAAAACGTCACAATTCTAAGAATTTTTTTAGAATTTCATCACTAGGAGCAACTCTTAGCACTAGGAAGCTTTGTGAATATGGCCCCTGATGTTTAACTGACTTGGTGTTATACTGTGACCATTAAGTGTTTTTTGAGCAGTTTATATTAATGAATCCTTAGGTAATGATTGGTTCTTGCCTGATATCAAATAATATCAAATAAACTATATATCAAATAACTGTGAACTCTTTACACTCCGTTTCCATCTTCAGTCTGATGTCTACTGCAACAGATTACTGTGAGGGAGGGGGATTCGATTTTCCCTAACCAATCACTGGAGATCAACGTATCCACCTGAAACTAATGTTATTTTAAGTACACACTGATCCATAGCCATGCTAACATGCCTGTTTTGTCAGGATTTTAAGAGTGGAATGGCTCAAAGTAAATACAAAGTGCAATGTCGGGTAACATTGGGAAGACATGTCGATTTGCAACATACTGGATACACAGCACTGTCCATCTTGTCTACAGCACTTGACAACAGGGCTGCAACAAAGTGTAGTAAAACCCTTATTTGAATAGAAGCATTAATGCATTGAACACCCCATTGTGTTACACGGGCACATTGCCTTTTAATACTGTGGGGTTTAATGTAGTTTTTTATTGGTATGGGAAACATACCACACATCGCCACAGCAAGTATCGAATTACAATAAAAAATATACAATACATAAAAGATCTACTTGAATTTGGTTTATATACATGTTTTCAGATTGAACATGCTCCAGATTGATAACAGCATTTGTCTTGCCCATAGTACTGAATGGGTACTTGTTAGACCCCCCCATGCGGTGTTCATTGGAAGAACAGCTGTTTCATGATGCCAGACGAATCAGTCAACTCTATGGAGTGGGCAGATTCTACGTTCTGGACCCAGACAAGATTGGTTCATAAATATCTGTGAATCAGATTAACACCCATTTTCTTTCTGGGTTGTTCTTCATGAACTGAACCAGCACGAAAAAGTAACAACTCATTAATTCATTATTTGATCATTACTTACACCCATTTTTCGACAGTCATGGGCTGGATTGGCTTGGCTTGACTTGGTTAGGTATGACATCCTAAGCCTGCAGGACTTCCCTCCCGTGGGCGCTTGTTCCAGCTCGCCTCTAGGTTCTGTCCGTCCAGCTGGCTCTCACCAGTCAAGGAACCGGGGTCAACTCGCCCGGCCTGACCCCTCCCCACCATCCCGGTCAGGAGCAGCCACGGCCCGGTGCCACCATCCCCAGGCTCCTCTCCGCCACCTGCCGCACCTCCAGGCGGTCAGAGGCGGCCACTCAGGCGCAGCGCACCCCTGCAGTGCTGATGGTCGGGACCTCAATGGTCAGGCACATGGCGGTGCACGAGGGCCGGACCTTCTGCCACCCTGGTGCCAGTGTTACGGAGGTCACATCCTCCGCCCTGCAGCTGAGTGCACAGCACCCCTCGGCCTCCACGCTGGTCCTGGAGGCCGGCATCAACGACCTCAAATTCCAGCAGTCGGAGGTCCTCAAGCAGGACTTCATCTCCCTGGTGGACCGCCTGATGGACACGGGGAAGCGGCTAATTATCTTGGGTCCCCACCTCACTCTGGTGACGTCATCCCCAGCCGCCTTCGCCAGCTGCACAAGTGGCTGAAGGGATACTGCTTGGGCAACAGTATCCCCTTCATTGACAATTTCGCTGCCTTTTTAAAT
Organism: Cephalopholis sonnerati; assembly: GCA_019142605.1. Taxonomy (NCBI): domain Eukaryota; kingdom Metazoa; phylum Chordata; class Actinopteri; order Perciformes; family Serranidae; genus Cephalopholis; species Cephalopholis sonnerati. The sequence continues at coordinate 4,571,124 of JAGQAX010000017.1, read as the reverse complement.
AGACCCCATCTTTTTAAACGGGACGGTCTCCACCCAAACCAGGAGGGGTCTCAGCTTTTATCTGTTAGCATTGACCTGACTGTCCGTTCCTGCACCACATCCACCTCCTGACTCACGGTTAAAGCACATGCAGACGGACACTCTGCCCCTCACTCACACTCACACCTACACTCACCCCCCCAACTCTGCACCATACATACCTCTCCATCACTACCCCCATATCTGCCATCAGAATCACAGGACATTCACTCCATTGAAACCATCATCTCACATAGACAGAAACCCAGGACTGCTTCTAGATGCAACAGTGCTTTTAACGTTCCCTTGAAAAGACATGACGAGCGCACGTTCAGCACGGACATAAAAATGGCCGAGCTGAACGTGCGCTCTCTTTTAAACAAATCTTTTATAGTAAATGATTTAATTTTAGATAGAAAACTAGATAGTATTCTCCTTACTGAGACATGGCTTGGCACTGATGCATGTGTTGTTCTCACAGAGACTTGCCCACCAGATTTTAACTTTTTATTTTCTACAAGGGGGGGCAGGAAAGGAGGTGGAACTGCTTCAATCACAAGGACCACAATGTCATCAAATGAAGTTTCTTTTAATAAGTATTCATCATTGAAGCATCATGCCTTTGTTTTTAGCAGCCCTCTTATTCAATGCATAACAGTTTACAGACCACCCCAGTTCTCCACCTCTTTTATCAGCCAATTTTCTGAACTTTTATCAATCATTCACACCACATACAACAGGATTTTAATAAATGGAGATTTTAATCTACACATCAACAACACCTCAGACCCAGTGTCCAGAGAATTTTTAAACCTCCTTCACTGTTTGGATTTTAAACAACATGTCGAGCAGCCGACCCACAGCAGAGGGCGCATCCTGGACCTGGTCATAACCTATGGCCTGTCCGTGGGTGTGTCCTCTGTTGTGGATCTGGCTGTGTCTGACCACTTTTGTGTGTTTTTTAACACCACCAGTTTTAACCACTGGGAGGCCCCTGTGAGAACGGTGAGGAAATGCTACCTAACTTCTGAAGTGGCTGCAAAGTTTATCCAGATTTTACAGAGCACTCCTGCAGAGATTTTACCAGCACCATGTGATTTTATCGTTGATGATTTTAACAACAAACTGAAGTCAACACTGGACTCAGTGGCTCCACTTTTAACAAAAACAGTAAAAACAAGACCTACACCACCGTTGAGAAATGAAGAAATTAAAAAACTGAAAAGAACCTGCAGGAGTGCTGAGAGGAGGTGGAGAAAATCCAAGTTGACAGTTCACAATGAAATATTTTGTCAACACCTCAAAACCTACAATAACACAGTCAAACAAGCAAGAACTTCTCATTTCAAAAAACTGATCTCCGACAATAAAAATAACCCCAAATTTCTATTCTCCACAATTGAGCTTTTAACCAACAGTAATTTTAACAGGTCTCCTAAAACAACAACCGACACCCTTTGCGAGGCCTTTGCAGAACACTTCAGGAGTAAAATCGATGACATTAGATCCAGTCTTTTATCCCAACAAATTTTAACCATGAACACTCCTGCATCATTGCTTTCACCTGAGGAGACACTGGATTGTTTTGCCCTGGTTGATGCGAGGACACTTGGTCGAGTTTTCTCCCAAGTAAAGCTCACAACCTGCCTTTTAGATCCAATTCCCACACCGTTTTTTAAAACACTTTATGAATTCTTTGAGGAACAGCTTTTATATATGGTGAACTGCTCTCTTCAGACGGGTGTCTTCCCCACCTCCTTTAAAACGGCAGTGGTGAGGCCCCTTCTGAAGAAGAGCAACTTAGACCCCACCATTCTTAATAATTATCGGCCTGTATCCAACTTACCATTTTTAAGTAAAATTTTAGAAAAACTGGTTTTTATCCAAGTAAATTATTTTTTAAATACAATTAATGCTTTGGAGAAGTATCAGTCTGGTTTTAGGATGAACCACAGCACAGAGACAGCCCTTTTAAAGATTTTAAATGACACCAGGTTAAACTTAGATAACCATAAACTCACAGTCTTGGTACTACTGGATCTAACCGCCGCTTTCAACACAGTAGACCATCACATTTTACTAAACAGACTGAGGAACCTGGTCGGACTCTCTGGCACCGTTTTAAACGGGTTCACCTCTTAACTCACAGACTGAAGCTTCTTCGTAAGTATGGATACTTGTTCCTCAAGAACACATGAGATCAAGTGTGGGGTTCCCCAGGGGTCAATTTTAGGCCCAACTCTTTTTAATCTCTATATGCTTCCCCTGGGGGATGTCATCAGGAGGCACGGCATCGGTTTTCACAGCTATGCTGATGATACACAACTGTACATTGCCACGTCTCCTGATGACACAGGGCCAATTAATGCCCTTTTTAACTGCATTTTAGATATAAAATCATGGATGGCAGAGAACGTCCTGCAGCTCAACCAGGACAAAACAGAGGTTTTAGTCATTGGTCCTGAAGGCCAGAGAGAGAGACTTTTACCTAAATTACGAAATCTTAAACCATCACAATCTGTGAAAAATCTGGGCGTGATTTTTGACTCTGAGCTCAGTTTTATTCCACATATTTAAAACATAACAAAGGTAGGTTTTTACAACTTGAAGAATATAGCCAGAGTCCGCCCGTTTTTCTCTCAGGCCAGTACGGAGGTGCTGATGCATGCTTTTATCTCCTGTCGGCTAGACTATTGTAATGCCCTGCTCTCTGGTCTTCCCAAAAACAGCATCTATAATCTTCAATTGTTACAGAACTCAGCCGCGCGAGTGCTGACGAGGACCAGAGGGCGAGAGCACATCACACCAGTTTTAAAATCACTGCATTGGCTCCCAGTCCAATTAAGGATTGATTTTAAGGTTCTTTTGTTAATTTTTAAATGTCTTAACGGTCTCGAGCCTTCTTATTTATCTGACCTACTTTTATTATATCAACCCTCACGGACCCTGAGGTCCTCCGGCACTGGCCTTTTAACCATTCCACAAATTAGATTAGTTATTATGGTCCCCTACTGTGGAACAGCCTACCGCAGAACCTCAGGGCCACAGAGGCTGTTGATGTTTTTAAGAAGAGGCTCAAGACTCACCTTTTTAATCTGGCTTTTAACTGATATTCTGCTATTTTAGTTTATCTTATTTTATTTTACTTTAGCAAGCTTTTAATTAATCTCTTTTATTTGTTTATTTATTTTTTGATTATTTAAGGTTAACTTTGGAATTTTACTGATTTTGTATACTTCTTACCTTATTTTACCATATTCTTGTTTTTATGTTTTTTCTTCAGTTTTAGCTCCAGTGTTTCCTCATGGGGGCCTACCACACCAGGAGCGATGTCTGGCCTACCGGTGGGGGTGCTGTTCCGTGGAGGGCACTGGCCTGGGTGGCTGGTGGGCTCCGCACCTTGGTGTGGGGCCTCCCGTCTGCCCGGGCCGGAGTGGTCTCTGCGGCGGTGCTCCCGGTGGTCACAGGCCGTGGTCCCTCTCGGTGTGGATGGCCCCCACATGTGGCTTTTTCCTCACCTTACGTCTCGGTGCCCAGCCATGTCTCTCTAGTGTTAGTCAGTGTGTGTAGGGATGTGTGTGTGTGTGTGCATGTGCTCATGTATGTGTGTGCTTGTGTGAGTGGGTGTGTATATATATGTGTGTCTTTTGTGTATTCATGTGAGGGTGGGAGGGGTGGGTCTTTGGTCTTCGGGGTTTTCTTTGTTGTTTTTAGCCTCTGTGAGGCACTTTGCGTTACTGCTGTATATGAAAAGTGCCATATAAATAAAATTTGATTTGATTTGATTTGATTTGATCAGTAGGTCAGACCTGCACTCTGTAGCAAACATACATGTTCATTGATGATGATACTCCTAGAGTTGCAATGGTATGAAATTTTCACAGTACGATAACTGTCTCAAAAATATCACAGTTTTACAGTATCATGGCATTAGAGAATTTATAGTATCATCAGTCAGAATGACTCTTAAAGGAATGAAAATGAAAGGGTCATTCAGCTGATCAATTTTTTTTAATAGAATTGAAACTTGAAAGCATTCATTTTTAATGGAAATATGTGTTAAAAAAAGAGTCTCCCCTTTGAAAATAATTAAAATAAAGGGGAGATTCTCCATCTGTATAAATTTTTTTCAATATTGTAGATAAGCAAATGTACGCTGTATGATAACCATCAACTTTTGTATCAGGCTATACCTTAAAACCAGTATTTCACTGCAACCCTAGTCTTTGACAAGTCTTTTCACTAGTCTTTGCTCTCATAGTAGAAAAACTTGTTTAATGCTGGATTCTTGATGCTGGTATCTTTACTGGACACATTAAAATTGCCATACCTGTATGTGACTATGCCAACTGCAAATAGAAAACTGTGGCAATTCTATTGCTTTTTTGGCTACAGAAAAGAGAACAAACAAATGTCCATATTTCTAAGCGTCAATAAACTTGCCAAGTTTTGTTTTTTTAAACAGAGGATGTGTGACACTGCCTCTTAAATGAGCTGGTGCTTGATGCACAGCAGGTGTTCGCAAGACAGCCTTTTACCATCTGTATAACACATTCGAAATCATGGTAATGCAAATTAGCCAGACAGCACCATTCATGACATCCCATTGGCGTTGGCCTTAACCCTGTTCATGGTTTTTCCTCAGTTAATTGCCTAAGTATTTAAAGACTTAAAAGACAGAAGATTTAGAAGCTTTATTTCTCACTTTCAACATAATTTCAGTATATCTGTTCTAAATCCACATGCACTGATACCATACAAATGTTCATCAGTAGAGCAGTATGGTATGCACAGTTGTCTGTTCAGAGATGAGAATAGCAATATTCAGTAATTAAACAATAACTGTAAATAAATCAAAATAACATCATACACTATTTCAGTTTTCATTATTTGAAAACGAAACAAAAAAAGAAATTCATCAGACTTTTTGTCTGCAGCAATTTGCATGTGTATTTGTGTTGATTATATATGGCTTTCACTATTGCATATTCAATACCAGAGGGAGCAATGGTGAGCTGCAATGTAGAGGATGTAGAGGAAATGGCAAGTAATTAATGTGTTTTTGTTTCTTTGTTTTTTTTTCATGTTAATACGTTAAATTAAAGGGTAAAAAAGAGAAGCCATGAGTAATAGCCTAGAATGGAAAAATATCTAATATAAATATATGCTTACATATGTATACATGTATGTTTATGAGTATTGACAGTATTTGTGAAACACGCTTTGTGTTTCAGCAGAGTTATTTATTTGTCTATATATGGCTCTGGACTGGGGTGTATCACTAAGGGAGAGAGGAAGAGAAGAGTGGACGATGTGGTGCTGCTCTCATTTAGTAGTTCAGTCTTCAAAGAATTGATTCCCCAAGGAGAACTTGCAGGGAACTAATAGCTGTGAGCTTCAATAAAAATGAGGTTACTGGCAGTGTTTGATGGCATACACAACAGCCCAGTGTGAGAGAAGACAGGAAGTAGAAAGTTACGAGTGAAGGTACTAAAATGCTTAAAATAATACTTGTTCAAAAAGCAACCATTTCGGCCTCCCAAGAGGAAATTCATTTTGATGTTTTGCAAATTTTGTTAGGTTGTTTAAAAAAAAAAGAATTAAAACATGCCCACAAAAGGATTATTTCTATGTGAATTACTCACATCGTGTAACATGAAATTTTAAAGAAAACGTTTTTTTCTGGCATGCCTCCACAAATGAAAAAAAAAAAAAAGGACAGAAGTTTTGCTGTGCTTCACAGCAAAACTACATCCAAACATCTCTTTACAAATTCTCACACAACTTGTGCAATATATTGCCAGTCCCATTTATCTGCTCAGTGCTTGCCAACATATGCATTTTCACTAAAACTGTATCATTTAAAACACTTCAGCATATGAGTAGTGCACCTGGGCAAGCATTTGAACTCCGCCTGTGTCTATTGAGCAGAATTTAAACACACGCGCTTACCCTGGCATGCCATTTATCCATATGTGAAACTATTTATGTGTGTAAGCCTTTACTGAAAAATCACAGGTTTGGTTAGTACTGAGCATATGACTTAAATTTACTGCATGTGTTGTGTGAGAGTTTCTAATACTCCTTTAAATGACAAGAAGACATGTAGAGGAATAATTTCCTGCCAGAAAAGAGCAAGGTAGTGAAAAAACATGGGTCGATTACACCTCCTTCTAGTGTGAGTTTGGCTAAGAAGAAAATGCAGCAAATGTTCCCCAAAACATTAATTAAGCTCCTGAGCAGCCTTTGTCTATTAATATAATAGCAACATCCTCCTACCAACCCTGTACGCCTCCGCTAAGTGAGAGATATGTCAAGATACAGTAACAGACAATTTTGGTAGTGAGAGTAAATTTTCTGCCAGACAAATGAGACTAATTTCCAAGCATATTATATCAATTAGGCAAGGCAAAGCTCTCTCATGATGATGTTTATCAACAATGACGTTGTATTGAAGGCTGCAAGCTAACTGGGTGACCATTATTCATGTGCTCTCATGTTAAGACACCAGGGAAATATGAAATGGATTTGCAATAACACATTAAATGTAGATATTGATCTCTAATCCAACATTAAATACTCATTTGAAGGAATCAAATTTGATCCATTAAACTCTTGAGAAGAGGGCTGTGTTGTTTTAATACAAGCTTTTCTGTTTCATACAATTGTAGCATTTGTGATGGGAATATTTGAGGTGATAATTTACAGTATACTTTAACAGGCTGATGTTGAGGTAGGCTCACTTACATTGGAATTGCATCAGCAGGCATCTCTTGGTGGCCAGCATAGACAGGTGAAATTATTACAGCAGCCAGTGTGATTATGGGCATGTGCTGTGATAAGATCTATGTTGGGCGCCTTACTCAAAAAATGCAATTTATTACTCATTACTTGTTACTCCTTTGAAAAGTAATATTTTTTACTTTACTTATTGCTCGTTCGTTACACTACCTGTTATATTACTTGTCCGTTACAGCCCACAAAATTGGTATCTGCGTCCTTTCTCCTTAAAATTAAGACAACCTCTGTGTGTATGTCAGGGTGATATCCAGTATGCACAATTAACGCCTTTTTTCCACTTACATTTGTGTACAGAAACGAAGCACTGAGAAGTCCATTCATTCCTATGGGAATCTCAGTGATATCCAATGTGCCTGCGAATCTCCTCCCCTCTGTAATATTTTGGTCCAGTATTTGCCTTGACTTTGTTAAAAATACTGAACTTTTGCAGGTGGATTCCAAAGAGACCGTATGATAGTGTGCTACCTTAGCTAACAGGCTGCTAATAAGCTAACAGGCTATTTTCTTTATTTTTTATATTTTTATTTATTTATTAATTCTAATTAGTTGCCTGTTGATTGTCAAGTGAGATTGTATGATTAAAAGAGCTTCTTTATCTAGATGGAACACACTGTGAATCTGAGGGATGTTATTCTGCTGTACAGTCACATTGTCATTATGACTTGTTCAGCAGTTCATATGTCTTTTTAATTACATATTTCATGAAACATGCCACGTACATGGCAGGTTCTGTTTCTGTCCCCTTTGTGCCCCAAACGCATATTCCAGGATGGTGAAAAACCATAGACTGTGAAAAACTGACAAAATTAGCCTCCATCCCATGGCTACAGGTAGTTTCTATCATGTTTCTATCGATTTACAGATCTACGGACACTAGTCGCATAAGTAAGTGGAAATGAGGCGTAAGGCTAGAGAGCTTGCAATTTACTTTTTACATGGGGGTAAATTCCAAGGATCAAAAAAAGTTAATTGTGGAGATAGGCAACATTTCATCCACCACATATCCAGCGACAGGCTTCATTAGTTCTCCGTCTCCTGTAGCATGCAGCTGTCCACGATTAAAATCCAGTTTTGGTTGTTTACCCTGTGTAGGGCTGCAGCCCTCCTCCACGGCCACAGAGGGCTCACCTATGGTAAGGTATACTCCCATGAGATTCACGTTGTGCTGTCTGTTGCAGTAGAGGTTTAAGGAGTTTTGAGGTTGTGTTTTTCCAAAGTACAAAGAGTCTTAGTACAGCTATATGGAACAACAATGTTCTTGTAATCTTTCCCTCCAACAAAGTTAAAGTAATGAGAATATTTACAGCTGCTAAATGTACAGTAAGAGGTGCATCTTCAAAGCTTGCTTGCTGCTTTGTGACGTGCATGCACAGCTTATCGATAACAAAAATGAATCCTTGAATGTAACTGATTGTTGGATTTCAAATCAGTAGAGGAGTGACAACAAAACCAAGGTTCAACGAATTATTTGTTTTTGTGGTGACTGTAATAATATTACTGAAATTTTATTAGAAATTTACTGTGTAAAGTAATTATTAAAGTATATTATTACTGCAACCACTGATTAAGATAGACTTAAAAAAGTGAACCCATCCTATAGTTTTAAATTGATATCAGTTGCAATGTATTGCACTTCTCATGAGGTCATGTTAGCTCTTTCTTCCTCTTCAAAAAATGTACATGGAACCTGAGGAGGGAGAGGAGGAGGAGTAAGTTTTGTCTCAAGTTAGAGAAACAGAAAATGCTACATTTCACACAGCAAAATGATTATTTACAGCCCTATGTCTATGTATTTGCCATGTTGTTGTGGTCTATAACACGGGCCAATGTTCTCTGTGCGTCACTGAGGGTTTCAGGTGTCAGTTGGTGAAGAGGACTACAGGGAGACTTTGGCAAAGCTTGTTTTTCTCTCTCCGCCTGGGGGCATCACTATAGCAGACTGCTGTTGCAGTTGACAACTGCATTTTGGAGGGCCAGTGGATTACCTCAGTTTTATGACATGTTGTCAGAGTCAAACTGTGGGCTACTTTTATGAGGCACTGTCCATCAATGAGGGAAATTCCACATGGAGAGGCAGACTGAGAGCCAACAGGTGGAGCAAACTGGCTGCATTTGTGCTCCAGCTGCCCTGTGCTAACTGTGTGTGAGTCAGCATGTGTCAGTGTGATTCATAGCATGTATGTTCATTTTTTCCTTTAATCGAACAAAAGTATCCCCATTCCATGTAAAGCCCGTTTTGTTTGAATTCAGCAGGTGGGAAGCCACATATACTGTAAATGTCCACTGAAGTTGATCTGAGGGTTTGACGCACAATGCATGCTGGCAGATTAGATTTGGGCATGCACTCTGTCAGTTGGAAAGGTGGTTTGTTATAATGGATTGAATGTTGAAATGTGTCTCTAAAAATCTTTCTAAACTCATTAGGAGTTAAAAGTGTGGTAATACACACAAGAGAGATGCTGCACTCATCTCTTCCCTTCTGAAATCTCTTATCCTATGACTGAAATCTGACCAAGAAGCCAAACGTTTAGTCAATAATGATGCAGCTCAGGACCCCAAAGCAGAAATTATCTTCCTTGTGAGCTTAACTTACGTCTGCCTTACATATGCTCATTGAACAATTTACATTTAGTCTGTGGGCTGATCAAAGGCCTCAATCTTGAGATGGTTTTAATGAGAGCTTCCGGTAACCAATTATTCAGAATGACCTAATTGCATGGGATACTTCTGCCACACACATAAACACACACACACACACACCTCTATATAATTTCCCTCCTCCCTTTTCTCTTTGCTTGCCTGTCAGCGTTTATCTCTCTCTTCTCCGCCACTCTCACATTAAGATTTCCTGCTTTCTTTCTCTCTGCAACATGCATGCATTGATTGATCCAATCAAAGAAGCACAGACAGATGTCAAAGAATAACAAACATGTGGCCTATTGATTTCAAACCAATTCACCTGGTCCTTACAAACCCCACTGCAGCTCTTGATGGAGTTTTGCTACATTCAGTTAAACTAGAGGTCAAATGTTACAGCAGCATGGCGATAATGAAAATAACTTCCATAGTAGCCTTTGTTTTCAGCATTTTGGGTTAAAGTTGCATGGTAGCAGCATTTGGATGATATCTCACTGAGGTCAATACATTTCTGAATGATACAGGATGTTAGAGCAAAAAAAGAGTGTTAAACTGCAACAGGGACTCAGTGCTTTGTAAATAATACAGAGCTTAAGGTCAAGCCACTTCAACAAAGTCTGAAGAGTAAGTTCATTTAAGTCCCTGCAACTGCTAACAACACAAATAATACTTCCTCCATTTGTTTCATTGTCCATCCAAGTCCTTTGTTTCAATCTGCTTCATTTTTTTTAATCTAAAGTTTACATTCAAACAAGAAACTAAATATAGTCTGTATTTATGTCAAGGATGTATTTTCTGGGTGAAAGGTGTGAAAATTGTAGGTGATAGACAAGAAGATATTTGACACTCCCTGCAATTTTTTGTGCAATGAAACCCGACTTCACACTTCAGTAGAGATGCAGAATTATACTTCACTGTGAATAAAATTCAAGTTTCAATATAATATCAGTGGTACATTTGGTCTACTTTGACACTGCAAATATGATTAAGATATTTAAAGTACTTTCTTAAAGAAAGAGAATACAGTTAATGAAACCGCGTGACGCAAGGTCAGCGTTGCTTTCCAAACCATGTGCTAAAGCTATTCTAACATTCCCCACTACTTGTTTAAATCTTAATGCAGTTGATGAAGAAATCATTGCGCTCACAGCCTTTTTACCTGTGAGGTTCTTTACACAGTCACACGTCATTGTCTTTTACCACAGATAATTACTCCCATTGCTGCCCTTTATCCTAGTCTCCGTAATGGATGCCTCTCTCCTTCTAAAGATAACAGCTCTGTTTGGTTTCCTGTTCTGCAATACCACGGCTATAATTCTTAAATCATGTGAGTTCAGCTCTGAAATAAAAAAAAAGATGCATCTATGAGCGTAGCGTGGGAAATGGCTTTGTGAGCAGTGGGATGGAAAACAGGGAATGCATTAAAAAAGAGAAGACGGTATGCCTTCACTGTGTAAATACACACATTAGATATGTAAATGATCTCTATATGTATGCAAAACTTAGTCAAACCATTTGTTTTTAGTGATTGTGCTGTCATGGAAGCAGCAAAAAGACAAGAGCTCCCCCTTTCAACATCTGTGCTAGCTGATGCTGAAGGGCCATGTGTGGTGTGTTTGTGTGTGTGCTCGAGTGTATGCATGTGCGTAGGTATGTGTGTATCTCTCTGTGAGCTTCTGAGGATGTGAGCCTGAGCCAGGAGGCAAAGCCCTTGATTTACCAGTCCAACATGGTTCCTACCCTCACCTGCAGTGATGAGCTTTGGGTAGTGACCGAAAGAATGAGACTACTGATACAAACAACTGAAATGAGTTTCCTCCATAGGGTGGCTAGGCTCAGCATTAGAGACTGAGTGAGGAGCTCAGACTTCTAAAAGGACCTGGGAGTAGAGCTACTGCTTCTTAATGTTGAAAGGAGCCTGTTGAGATGGTTTGGGCATCTGATCAGGATGCGTCCTAGCCACCTTCCATTTTCAACCCAACTAGTAGGAGGCCCCAGGGCAGACAAAAGTATGCTGGAGGGATTTTATATATATCTTATCTGGCCTGGGAACTCCTCTGAATCCCGCAGGAGGAACTGGAAAGTGGTGCTGCAGAGAGGGACGTTTGGAATGCCTTGCGTAGCGTACTGCCCCCCCAGTCACGCTCCAGATAAGTGGATGTAGATGGATGAAGTGGATGGGTGTAATGTATACACATGAAATCTTGACTCACTTTTCAAGCTTCAAATCTTAGACCTGTCCCACAAACTTCTGGGGTTTGCCTTGATCAAATTTGAGCTGACACAGCCACTGACTGAAGGTCTGTCTCCAAAACTGCTGCCTACTCCAACTGCAGTCCAAAGCAGCGGGAAACCAGGCAGAAACATGGAAAGAGACAGCAGGGCAAGAAGGGGTTATGCATATGAGCTACATGCAACTGTACAATGAGGTAGATGTCTATTGATCAATGTATGGGACAGTGGGTTACTGTATGTAGTGTGTGCATATGCCTGGGGTTGGGGGGTTAAGACAACACTGCCATTTTTTTTTCTTTTGTTTTTTTTTTCCTTTTCTAGATTTCTGCCTACTTTAGCTTTAATGACACTGCAGTATTGTACATTATAATGTTTGAAATCTGTGTTTTCCTGAAATTATATCTCACTTACTGTATATTTAAGGTGTTTTGTAACAGTGTGCTGCCAGCAGTGAGCCAGGTTGTGAGTTAGTGGCCATACAGTTATAGCAACAACTACTGATCTCAGTAAGTAACACAGTAAAGCTCAATGCGCAGTGTATGAGACCCACTCAATAAAACTGAAGTTTTGTATTTCTGTTTTGTTTATCAGCAGATTTTAATTTGTTTATCATCTGCTGCTTCAGCATCTGTTTTGGCTTTGTCAGATGCCAGCCAGCTCTGCCTCAGGCTCGACAGTGTTTTAACACAGACAGCTCATCCACGTGATGTACAGTATGTGATGTGAGGACCATCTGAGTTGAAAGAAGAACAAGCACCTCTTTTTTTTCCTTTTCAAAAGTTAGAAAGATGTCAATGTGGAGGACTTTTTTTATATAGACGAAAAACCTTTCATGTTGAATGATAAGATTGTGAGTCATGGCTAGGCCCTCTGCATTTTTCAGTCTACACTAAATTGCCTCACCCTCAGCTCCCCCTCATCTTCCCGATCGCACTCCATTCTTCACTGTTGCAGAATATTTTTGGCATCATCTTCAGCCACTCTTCATTAAGTTGCTCTGATATCTTAAATATGTTTTTGCAACACAAAGTTAAATATTTTCTTGCAGGTTATTTTTTTTATTATTTTGACTTCCAGCCTGTGTAATCTCATGTCACATGTCAGTTTCCTCAGCCATGCCAGTTTCCTAATTTAGTCCTTCAGTTTCCATCCTACACTCTGCAGTCACCTGCCAGCCTTCTCCTGTGCCCTACCTCATTTACCTTTCTCCAGTGAGCACTTACAGCCTTCTGCAGCGGTGTGCAGTCCATCTTACTCTAATGACTGGTGATCTTTTGGTTTGCATGAGTCCCTTCACTCTCCTGACTCTTCAGTACAGGGTCCTAAACTTAACAACTGTTTTTGATAAAGTAACTTAAACTATATGCATTACTTATCTGTCCTGCATCCTGCTGGTTACCATGAGCAGGTTTAAACAAAGACTTAAAAATACTGCCAAACATACAAGTCAAATTAGGTTTTGATCTATATTTGCACTCTCAAATAATGCCTTATGACTAATCTTTCATTTGTAGTCTTATTTACAATGCAAGTATTAGCTGTGGACCTGATGTGATTTGTAATAACTGCAGAGATTATGTTCTTAATCCCACTTTAATCTGTAAAGTAATAATTTCTCTGCAAATGACCTATTACTGTGCATTCAGCCCGCCCAAAATACATCTCATACCAGTCCAATATGTATTTAATTGTATCAGTAATTTGGCTTTCCTCGAAGATGGCTTGGTTTTTCCGCACTTTATTCAAAATATAAAAACAGAGAGAACACTGATTTATATAGATGTTATTAGCTGCACAAAACATGGAGATGGAGTAGATAAATGACAGCATGGCAGCCGTTTGGTAACAAACATTTTATTTGTCAACAGGCTGAATACCAATCTCAGACCACATTGGTATAGAGTACAGGCGTAGCCATGGCTTTCTTCAAAATTAATCGTAACATTTTGGTCACTGAAAAAGGTCTTGTTCAGAATTTGGCCATACTGAAAGACCCTCTAAGGAGTTGGATGTTCAGTTTTTCCTGTAAGTACATTTTGTTTCAATGGTTTTATGTCTGTTTTTCGATAGCGAAAATGATCATTAGCATTATCATAGTTAACCATGGCTGTACATGAACGATCCTGACCAAGCTAGCAGCTAGCAGTAGGGTAATCTCAACCCCCTCTTCCAAATATGGTCACTTCAGGCTCCAAAAATCCAAGATAGCAGCCGCCAAAATGCCAAACTTGAAGTTTCAAAATGGGAGTCCACATACTAATGGGTGACATCAAGGTAGCAATGTCCATTATTACAGTCTATGCTTGAGACGCAAAAACAGAGTTGGAGTTGATCACATACTAATCTCTATAAAACATACAGTATCTGTCGGGGCATCGATGGCTTAGTGGATAGAGCAGGCATGTACAAAGGCATCGTCCTTGCTGCAGCGGCCACGGTTTGATTCCAGCCCATGGCCCTTTGCTGCATGTCATTCTCTCTCTCTCTCTCTCTCTCTCTCTCTGTAGGTGTTTCTCAAAGTCAAGGAAGGATCCTCAAAAGGCCGAATTTGAAGGATACTTTGTCATCGACCCCTGCTGAAGGATTGTTCCAATGTCAAGGATTCTTCCGAGTTTCACGAAGGACTGAGTCCTTCTTTCAGCGAAATTCGGAAGATGCATGTGTGGATCCTCCGCAGGTATAGAATCCCTACAATGCTTTGCACACAATTTGCTGGAGGTGAAGGCGGGGCCTCGTCAGTGAAACTAATATAAATATGCCATTTATATGGATTAATGTCGCCAGGAATTTTTATCGTACAAGCATGAAAAAAAATATTGACAGTATAAAAGAGGTCTAGGGCCTCAACAGGTGTGCTGGACAGAGCAGGCGAACACTAGAAATCACGAGGTAGAGCTTCAGGTTTACGTGGCTTTAATTGAAGAACGTGTGGTTCTGTGAAACACAATATAACAATACAATATATATTAATTAAACACACATGAAACAAAGGTTACATGTAAGGCATATAATTGAAAACACACATGAAACAAAGGTTACATGCAAGGCAGATAAATAAAAATGCATTTAAATTAGGTAAATAACTCCTTTACATCATAAACCAGATTATCAACGAGGAGAAATATCAACTGTGCAAACAATGTAAAATGAGGAGCACATGCCTTGCCTAGCCAGTACATGCAAGCTAACATAGCTAATGTAGCGAATTCACCACAACTAATTTACTGTTACTGAAACTCCTGCAGATACAGATCAACTTCTACATTAAGCATTCTGGGACTAGGGTGTGAATGTGTCAGTGAGAATGTGTGTGAGGGGGCTTTACCTGGCCTCACCTGTAAACAGTACCTTTTGCATATTCAGTGAAAAGAAGGATTAACCCTCCCACTGCCAACTCTTCCCAAAACAACAGGGCACATTTTTAGATAGCTATTTAATTGTCCAAATCAAGTGAGCAGATGAAAGTGTTAATACGTCATACATTCCTAAGACTTTACAGAAACACATCAACTGACCTAAAAATTCAGCACAATGGGTAAGGTCAGTTTTTATGCATTGTAGAGGAATTCTAAAAACACCTTTTACAAAAATGTCTTTAGCCGACCTGTTTTTTATTCTTTAAGTACACTCCGGAAATATATTTTCCCTAATAGTCACATGACTCTGAAAATGCTGCTTATTTGGTTCAAAATGTACAACAACATTAGAGAGTATCACAGTACCTTGAAACCCCGTCAGTCCCAAGAGGGCTAATGATGTACACCTGGGGACACTTGTTAGCCTGTTCCAGTGTTTGTTGGTAGGGAGGACTCTTGCCTTGCCTCTGCAGGACCTGTCCTCCCAAGGAAGGATCCTTGACTTTGAGAAACATATCTGTATATGAATGCTGAACAATTCAAAAATAAAATTACCACCCCCATGGTTGTATGCCCCTAAGTTTCTCTTACTGTTTAAATCCATGTCTGTATAAACAAGTATGCTTCACACACATCTTTGCCCTTTCAGCACAGAGGACCTATACAATCAGCACAGTTTCGAGGTGGGTACCCAAGATTAGTGTCAGCAATTCAGTATCTGACCAAATGCCTCCTCTTCAGTTCCTGAGATATGATGTTGAGTACTGGCTAGAGAAGTGTTTTATGCAAAATATCATCACATCACAGTGAAACTGACCTTTGACCTTTCAGATTTAAAATTTCATCACTTCATCTTTATATCCGATTAGACATTTGTGTAAAGTTTTGTCAGAATTAACATAAGCATTCCTGTGTTATGGCCAAAAGCATGTTTTGTGTTTCACCTTTGATTTTCAACCACCACATTTTAATCAGTTTATTCTTCACTCCAAGTAGATGTTTTGTCAAATTTGAAAAAAATCCCCTTAAGGTGTTCTTGAAATATCCCGATCACAAGACTGAGACAGACAAGGTCACAACGACCTTGTCCTCTGACCTATGACCACCAAAATCTAATCAGATTGTCATTGAGTCCAAGGGGAGGTTTGTGCCAAATTTGAAGAAATTCCCTCAAGGGGCTCTTGCGATATTGCATTCACGAGAATGGGATGGACGGACAAAAGCATAATGCCTCTGGCTATGGCAATTGTCAGCTGTCATCATGATAGGTTCAGAGATTACATCTTGGCCATAGTGTTGCGCCTCTTTAGCTCTCAACACGAATTGTTAGCCTGCATGCAACCAAAGCCCACTTAAACATGATCAGTCAATGCTTATCAGACTGCAAATGGAGCCCTGTGCGCTTCCGATACTAAAATCGTGTCCTACAGATTCTGTATTCATATACAAATATCTGTTTTTAGAGATTAGCTGAATATTAACTTGGTTGATAACCAAAGATGATGTAATCATCACATGTCTGTGAGTTAGAGGTCTACATAGACTGGGCATAGATGTGATGGATGCATTTCGTAACCACATAAATTCCTCGAATAATTCTGGTCCAGTAAGGAAAGGACTTAGCTCAAAAAAAAGAAAAAATAGCTTGAACTTTCAAAAAACTTACTTTGGACTCTGGATTACTTGTTTTATGAATTACAGGCTCAATATGAACACTTGGATGAATTGTTAACCCTGAATTTGTGGGTTTCGGTATAATTTAAGAGCCTGTGTTATTCATTACGTCTATAACTGTAAAAGTATTTCCACAGGCTTTATTGTGTGTGTCTGAGAAGTAAGATCTGAGTTCCAGTACATGAGGTTTAAGGTCTTTGTGGTTAGTGTGTTTAACCAAAAGAAGATTAATTATAGTGCAGAAAAAAGACAATGTTTCTGCCCCTCTGCTAATTATATGATCCATTATTGGACTCAAATGAGCAGCCGACATGACAATCCCATCCATTATCACTCTCTTCAGATGGATTAATTACATGATGGCTTGTCCACTTTTCCCTCGCCAAGGTCCCACAAAGCAAATCTCAAAGTTCTTTCATTTATTCTTCACATTCTGCAGTGTTACTTTAATTGATTGGCAGGATGATTGACTGCACTCTGCATTAGATGCTTGATCTTTGTGTGATACATCATTGCAGATACTGTAAGTGTTTCTGCAGACAATTAAAGCCAATAATTTATCCTGTTTTCCCCCCACATAAAATATATTTCTTATTCACACCTCCTATGGATATGTGCTCTATCTACTGTATATGTTTGAATGAATAGATAACAGTTAACACTGAAGCCCCCAGCTGTGACATATTCATATTTTTAGTTATGGGTGGGTGATATATCAGACATACCTGATGCATCACAGGTTGTAAAAAATGACTATATTGTGAACAGAGTATAAACTGCCATGTCATTTTTTTAAGCTGCTGGCATAAGACTTGTTTTGGCCTTCAGTTCATACTCTCTTTATGGCTCTCTTCCTCTCACAGTCCCAAAAAAAAGACTCACAAACATTGCAATCCCAGCCCCGCCCATCCAGACCACCCTGTCCTGGGTGATGGTGTGTGAGCAGGTGAGGCGAGTGGTTTTCTACCTGCAGGATTCCACATTAGAATTTAGGTGAATTTGCGATCACAGAGCACCAGAATGACTTACAAATACTGGAGACCTGTTAGTTTGTTTCCCACTCACAGTGGATTAATCTTAGCATTAAACAGTGCCCCTGTACATTTTAATTTTCTGCTAACAACTACCTTTTGATCGGAAGCTTCAAGCTCACGGCAAAAACATCAACACTTCCAGCCTGAGATGGGCCAGGTGCTTCAGAATAAAAACACCACTGGTCCTGCTTTGGTTTATTTCATTATACAACACTTAATTTAACTTAATATAACAGTACTTTACCTAACTTGATTAAACTAACTTATTTAACTCTTTTTAACTACATTTTATTTAACTTTATTGTAATACTTTATTAACCTTAATGTAACAGTACTTTGTCACTTAATTATATAACAGTAGCTACCCTATTTAACTTAATCATAACTGTAGTTTATATAGTAGCTTAGTATTTTAGTAATCCTCTGTAGTTTGGAGGAGTTTTCAAAATGTCGGGATATATATATTGCATATTGAGATGTAGCCTAAAAATATTGTGATATTATTTGTGATCCATTTTGCCCAGCCCTATTTTTAGTCAATCAAACTAGTTCCAGGTGTTGAAAGGCTGAGTTGCTCAAATATAGCACTTGTTAGCTGAGCTAAATTTTTCACAACATTCACTCTGTTTAAGCTATCATGCAGGAAGAGCAGATTTTACAGAATAAAGTAATCCAGTTTTTCCACACACTATGCTTTTAGAAACAAAAGCTGCCATGGCATATAGCTGCCATCTAGCTCCATAATCCCTACTCTATAATTCGGTTCTGTGTTGAATCTGTAACCCACCATCAATCGTAATGGACTTGCTAATTTTCTCCCAATGCAGCAAGCAGAGGAATTCAACATCTTCAAGTGACAGACAAACCCAGTTCTCTCCCTGTGCCTCATCTCACATTTTCATACTCTCATATATTCATATTCTCAAATGAATTGTCCGCCGGGCCTGTTATGAAGCAGGAAATATGTATGAATTTGACTTGATAGCTAATAAACATCCTCAAAACAGTATGCACACAAACACAAATAAAAGAGAAAGGGAGGGGAAGGAGAGAGGCAGAGGAGGTGGAAAAAAAGAGTATGACCGAGATAAAGAAAGAGATCAGTGAGGAAGAGATATCTATTATACACTCTTTTGGCGGAAAATAATCATCACATCATTTTTGCAGAGAGAGGAGGCGCAATTGCGCTGTTGATTAGCATTTTCTTCCCACAGCCAAAGAGCATCAAGAGTTCCCTAGCATCAAGATGCATAGAGCAACACCTCAGCACGCCTACAGAGACTGGACTAAACTGCCAAACTAAACTAAACTTCCCAAGATGACAAACTGCCACATTTTCACAGACCCAGAAAAACATTGTGTGCCACATACATTAAAATGCATATCAACCTACTATAATTTCACATATGGACATTAATACCGGAGATGTACAGAATGTATGTGACCTAAATTGGCTGATTAGTGTGCTTTAAATAACAAACACAACTGTTATCATTTTTCTGTGTCCTTTTTATTACTCCTCTCTCAATTCATATCCCACTTCTAGCATCATTTGTAAATGTCATTTTTTAATGATTTGGGCAGAAAATTCTATTCATCTCCACTGTAGTGGGGTGGTGGCAGAAGTCTCACTTACACATTGGCACATAAAATCAAAAATATCTGCCTGGATTGATACTACAATGGCAAAATTGCAAAGTTTCCTGACTGTGATTTGGAAGAACTGACCCTTAAATGTATGTCACTGATCATGCCTATTATTCTCTCACAGTGTAAAAAATATTCTAAAATCCCACAGTGACACGTGCAGAATGCTGTAACCTGGCTTTCCACACATTTTTTTTTTAACCAGTGAATTGTTAAAACTTTCTAAAACTTTTCCATAATACCTACCATAATACCTCATTTCCTTGACTTTGATAGGTACCATTATTAATCCAGTACACTCAAAAAAATAATTAAGCCAAAAATGTGGACTTTATATATTTTAATTACATGTTTCCATGTAATTCCACCACATAAGTTCAAAGTAAAAGGTCACATTACATGCAATGTTTTTATCATGTATAGTTAATGTAAATAACATACTTTTTTACTAAATGAAGTTTAAGTTAAAGTTAATGTAAATTTCTACATAAACTTCATGTGTTCATTTCATTAATACACATAGAGTTAAGGTGAACTTTTACATAAACCTTATGAGTTTATTCAATAATCACATATAAAGTTAACATGAACTTTTACATAAACCTTATGTTGTTTATTCAATAATCACATATAAATAAGAGGGAGTTTTACATAAACCTTATGTGTTTATTTAAGCATCCCACACACAAGAAAAGTTCTGAAAAAGTTAAAACTTTACTGTAAACCCAACAGTACTTGAGCATAAAAGCCAATGGCTTTACGCCATAACCAGTAAAACTGATTATCTAAGTGCACTATGTAAGACATTTAAACTCAGAAATAAAACAGTTACAATATTAATGAAGTAATAATACAAAAACATGAGCTTCAAATGAGGGCTAAATATTGTTTAAAAATAAAATGAGTAGGGGTCAAGGATAAGCAAAGTAAAACAGCATTAAAGTGTGCTGTCCTTTCAGTTTGTTTTGTCTGTAATAAACATAAAAACAGTCTGTTTAGACATGAAAAATCAATCACTGAACTTTTTTTCCCCCCAAACTACATTGTGCACCTTTAATTTAACAATAAAACAACCTAAAGCTAAAGTGCACAACTATTACTGTTACTATTATAACCTGTCAGCTCCAAATAACTCTGCATTTCCATGATTTCTTTTACCTCGCGTCTAAGTGAAGAAAACAGTTGCAGTCTGTTGGCAAGGGGAGGCAAAGAAGATGGCTGCAAAAAGCTCCTGCTGATGTCATCCTCAGTCTTGAGGTAAAACGAATTACCTCCTGAGCACCAGCGCAGGAATGTTGCCCGACAACACAAGATTCAAAACACAGCTATACCGAGAAATACAAACTATGTGGAGCTGATGCTTAATCAGCATTGTGTCGACTCATTTCAATCAGGATAGACTAATAGAATAAAAGAGAGAGACAGGTATGAAATGAGATCAAGTTTATTGTGCACAGAAAATAGTCTTTGGCGCTTAGACCCCACGGGAAGTAGATCATCTTAGGAAGCAGCTGGATGGATTAGATGCTTCCCATGTAAAGAAGACTTCCCCCCGAGCCTAGACACTGGTGGTGGTGGTTGAAGAGGAATGATGCTTCGTGTAGTGGCACTTTTGGTTGAAGGTTTGATGGAAGATGGCCAGAATCCTGGTTGAGGTGGTGCAGGGGTGGAGGTGGGCTGACCAAACTTCACAGCGGAATGACAGCTGAATGACAGCAGAGAGGGAGAACACTTTTAAATTGGACAGCTAATGACTGATTGGTTAAGAGAGAGAGGGTGGCAGATTGTGATTGGATGAGAAAGATGATGAGTAGTGGAGCGTAGGGATAGTAGGAAATTGATTGAGACTTAAGGGGCATGCGCAAAAAGATAGTCTTCCTGACTGAACTTTCGCTAAGCTTCATTTCAATCAGGATAGACTAATAGAATAAAAGAGAGAGACAGGTATGAAATGAGATCAAGTTTATTGTGCACAGAAAATAGTCTTTGGCGCTTAGACCCCACGGGAAGTAGATCATCTTAGGAAGCAGCTGGATGGATTAGATGCTTCCCATGTAAAGAAGACTTCCCCCCCAAAATAAAGGTATACCATACCTGGTTAGGCGACACTAGATCAGTAGAGGAGAAGCAAAAACAGCAATTATAAAGACTTCATTCATAGCATAATAAATGAGAAATTTAAAAAAAAATGCAAACCTATGAATAGAGCACATTATGATGTAGATAGAATGCCACTGCTGATGGGGTCAGAGTGTGATGTGAGCCATACTGTGCAATGGACTTGGTTACTGAGGTGCAGAGAAATACAAACAAAGAGGCAAAGGAAATAGCCCCAAAATGCAGGTGAATATAGCAGGATGGTGAAGCAGAGAAATGCCCATGAATGTGGGGGAAAATTATAGCAATGATGCAGGGGAACATAGCCATATGATGCAGGGGAACTGGCTAATAATGATGCTGGGGAAATGGCCAACTGATGCAGGGGAGATGGCCAATGTAATGCAGGGAATATGGCCAATATGATGCAGGGGAGCTGGCCAATATGATGCAGGGAAGATGGCCAATATGATGCAGGGAAGCTGGCCAATATGATGCAGGGAAGATGGCCAATATGATGCAGGGAAGCTGGCCAATATGATGCAGGGAAGATGGCCAATATGATGCAGGGGAGCTGGCCAATATGATGCAGGGAAGATGGCCAATATGATGCAGGGAAGATGGCCAATATGATGCAGGGAAGCTGGCCAATATGATGCAGTGAAGCTGGCCAATATGATGCAGGGGAAGCTGGCCAATATGATGCAGGGAAGATGGCCAATATGATGCAGGGGAGCTGGCCAATATGATGCAGGGGAGCTGGCCAATATGATGCAGGGGGAAATAGCCATATAATGCAAGGGAAATTGCTAACTATGATGCAGGGGAAATGCTTAATCATGAAGGGGAAAAAAATGGCCAATAAATGCAGGGGAAACGGCTAATGAATATAGGAACTGTGAAGCCACGAACCTTGAAAAACCACCACCAGAGATATGCATGACTTACGAGTGTCAAGGTTTCAGAGATCTTTGAGCTGCCAGTATAGAGGCGGAATCTGGACAAATGTAGGAGGAGTAAGCAGAAGAAGACCAGCGTCCCAGTTGCTGAAGAGAAGCTGATGAAACGCCTTGCATGGCGGCTGAAGTGGCAGCACCTATCCTATATATTTATATATATATATATATATATATATTTTTTTTTTTTTTTTTTTTTAAATCTTAGCATGTTTAAGGAATAAACCGTTATTACTAAGGTGGAAAGTGTCTTTAGCAGAGTCAAATAAATTAGAGGAGGAAATAAATTCACTGATTCTCAAAACCCATAAAAGAGCTAATAAAAGGCATTGATGAGAAGAGTATCAATATATGGGGAAAACAAACCTTTACAAGGAACGGGTATCATGTTGTGCAATATGGAAAGAGTGATGGGGCGTCTGTTATCATGCACTGGAGGGAAGCATTTAAAATCCCTTTGATTAGTAATTTAATTGATGGGTTAGCAAAAGACTGGGGAAAACATCTGACATTAAATTGAAACCTTGCAGCAAGCCGCGGATGTACTGAGGCTTAAAATGACGGACGTCAGTACAATAGTGATGAAAGCACAGATGGTTTTGATAAGGGCAGGCTTCAGAGCGATATTGAGAGAGGCACAAAAGTAGCAAAAGTAACCCGAGCAAAAGCATAAGATTTTAAAGCGGAAGCGACTAACCCGTTTTAATTAATTAATTAATTTATTTATTTATTTTTGTAAAACCTGGCAGACTCTAAATAATTATGCAGCGGTGCCTTTAATTCAGGGCTAGCTTGTTGAAAGGAGGAACAGGTGTGGGATGATTGCTGGCATCCGGACAATGACTCTGGAAGACCATGTGATGCGCCTCATATGGCATTATTGCTGGCAGGAGGAACGACTTTCATTAATGATGTCAGCGACGGCTCTGTTATCATACTTTTGCATTGCCAGTGGTGACCCCAGACGTCGTAGGCAACTGTAATGGGATAGATCTCATAGAGGGCGGAAGAAAATCTAGCTCCGAGAACGCGGGAGGCCAGTGGCTGAGAACCACTGGCCTTGAAAGAACCCCCCCAAGCCCACGGATGGAGCCGCATCCGTGAAGATTTGAATGGAGTCAGAGGAGTGCACGATATCACCGTAGAAGACGGAAATGCTATTCCACTGACCTAACAACAGCGACCAGAAATTAAGATCAGAGCGCAGCCCTCATCTATGATTTTTCGGTCATGCAGGTTTGAAACGGAGGAGGCCAGATCGAGCAGCCTGGAATTAACGAGCGACCAGTAACTGCTGCTTTGAAATGTGTTCAGCTGACGCGAATGCCTGGCTGATTTTTTTTTTTTTTTGGGTCAGAGAGAGGCACGCCGAGCTGGCCGAACAGGTGTTTTAATTTTGACAGGGAGGAACCGGGGCTTTCACTTGGGAAATCAATGGCAGACTAGCGTTGTTAAGCATGATCCAGCAGAGGGCCTCAGACACCATGTAGAGATACAGGGACTACTCCTACAGCCAGAAGTGAGTCTGACGACAAAATAAAACTAAACTTAGAAACCCACTTTATGCCGAAGAGATGCCACTGAGACGGATGGATGGGGACTTTTTTTTTTTTTTTTTTTCATTTATTTATTTATTTATTTTATTTTATTTTTATGTTTTTATTTAATTTTATTTTATTTTTATGTTTTTATTTTATTATTATTATTATTATTATTTTATTTATTTATTTTATTTTTTTTTTAATTGGCATCGGTTATATCTGCTTTTGATAACCAAGCGCCCTGACCGGCTGGTTGATCAGCTTTATTGCATTATCCGCGGTAGCGAAATGAAGTAAGAACGGAACGGGAGGAATGACGCTCCTAACGGGCCTCCGGTGAGCAGAAGATTGTGATACAGAGTCTGGATGAGCTGACAGTTCTGAAGCCAGAGCTTGGATGTTTATTGGAGTGGATGGATGCACTTTTAGGAGGTGTGTGAGCCGCGCCGGCTCACCTGACGAGAGCGAGCCAGACGGGCAGGGATCAGACGGCGGGGGGCGCCTGATCTGGGGTGCGCATCCTTGCACGCGCTGCAAATGTGGAGAAAGATGCAGCTTGGGTACGTACAGACATTTTCGTTAAAATTATTGCATATAGGTGTGATATTGAACAACTCCACCTTTCTGCCGCGGCTGTCGGTCATGGAGCGAGGTGGAGGAAGGTTATGAATCGCTAGCCTCTCTGCTTGAGGCGCTGGTGGCAAATAAGGTAACTGCGGGCACAGCGAGTCGGAGTGTCCTACACTGCCTGCATGTGTGGCAAGAAACTGCTTGTGAACCCCCGATGAGCATGATAAGAATCTCAGAGTCCAGAACTGACCAGTTTAAACAAATGTTTGACAGAGGTCTGCCACGATGCCTTTACTGATAGAAGTTTTTTTTTTTTTTTTTTTTTTTTCCCATATCTGAGATTAAGATCCCCGGTCAGCTCTATAGGCATCTAACTCGGCCCTTCAGTCAGGATGAACAGAGCAGACTACGCCTCTGTAGATCCCGAAAGCTATGAGAAATTCGCCAATCGAAAGATCTCTTGCTAAGCGGGGGTCGGCAGATTTAATAATGGCTGCAATGTTATCGGATGAGGAAACTTTCTTATCACATTCGGAGGAAGGGAGAATGAGACTGACCAAGTTGACATGTTTGCCTTGCAGGATTTTTTTTTTTTTTTTTTTGCCTTAAGCGAGGAGAAATATTAGCTGCTAGAGGGATGTATGGCCTACCTAGCAGGGGCGCAGGGACAGCGGATGCCAGTGTGTGGGAATGAGGCGCCGCTGAGGCGCTAACGGCAGGTAGAGGAAAGAGGCTGGAGTGAGGCAGCGAGGCTGAGGCATTTTCTAATGACTGGAGACGAGAGTCGATAGCTTGGACTGATCTCACCAGTGACTGCATGCTTGATAGGAGGACGTCATGTGGCAGCATGGATGGAGCAGCAAAAGCGGCGGCGGCGGCAGGAGGAGCAGCATGGAGAGCAGCGGCGGCGGCGGCAGGAGGAACAGCATGGAGAGCGGCGGCGGCGGCGGCGGCGGCGGCGGCGGCAGGAGGAACAGCATGGAGAGCGGCGGCGGCAGGAGGAGCAGTATGGAGAGCGGCGGCGGCAGCGGAGGCGGCGGCGGCATGAGGAGCAGCAGCAGCAGCGGCGGCAGGAACGGCTTGGGTGGAAGATGTTGAAGGCCTCGATGATGAAGGCGCTATCCTTTTTTGCACGAGCTGCGCCGAGTGGTCCGTTTGCGGCCGCGTTGGATCGCAGCAGGCGCTGCGGCTTCTTCTGCGGAGACTGGAGAAGCGGCGGCAGAATCACTGACAGCGACGAGGCTTGCCAGCCCCTGAAGCTGCGACAACTGGAGCCCGGGGGCTGGAGAAACACCACGGGCCCTCAACTGAGACAATATGATTCATACTCCGATTGAGCGAAGCGAACGCTCCTGCGCTGCGCACTGGGAGTCTGAGCTGCCTCCAGGAAAAGCTCGCCACTTGGATTTAAATCCTCTAACAGAGGATCGGAGTTCGTAATCCGACATTTTAGGCGGGCAGTGAGGAGGCAGGAAAAGAGTAGCAGAGCAAACGCCATACAGGTAAGACAGCAATCTGACCAAACTTCACAGCGGAATGACAGCTGAATGACAGCAGAGAGGGAGAACACTTTTAAATTGGACAGCTAATGACTGATTGGTTAAGAGAGAGAGGGTGGCAGATTGTGATTGGATGAGAAAGATGATGAGTAGTGGAGCGTAGGGATAGTAGGAAATTGATTGAGACTTAAGGGGCATGCGCAAAAAGATAGTCTTCCTGACTGAACTTTCGCTAAGCTTCATTTGTCAATGGCGTGAATGTACTGGACATTCTTTTGCAATGGCTTGAATATAACAGTCAATCATTTTTATGTTATAGTTATGCACTAGAGCTTTTACATTCATATGTAAAAACATACAAATCTAAACACCTTAAAACTGAGAACATTACATTTTAAGAACATATACATAATACATAAAACCAATCTGTAATCACTAATAACCATAAAATAAAAACATGAGGCTTTTCTGGGTGTTGACATCATAGATCATAATCAAGGCAGAAGAGTACCAGTCCACCAAGATTTCAACCAAAAAAACACCCATCTCAAACAAAAACACCACTTGCAAGTTCAATGCCATTATAGGGGTTGGAGAATCCTCATCAAAATTAATTGGAAAACAAATAAAAACAACCCTTTTGCCTGTATTAAAAGAAATCAAACAAATTAACTAATGAGTTGTAGTTCCAAGGACACTTAAAGCGTCACCAGAATGGGCAGAGCAAGCCCAGCTTACTTGCACAATAAAAGTGAGGCATGGTTAACATCCAACAGTCAATAATGATATGGAAGAGTGTGTGAAATACTAGGGCAAATATGGCAAACATATCTGTGCACATGCCAGAAAAGTGTCCACCTAAATCAATCTGACCAAGCCCTACAGAAAGCAGCTTACAGCAGCTCTGAGGCTGCAGAAACTAACAAGAGGAAGGTGGACCAATAAGAAGAGAATGAATCCACATAAGTAAACAACTAATGAACTCTGTAAACACCAATGTTGAGCATGTGTAATGTAAAGCCATCTGAGGCTTACAATGAAAATGGAAATTACATGAAGGCATCTTCTTATTCTGGATAAACATACAGTTGAATTCCACGGATGTCATCAAATAACGCCTAATGACATTAACATTTGTCAATGGTAAACATCCTTCAGTTTCCAAACTGACTTAAGTTGAGGTATCTGAACTGTCACTTGGTAACATTTAAAGGGGTAATTCAATAAGAGTTTCACAAAGTCCTCTTGCTTCTTTCTGTCACTGCCGAACAAATAACAATGATTCATCTACCAGTTAAAAGTTAAGTGAAAGGTGTAACAAAGATGGAAAGAAAAAGATCTCAAGGCAAAAAGGGTCCAAGAGCAGTTTCCTCTTAATGCTCCATCCTTGAAACATGAGATCGTAAGAAACAACAAGTTCAAATGGAAGTGTCAATGGAAGATGCCAAAAAATAACAGAAACGTAATCTTTATTCCAAAGCTTTGTTTTGCTCATGGGCTCGGTTCAGATGATTTTCCAGGTATTCAAAATGATATTGTCCAACGTTGTGGACAATATAGTGTTTGGACCTTTGGGGACAGTTTGTTACCATCCAAGGTCATCAGCACTTTCTGGAAGAACTCATATGTGTATTTGAGTTCCTGGGGATAACTCAGGTTGAGTGTGTAAATGAGCCCAAAAAGCCTGGCAAATCCAGAAGAGATGCTCCTCAGATTGCTTAGGAGCTCCACACCCTCGATCACCACTCCAACAGCCTCTGGCTCATCCTCTTCATCAGCACCTTCTTTTTTAATCCATAAGATAAATGTGCAGGGACAATCAGAATATGGGCATGGATGCCTGGACCTGTTTCCATGGTGGCCATGCTTTAGCTGGCAATGTTTCAGTAATTCATACCTGCTTACTACTGATATTCTGCATACCTTACATTCCCACACGCCCATTTACATATTGTACCTAGAAAAGGAAAAAGAACATGGTCAAGATAAGTTTACTGCCATTTTAGAAGAAGAAAAACAAAGAAAGCGTTAATATAGATCTTACTCACAACACTATGTGTACTCACCTAAATTGAGTGGTTGTCCTTTCAAGATGTGAGCTACTCTGTTGATTTGGCCCTGTGATGTTGTATCTGTAAGTAAGAAAAAACAGTACAATGTTAGTTTCCAACCAGGATGAGAAATAGTCAGCAGCAGGTTTGAAAGTATGTAACAGTAACTCTTCATGGTAAAAGTACATACATTTCTCTGACACTGTGCATCAAAAAGAATGAATACAGGAATGAAATACTTCATGAACAATCAGTCATGTACAAAAATTGCCACATGAATTGCCATTCATGGCCACATCAAAGTGAAATGATTAACTTCACTGATTAGCTATCTGATTATCTGTAATGCTTGTTTCAGTGTCCTCCTGACGCTCGGCTCAACAGTGAGTGGTGTATTCCCTCAGCTGAACATCTGTAGGCGGAGACGCTCAGAGAGAAAGTAAACACCAGCGGATCAGTGCGATCTCTCCCTCCGTACAAATGCTCGGTTCTGATCCAGCTCCACTGGACTTTCAAAGTAAAGGTTACGCCAGCTCCAAACGCGCTAAACTGTGAAACAGTGGCGCTTTTACAGCTGATTTTAAGATTAAACTCTGAATATAACCTGGTAGGGACCAGGCTATGAGCTAAGCATCAGTTACCATGGTGATCTAGCCAGGTTAAAAGAGAGCCACCTTCGTGACACTGAAAACTCTGGCTTTAGACTCAACATACCTCGCTAACCCATTAATCTCGTAGTACACCCCTCAGGTAATTTCTACTAACGTTACTAGCTAGGTAGCTAGCTAAATAAATCATTTTCTGGTGTATCTTGCCGTGCCTAACATTACATTTTCAGAAATTAGTAATCAACTAACTTAGTAGCTAAAGTTAACCAGCCCAACCAACCAGTATATAACGTTAGCTTAGGCTGCCTGACACTGATAAAGCTTCATCTTATTTTGTAGGCGAGGCTTCTACAGATGAAAACGATTTATATGCCCTTAGTTTCTCTTTACTGTAGACGCTTGGTTTCTCTATTAAGTAACTGTAAATCTCCGGCCATTCAACAGAGGGTAAACCTGTCACGTCGTCCTTCCATTGAGTGAGCGCGTAGGGGTCTGTCAAGATGGTCCCATCTGATAACGTCAGTTTTTTTAAGTAACACTCCCGATCCCGTATAGTGAGTGTCTGTACATACTTCGATAAATTAGCATCTTCTTTGGCCATGTTGTGCACGATAACGATCGCCAAAAAGGCCCAAAACAATATAAGCTAGCTAGCCGCGCTTGGACTCGCCACTGTGCTCATTCTACTTCTGCCTCCAGTGATCG
The DNA here is from genome assembly GCA_019142605.1 of Cephalopholis sonnerati. Classification (NCBI taxonomy): domain Eukaryota; kingdom Metazoa; phylum Chordata; class Actinopteri; order Perciformes; family Serranidae; genus Cephalopholis; species Cephalopholis sonnerati. Next base: position 4,541,695 of record JAGQAX010000017.1, on the reverse strand, counting down.
CCCCGCCCACCCGGATGTTTACGTTCTGTGAAGGGGTCTATAACATCAAATGTTTTGGTGCAGAGCCTACATCCAGTGTGGCTAGGGTCTGCCTCTCTCTTGACTCCAATCATATTTGTAACTCAAAAGTCATACATCATTAAACATGAACTTCCCAAGCATTTGTGGGTAAGCAAACTGCTGACAATTGCTAACTTTACTGACTTTTTAGACATTTACGTCATCAACTAGCTACATACACCAGTAATGTGATGCTATTGATGTTTCAGCAGTCACCTAGTGCAGTACTAGATTTTGAATGAGTGGAATGGATTTTGTGTAACATAAGATGTTTAGGCATTTTTGTAAACATATTTTAAACAATAGCCAAATCAATGTAAATTCAAAACTTTTCCAACACATTCTGCTAATTCCAAACTTTTTTCAGATCTGGAAAACATAGGCTTTCCCTCACATTCCTTTATTTTTGGTGGCCCACCTCAATTAAAATATCTGGCGCTATGTTTTGATTTTCTATTTTTTGAGCTCAACCGTTCGTTAGGAGTGCTGTTGAAAAATCTATACAGTTTGCTTTTTCTTCACAGTATCGCAGTGCAGAGCATACTCTGAGCACAGATGGAGTATCAGAATGGCAGGCGCAATGAAAGTAAAATTTGACTGTAAAAGTATGCTTTCACTTACAAACAGCTGCTTCTCTCATTCATCAGTCTGATCAGACAGACAGATTAATTATCCACCCTGCAACTCAAAACTCTACAAGCTGCTGCTGAATAAAAAGACAAGTTCCACCTGTGCTACCTTCATGGACCCACAAAATCTCAGAATTTAGAGAGACAGGAGACACAGATTGATACAAAGGGAAACAAAGGCAAACAAAACAAAAACAAAAAACAGTTGTATGCCTCCAAGCATCAGTTTCTTTTACAATTTACATCCATGTGTGTATTTATATGGATGGTTCACACACATCTTTCCCCGGTTAGCACAGAAGATCTATTCAATCAGCACATGTCAAGATGTGCACCCAAGATTAGAGTCACCAATTCAGTGTCTGACCAAATGTCTCTCCTTCTGTTCTTGAGATATGATGTTGAGTTATGGCCAGAACTATTGACCTTTCGGATATAAGATATCATCACTTTATCATTTTGTCCTATTAGAACTTTTTGTCAAGTTTTGTCATAATCAGTGTAGGTATTCTTGAGTTATGGCCAAAAACATGTTTTGTGAGGTCACACTGACCTTGACCTTTGAGTACCAAACTCTGATTTTTTTATTCTTTAGTCCAAGTGGCTGTTTATGTGAAATTTGAAGCAATGCCCCGAGGGTGTTATGAAGATACTGTTATTTTATGTTGGTGAGATATTTCAGACCTAGCAGAGAATGTGGAAGCAGAACCTGCTGACCCACAGCATGTAGCGTGTAAAGCAGAGGAATTTATTGAAGTTGTTGGAGTTATTTCCGCACTTTCCGCCAAAGATATTGACCTTAGAGTGACTGCAAATTTAGAAGTACTCCACCGCTTCTCTGGTACCAGGGCGCAACAGGCACAACACACACAGGGCGTTTGACATACCGAGTGCAGTTCTGGAGCATCCAGTTCTTTGTGGATTACCAGCTTGTCAAATTGCAGCGATGTTCGGAGTGTCAAAGAGGACCATCAGGACGCGCATGAAACAAAGCGGTTTAAGGTATTTACACTAAATTCATGTGTTTTCAGTTTATGAACTGCCGGTCTCATCCATTCAGAAAGGATATTACATTTAGTGTAACATTACTCGATGTTGATGTTTTCTGTTTGTGCAGAAGACAGACCTCTATACAGCAGTGAATGATGAGGAGTTTGACAGTATTATAAGTTAAGTCCACAGAAGACATCCAAACACTGGCTGCAAGCTAATACGCGGTCATCTGAATGCAAGAGATGTGTGTGTTCCAAGTGAGTACAATAATATGGGCATTATTTAAATTTATTTTTAATGTATTTATTATTTAAATATGAACTATAAAGTGAATTAGTGAGCCTAGCAAATTTTAAGATAATGTTCATGTATGTTTCCATTTGCAATGTATCAGTCATTTTATTTGCAGTTTACCTGAAGCCAATGGCTGTGCATTAAAATATCCTAGTTTGGTTTAGCAACTTGTTTATTCTCTTTCAAGAGAGGTACCCACATGAATTCTCACATCACAGGCAGAAGTGTCCACAATCAGCGGTAAATAAATATGTTTGGCAACTACATCAATTCCTTGTTGTTAAAACGTGAACTATTTTGGATACACACATTGGGCACATTAGCCCCTAAAGGCCTTAGTGAAGACTTTGACATTCGTCCTTTTCTCTGAATGTCCACTGTCTTAATGACTCATAACTCCTTGTCTCCATCATGTCCTTATTAATATACTATTGTTTTTTCACTGGTGTTACATACCTCCTGACAGGATTGAGTAGTTAGTTAGATAGAGGCGCCTCTTATGGTTAGTACAGTATGATGGCCCAATTGCCTGAGTCCAATAATCGAGTACTTATCTATTGGAGGTACACATACTTTGTCAGTATTGTGTATATATTATGTGAATGTCATGTATGTTATTATGGGTATGTGTATTTGTGTAAATGAATGTCATTATATTGAAAGGATTGGTGGATATGCGACATGTTTTTGTACTTGATCATATTCATGTAGGGCTGCAACAACCTGACCCGTATACTGTATCTTCTGAACCTAATGCGATGGGTTGTTGCAGCTCTATATGTACAGTCCAGGCCAAAAGTTTGGACACACCTTCTCATCTCAATGCGTTTTCTTTATTTTCATGACTATTTACATTGTAGATTCTCACTGAAGGCATCAAAACTATGAATGAACACATGTGGAGTTATGTACTTAACAAAAAAAGGTGAAATAACTGAAAACATGTTTTATATTCTAGTTTCTTCAAAATAGCCACCCTTTGCTCTGATTACTGCTTTGCACACTCTTAGTGTTTCCAGATTACAGGAAACTGGAAATCATCCTGCAGAGTCATACACAACGGCCATCTCACAGACAGCTTCACTGTAGATACAGGAGTCAGACAGGGCTGCTTACTGTCTCCCTTTCTCTTCCTCTTGGCAGTCGATTGGATTATGAAGACCACCTCAGCCGAACAAAATCTGGGCATGTGGTCCCATTTAGAAGACCTGGATTTTGCCGATGACATAGTCCTCCTGTCAAACACTCAAACACAGATGCAAACCAAAACAACCAAACTCGCCAAAATTGCAGCTTCCACAGGACTCCACATCAATAAAGCAAAAACAAAGGTGATGACCATCAACCATAAAACAGACAATCCCATAAACCTAGACAAGAGGCACTGGAAGAGGTGGACACATTTACATACCTGGGAAGCATTGTTGGGAAAGATGGAGACAGTGACAAAGACATCCAAACAAGAATAGGAAAAGCAAGATCATCCTTTCTTATATTAAGACCAATTTGGAACTCAAAAGTACGTCTCCACAAAAACCAAACTCCGCATTTTCAATTCAAATGTCAAGTCCATCTTGTTTTATGGGGCAGAAACATGGAGAACCACAAAAGTCGCCACCAACAAACTACAAGCCTTTCTAAACAGATGTTTAAGACACATCCTGGGAATATACTGGCCGAATACAATAACAAATGAAGATCTCTGGCAAACCACACAACAAGAATCACTTGAAGCACAAGTCAAAGGCAGGAAATGGGGCAACAAATGATTTTTAATTAATGATTAACAGTCACCAGTGAGCTTTGTTTTGATTATGTATTAAATTGAGTCTCTGTAAATGTATGTACACAATCTAAGGGTAGATCCTGTTGAAGTGGACATATATAGATTGTAGCATGTCAAATCATTGTAGATGGAAGGGTGTATCCAGTGCTGGGACACTGAAGCAATGCAATATTTCGACTGCGAGTAGATCCTACAATTTTTAGAAATTCAAAGCTTCCCCCTTCTTGGAGCTTCGGAAACACTTCCATAAGTTTATTTGTTATAACCATGGGATCGCTGTCATTCTCTATAAAAAAAACAAAAACAAAAATAGACATAAGTCATATTGACTCACCTGCTTTTGCTTCCTGCTTTGCTACAGTGCAGATGCTCCTCTTGCTTGTTCTCTGCTTTGCTCTTATTTTTCCTATTTTTCCTTCTTGTCACAACTCAGTAACTCTTTATCTGATGATACAGTTTCTCTGGATGACATTGCTCTGGCTTCTAGCACCACCGTAAGAAACCTCGGCGTAATATTTGTTCAAGATTTGTCTTTTAATTCCTATTTAAAACAAACCTCTCGGACTGCGTTTTTTCATCTGCGTAATATTGTGGAAATTAGGCCTAGTCTGTCACTAAAAGATGCAGAAAAATTGGCCCATGCGTTTGTTACCTCGAGACTGGACTTCTGTAATTCCCTATTATCAGGCAGCTCTAATAAGTGCCTAAAAACTCTCCAGCTAATCCAGAGCGCGGCGGCATGTGTACTGACAGGAGCTAAGAAACGAGATCACATTCCTCCTGTTTTAGCTTCTCTGCACTGGCTCCCTGTAAAATCCAGAAATGAATTTAAAATCCTTCTCCTAACCTACAAAGCTCTAAATAATCAGGCTCCATCATATCTTAGAGAGCTCATAGTGCCCTATTATCCTACCAGAACACTGCGCTTTGAGAATGCAGGGTTACTCCAGGTCCCTAAAGTGTCCAATACTAGAACAGGAGCCAGAGCCTTCAGCTATCAGGCTCCTCTTTTGTGGAATCATTTTCCTGTTTCAGTCTGGGAGGCAGACACCGTCTCCACTTTTAAGACTAGACTTAAGACTTTCCTTTTTGATAAAGCTTATAGTTAGGGCTGGCTCAGGCTTGTCTTGGACCAGCCCCAAGTTAGGCTGACATAGGCCTAGTCTGCCGGGGGACCTCCTATATTACACCGAGCCCCTTCTCTCCTTCTCTCTCTCTCTCTCTCTCTCCTTTTCTAACAATCGTGTCCTGTTGCTGCACCTCCCTAACTCGGCTCTACTGCATATCACTAACTGGGCTTGTTCTCCGGAGCCTTTGTGCTCCACTGTCTCGCAGGTTAACTCGTATCGCAGCTGTGCCTGGATGATGTGTCGTGGTTGTGCTGCTGCCGTGGTCCTGCCTGATGCCTCCCACTGCTACTGTTACTATTAGTCATACTTGTACTGTTATTATACACATATCATTATTGTCACATACATATATAATAATATAATATCTGTCTGTCTTCATGTCTCATTGTGTTATATGGATTTCTGTTAATATTTTATGTTGATCTGTCCTGTACAACATCTATTGCACGTCTGTCCATCCTGGAAGAGGGATCTCTCCTCAGTTGCTCTTCCTGAGGTTTCTACCTTTTTTTTTTCCCCGTTAAAGGTTTTTTTGGGGAGTTTTTCCTTATCCCCTGTGAGGATCCAAAGGACAGAGGGATGTTGTATGCTGTAAAGCCCTTTGAGGCAAACTGTGATTTGTGATATTGGGCTTTATAAATAAAATTAATTGATTGATTGATTGAAACTCCCACTCATTTAAGGGGGTTTCCTAAAACAGCCAAATCATCGAGAGGATAACTTTTGACATCTCTGGATTGCAACTGCACGGTTTTTACAGCCTCTTCATGACTGCATGAGTGTGGCTCCCTCTCAGCTCAAGCCTACCCTACAGTGAGTGGATATAGCCGAAGTTAACTAACAGCAGGATGCCACCCTTCTCCACAGATGATTTCTACAAGCTTTTACAGAAGATTACTTTGCTGGAAACCAAAATTCACCAACTGGAGGTAAATGTGGAGGTAAATGGACTGTGTGGAAATGACACTACGTTACCTTTCACACAAGATAGCGGACAAGAGAATGCTAACACGCAGCTAATTAGCACTGATAAGACTGCAAAGAAACAGGGGAGCTGTGTGCCTTATAGTAAATATCCCTATGGAAGTCCTACCTGGAATACTCTTGGGGCAAAGCCTAAGAAGAAATCAGTTCCCTGGGACATGGGAGGAAGAGTAACAGGCAGAACTATCCACCCAGAGATCTCTGATGCACCCGGCTGGCCAGTATTACCATCCTCCTCCTCCTCTACTCCAGTGCAGCCGTGGACAGCTGCTAAAGGAAAAGCATATAACAAACCTCCCCAACAACAAACTGTCAAACTGCAGAACAGATTTGTTGCACTACTGCAGGATTCTGTATCACCCTCTGATGACCTGGATAACCGTCCATCGTCACAAAGAAGGGTAAGGTCTGAGAGTAAATTAGAAGTTAAAAGGCTGCACGAAAAGCTAACGACTGGGCCTCAAATTCTGATTGTGGGAGATGCCACTGTAAAAGATGAGAGGCATGTGCAGTGAAAACATGAAAGTTCTCTGTTTTCCCAAGGACATGATTCCTGACATGACAGGAAGAATCCTGGGTATTGTGGCAGCAAATCTGACTGTCAAAAAGATCATTTTGCATACCGGGACTAATGATAAATAGTCTGAAATGCTCAAACGAGACTTTTCTGATCTGTTGAACAAAGTCAGCTCTCTGGATGCTGAGGTTTTTATCACTGGCCCTCTACCGCCAGTCAGAAGAGGAGTTGAGAGATTTAGCAGATTGCTAGCACTAAGCACATGGCTTTCCACTGCATGTGATGCCCATTCAGTGCATTTTATGGACAATTTTAATTTTTTATGGAACCGTAGGCATCTTTTTAAGCGAGATGGACTTTCCCTAAATAGGTCAGACTGTTTGCTTCCAACCTATCTTTCTCCCTGCATTACCAATCTTCTGCCTCCGCCAAGGACAAGAGACAAGAAGAACCAAAACAGACGGGAGATAAAACTCAACACAAAGAAGAGCCAGCACAGCCCCCAGCTGAAGTGAGCTCTAATCAAGACGGACGTCAGAGCGAACAGGAAGAGGATACTGTACCCCCACCACCAAAAAGTGCCTGCGAGGATCCACTTTCTTCACCCCCCAAACCACTACCCCCCCCACCCAGGTCACCATCCACCATGGGTACGTTGTCCCCCTCCTCCCCTCTCTTGCAGTTCACTGACCAGATGAACAAGCTGGTCACCGCTGGGACTCAACTTACCCCCGCCCTACCATAATTTTCTCTCCCCTCATTCCCCCGCGACCCCCTCAGCCCCCTCGGCCATCTCCAAAATCAAAATGTCCACCACCTCCACCCCTTCCACATCATCATCTGACTCATTCTCAGCCTCCCCAAGCTGATAAGAGCTCAGCACACTCAATTGTTTCTGTCCCTAACTGGCGTGTTCTGGGTCCAGGCTCCAAAGATGTCACTCCTGACTGTGCCCAGGAAAAGTCAGGGCCCAGTGTACTGGAAGCCTCTTCAGTTCATGTCATGATAGGTAATAGAAAAAGAATGTCAAATTTAACATTCATTCCATGTCAGCTGCAGTCAGTTTACAGTCGTAAAGATAATGCTTTTAACACATCAAATTTAGCATTGTTAAATGTCAGGTCGTTAGCAGGGAAATCATTTTTAATCAATGATTTTATCATCAAGCACAACCTTGATTTTATGTTTTTAACTGAAACTTGGTTAGGTCAAGATAACAGTGCAGCAGTTCTTATTGAATCAACACCTCACAACTTTACTTTCGTGAGTGAAGCTAGAGTGGATAGGAAAGGAGGTGGAGACACCATTTTGTTTAATGAAATGTTCCAATGCAAGAAAATGTTGTTTGGAAATTTTAACTCTTTTGAATATGTTGCTGTTCAGTCGAGATCCTCCTGTTGAGCAATACTATTAACTATCTACAGACCTCCAAAATATAACACACAGTTTTTTGATGAGTTTTTCAAATTGCTCTCTATTATTTGCATTGATTTTGACTGTGTTGTTGTAGTGGGTGACTTTAATATTGCTGATAATGTGAAAGATGGATGTGCAAAAGAACTCATGAATACTCTGGATAACTTTGGACTTTCTCAACATGTAACAGATTCAACACATAACAAGGGGCATATATTAGATCTAATTATTTCCAAAGGTCTAAACATTTCCGATGTTGTGGTGAATGATGTTGCTCTTTCTGATCACAACTGTGTTCTGTTTAAGATGACCACCCCTGCTAGCATTAGCAAAGGTGAAGCAGAGGTGATAAGAAAGCGGTGTATTAACGATAACACCAGTATATTATTCACTCAGGCTTTTACACCATCACCAACTCTGCCCTCATCCTCTGTCAGTGACCTTGTAAAAAGTTTCACTTCCAATGTTATGACTGTTATGGATGCCATTGCCCTGATTAAGACCAAAGTTATCTCTGGAAGGAAAAAGTCACCATGGAGGAACGCCACACTGGTCAAAGCTCAAAAGACAGTGTAGGCAGGCTGAACACAGATAGCGAAAAACCAAACTTCAGGTTCATTATGACATCTATAAAGAGAATCTTCACATCTATAACCAAGAATTGAAAAGGGCAAGGCAGTCCTTTTTCTCTGAGATTATCAATAAAAACACCAACAATGCCCGCACCTTATTCACTGTTGTCGACAGACTGACAAACCCCTCACCATCTGTCCCTCCTGAACTGCTGTCAAACAAGTCATACAATGACTTTGCAGCTTTTTTCACTGATAAAATTCAGAGGATAAGACAAACAGTATGTGGCTCTACCTCAGGAAACATGGTTATGTCACCTGTTCCTCCTTACTGTCTAATAAATCTAGAACATATTCAACTCGTAGATCATGCATCTCTGACAGAAACTGTTCAGCACTTAAAGTCCACGACCTGCTGCCTTGACATGCTGCCTACAAGCTTTTTAAAAAATGTTTAATTGTGTTGCACCATAAGTATTGCAGATAGTAAATACTTCCCTTCAATCAGGGTATTTTCCCGAGGCCTTGAAAGCTGCAGTAATTAAACCTCTTTTAAAAAAGCCTAATCTGGATGCCTCAGTAATAAGTAACTACAGGCCCATATCAAACCTAACATTTTTGGCAAAGATCACTGAAAGGGTTGTTTATCAACAAATTCACTCTTTCTTGATCCAAAACAATCTCAATAATGTCTTCCAGTCAGGATTTTGACCACACCACAGCACTGAGACTGCACTTATTAAAGTTTTAAATGACATACAGTACAGGCCAAAAGTTTGGGCACACCTTCTCATTCAATGCGTTTTCTTTATTTTCATGACTATTTACATTGTAGATTCTCACTGAAGGCATCAAAACTATGAATGAACACATGTGGAGTTATGTACTTAACAAAAAAAGGTGAAATAACTGAAAACATGTTTTATATTCTGGTTTCTTCAAAATAGCCACCCTTTGCTGTGATTATTGCTTTGCACACTCTTGGCATTCTCTCAATGAGCTTCAAGAGGTAGTCACCTGAAATGGTTTTCACTTCACAGGTGTGCCTTATCAGGGTTAATTAGTGGAATTTCTTGCTTTATCAATGGGGTTGGGACCATCAGTTGTGTTGTGCAGAAGTCAGGTTAATACACAGCAGACAGCCCTATTGGACAACTGTTAAAATTCATATTATGGCAAGAACCAATCAGCTAACTAAAGAAAAACCAGTGGCCATCATTACTTTAAGATATGAAGGTCAGTCAGTCCGGAAAATTGCAAAAACTTGTGTGTGTGTCCAAGTGGAGTCGCAAAAACCATCAAGCGCTACAACGAAACTGGCACACATGAGGACCGACCCAGGAAAGAAAGACCAAGAGTCACCTCTGCTTCTGAGGATAAGTTCATCCGAATCACCAGCCTCAGAAATCGCAAGTTAACAGCAGCTCAGATCAGAGACCAGATGAATGCCACACAGAGTTCTAGCAGCAGACCCATCTCTAGAACAACTGTTAAGAGGAGACTGCGCGAATCAGGCCTTCATGGTCAAATAGCTGCTAGGAAACCACTGCTAAGGAGAGGCAACAGGCAGAAGAGATTTGTTTGGGCCAAGAAACACAAGGAATGGACATTAGACCAGTGGAAATCTGCGCTTTGGTCTGATGAGTCCAAATTTGAGATCTTTGGTTCCAACCGCCGTGTCTTTGTGCGACGCAGAAAAGGTGAACGGATGGATTCCACATGCCTGATTCCCACTGTGAAGCATGGAGGAGGAGGTGTGATGGTGTGGGGGTGTTTTGCTGGTGACACCGTTGGGGATTTATTCAAAATTGAAGGCACACTGAACCAGCATGGCTACCACAGCATCCTGCAGCGACATGCCATCCCATCCGGTTTGCGTTTAGTTGGACGATCATTTATTTTTCAACAGGACAATGACCCCAAACACACCTCCAGGCTGTGTAAGGGCTATTTGACCAAGAAGGAGAGTGATGGAGTGCTGCGGCAGATGACCTGGCCTCCACAGTCACCGGACCTGAACCCAATCGAGATGGTTTGGGGTGAGCTAGACCGCAGAGTGAAGGCAAAGGGGCCAACAAGTGCTAAACACCTCTGGGAACTCCTTCAAGACTGTTGGAAAACCATTTCAGGTGACTACCTCTTGAAGCTCATGGAGAGAATGCCAAGAGTGTGCAAAGCAGTAATCAGAGCAAAGGGTGGCTATTTTGAAGAAACTAGAATATAAAACAAGTTTTCAGTTATTTCACCTTTTTTTGTTAAGTACATAACTCCACATGTGTTCATTCATAGTTTTGATGCCTTCAATGAGAATCTACAATGTAAATACTTAAAAGATCGGGATCGGTAATTATGAATCTGAGCGAACCAAGATCACATGTGGGGTTCCTCAAGGCTCCATTCTTGGGCCACTTTTGTTCAATATCTATATGCTCCCCCTCACTCAGATTATGGAGTACTATAACATCTCTTACCACACTTATGCTGATGACACACAACTCTACATTACAGTGTCACCACATGACTACAGTCCCTTACAGTCGCTGAGTGAGCGTATCCAACAAATCAATCAATGGATGGGCCAGAATTTCCTTCAGCTCAATACAGAAAAGACAGAAGTCTTTGCATTTGGTCCCAAAAATGCAAGGCTTGAGATCAATGATCAACTTGCCTCAATGACACTAAAAACTACAGACCAAGCAGCTCATCCAGAATGCTGCTGCCAGAGTCCTGACCAACACCTGTCCTTAAATCACTCACTGCACTGGCTCCCTGTGTGTAAAAGGATAGATTTTAAAATCCTGTTACTGGTCTACAAGTCACTGAATGGTCTTGGGCCTAAATACATCTCAGAGCTGCTTGTTGGGTATGAGGCATCCAGACCCCTCAGGTCATCAGGTACAGGTTTACTCAGTGTCCCAGGGTCAGAACCAAGCAGGGTGAAGCAGCATTTAGCTTCTATGCTCCTCACCTGTGGAACAAACTCCCTGAACACCTGAGGTGTGCACAAACTGTCAGCTCATTTAAATCAGGGCTGAGAACATTATTGTTTACTGCAGCTTTCCTGTAAAACTTCATTTAGTCACCATAACTTTTAGCTACTTTATCCGCTTGTTTTATTGTTTTTAAATTAGACTTTTACTGTTTCTTAATATGATGCTTTTTTATTTTAATTCCAATGTTTTTAATGTAATGTTTAAATTTTAACGTTTTGTTTGTAATGTATTTCTCTGCTTCTGTAAAGCACTCTGAATTGCCTTGTGTACGAATGGTGCTATACAAATAAACTTGCCTTGCCTTGCCCATAAAAAAAAAAGAAAAATAGACATAACTCATATTGACTCACCTTAAACTAAGCAAATAAGCCCGTGATAACTATTATTCACACTATGAAAATCAATTAAGTTTGAGTCAAATATGAACATATGGAAAGACTTATGACTATAAAAAGCAATGCCGAGTAGAACTGCAAATAATTTCAACGAACCACAAACAGTACAAACTTTTTTTGGCTTTGGTAAATTCCTAGTTTCATACTGACCTGAAAATGTCACTTTTTGCTCTCCAAGGCCTGAAGTAAGAAGATCCGCTTTAAGCAGTACGCTTGGAACTTTATCTGACTTGTGGTCAGCCAAACAACAGACAGCGTGTGTGTAGCTTCTTCAACTAACTTGGACTTGTGCTGGTCGTCTCGTCATATTCCTTCTGGCTCCACCGTTATACGGCGCAAAGAACCTTGCTACCTCGGCTGCAACACAGAAAAACGTCACAGCTCAATGGTCATCAGTCACCTAAAACAGCCTCAACTTCTATCTTGGGGTGTTGCTGCCAGCTAACACTATTTTGCCGATTAGTGAACTAGTTTTATTTTCCCATTAACAACAAACATATTACACACGAAGCATAATGAGCCTACCGCATACAAATGCATTTTCGATCCAACTCCAAATTGTTATCTAGTTTAACCCACACCTGTGTCCCAAGTCATTGATTAGTAGCACACCTGGCTAACATTAAATTACTTAGCTTACCTTGGACAGGTGTACATGATGGAGCGGCAGGTATCTGCTGGGACTGAGCCGCCGGAGCCGCAGGAGTTTTACTCAGAGCTTCCTCAATCAAATTTGCTGCTTCTCTCAGCAGCTACCGGCAAGTTTTTGACATTTTGTCCTGCACCTCGCATGTTGTATCAACATTGGGGCTAGCAGGACCGAGTCTTCCCCTTGATTTTTAGCAGTTGCAAATAAAGTTTTGTTTAATAGAGTATCCAAACCGACGTAGAGGTGAATAGCGCCACCCAGTGTATTGGAATATGATCATTAGCTCATCAATCCATTATCTGGAATCGATCAGCCTTGACTTGATGTGCAGGGTAACCAATCAGGTGTTCGGATCCGCCCACCAACTTTGATGGGAGAGTTTTACAGATAAAATAAATTCAGAATGCACTGCAACACAGGACCATGAAATAATTAATTAAATAGTGAAATAATTATTTATGTTTTTTACATAAAAATGAATTGGTAATTTAATGAATTAATGACACATTTAATAACACATTTATGTTTTTAATTCCAATTTTAATTAATTAATGACACACTTAAGTAATTATTTAATGATGTATTTATGTATTTAATCTTGGCACTTTTAGTCCTCGATACAAGTAAACGTTTGTGCTAAATTTGAAAAAATTCCCTCAGGGTTTTTTTGAGTTATCACGTTCACAAGCATGAGACAGACAGAGTCACAGTGACCTTAACCTTTGATCTGTGACCACCAAATTTAATCTAGTCAGTTCACCCTTGAGTCCAAGGGGACGTTTGTGCCAACTCTGAAAAAATTCACCAGAGGCGTATCGATGGACAACCTTAAAACATAATGCCTGTCGCCACGGCTATCGAAAAAGAACAAACACAGACACACGCGTGTGCATGTGCACGCACACACACGCGCACACACACACACACACACACACACACACACACACACACACAAATTTTAATTCTGTGGAAAATATTTTTTGAACAGTTTTTCTAAATGAATACTTTTCCAAGAATTTCATGACCATGGTAACCCTGTGTAACAGTGAAATTGTTTGTCACGTTAAACTTTTTGAGCTATGACAGCATTTCTTCCATTTAAACCTAAACTGAAGTCCCCAAATGTGACTCAGCAGATTTAATTAGGCACACAGACAGACACTCAGCTGGAGCCCTAAATATACTGGCAGATCTCTCTCCCCCTCTGTGACCACTTCCACTGCTAATAATACTAATTAAGTGGTTCTTCAATTACTTCTATGCTCATTCTGTTTGCTCAGCTGCAAACATCAATGTTCAAACAGTCTCTGTGTCTCTCTGTCAGATAATATAATTATATAGCCTTTCCCCCATGAATGTTGAGGTTAAAGCATTACAAAAGTTATGTTACCCAAGATTCTTTATACTGTGGATGTGAATATAAAATACAAAATAATGATGATCATCTAAATCCACACAGCTCAAACATGTATTTACATAAGGACATTTGTTCATTAATCATTAAAAAACACGAGTATTGATGTAACAAAGGTTGAAATTGCACTGATATATAATAGTGGATTTCATCCAACTACAAAAAAATCTTACCACTCAAAACTGTGAGAATCCCAGCTTTGATGTGTCTGATGTATCAAACTGTCAGCTAGTCAAAGTCAGCCTGTTAGTATTTTTGCAGCTAAGCCATGTTGTCACAGAACATGACAGAAAATGAAAGTTGTGTGGATATATTGTGTTTTCATTCGGTTCATGTTGTATATCTTGGTATCATATAACTTTTTTTCGCCATCTGAGGGCAGCTTGATGTTGAGTTGATAAAGACTATCTAGTGCTCCATCAAATTTGGTTCCCTTTTTGAAGAGACACAGGCACAGCCCTCCGTCCCTCTTTTTCCTTCAATGCACTATTCACTGCAAATATTCCTGCCACTTTGGTGCTGCATCCAGAATACTATAGCAACTATGCAGAGAAGGCCTAGCAAGCTACCTAAACACAAGGAAAGTATGTATTGACATTAGGGCTGCCCACTAATAGTTGACTATTAGTCAACCAGAAAGGTCAGTAGTTGAAAAGATTTCATTGATTGCTTAGTCACAAAAAACAAACAAACAGACAAACAACAAATTCTATTAGGAACTGCACCTTGTGAAAATAAATCAAAACCTATATGACTGGATGCTGTGGGAATTTAATTTGAAAGGACAGACACCGGAAGAGGCAACGCTTAGCAGTCAGACAGGAATCATGTTACAAGCCAGTCAAAACCGATAGATATCTTTCCCTTCTTTCGAAAATATTCAGTCTGATAAACATGGAAAAGTTGATCATTTTAGTGCAGGGCTACCCAGAGCTTTACATCTATCCCACAGACAATAGGCCTACACACTTGTAAACAGTGCCTGGAAGAAGATCAGCTCTGCACTCAGGATTTCGGGTAAATAGGCTATACGATGCTTGTTAAGGTTGCTTAGCAACCTTAGATGCAAGTGGTGAAAGATGGGGCATATGTACGGCCTCTAACATACAGAGCTAGTACCTGCGGTTATTACACAGGCTAGTTAATAACATGTCGGGCAGGGATCATTTTGAGAAGGTGAAGGACGAACCCAAGGTGATATGTAAACTCTGTAGGCAAACATTTGCCTATCATTCGTCAACTACAAACATGACGTATCATCTGAAACATGTAAGTAGCTACATGCCCATTCGCCACTTAGCACAATCATTACTGCTTTGCCAACAGCATCATTAACAGGTGGCTCGCTGAGTGTGTGACGTGCACTTGTAGATAAAATAAAGGCCTATATTAATGAAGGTTCATTAGTACGGTTTTGTATTTCTCTGTAATGTAGCACAGTGTTAACAATGTTACTGATACAATTCTTTCTCAGACCTTGAACTCAAACCATTGTGTTGCCCCGCCCAAAATATATAATTCAATAATTGCATTAATATCGTAAACATGCAGGCAGCTAGTTGACTAATGGCCCTAAATGACGACTACTGGGCAACTAGGAAAATTCTTAGTTGGAGGCAGCCCTTACTAACATCCTAGCAGTCACGTAGCAACCATAGCATTCCCTTAACAAGAATTTAGCCACATTTAGGCAAAGCTTTGTAGAATACTGTTCTCCTCAAACAGGAAGTGCAATTAAATCTTCCTCAGAAAACTCTGACTCTTTAGTTTAACACTATGTATTTGTTTTTGTAGGTATTATTACATATTTCCACAGCTAGTGAACTGACTTAGAGGCTAGTTTTGGCTCACCATAAAGAGCTTTTGAATCAAAGTGGATTTAATTAAAGTAAGAGGGCAGAACTTCACACAGTGAGATGGATTTAAAATTTGTTTGAGAGAGAATGATAGGAATAGAGAGGAGGGATGAAGTGGAGTGAGAGATACATAGGAACCTGGAAAAATATACCAAAAGATAGAGGAAGGAGAGCTGGGGAGTGTGAGCTATAGGCACAGAATGGAAGGAAGAGAGAAAAAGAGGAAAAGACAGAAAAAAAGAATCAAAGCCGGGTATCTTCAGAGTAGTTGAGCAGCAGGTTGTGACAGAGGCAGCCTTCTGAGACTAAATGTGTTCTCCAGCTCTGGCGCCCTCACTGCCCGCTGTGTCAGTCCACACAATGTCTGCCTGGTCAACCATAACATTCTTGTCTGGACACACACAAACACACGACCACACACAAGGTGCACACACACTTGCACAGAAAGACTTCACTGCTCCTCTGACTTACTTCATGTTACCTCTAGCTTCCACCATGATGAAAACGAGTGTAGGCTTTTGTTCAGACACAGGGGAATTGGCATTCCTCTCCCTCACCCTTCTTTTTCCTCCTTTTCGCTCTTTCCCTTGCTAAATAAATCCAGAGTAAGTGGCTGCAGTCAGGATCTGTTCTGCTTCTTTCTCATTGATTTCTCTCTCTGTCTCTGTCTCTCTTGTCATTGCCTGTTTCTCCTTCCTCACTACCAATCACCACTTCCTTAATTGAACGTTACGGACGCAACTTGCAACCACAATAGTGTTTTCAACCCTACAATGAAGACAATACCGAATGCACCCACATTAACACATAATTACTCTCAGCTAAACTTGGACCCAGGGGTATGTTTAAATGCATAATGCATGAACAAATTGAAGCAAACCCATGTTAACCCTAGAAAGCAGGGTCATGATTGAGCTATGGACCCTCTTGATGTGAGATGACACTGCTAGCCCCCAAGACAACACAAATGACAATACAAAATTGTTTCTTTGTGGGCATTATATTTTAGTCTTCATGCAATGAACAGCCATGTACTGTCTAATTTTTGCAGGGTTTTACTGCAATGCATTCTCCCAACCCACAGGTCAAGACTATTTCAATCAGGGTATCTCTTACCATTGGTTTATAAGTGTATGTGTTTGTTAGTACCAGGTGAAGTTTGAAATGTTTAGAGCAAGTCCATTTTTCAAAGTGAGATCATTGAGAAATTTGCGCTGTGTTTTAAGTTGTGACAGATTATTCAGTCTCTCGTCCCTACAGACACAGCTAGAAGAAACACTTCAGGTTTATCTCCCTTTGCAGAGAACGATGGCGACATTTTCACTTCAAAGAGAAAGATTTGTCTGACACTTTGTGTTTGCAGGCATGCATGTAAAAGGTGTATGATGCACTGTATGTGTGATGCTGGCTGCAGGTGCATGCTTCTTTTTGAGGTGAGATCACGCAGTCTGTATCTCCATATGGTCCTGCGCTGCCCCAGAAAAACAATGTGAAAAGGCCAGTGCATATCAGCAGTTTGGTAAACAACCTCCTAATTAGACTCATTGATTACACACACCTGGCTCAGTCAACCACAAGATAACTGTCTTAGGGGCCAGCCAACATTATGTCAGTCTAAAAGCTTTATTGTAGCCTCGGGTATGATGCAATGTTTGAGGGAGAAGGGAGAGACAGACAGAGTGAACTCATACACCACGCATGACTTAAGAGTATGAAGTGGATGAAGTTCTTTCAGATTGCCAGCCCAGTAAAAAGTCAATCTTTGCATAGGCACCATTAGGTAATGGCCTATAAGCTCAATTCCAACCCATTTCATTTACCATGAAACACTCTACTTCTATCATTAGTGAAATGATAACTGCATTAAAAAAAAAAAAAGATAATTGAACATCAAGTACCCCACCTACACATCATGTCTGTAACGGGTATGATTTGGACCCAAAAGCAGTACACTGGAAATCTGGAACAGTTGGTAATGACCTTTATTAGCTCGGCAGCAAAACAGGAACTTGAGCAGATGAATAAACCTTAGCACACAGTTCAATGTTCAGGCTAACAGCCCACAAACAGTCTCTGGGTTTCAGACTTGAGGAAGAGATTAAGCCGAATCCGGCCACGGGACCAAGGAGGGGAACGTGAGCGCTCGGACCAGTACAGTACAGTTCTTTAGCCAGGCGGAGGAGTCAAAGCCAGGAGAACGGACAGAAGCCAGGGACGCCAAGGCTGAGCACGTGGTCGGGAACAGAAGGCAGTTAAGTTCACCGGGGGGCAGGCAGGGTCGGCAACAGGAGGTCAGGTAGGTGAAGAGTGCTGGAAAGTCTCGCATGGATGCAGTAAAACAATCTGGCAAGGTGAGCTGCAGCTGCGCTGACAGGTGAACAGAGTTGGGCTGATGAGGTGGGAGTGGCTGACAGGTGGAGTGGAGCAGAGGCAGGGAGAGTGGAAAAATACTGAGGGCGGGAGAGAAACAGGGAGAATGGAGCTGTGATAATCACTACGTTTACATGCAGTCAATATTTGGGTTAAGGTAAATATTCCGGTTTCTGAAACATTCGGAATAACCTGTTTACATGCCTGAGCAAACAGGGTTATTCCTGTATACGTGGTAATTGTAATCAATTGGGATATCCCGATCAAAACAGCGCTTTGGTGCTGGTACTGACCCACCACCAGTACTTGACACTATTCTGTCTCACTTTCTTCATTAATGGAAGGCGAGAACGTGAAGAAATAGGAAATGGAGCCGGAGCTGTGCCATCCATATCCATGCTACCCGTTTCCACCGGAGCCCCCCGGACACTTTGGATGAAGGTGCGCAGTCAGGACTGGTGGGAACGGGTAGTAATAGGCTCGTTCGAGATGAACTGCGCCTTGCCTGGAAAGTAGACGAGAGCAGGTGACCGCAGCAGGAGGCGGTGACAAATAGCCGCGATCAAGTTGGACAGTTTCCTGACAGTTTCCAGCAGCCTTCAGTCCGTACAGGAAGTCACAGAAACACTCACTTCCTGTCCAATATGATGTCAATTTATTAAAATACTGTCAGACTTATATATAAGCTTGTTTTCAGTCTCCATCAGTCACACAACATGTATCCCGTTAAGAGAATAAACCTTCCAATCGGACAAATAAAATTCAAATATCTGAAATTCAACAAAAATTAACGTCATATTGTTGAGTCGACATCTGAGCCAATCAGCTGTTAGATCAGGTGAGAGCCAGGCGCTGCAGTCGGTGGAAAGCAACTGCAGCGCCTGGCTCTAAAAACTGCGGCCGCCTCGCTCTCGCGATTTTATCGCCGTCCACTTTTGTAATACATCAGAGCAAGTTGGGGTGAAGTTGAACACAAAACTAACCGGCATGCATTGTGCGCCGATCGCCGGTGATTGAATCCGCGCAGACCTGGCTCATCTCGAACCAGCCTAATGATGGAGTTCACCGACGCCGACTGGCGTGACAATTTCCGTATGTCGCGTTGATCCTTTACCAAACTTTGCCAGATGATAGAGAGAGTGATGGAGCCCTGTGAATTCACCGTTCGGACACCGGTGCCTCTAGGGATACGAGTTGCTATCGTGCTATATAAACCTCGCTATCTCGCTATCCCGGTACTTTCTACCATCTACAAAAGACATGATATTCATGTCTTCAACCACACTTGCTAGGTGATTTGTCTCCTCCTCGCTCCAAAAGTGTGGTGTCCTCGTTTCGCTGTGTTTTCAACAAGTAGTTCCTGCACTCAAAAGACCAAGATTCCTTGCGAATAGAACATGCGCAGAACACAAATTAATGTTCCTTTCGATGGGGATATCCCGATAGGCGTATACATGACCAAATATTCGTGTTAGAAAAGGAGTAAGCCAGGGGTCATATTCGGGTTTTTAAAAACCGGAATATGAGCATATTCGGGTTTTTCAAAAGGGTTATTGCTGTTTACATGGCCGTGCGGGTTATTGCTAATATTCCGGTTATGAAAGGGTCATTGACTGCATGTAAACACTGAATGTCTTATGCTAGCCATGGTAGGTTTACCATGTTCTCCAAATTAAACAATAATATACCATTGTATACATATATATTTAAATACAATGCCTAAGGTTTAAAGAAAGAAAATATTAGGTTCTGGGTTGACGTACAAGAAAATAATTGTCAAACAGTGGTTTCTTGTATCCAGGTCCTCCCTATGAGGTTTTGAGGCGCTCAATCAATGTTAACCTACTCCCCCTTTGTTCCTTATAGACATGACTCATAAGTCATATGGCCACTTGAACATTTTTTCAATTAGGTGCTAGAAATTTAAACAGTTCAGTGACTACTCTGAAATGGTACAAAGATAAACCATAAAACTACCAGAAGTAACAAGTTAAGGTTGCCAAAAATGTATAACATTAGGCCCTTTTTAGGGAACAAGCAATGGGTTAAAACTTAGAGCTGTTCAGCAGCAATGAAAGAAGATAAAGCCTTGAAAGTTAATACAGACAATTTCCAAAGGTGTCCTGATAGTTGTCGATTACTTACAAACCTTCTGTTTGTATAAAAGTGGTGTTGAACTGACTGTGATACCACACCCCTAACCCTAACCCTACTGCAGGAAGTAGTATATTGCTATCATAATGGCAAGAAAAAGACAATTCACAAAAGAAGCCTGACAGACCATTATATCTCATCATAGTGCAGTGCTCCCCTTTAGAATTACAAAGAAAGCCAAGGTGTCAGTGAGTAGTACAGTTTCCTATACCATCAAAAGGCACTTGGAGACAGGAGAAAACTGACAGGAAGAGAGCTGACAGACCTAAAGCCACAACAGCATTACTAGACTGATTCTTGAGAGTTAACAGCTCACGTGATAGGCAGCATGCGGGACAACAGGTTCAAACACAGCAGCTGGGTTTCAAGTGTGAAGAGAAGACTTCTAGCTGCAGCTTTGACAAGTCGAGTGGCAGTAAGAAAGCCATTGCTAAGATGGCAAGAAGAGAAAAAGAGGCAGGTCCACTAGCGGGCCATAAAGCACTGCCAGTGGACTTCTACTTCTACTACTTGCACAAAGTGACTGGCACCCTGAACCAAACGGGCTACCACAGCATTTTGAAGCACAATGCAGTCCCTCTAGTCTACACCTGGTTGGTCACGGGTTCATCCTACAGTAAGACAGTGACCCAAAAATTACATCCAGGCTATGTTTTTACTACCTTAGCTGAAAAGAATGAGATGGTATTCTTCAAATCAAGAAATGGCCACAAGTCCATGGCTATTTAAATGTACACAGTGCCATGGATATGCATTGCTACACCTCTATCCTGATTGATAGTTCACTTCTCAATCACAAGATAGGCCTGCCCTTAAGCATACCCTGCTTTATTATTATTAATGGGCGTGCCTGTGTGTCTGAGACACTCAGGTAATTGGGCCATTGTTGTTATGTAGATAGGTAGCTAGCCTGCTGCCCTGAAGCCAGCACTGGTGTAGAGAATGTCACAGCAGGGTAGAATTACCCATTTGAAACAAGTCATTGTTATATTCTGATTGATGAGTGCCATCGGGAACAACAAGACTTTGTTTCTCTGTCTCATAGAGACAGCAGCCCTCATTTTGGCAGAAAGAATATGGCTGCTCTCCAAATCTCTGACATTCAGAGGAGGATTGCAGTGCCTGCAGAAAGTCTACTGGCCTATACTCCCTGTTTCTGGACAGTTCTATTATTATGGGTATTTAGTCTACCTAGTCTACCCATAGCTGCAAGGGGAGGCACAGACTTTCCGTAATATATGTACATTTTGCCAAGAATATTGCAATTATATATTGCTTCAAATGTGCTTCCAAAGATATTCAGCTTACCTTTAGTTTGGTAGTGAAGGATTTTTGGAGGACAGTACCCCAGAAAAAATTGGTCTAATTAAAACTTTGTCCATTTGTGCTAATAGAACATTAGCTGAGTCCTTTTTTTTTTTATGAAAGAATGAGCAAAGTGTGAATTAAGATGTAAATATGCGATGTAACTGGGTTCCCTCCTGCTCTCGGCTTCAGACACAAATGATAGCCAACAACATACACATAATTATTGGAGTAAGCAGGAATGGCTTATTGCGATTCAGTATTGATACTTTAGATGTTGTGTGTGTATGCATGTGTGTGCATTTTACAAATGCCCTAAATCCACAGGGACTGATTTATTCCACCCTCCTCTAATAAAAGGGTGTAAGAGCACTTGTCACAGCACTAGCAGCCTTTTCTTCTCATCTATCTAACCTGACCTCACCCTCACCTCTTTTGCCCACTTCTCCTCTCTGCATAGTTTTTCTTGGGTCATTTTCTTAGTCTTTATGATAACATTTTCCCCTTTTTGAACATTTTTAATCTTACAAACAGGTTTACCTTGGACAATTAGTATACTGTACAGCTTGCAAAGTGTGTCTTCTGTCTTACTGCATTGTCCACGTGTTTAAGTCACATCTGCACCATTACTCTGCTTCATCCCTCTATATTACACTGCCCCCACAGTCTCCTCCTCCTCTTTCTCTCGGCCGTCTCATTACGAAAGCTAAATTAACCATGGCGCGTACCTTCAGAGCATGCAGCAGTTTTACAGTGCCATCAGTCTCGCCTCACAAATACTCCGTCATGTAATTGAATATCAAGTCTAACGGGGCCCTTCATAACTGACTAACCCTCTGCAGGCACATAATTGCACACACAGATGCATCTATGCAAACAGACACATGTAAAGGCATTTTAGTCTGCTAGCTGATGCTCTTATGTCTGGTAGTTTACAGTGAGTGCTCAGCACCTTGCTTAAGGGCATTGCATATGGCTGCTGCTGGGTCTGACACAAAATCAGCACAGTGAGGAAGGTGTTTCTAGCTGCAAGGCCATACTACTGCCAGTGAGTGCAATGTAGACAAGCACACCGACAGTAGGTGGAATAGAAAGAGTATTTCAGTCAAATTTATTTGACATTATTATTGTAGCAATAAATATTTACCTTTCTTGCCAGAAATGTAGTTCTGTTGTTAAATTTCCTTGTTTTTTTGATGCCATACTTTCACCATTACTGTCTAGCAAACATCCTGGATAACTAACAGGGTCTGGCAGTAAAAAAAAGAGGAATACATTTTGTCCTAGATGATTAGCTCCTAGCCAAGTCAGACGTGGCTTGCCTAGCCAAGGTTGTCAAGCAAATGAAATATGCTGTATTTTGGCCGTATGAAGAGACAACTTACTGTCTAAACATCTATTCTTAATCTTACTGAATTCGTTACTTATAATTAGGGTTGGGTACTGAAACCGGAGCCAATATGCCATCAGCTTCTATACGACTGGTACCTATTGAACCAAATTAACAATGCAGGCTTCAGAGCCTCATTTCAGTGCCAGATTCTGTGCATAGCAAGCGTATGGTTGAAAAAGTATGAAGCTGTGAGTACAGTTTGGGGTATTTGTCTGTAAATAAGTTGTGCAACCCCTCAAGACCCAAGCCAAGTTCCCATGCTGCTTGATTAAAATGACTTAGCTTACAAGTTAGCAGGCGAAAATAGCCCTGCATTGGAACCTGACCAGGTTCACTTAAGATAGACTGTAATGGTGGACCAGCTATTCTCGTTATAGTGACAATTTCAGCCACCCCTGAACAGATGATGTAGAAATTTCTGGCTGCTGAGTCTCTGCTGAGTTAGGGAGACAGTTATTGATCCCGATTAAAAAATGACTTTGCTGTTATTATTAGTGTAACTGTTATTTAGTTTTGAATTGTTGTAGTTAGGTTAAGTTTTATTTATTATGTGAATTTGTTAATTGTGTTTTGTATTTATTCATATCTAAATATCTAGGTTTAGTTTAAAAAGAGTAAACCTATTTCATGTAAAAAAAAAAAAAAAGAAAAAAGGTACAGGTATTTGAAAAAAGGCAAACAATACCAAACCCTACTTATACTTATCTTTCGTGTGTTCTCTGATGCAAAGCCAATATGGCTGAGTCATCAATACATAAAAATATGTTTTCAGCACAAGCAGCATATAAAGATGTAACAAATTATGGAAGATTTATAGTTCTGTATTTTTTTTAAATACACCAATAGCATCACAATAGAGATCTGTTTTAATTAAATACTTGGCTGGTGTTTTGTGACAGAACAACAAATTGTCTTGTCTCGTTATTGTCAATTGTGCCTGCAAGAGAAGACCCACTTTTGAATCTCCTCAACACTTTACTGCATATAGTACAGTTTGATTCTTCTGTTGATGCAGTATAAAGTGAGTCAGTATTAAGCAGGGTTGGAAAATAACTTTTTTTGGCTATCTGCCACTGTGACTGGTGGATTAAAAAATCTACCGGCCACTTAATAGATCAGCATTGCTTTTTGGCTGGTAAGTAAAGAAGATCTAGCAGCCAACTGCATATTTTACCAGCATTTGGCTGGTGCTAATTTTTAACCCTGATATTTAGTAAATCAAATTTTTACACTTCTAAGTGTTTCAAGTTTTTGGGTGGTGTAGTCCTTACAGACTTTTACAGACACCTTTCAACTGGCTGATATTAGGGTAAATTTATTGTACAACTAATACGATTGTATCCCTCATGCAACTTCCTACATGAGGGACACCGGCCAAATGATAGTGAATGCAGGTCCTTCAGCTTTTGTCTAGCATGTGACCTGAGGCTGCTCTCTAACTCATTGCTTCAGATTTTCAACGGGGCACAGCCCTGTGTGCCCCAGATCCTCCCACTTTTATTGGCAGAGAATTGATTTTGTAGTTGTGTTTTTGTGATCTAATGTGATTGGACAATTCTCGACGGCAACGCTGTCTTTCAAGTTCGGATGCGCGCGACTCTTGCTACCGTTAGCAAGATTCTGATTCTTTTACAAGATGATGGCGACTTCAAGTAGACCCGTGGAAATGAAAGAAAACTCTGTTGTTTCCCTAAAAAATCAGCCTTTTACACAGAGTTCACTGGAGGAAAAAAAGAGGATAAAATAGCTTGGACTGGACCGACCCGATGTACAGATTCAGCAGCAGGCAAGTGACCGAGGACAAGCTTAAACCCAGGGCTTTTCCCGCTCTTGTTATGAGAAACGGAGTTGGCTAGCTGGATGTGGTCAAAGTAATGCATTTTATTGCTTTCCTTGCTTGCTATTTCAAAGTGTTGGTACTGAAGCATTGTGGACAATGGCGGGGGTACAAGACCTAAAACACTTGTCTGAAAAATGCAAACGGCACGAAATTAGCCGTAGCCATCTGGACAACAGTAGACTGCCTCTGGTCAGTCTCCTCTATTCACCAGTTGTGTGTATGGATTTGTGTTATGCCCTGTATCTTTTTGATTGCTCTGATCTTGACATTAGATCTCCTGTTTGTGGGCTGTATATAGGTTTTGCTCTATCTCTCCATTGCTATGGTATTATTCATTTCCATTTCAATATTACCACCTTTTTAGAGCAGAGGTTCCTCTAAATGAGTTATTATATTTTCCTTTTTTTTGTTTCTTCTTGTTATTACATTAAATTGTTCATACCTGATGCTCTAGTTATGTGGTATTCACCTTCTGATTAAGCTCTAGGTACTGTACAAGGTGTTTTACCTGACGTGTATCTTTTCATAGTGCACTACGGAGCTTTGTGCATAATTTTTGTGTGTATATATGATGTCTTCTCAAATTACTTTATTGTGTATTTTACTATGCATTAGGCCTATATGTTTTTTCTTTGTATGCATTCATCTATGGAATCTATTGTACAGTGGTGGAAAAAAGTTTTCGGACACCCTTAAAATTTTACACAATCTCAAATATTATCATGAAATATTTGTGGAAAAATCTTTTTTGTGTTTCAAAAGGTGTGGCTGCATTAGACAGACACAAACAAATACAAATTATATTTTTTTGTTTATTGTTTACAAGAAAAACTAACAAAACTAAATTCTTGACGGTTTCAAAATGTCAGTTCTCAACAAATAACAGAGAATGTGTTCAAAACTGAACAAAAAATAAATAAACCATCACATCATCAAATTGATATTTAGTAGTCCTGCCATTAGCACGCAGTAGAGCTCTAATCCTGGCTGGCATGTTCCCCACGAGTCTTTCACACTGTTGAGGGGTAATCTTGTCTCATTCTTCTTGAATTACTGCTTTTAATTCTTCTAAATTCTTTGGTTTACGCTTTGAAACAGACCTTTTGATAATCCACCACAGATTTTCAATGGGGCTCATGTCCGGGAATTGAGCAAACCACTCTAAGACCTGGATACTGTGCTCCTGCAGCCAAGTTCTACTGGCCCTGGATGTCTGGCAAGGGGCATTATCTTGTTGAAATATCCAGTTTTGACCTCCACAGACCAGTGCACGTGCAGAAGGGAGCATGTGGGTTTCGAGAATGGCACAATACTTGGCAGAGTTCAATGTGCCATCACAGACAGTGAGATGACCAACACCAGCAGCACTCATGCATCCCCAAACCATGATACTGCCTCCTCCATGCTTGACAGTGGGTACTGTACATGCTGGAGATAATGCTTCGCCTGGCCTTCTGCGTAACCTCACATTAGCAGGAGGAAGATAAAGCTGGAAACTGGACTCATCTGACCACAGAATCTTCTTCCAGTTCCTGGCTGTCCAGTTCTTGTGTGCTTGGGCCCAACGACGCCAGGCTAACTTCTGTCTCTCATTGATCAGGGGCTTCTTGACAGCCTTGTAGGACCTTGTAGCCATGATCTAAAAGTCGACCACGTACAGTGCGGGTGGAACACTGGACACCAGTTTGGTTTGACCACTGCTGCTGAAGCTCCTGTGATGTCATTTGGCGGTTTTCCCTGCACATGCAGATCAGGATGCAGTCATTTCTTGCTGAAGAAACCCTTGGACACCCAGATCTTGGTTTGTCTTCCAAGCTATTGGTTCATCTGTATTTTTGCAGAGTGTATCCAACTGCTGAAGGACTGCATCTGCACTTCCTGGCTATCTGGCGGCAGCTGTACCCTTCCTGGCTGAGAATCTGTATCTTCAGGCGTGTTTCCTGCGTTAGGTTCCTTGTTTTAGCCATTTCTGTCTCTGAAGAACTTTCAAATGTGCTGGCTTTATATAGACACGAGGCACGGCAACAAAAATTGTGTCTTTTAATAAAAAGCACGACCTTAATCAGTGGATCACTGGTACCAACATGACCCAATACTCAAAATTTCTTATGTATTCTTATGGAACCAATCAATTTTAAGTTTTTAATGGCTTTTTTAGGAATTGTTTAGTAATTTGGCTGTGACTGTACTAAAAGAAATTGCACTTGAAGACCTAAGAGTGATTCTTAATGCAATATTTCACAAATGCATGGGGTGTCTGAAAACTTTTTTTCACCACTGTATGTATCCAATCTCAGGGACCCTATTAAGGACCAGATGAGCTGTCAGGTGACCTAGCCTAGTAGGTATTTGAAGGGGTGTCTTTGAATGTTCTGTTTGTCTGAAGAAGAGCTTTTGCAAGAAATGTCACAAGGTGGTACAAATAAATGATCATGTGACCATTATCAAGTAGTGTTACTGGCCAGTGTTTAGGCAACATCAGTGTGTTGTGTTGTTATTGTATTTTTATCTAGGAAGTGCTGCTTCGGTTTGTTTGTCCAAGGCTCTACATTGACTTTTTTCCTATTTTTTATGAGCACCTGTAAAATTGCTAGTTTAAAGCAATCTTAAATGCTTTTATATTGCACAATTCAGACATTTTAGAAGGGTGTAATCATTAGGTGTACACTTGCTTTCCTAAATTGATATGTAACATTTTTGGAATTAAACCCTCCATATAATATATATAGAATTCTGTGGTTATATAATTGGAAGTGATTTTGTGTTGAGCTTACAGCACCTGTAAAGTTGTGTGTTAGCACTGTCAGATATTTAGGAGCACAGACAAATGACATTTTTACATGCAGCTGTATAACTTAAACAATGATATGTACATATTAGTTTATACTGTTCATTATTTTACTCAGTGGCAATATGCTTCCTCATTGTAAGTCTTATCTGTCTGCTGCAGGCTGTGTAGTCTTGGGTTAGGGTTAGGGATAGACTGGGACCTATTGATGAGGCATCTCTGAAACATAAATGCTGCTAAGTTTAGGCCAGTATGCTGTAGTGTGTTAAAAGGTTGTATGTTATTTTTATTGTTTTTGAGGAAATAGAAGTGGCTTATGCAGGTAGTTTATCCCAGCTAAGTTCAAGGCCTACAATAGAATATATGAGCTGAGACTATACAGTAGTATGAGCTCACATGAACTTGACAGGAATTTTTGGTGGGAAGATATATGTTGACATATTTTATTTTGGTATCTTACCTTAATGTTTTCCTGATTTTTGGTAAAGGAATTCATGTTTTGTAGGAAACAACATCACCCATTTTTTATTTCATTTAACTTCATTTAGTTTATCCATTGTTTAATTTGATTATTTTGGTTAATAAATACTGGCAGTCTGATTTGAGACAGAAAGCCTCCAGTAAAAAGCCCAAAAGAGAGAAGTGGTGTTGTCTCCTTTCTTATATTCACTACACTGACATTGTCCTGAACAATGACTGTGTCTTAAAATGCAGTCTTCATTTTACTGCAAAGCGCAAAGGTGTAATAATTTAATTGTGTTATGTGTCAAATTTTAATTCATTTATGTATCAAAAACAAATAGATTTAAGGGTTATATTAAAAGTTTCAAAAAATCAAATAAATGAGTATAGAAAATAAAACGTGTAACGTGTTCTAGAGCATTCATTTGAATTCTTGGAGGTGACCCCAAACTAATATTCCATGGACATAGTCATGATCAGACAGCCTCATTCCCCATATCAGTTACAGGAAGTATGTATGTGTGCTGAAACTCTCTCCTGTATGCTTTTGTACATAATGTATGGCTAAAGTTTAGGTTTCTCTGTCTCCTTTCTTTGCAAATGCACTACCTGTCTATACCAATATGTATACAGGTTCACCTGTGTGTCCATTACTGTGTGTCTTCAGACATCTTTGAGACAAGAAACAAAGTGCCTGTCCATTCATTTCACCTCAGATTTGAATAGACATGGAAGGTAAAGAAAACCTGAAATGTCACGCTTGCAGCTGAACCTGTCTGGGTAATGATGGCTTAGTATACTGAAGTATTGGCAGTTTGTATTAGCTTTGCACACATTTTCAATCCCAGAATGTGCATACATATTAAATGTCAGACATGCACATCTATATGCATTACTGCACTTCAGCCCAGCTGTAATGACAAGAGGCTGCCGTTAGTCTGTGGGAATTTGCCAGCATAAAAAAGCCTGTTTTAAAATTGAGGTCCTGTCAATTTAGATTCATCTACTTTACATATTCCTGTTTCCTGAGGTTTGTCTTTGATTTCACACTGTCTTTTGAAAGGCTTTGTTGTATCACAAACTTCAATCTCTATTGCCCTTAGCTGTTGATTCTTTTCCACGGTTACTGATTTTGCTCCATCTTGCTTGCCCCAAATCCCCAAACTCCTCCAAGCTGTACTGATGCCGCATGCTGCCCCCTACATTCAGCCTCCACTAATACAGTCTGCGCAGCCAGCTGTGGTGTAATTAATTTCTCATTAGTCTAGGCAATAATGACTATCTCGCAATCTTGCTTGCCCCCTCTCTCTCTCTCTCTCTCTCTCTCTCTCTCTCTCTCTCTCTCTTTCTGACTCTGTCTCCCTGCCTGTGTATCTTTTATCGTCCCCCTCCCCAGTCTCACCGCTGCCGCCAATGCCCTGCTGGAGGGAAGTATTCACATCCAAAAAAAAAAAAAAGAAAAAAGAAAGCCAACAAACAACAATTAGCTTCCTGTTGACATGGAGAATGGTAGACTCATCTCCTGCAAATTACCCCTCGCTGAGGAATGGGCAACTGAGATTTTCACTTTAGGTGTTCTTTAATGAACCGTCTACATCGAAGCTAATCATTTACTGGCACGTACCAGCCGAGCCCCCACTGAAAGCACACATCAAACACGCAGGACAAAGCAGCAACTCAGACAGCCACATGTAACTATGCAATTATCATAACTGCACATTTTAAACTAAAAGTCAATTCAACCTGTCTTTATCCTTTCTGGATCAAAAAGTATCTCACCAAGTCTGTCTTAATCTACACATTAAAATTCAGGTGCTTCAGTGATACAGGTATTAAATGTTGCTAAATCTTTACCCTTCCTCCTTTTATCTTTGTGTATTTACCTAAAAACAGAGGATTTAAATTATCTGTGAAGATATAATGATGGCAATAACATTCATCATATTTAATTAAATATAATACAATGTTATAATACAATGTTACCTCTGGGTAACATTCTCTCCCAACCAGCCCCCTCCCTTGCTTGAGTAACTGCCTCAATCAAGGGAGTTCAAGTATCTTGGGGTCTTGTTGAGGGTAGACTGGAGTGTAAGATGGATCAGTGGTTTGATGCGGCTTCTGCAGCGATGAGGGCACTGCACAACACCGTTGTGGTAAAGAGGGACCTGAGCCAGAAGGCAAAGCTTTCGATTTACTGGTCCATCTACGTCCCAACCCTCACCTATGGTTTAGTCCATGGGCCAGACCAGATTTCGGTACCACTCAAGGTGGCAAAACTTAGTAATAATTTTTGAAAATGTCCATGTCTGTAGATGATATTTTGGTATGATAGACTTTTCTGAGTGGCAGCTGTATCACAGTAACCAGCTCATAAAGTGAACCACCCCCTAAAGTAAATTGCATTTTAGACGCTGGTGCATATTCTGGTTTAGGCTCATGGCCTGGACATTTTTCTATGTTTTATAATATTGTATTTGGTATCATTTTAAAGGGGACCTTCTTGGCTTTCATTTAAGCCCACCTGGGAATCTTTCTGACAAATACTGAGGAAACTGTAGCCCTTCAAACAGTCAGTGACACACATTTTTTCCACAATTTTCGCCTAAATTATGTTTTTCTTTTAGTGCTGTGGCCTCTAGGAACATCAGGCATACAAAACACAGAAACTGGAATACTCACAGGACTCTAAGGATTCAGAAAATGTATAATATACCCATGCTATCTCATTGTGAGACGTTATTGTGAGCCATAAATTAGAAGAATGACTTTGGCAGAACTCTCTCGTTTCAAGTAGTTTTGAGTAGCTTGTAACTGGAATGTGACAGGGCTGTTGTTGGCAGATGTTATTTGTAAAAATATACTTTGGAGAAGAGTAATTTTGCATTTTCAAAATTTTAAATGTTTTCTGTTTTATAATACATTGAAAAAAAATCCAAATATACAAAATTAAGAACAACGCACTTCACAGCGATTCTGATTCTGTAAGCACACACTACACACTACAATATTCTGTGCTGTCATCTTTGACCAGTGCAGTTGACTGCCCATCAAGGTAAGCATTTTATTTGAACTTAAATCACTATAATACCTTAATTTTTAAAATGTTAACATGTTGAACACTATAGGTTAAGGCTACAGATAAATGCGACTTTCACATTTGTTCCAGCGGATAAAGAAGTGAATGAGTCAGCAAGTTAGCTAGCTAGCTAGCTAGCTAACTAGCTAGAGATGTTTGACTGACCGACAGCAGTGGCAACTGAGCTTTTGAAGGGTAAGTGCAGACTTTACACTCAATATATTATTGTACATGTTAAAATGATCACTGGAGACAAGGAGTAAGGTGGAACAAGGAGCTGTCAGATAACAAGACATAGCCAAATGATGAGGCAGTGTAACATAAGCATCAGCACAGTCATCAGGACATCAGTACTGATTTGCATTGTTTAACAACCTGCATAGCATTAACCCTTTAATGTCTTACTCAACCGTTTGGTAGAGCACATTTTGAGTCACTATTTCTTATTGAAAAATGTGTTGAACTTAACTCAGCGTGACTGAGTCATTTCTATCACTTGGTTGAGGTATCGTATGTTAAAAAAATCCACTAGATGTCACTGTGTCTTTAAATAGCATGCCCTCTCAGCTTGCCTCCTCACAGGAAGTTAGCAAGAAAAAAATCTCAATCTCAATTTTTTTTGACATATTACATCATCTGAGGTCTTACTAAACAGAATTGTGTAACTTGGGTTGAAATAATTTGAAATAAATTCCTAAATAATCCTAAATAATTTCCTAAAAATGTGCTGCATTGAGCAGAGATTTCCAGGAGTCAACACTTTGGGCTGAAACAAGCTTATCTCTGTCATTCGAGCAGTGGATGATGCACTCCATCCGTGGTTGCTTTAATGGTGGGCTGTTACTCGCTTCTTCACCAGTGGCCATATTCAGCTGCAATATACAATCAGAAATCACCATTACTTTGATGCAAAACCTTAATTAATCTCTCAGTACATTGGTTCCACATTCACAGCAACAGAGACTCACAACCTAAAAGTAAAACTAACACTGATAAAGGGTGAAAATCATCCTAATTAATATTAACTAAATTAACTACTGTAAAACTTCAATTAAAAGTCAAGTCAAAAATAGGTCTCTTCTACTGCCCAGGTGTGATGGTGCATTTTGACAAATAAACACTGGTCTCAAGTAGGCACTGGGTATATATGCTTAACCATTTAATGTCATCACAGTTTTTAAAATACAGGCCTCAACCAAACATTTGAGATGTCGCTTCATGGTAAATTAATTCCAATACATACAAATACCAAAAAAGTAGAAAAAGTCAAATAAAATGCTAACGTATGGAAAGAATAAACAGCATAAATGTTTTCGGGGCATTAGATCCACTTCACACTTCCAATTTCAGGTGGTATGCGACAACATAGTTTTGTTTTTTGTTTGTTTCACCCAAATATTTATGAAAACATCTCAAAAATGGTCCTAAAAACATAATTTTTTAAATAAATATTTAAAGGAATAATATTAAATATATGATATTAACAATTTTGAACAACATTGAATGTATTTTTTTAATATAAAAATGTAAAATTATTACCTTAGAATCACTACATTTACCATAAAGTGACAAATCAACCATTCGGTAATGCATGTTTTTAGACATATATATATATATATATATATATATATATATATGAATGATGAAATAACATTAATGGATCATATTCACAACAATAGATTGTCAGAAGGTTTTTATTTCGTAGCAAATAGTAAATTTTATTTTCATTAGCTTACTTCACTACCTTTATTATAAAGTGACAAATCAACTGTTTGGTAGAGCACATTTTTAGGAAATTATTTAGGATTATTTAGGAATTTATTTCAAATTATTTCAACCCAAGTTACACAATTCTGTTTAGTAAGACCTCAGATGATGTAATATGTCAAAAAAAATTGAGATTGAGATTTTTTTCTTGCTAACTTCCTGTGAGGAGGCAAGCTGAGAGGGCATGCTATTTAAAGACACAGTGACATCTAGTGGATTTTTTTAACATACGATACCTCAACCAAGTGATAGAAATGACTCAGTCACGCTGAGTTAAGTTCAACACATTTTTCAATAAGAAATAGTGACTCAAAATGTGCTCTACCAAACGGTTGAGTAAGACATTAAAGGGTTAATGCTATGCAGGTTGTTAAACAATGCAAATCAGTACTGATGTCCTGATGACTGTGCTGATGCTTATGTTACACTGCCTCATCATTTGGCTATGTCTTGTTATCTGACAGCTCCTTGTTCCACCTTACTCCTTGTCTCCAGTGATCATTTTAACATGTACAATAATATATTGAGTGTAAAGTCTGCACTTACCCTTCAAAAGCTCAGTTGCCACTGCTGTCGGTCAGTCAAACATCTCTAGCTAGTTAGCTAGCTAGCTAGCTAGCTAACTTGCTGACTCATTCACTTCTTTATCCGCTGGAACAAATGTGAAAGTCGCATTTATCTGTAGCCTTAACCTATAGTGTTCAACATGTTAACATTTTAAAAATTAAGGTATTATAGTGATTTAAGTTCAAATAAAATGCTTACCTTGATGGGCAGTCAACTGCACTGGTCAAAGATGACAGCACAGAATATTGTAGTGTGTAGTGTGTGCTTACAGAATCAGAATCGCTGTGAAGTGCGTTGTTCTTAATTTTGTATATTTGGATTTTTTTTCAATGTATTATAAAACAGAAAACATTTAAAATTTTGAAAATGCAAAATTACTCTTCTCCAAAGTATATTTTTACAAATAACATCTGCCAACAACAGCCCTGTCACATTCCAGTTACAAGCTACTCAAAACTACTTGAAACGAGAGAGTTCTGCCAAAGTCATTCTTCTAATTTATGGCTCACAATAACGTCTCACAATGAGATAGCATGGGTATATTATACATTTTCTGAATCCTTAGAGTCCTGTGAGTATTCCAGTTTCTGTGTTTTGTATGCCTGATGTTCCTAGAGGCCACAGCACTAAAAGAAAAACATAATTTAGGCGAAAATTGTGGAAAAAATGTGTGTCACTGACTGTTTGAAGGGCTACAGTTTCCTCAGTATTTGTCAGAAAGATTCCCAGGTGGGCTTAAATGAAAGCCAAGAAGGTCCCCTTTAAAATGATACCAAATACAATATTATAAAACATAGAAAAATGTCCAGGCCATGAGCCTAAACCAGAATATGCACCAGCGTCTAAAATGCAATTTACTTTAGGGGGTGGTTCACTTTATGAGCTGGTTACTGTGATACAGCTGCCACTCAGAAAAGTCTATCATACCAAAATATCATCTACAGACATGGACATTTTCAAAAATTATTACTAAGTTTTGCCACCTTGAGTGGTACCGACAAGTGAAATTTTGGGCTCTGGCCCATGGACTAGTTGTGAGCTCTGGGCAGTGACCGTAAGAATGAGATCACTGATACAAGCAGCTGAAATGAGTTTCTTCCATGGGGTGGCTGGGCTCAACCTTAGGTAAAGAGCTTAGACATCCAGAGGGAGCTCAGAGTAGAGCCGGTGCTCCTTCAATGTCGAAAGGGGTCAGTTGAGGTGGTTCGGGCATCTGATCAGGATGCTTCCTGGGCACCTTCTGTTAGAGGTGTTTCGGGCACGTCCCACTGGTAGGAGGCCTGGGGCAGATCAAGAACATGTTGGAGGGATTGCATATCTTCTCTGGCCTGGGAACACCTCAGGTCCCCCAGGAGGAGCTTGAAAGCATTGATGGGGAGACGGGACATCTGGGGTGCTTTGCTTGGCCTGCTGCCCCTGGGACCCGGCCTAGGATAAACAGATGAAAATGGATGGATGGATGGATGGATGGATGGATGGATGGATAAAAATGTTAAATTTGATAAATCACTAACAGGATTTTGCATGAAGGGGACACGATGCCTTCCTATCCAGGGTGGAGTCTGCATTTAAATGTTCTGATTTTGAACTTTTTTCACAAAAGAATACGGATTTTCCAACTTTGTCAGAGAAAATTATCTTTTTTTTAATATATTTTTTTAGACATTGTGGGAATTAAGGAGTCTAGGAAAATACTCTATGCTTTAATACTAAATGCTCTAACACCATGACATTTGGAGTTCAAGAGCATGAAATTCTGTTCATCGTGTGTTTCATGAGCTAATGCACCTTTCGCTCACTCTGCACCATATCCCCATATCCATTTGTTGCATATTTGATCATTTTTTCCTATTCCCTCACTTTCCTTCGCTCCTTCCCCTCATCCATACTGGTACTGTATGAGCCCTACTGCCCATCGCTCAAACTGCAGTAATGTGCCAGATAAAAGTTTAACTGTGATCGCTCTCTGACAGCTCTGCTCCTCACTTCTTATTAAATATACCACTGTCTAATTTTAGTTCAGCTCAGAGCATCTGTTCCACTTGTTCAATATGCTTTACTGAAAGTTGACAAGAACTTTGTAGGCTTCTTCTTGAAAACCAAGTGGCATCATAATGAAGCAACTCATCTTATGCAAAGTTTGACCCTGAATAGTCAATGTTTTTGCGGTGACAGATTGTTTTTAAATCTGCTTGTAAATTAGTATTTTAGTTGTCACCTGGATTAGAGCTTACTTTTTTTTGCAAGCTTCTTGCAATAGAGATGTAAATCGTGAGTCTTGAATCATGACACTTTTGATCTGGTTGTATAGTCCCTGTGTGTTTTCACTTTACAACTGCAGCATAAATATTTCATTTTGTTTCCAAAGAAGTAGGTGCAGTCAAATTTTTTCCATCCAAGTCAAGTCTGAATGAAATATAACACAATTAAAAGTAGTACTAACATGCAATCCTGCCTCACTAAGTCAAGAAAGCTAAATAATTTAACACCAGTCTTATTATTAGTCATTTATCAATTAAATGCATGCCCATCCCCTCTTACACAACCGAACTTTGATATTACAAGAGAGATCAACCTATTAGAGGGTCAAAGAGATGAGCTGAGACCTGTGCTGTTTTTTTTTCTCACTGTGCTTCCAAAGCCTGAACACACACTTTAATGTCAAATAATAAAATCCTGCATAAAATTGAGGTAGTGTGTATTTTTGAAAAACACAAGAATGCAAGGACATAATGTCAAAGTTCACACAAACACTGACAAACAATTTCAGCGTGAAGGTCTTAGGTTTATTACCGCACATTGTGTTCACGTTTCAGGGGTAAGAAGCTGAATTAATTTGTTTGAACACAGAAAATGAGAGTTGTCTGCAATAACAGAATGCTTGCACACACACACACACACTCCAGTCTCCCTGCTGGTCTGATGGATATGTGCATCTGCAAAACCTTTGGGTGCATTATAAGATGATACAGCCTTGTGTAGCTAAATGCATTTGTCTGTGTATGTGCATGTTTGTGATCCCATGTACATTGACACTAGGGTTGAGTACAGAACTTGGTACTTTAAAGAGTACCAACTGAATCATGCTGGCACTACCAAGTACTGATTCACGTGAAATCCGTCTCTGCCAAATTTCGGTACCGGAGAGTGCGCCTGGGTGAGAATATTGAGTTTAGGCAAGAGGCAGAAGAGCTGCAAAGCACCCAAAAGCCTGGAAGCCAGCCCTAGAGTCCAGCAATTGAGTTTCACAGAGCTGCTGAGTTCACCCTAGACAGGAGTTGGAAGTGCTCCACAGCAAGGAAGCTGGCCACAGAGCTCCATCACTGCTCCACTGGCTTCCCAACAAGCCAAAACTATCACTGCAGCACCGATCTGCCCCAACAGTTTCAGGGTCTGGTATATCTTCTTCTCTATATTATTTTACTAAAAGCCTAGTTTCACTGCTAGACACACAAACACAAACACAAGCGGACAGACAGACAGAGACGGAAGATAGGATAGGGCACTGTCTGGGTCTGGACATGGGGGATGGAGAGGATTGACATGGTGGGGAACACATTTTAGTCATTTTGCTAACAAGGGGGGTGGTGTCCCCCCTTTTTACCCCTCAATCTGCCTACTGACAAGAAATAGAAAACACTGTGAGGGAGAGTAAAACAGAAACTTTAAATTTCCCATCCCATCCCACCTTTAAGATTGTTTTTGCTCTAAGTTATGATTAGTCTTAAATGTTAAGCAGCATTTTTGTACAGAAAAGTGCCTCCAATCATTTAGTGCTGTTATGAAAAGCAGCTACACAGAAATCATCATCTGGAATATCAGCATTGTGCTTTTTCCATCCTTCCATTACAGCAATTGAAATACTGTGAAACAACTAAAAATTACCAAGGCATTATCATTTTTTCTATAGAAATTTATCAGCTGCAGAGAAGTACTAAACTGATTAGGGTTCAAGTCTCTGTCACGTCTTAAGACAAAACCAATTATGCACTCTTTCAGCTGAAGTTGTGGAAAATTAGGTATACATGAAGGACCACCATCCGCAGAGAGTTAATCAATTCATCCCATAACACTCACAATACTCAAACATTACAATCCATTTTTCACAGCTTGTAAATCAACAGCAATACACATAATGCACAAGCTGAACAACCCAAAGGAAAATTAGCTCAGCCACTACAAGAAATTAATTCACAATCAATATCAAATAGAAATACTGAATACAGGTAGTTTTAACAATTAGCTCTCTTTCCCTGTAACCAGCCTTGAGGCAGTAGCAATAATCACTCTACTGGAGTCTGATCTGAAGCAAAGGAGGGAGTTAGGTGACCTCATTATCAGTGTTGTGAAAGTTACTGAAAATTAGTAATTACTTTAAATTACAAGTTATTCTCTCAAAAGTAATTGGATTCCTGCATATAAAGTAATAAGTTACTAGGGAAAGTATTTTTTCATTATTTATAAATATCTGCTTCATTTCTCTTTTTCAGGCACTCAGCGATATTATTTTTGTGATGCTGTGGAACAGTGTGGGACAAGACAACCTCAAAATGTTACTTATGATTATACCCATTATCACTATAGCAAAATAATTAGTAGTGGACTCATAAAACACAATAGATAGGTCCATGTATTGTAGTCTCGACAGTCCTTCAAATCAACAACAAGTCAAACAACACACGTTAGTTTTAACTCTATTGGCAAATCACTTTAAAGTAATTTCTTATTACAACAAGTGATAAAAGTTATTTACAAAAAGAAACACACTGAGGTTTATCCTTTAACCTTAACAGCAGCTCAAATCCTACAACTCACCACTATAGGCCTAATTTGTCCGTGATCTCAATGAGGGAAAAATAATGTCTACAGCTCAATTGCCTGAACTATTGGCCAATCAGTACGTTTACATGCACGCAGTAGTCGAGCTAAGCTCATAGCTCTGCTAATCAGTCAAGTCTTGTCTGAGTATACGTGCAGAGGAGAAAATCGAATTTCTGACCGCGTACGTCTGACTCCACCTCGAAAGGCGGCGCTGTGTGCTTTTTAATATACTGCGTATTAAACTAGTTGCAGTTGACCTGAAGAGGAACCTAACAAAGCTAGCTCCTTTAGCTGTCAGAACATGAATGTAGTTTCCCCGTCCATCCAGAAGTGCGTCTTCTGCTTCTCGGTTGCCATGGTGTTTGTTTGTTTGTTTTTCCAGGAGTTACTCCACTGCTATATACTGAACTGCTGCTACATCATCTCCTTCTTCTTCCAGGTGAAAGCCAGTGAAAGAAGAAGTGGTGCATGCGCAGAACACCGAGTCTGACTGCAGTTGGACTAAGTGGATACATGCAGCAATAGTCTATCTAAGTGTGTAAGTCGAGCTATGGATAGTCCAATTTCAGTCGGACTAAGCTGTTTACATGCATTGAAAAGTCCGGTTTCAGTCAGACTAAGCCGATAATTCGATTTTCTCAAGCTGCATGTAAACATACTGATTGTGTGCAGTGACAGCTAATGCTGAATGACTAATTAATTGATTCACAGCATTTATTGAACCACTGTATGGTCGAATGACAAGTGATGGGGGTTGCAGTGATATACTGGTTTTAAGATAAGCCATGGTATGTAAAATCGACAGTTATTATTCTGTGTACATCTGCTTATCTAAGGTATTGAAAACAAAAAGGAAATACACGATGGACTCCTGGGAGAAGTGGAGGATCATGTGCCTGTCTATTCTTTCCGTTGAGATGTTGAAGACGTGTACATAATTGGAATTATGATAACAGGCATTCTGCTGTTTGGAGTTAGCAGCTTCGTGATTTATCGCAAAGTTCGGATTGAGGGAATGTGTAGGGTTGTCAACACTCAGACTCAAGCGATATGTGAGCTCAATCGCAAGCAGGATGCGATTCTTGATCAAAATCGCAGGCTGGATGCGATTTATGAACTCCTTCACAAGATATGTGTCAACTTGGAGAAAGTTGCCAGCCCGGCTCGGCTGAAATTGGTCACCAAATTCAGACATATTTGAAGCAAAGCCACCGGGAGACTCAGAGAGTGTGTGTCCCCCCCCTTCTCCTGTGAACTTGTCTCTGGATCAGAACTCTCCGAGGTCGTCTCCACGGTAACGGCCGTGTCTTCGTCATCGGGTTGAGACTGAGGGGAGATACAGTACACGGGCTTACACATACGCACACATGAAAACACATATAACACGCACACAACCTTCAACTCAACGCCTTCGTGGCTCCCCCCCCCTCCCTTCGTCGCAGTGTAGCATGGGAGGTAGTGGCAATGCGCCCGAATGTGGCTGCGTGCCCCCCACCGTGTCTGTGCTGTGTCACCTCCCCCTCCCCAACATCCTCCCCCCCCTCCCATATGTGCAAGTCTTCGAGTTCTGTTGTAATGTTTATTATGTTGCTTATGTGCTAAGATGTTTTTTTTTTCCTAATCTCACACTGTGCCCCCTCTACAGGAGCCTAGTTTGGGAGTTGCTTTTTTTCCCTCTTCCTCCCTCTTGTTCACCCTTTTTTCATCTAAGTAACGGGGCGCCGTTCATATGGCGACCCGCAGTTCTCCCGCTCCTGTCCTCCCCCTGTTATGTGTCACTGTCTTTTTATGTTTCTTGGACGGGCTGAAACTGAAACAAATTTCATTGCTCTGTAACATGTGCAATGACAATAAAGATCATTCATTCATAGTTCAGTACAACTAACATGATTTGCTTTGACCTTGAAAAGCTTAATTAAGCTAAACCAACAAAAGTTGTGGTGGTATTCTGTAGTCAAATTAATTTATTTTAAATATTCTTACTTAGAGTGTCAATGCAATCCTACTCAAACTAATTTTTTATGCTGAAAAACTTTTCTTTTTTTTTTTGAGTTCAAGTCATTTTCGTGCCCTAACCCAATCAAATGACCATAGCCTTGTAAGATCATGAAACAGTGATTTGTAATGGTTTTGGTAGGCACAGACAAGTTATTTCATCCTAGCAATTGAGTCTTTCTCTTTGTACTCACACTAGACACCCAGAATTACACTGTATTGACCAGAGACCCACCATCAGAAAAAATGCTGCCAGATGTACTACTTACTTAAATTAATTTAATTTTCTGAAGAGCGCCTATAGTCTTGGCAAGGACTCCTCTTTAGTTTCCTGTTGATTCCTCTCTCGGTCTAAGGGCCCACTATAATAAGTGGACTCAGCCTTGCACACCCCCACATAAACAACAAGACACGCTTAGAATGTAGATGTGTACATTTACATACATCCATGTTTATAGGAACACATGTCAATGCAAAGTCCAAGATGAATGTGAGGTCAGCTGTCAAAGCCTGCATTAGGCAGCCAGAATGGGTAGTACAAGCGACAATCATTCACAGCATGCGAGGACGTCAATTCATGTGACACTGCTTTGCATTCCCTTCAGCTCACAGCACGACTTCAGCAGGTAAAGTTATTCATCCAGCAACTTCTGCAATCAGAACATTCCCCATTATTGAGTAAATCTTACAGCTAATCATGTAATCTGCTGTGCTTGATGTGAATTTGCAAGCATTAGAGAACATGGTGCTCTGCTCTGAGCTGATCTCTAGAGCCTGTTCTTACAATAACCAGCAGCTCTGGTGGGTAATGGAACAAATAAATGATGCATTAAAGAGTTTGTGGGGAGGAAGGAGAGAGAGTTGGAGGGAAGCTGGGAGTGAGGAAGAGGCAAAGACAGACAGCAGTTGAGAGTAGTCTCAGGCGTACTTGAGTATAGGTCAAAAGATTGGGAGGGATGGGGGAGAGTGGCAGGATGGGTAGTTGATCGATTGTGGCTTTATCTCAGGGAAACTTAACAGAATAAGAGAGAGGAGTCCGCTGACCACAGATCCAGCTATGAGACTCCAGAGTGCAGAGCTGCCATATACTGTAACACACATTTTTTTATATAGAAAGTTAAGGAATTGATTTGAAAAACCAAGGTGCCCTGAACTTTCTACCCAAACTTATAAGAGTACCTCTTTTTACCGACGTAAGCAGCACGCAGTGGACTATATACAGTCTTGAAGCAATATTTTATTTTTATTTGACATTTTCCTTTTCTAGCAGTTTCACCATGGCAAGACTCCATGAGCAGTCAGTGTGTAACTGCAAATGTTCTCAGAGGAAGTACAGAGCATACATCCAGCAGTTTGGGCAAGAGGGTCATTCTTTACAGGGACAATCCAAATATCATTAAAAAAAACAAAAAAAAAACATGCACATTCAACTTTAACCAACTTTTTGGGTAGACAGTTTAAACTTTGTAACATTATAGTAAATTATTCAGGTACACTTGACTCTACTTTCTACTATGTAAAAGCAATGTAAAAGCTACAGATGACAGAACTGCTGATGCATGAAGTATCAAGTATTTCTTGCCTTGCTTTCCTCATCCCTAAGCAAGTAGGTACTTTAAATAAAGTTAGACCTTCAAGTGAATTCAGCCGACCAAACTGAGTTAGGTAACTATTTTGATTTCCTGACTCAACAGTGACAACAGAACTAGTAGTCATTGATTTGCATATTGTGTATTGTGTGCACAATAATGCTCATAAGCTTAAATGAGGGATGTTTGACTGGATTGAGATCTGGGAGATTTGGAGGCCAGGCTGACACCTTGAGCTCCTTGGACCATTTCTTGGTATTTTTTGCAGTGACGTTTGCTGTATTGTCCTGTTGGGGGGGCACTGCCATCTGGGGTGGCACTTGGCCTGCAGTGGCGTTAAGGTGGGTGGTGCCTGTCAAGTGTCATCCACATAATCGCAAGGCCCCAAGTTTCCCAGCAGATGATTGCACCTATATGAAACAATTATTATTCACTTTACCCATCAGTGGTTTAAATGTTGTTACTAATTGGTGTATGTATCAATGTTTTTACTTTGCATCGATGATATTGACCAGGCACTATAACCATCACAATATATATTCTGAATATCTATAATGACAATAATCCCTGCAGGTGGGCTGGTATGTCTAAGGGGTTGCCACCAATTTTTGCTTCTCAGTTTTTGTCTATAAATGTGAAAATAACAAGTTCTGCCCCCCCCCCCCCCAAAAAAAACATTTGAAAAAGATCTGAAAAACCTTTGATCAGCTTTTCCTTTAGTACAATTCTTCATTATCTTGTGAAAATATGCCCATAATTAATACACTCAATGATTAGATTCAGGATTTAATTAAGATACAGCACACTGATTGAGTACCTTTCAAGAGTAAGTAGTTACCAGTGCCTCAATCTCCTCCTCCATCTAAGTACTATACCATCTATTCCCACTTCAATCAGCTGTCATTTATGCAGACTTATGGATGTGTTGAAGACATGGCTGTTGACTCTAACAGAAATGCATAAGCACTTAAGCATGTGCAAACATCCTGGGTATAGACACTTTAACAGCAAATGGATCTGCCACTAAACTGGACAGGAACAGACTGGAACAGACAATCAGATGTGCAGAGAGGATTAGTGGGACTGATCTTCCCTCCATCCAGGACCTGTACCAGTCAAGGGTCAGGAAACGGGCAGGGAACATCTCTGTAGACCCCTCACACCCCGGACACAAACTGTTTAAACTCCTCCCATCTGGTAGGCGCTACAGAGCACTGTTCGCCAAAACTACCCGTCACAAAGACAGTTTCT
Source organism: Cephalopholis sonnerati (assembly GCA_019142605.1). Classification (NCBI taxonomy): domain Eukaryota; kingdom Metazoa; phylum Chordata; class Actinopteri; order Perciformes; family Serranidae; genus Cephalopholis; species Cephalopholis sonnerati. The sequence goes on along the minus strand of JAGQAX010000017.1, from coordinate 4,498,629 downwards.
TCCCTCAGGCTGTCGCTCTGATGAACTCCTAACAGTCACAGAGTGGCAGAACAAACAACATTCGCATCCTGAATATTGTACTTTTTCATATTTTTCATATTTTTATATTCTATATTGATGTACAGTACAGGCCAAAAGTTTGGACACACCTTCTCATTCAATGCATTTTCTTTATTTTCATGACTATTTACATTGTAGATTCTCACTGAAGGCATCAAAACTATGAATGAACGCATGTGGAGTTATGTACTTAACAAAAAAAGGTGAAATAACTGAAAACATGTTTTATATTCTAGTTTCTTCAAAATAGCCACCCTTTGCTCTGATTACTGCTTTGCACACTCTTGGCATTCTCTCCATGAGCTTCAAGAGGTAGTCACCTGAAATGGTTTTCACTTCACAGGTGTGCCTTATCAGGGTTAATTAGTGGAATTTCTTGCTTTATCAATGGGGTTGGGACCATCAGTTGTGTTGTGCAGAAGTCAGGTTAATACACAGCAACTTTTAAAACAACTGTTAAAATTCATATTATGGCAAGAACCAATCAGCTAACTAAAGAAAAACCAGTGGCCATCATTACTTTAAGAAATGAAGGTCAGTCAGTCCGGGAAATTGCAAAAACTTTAAATGTGTCCCCAAGTGGAGTCGCAAAAACCATCAAGCGCTACAACGAAACTGGAACACATGAGGACCGACCCAGGAAAGGAAGACCAAGAGTCACCTCTGCTTCTGAGGATAAGTTCATTCGAGTCACCAGCCTCAGAAATCGCAAGTTAACAGCAGCTCAGATCAGAGACCAGATGAATGCCACACAGAGTTCTAGCAGCAGACCCATTTCTAGAACAACTGTTAAGAGGAGACTGCGCGAATCAGGCCTTCATGGTCAAATAGCTGCTAGGAAACCACTGCTAAGGAGAGGCAACAAGCAGAAGAGATTTGTTTGGGCCAAGAAACACAAGGAATGGACATTAGACCAGTGGAAATCTGCGCTTTGGTCTGATGAATCCAAATTTGAGATCTTTGGCTCCAACCGCCGTGTCTTTGTGAGACGCAGAAAAGGTGAACGGATGGATTCCACATGCCTGGTTCCCACTGTGAAGCATGGAGGAGGAGGTGTGATGGTGTGGGGGTGTTTTGCTGGTGACACTGTTGGGGATTTATTCAAAATTGAAGGCACACTGAACCAGCATGGCTACCACAGCATCCTGCAGCAACATGCCATCCCATCCGGTTTGCATTTAGTTGGACGATCATTTATTTTTCAACAGGACAATGACCCCAAACACACCTCCAGGCTGTGTAAGGGCTATTTGACCAAGAAGGAGAGTGGTGGAGTGCTGCGGCAGATGACCTGGCCTCCACAGTCACCGGACCTGAACCCAATCGAGATGGTTTGGGGTGAGCTGGACCACAGAGTGAAGGCAAAGGGGCCAACAAGTGCTAAACACCTCTGGGAACTCCTTCAAGACTGTTGGAAAACCATTTCAGGTGACTACCTCTTGAAGCTCATCGAGAGAATGCCAAGAGTGTGCAAAGCAGTAATCAGAGCAAAGGGTGGCTATTTTGAAGAAACTAGAATATAAAATATGTTTTCAGTTATTTCACCTTTTTTTGTTAAGTACATAACTTTGTTAAGTACATAACTAAATACCTAAAAGATCGGGACTACTTTGTCTCATTAGGTAATTATGAATCTGAGCGAACCAAGATCACATGTGGGGTTCCTCAAGGCTCCATTCTTGGGCCACTTTTGTTCAATACCTATATGCTCCCCCTGTTCTAGAAATGGGTCTGCTGCTAGAACTCTGTGTGGCATTCATCTGGTCTCTGATCTGAGCTGCTGTTAACTTGCGATTTCTGAGGCTGGTGACTCGGATGAACTTATCCTCAGAAGCAGAGGTGACTCTTGGTCTTCCTTTCCTGGGTCGGTCCTCATGTGTGCCAGTTTCGTTGTAGCGCTTGATGGTTTTTGCGACTCCACTTGGGGACACATTTAAAGTTTTTGCAATTTCCCAGACTGACTGACCTTCATTTCTTAAAGTGATGATGGCCACTGGTTTTTCTTTAGTTAGCTGATTGGTTCTTGCCATAATATGAATTTTAACAGTTGTCCAATAGGGCTGTCTGCTGTGTATTAACCTGACTTCTGCACAACACAACTGATGGTCCCAACCCCATTGATAAAGCAAGAAATTCCACTAATTAACCCTGATAAGGCACACCTGTGAAGTGAAAACCATTTCAGGTGACTACCTCTTGAAGCTCATGGAGAGAATGCCAAGAGTGTGCAAAGCAGTAATCAGAGCAAAGGGTGGCTATTTTGAAGAAACTAGAATATAAAACATGTTTTCAGTTATTTCACCTTTTTTTGTTAAGTACATAACTCCACATGTGTCCATTCATAGTTTTGATGCCTTCAGTGAGCATCTACAATGTAAACAGTCATGAAAATAAAGAACTGTACTGTATATTTCCACAATTTCTTGTATATTTGTATATTTTGTATTTTACACCTGTTATTTAATTTTTAGTACTTATGTAAATACTTGTACATTGAGATCAAAGCCTACCGGAGCCAAATTCCTTGTATGTACACACATACCTGGCCAATAAAGCTGATTCTGATTCTGATTCTGAAATAGTCACACACATGAACACATCCTAACAATATTCTCAGCACAATTCCACAAACACTGGTTAATCACCTGTGTTCCTGGTTGCAGTGATGTCCCGATCCTCTGCACTGTCACTCGCTTCATGGGGAGGCCTGCACTAAAGGGAAGAGACAGGAAATAGGAATCTGTTCAACCAAGGCGTATTCACAAATTAGAGTCTCTTGCATCTCTGCAGAAACTGGCTAAGACATTCATTGCTGAAAATAAGGTTGTAAATGAAAGAAGGATATGGAGCGGAAGATGCAGAGAAATGGGTAAATACATTGAGATCAAAAGGACTGTTATATTTATTACGCTACATTTACAATTTGATTTGGTCCCAAATACAAAAAGGATTTAAGAATGAATTGAACATGCTAGTATCATAGCTCTGAAAATTATATCCTTGTTGTGGTATCTGGTGGTATCTAATACCATCTGTTAGTCTAGCATCTAGCAATTTCTAACATCCTCTCACTGTCCCGACCTGCAAGTCATTTGTCTTGTAGTGTTTGTAACACACAGCTATTCAGCTTCACCTCAGAAAAGATCTGTGGCACAATTGATGGATTCTGTCAAAGAGAACAGTACCAATCATAATTCATCATATGCAGGTTAAAAGGCAAATCAATCTGTGTCTGTCCTATTTAAATGAGAAGAAATACTCATATAAACAAAGACAAACGCGCTCCATGCTTGACAAAAGCTTACGACAGGAATCCTCTGTTCTTACATGGTCATTAAACTGGAAAAATATACAACCTGCTGAGACATATAAATTTCACATCCAGCCATACAGTGAAGGCAGACCTTTCTTCTGAGATCTCTGTCCCTCCCTCTGAGAAATAGGGCACAGAGGTGGTATTATACATTGGTGTCATTCTGTTGCTCAGGGCCCATAACAGTGTGATAACCAAGGACCTAAGGGCTCTCACCACTGATGGAATATAGATTACATCACTTGAAATGGGGAAATTTTCCCAATACGCACATGTATCTATATACACATCCAACAAACATGAACACCCACACTCACACAAAAAAGAAAGCCCCTCACATCCCCAATAAATCATCTTCTTCTGACTGTTGTCGGAAATTGCACTCTGATGACCTTCCATTCAGCCCTTTAAAGTACAACGCACATAATTTAAGCCTGTCACATGTAAAACATATTCTCCCATCTATTCTTGCACTTGTGGGTATCTCAAGAACAGAGATTTGCTGTAAAATGCCAATCATAATGTAGGAGTGCAGTGTTCCAGCCCCCTAATAGACAATGCTCCTTTTATCACCACTGACAAAAAGTTCTATTTTTAGGACGACCTCCTGCTTCAATCTTAAAGGGACACAAAAGGCACATTTCAGAAAAAGAGGCAAAGAACCACAGCTTGATTTTGCTATTGACTGCAGAGATTCATGAGCACACCAAAGCACAGCCTGTTCATCTAATATAGGACTTGACCCATACCGGTTTGCCATACAGTATTAAATGGTAATACGTGCCCCAAAGGGAAGACCGTCAGTCTGAACTGCGGAAATCACCCCAAGCAGGCCCAGATAGAGTTGCACTAAGGCCAGTGCCACAAGCTGCTTCTAGGCCAAGTGGTGTGATCGAAGTGAGGGTACTATCCAATTGCCACATGGAATGAGACACACCTGAGCCCATTTCCCTGATGACAAGCCTTGCTACAAATTAATTCAAACAGTTATTCAGGTCTATTAGCAAGCCAGTGGTCTCTAACATTTGGTGTAAGGTGTGAATAAAAATCCTTCCTAACTTGTCTTGGGTCAGTCTTTTTCTCATTTTGACACTCTGACATGATCAAACATACTTAATAATATAATAAGTTTTTAGTCTTGGTTCATACAAATACTAAAATTCAATTACATTACCATTGTCAACATCAAATAGCTGCACTCTATCCAGCACCAAACAAGAAGCAGCAGACTGGGTAGACATGGAGGGGACTCCAGGGAGGCACAAGAACCTTAAGAAGTCTTGGTTCTCTTGGACTGTGGAAAACTAAGAGAAAGCTGTGGAATTGTGGAAAGAATGAGTCCATGTTTAATTTGGCACATATCTGATCCACCAACCAACACTTATTGTAGTGAGAAATCTTACATTTTGAAAAGGTCCTCCTATTACCACAGTCTTCTCCTACTCAGCTAATCAACAGAGGCTGGTAGCAAATTGAGGCCAAAACATTAAGTTTGTATGCAAATACAGTTTCTTTGTGGATTATTTTAATGCTGAATTGACAAGAGTACTGTCGAAATATGACACCTTTTACCATGTCTCTAAACTTGTGTGTTTTTGCCAACAGTGAGGAAGTATTACTATGTCAAATTTCTTAAAGGGAGTTTGGTCTAGTGTATTTTTTCCCACCAGGAGCAAGATGGAAAATAATCTCAAAACGAATCTAGTTGTAGTCTTGAAAATAGGGACACTGCAAGATACCCGGTCTTTGCAAAATCTTAAAGGGTGTGACTAAAAACCTATGTTGTCTTTAGATATGAGAGACTGTCAAGCTTTAGTCTTTTAAAAGAAGCTTATTTTCAAAGTCTTTTCAAAGTCTTCTAGTATATGGTAGGCATTAAATCTTCACAGCAAAAAGTCACTTTGAGACTCAGCTTACTGCGCTCTTCCTCTGGCATATGGTTTGCTCTCCTACCTTTACGGTGGGTAGCGGACCTGTGTGAGGTTGGCACCCCATATGATGAATATATGAATAAAATTATTTCTCTTCATTTGTGCATCGTTTGTGCTTATTTGTGCTCAAACCGTTTTAGATATATTAAACATTTACTTGTCTGGTGACCTTAGGTCACCCAGCACCCCATCAATACCCAAATGACTCAAAAATAGTTGGAATCGTTTCAGAATCGTTTGTGCCTATTTGTGCAAGCAAAATGAATATTTGTGCTTGATTGTATTTTACGTTATTCAGCGTTAAATATCTGACACGTGACATCATCAGCACCCCATTAACACTCAAATGACTTGAACATGGTTAGAATCGTTTCAGCATCATTTGTGCTTGTTAGTGCATGCAAAATTAATATTTGTGCTTGATTGTAACTTGCATTATTCAGCATTAAATATATGACGCGTGACGCCTGCTTGTGTGTCATTGCCAAACTGCAGGGCGTTTATGTCATGAATGTAGCTCAAAAAGACCCATGATTAAAAAAAGAAAGAAAAAAAAAACGTTATCATGATGCAGGCTAGCCTATGGCCATGGTCTGTGGTCGCTTAAGCCATTGGATTAGTTTATCATCATCATTATTTTTGGGCACATAGCTTATTTAGAACTTTCATTCACCTGTCAATCAAACTCGAAATCACAATCAAATCAATTTAGCTGAAGCCTTTATCTAGATTGGCAATAGAGAAATAAGCTAAACTGACCATCTGTGTATTCAGGATATTTTAAGTCTTCAAAAGAGAAATGAATATTTCTACAGTTGCGCGGAACTAGTTTGCATGTCCACGGAGGAGAGAGAGCATGCACAGGTCTTTTATGATCGACCTCTGTAGTAGCACGTTAATTTATCAAAGACAGACTTAATGGCTTGGATAGGCTGTCTGACTGTAGCACTGGGGCAACGAGGATTGTCGCAGGAAGAGAACGTGAGAGCATCTGGTTATCCTACTCATCAGGTTGGTGAGGGGAAACAAATTTAGCCTATCCTAATCTACAAGAGGGTTAAATTTCCATACAGTCACTGTTAGGCCAGAAGTTGTGAATAATCATGAATGACATACCTCCACCCCAACACGCACACACACACACAGTGGTGACACACAAGCAGGTGTGCAGTAGCATAGTGTTGCCTGCACAAATAAGCACAAACGATGCGCAAACGTATAGAAATAATTTCATCCATGTTTTCATCATATGGGGTGCCAACTTCATGCAGGTGGTTAAAGGGACAACCCAGCTCAGAGCACAAAGACTTACAACTTGTTTTCTTTGCAGAATCTCTTTTCCAGGTCCTTTCTGTGTTGCAAATATGGGTTGTTTCCCCTCTAGTTGTCTTCAAATCTGCCCCTTTACTTGGCAAAATATAGCCCTAGACATAGTCAATGTAAGGCAATTTTCCAGTGTGCCTCCACTTTCTCTCCCTCATAAAATCTTAATTTTTTTATGGTAAGCTATGGTCCAAGGGCATCAACATTTGCTCTTTATTTCACATTTTCCCCCGAGACAGAAAATATAAAAATACTGTGGATCTCATGACATGCTAAGGTCTCATGACATCTTTGTCAAAGAACACATTTGCTTACTTGGCACCTTGTAAGCATTATACTACAGCTAATTTAAGGCAGAAAAAAATGTGCATTCATTTTTTTTTTTAAATATTAAAATATAGTAGTTTCTGTCACCAGCTGGCATTCTAGTTGAATCCCACACCATTCCTGTTCTCAGCAGCAACTTCTCCACTCTTTCAAGCCTCTCCTCCTGCTGTCACTTCAGCTCACCTTGCAAGTTCTCTGCTAGCTGGAGTTAACTTACAAAAAAGAGAAATCAGAGTCAGCACAGCGCCCAAAGCGTCTCCACATCTCCATGTGAGAAGTCCATTTCTAACCTTTCAACACTGAAAACACTGCATCCCTGCCAGATCTCTCTCCTTCTCTGTCTCTCTTCCCCCCTCACTATATCCCTCCCTGTCTCTGCTCTTTGAAGTATATAAAACAGATTACTAACTTGGCAACTTAATTTTCCCAATCATATCATACACTAAGCCTTGAGCTATGCATAATTTTTATAATACACAATTTCACACTTAAAGCTCCAGATGAACCTTAAACCATAGTTGACCAAAACTGTTTGTAGTTTTAGGGATGTGCATAAAATTAAGCAGAAAGTGCATTAACTTTATTTTTGATGTAGTTTCCTGTATCAGCCACAAATATGTCCTTTACCAAGTTTCAGCTTTGTATTAATTTTAGATAATATTGCAAATTTAGGTCACAGCAAAGAATGTGTATGAGCCTGTTTACACCTGGTATTAACATGTGGTTTGATAATCCAAATACAAAGGGACAGCTGAGATACTAGCCTTCTTCGGTGCCTATCATGCATCTCCAGCTGACCACTAGTAGTTTAGATTTTGTTACTGCCAATATCTCCTAGCTGGAGATAGTGCTGTCAGAAGAATTCAACAAGCCACACCTCTTCTTTCATAGGGCAAAGCGATGGATGGTCATCCAACACTTTGCCCAGCTCATTGTAAAATGGACAAGTTATGGAGGATTGTAGCAATGTAACCAAAACAACCACCACATCCTGCGTCTATGGCGTGGTTCATGTCAGGGGCGCATCGTCACACATTAGCGCTTACACCACAAAGGATATTTCGTCAAATGCATCCCAGACCATCTCAGAAAGTGGTTTGAGTGATCAGATCACAGTGAAACTTGCCATTCATTTACACTTGTATTTAGTACTGTCCACTTACGATCGGATCATCCAAGACACATGTTTATACCAGATATAAACAGGGCCTATGTTATTGGGGGCCTGACTGAAAAAGTTTGGGAACAACTGACCTAACATTAGGTATACCTGAGCATACATAGTGGACTCACAGAAGCAATCTTCTTGTCACACAGAAAAGTTGGTGGAATCAAAGTTTGTGTCCTCATGCTGGAGGATTTTCTTTAGTCTTAGTGAGTACAGAAGAGCTCTCTATTTCACACACACAATTATTCACACCCTATTTCATTGTCTCCCAAAGGAGTTGTAAGACAGATAATGAAGTCAGCAGTCCCGTGGATAACTAGTGGTTCTTCAGTGTAAACAAGTCACTGTCACTTCTGCTTTAGCATTCACATTATTCTATCAAGAATGTCCTCTAAAGCGGTCTGCAGGCTATAAAGTTGGCAAGGTAGAACAGCTTGAAAATCTGCTTCACTTCAATTGGAGCAATTGACAAGGGAGAGAAAGTGAAGAGCAGTGTAAGAGTAGCCACACCAAACACACAAAAACAGTATTTGCAGAGAGAAAGAAAGACATCTGGCATCCATTCAAAGTTTGAGTGTATTTTAAGAAATGAAAGGTCAATATGTCTCCCACAGTCATCCAAGGCAAACAACAGATCTGTTCTCAGACTCAATGGGACGGTGTGGAGAGGAGGAAGTTCAGCTGGAAGGATCTGTGGGCAATGGAAGCAAGGAGCCTGAGCTTTACAATCAGAGCTACCTACAACGTCCTTCCAACACCAACAAACTCCATCAGTGGTGTGTCCTTTGTTCCATGCCAGCCTCTCTCCGGCACATACTCACAGGGTGCAAAACCAGCCTCACCCAAGGGCGGTACACTTGGCGTCACAACCAGGTTTTAAAGACCCTTGCATCCACTCTGGAGGACAAGCGCGCTACCATCAATTCCCAACCACTACCAGTTTCCAACCCCCCATGGACAACTGCTTTTGTCCATGAGGGGGCTAAAATAAGCAGGAGCAGCTCCACACCATCGGAGAGAGGCCAGCTGAGCTTAGCTCATGACTGGAAATTGCTGGTGGATATCGGACAGCAGCTTGTGTTCCCTCCAGAGATTGCCACCACCACCTTAAGACCTGACTTGGTGCTCTGGTCCCCTTCTCTAAAGAAGGTTTACATCATTGAGCTCACCATACCCTGGGAAGATTCAGTGGACAAGGCATATGAGCGAAAACACCTGCGCTATGCCGAACTAGCTGCTGAAGCTCAACATCGTGGCTGGAAAACAGAAGTCCTGCCCAGTGGAGGTTGGATGCAGAGGGTGTGTGGCAACATCTACCACCAAACTATTCGGAGGCAGCAGAGAGAAGCCAAACTATTCGAAGGCAGCAGAGAGAAGCAGCCAGTGGCTCTGGCTGAAAAGGAAGAATCCCTACTGGGCTCCAAATAGCAATAATAAATCATAAATACTAAAAAGTAATTATGAGTAATTGGGCATGGGATGCAAGCTCAGAACTGATCACCCTGTAGCTGGCCGCCTTTGGTGAGGGTGTATTGTGTGAATGGCCAAAACACCCCAGGAACCAAAGGAACACTACTGAAGATGCACCCCAAATTTACAACTCAATCTTAGTCCATATCTACCGTTCACCAATGAACTCTTGTATGTGCTTGCACAAAGGATTTTAACATCTTGTCCGGTGTGTTTTGGAATCTCAGAGACTACAGTCCACAGTCACTATAACAACAAATATCACAGGACGTGCAGTTGGAAAATTAACTGCCACAGTTGGTCACCACAACCTTTAATGCAGCACTTGCTGTCAGTTATCGTCCTCCTTCACTTTAACTGGATATGAGGCTGAACAAGAAGGCAACAGAGGACTCACTGCCTCCATGTGCTTGTAACAAGCCAACAAATTAGTAGCAAATAAATCACTTAGAGGTGGCACTAAAAGGAGCCAGCAGAGAAAGAAGCAGGCCAAGAGATCAAAAGAACTGGCAGGCACACAGAGATTAGTTTTCTCAAGTTAAAGACTGGAAGGAATTTAAGTGAAACTGAGCCCTGGTTTGCTTTGTCTGTTTGTTTCTGTTCTAGCAGAGCAACTCTCTGTGAGAACTTTCCATCTCAAGCTAATTGTTCACAGTCAAAGATGATTCGTTTTAGACACAAAACACCAGACTGTCAAACAAACTGCAGGTGGGATTAAATATATGCCTGCCAACAGCTGCTGGAACTGTTAGAGAACATCCTGGCTTGTCAAAATGGCTACCTGCTTGAATGGGAAAGTTATAAGTTCACCAACATTATGGGCAACTAATTAAATGGAGTGCACATTTAACAATGTTGCCTTGTGGCGAAAAATGGTAACAAAAGAAATGCAAGAGGAGTAAAAACACAATATCAAAAAGAAATCTATAAAGAATGTGACTTTTGCCCTCCTCTTCCTTAGGTTCCAGTTTAAGCGCATCTAGTAGGTGACATACTGTTAAAGGTTATAAAACCATGTTTATTAGCAATTAGAAAGCTTTGTAAAAACCACAGGACAAACAATTCCATTAGTCCCAAAGCTGTGGAATGATCACATTCTGACTAACACAAACCCACACACTCATTCACACCACACACTTGTGCCCACAGCTCTCAAAAAAATATTCTTATAACTGCCATTGTCATCCAAATTAACCATCCATAATGTAATCTACTGCTGCAGCTGCCTCTACCATCACAGCATCTCTCTCTTTCCATCTTTCTGCCTCAATCCAAGATAGGTTGGAGAGCAGCCCAACAGGGTGTAAATTGATGCCTCACCCCCCATCTCCTTTGCTGATTGGACTCCAGCTCTTTAAAGATGAGCACCTTCCTAGCAGCTTGGCTGGGCCTGCCATGGCTGGTGTGGTGGGATTATGGGGATTATTCTGCAGCACTGGCAGCCAGTGGCAACTGATAGCCTGGTTGAGTCACTGCCTCGCAGTTAGACATGTGGCTAAGATTCGGGAATTGTTTTGCTGGTCAAATTTTACAGATTTCTCATTGGAAAGAGACAAACATGAGTCAAACTGATTCAGAACCTAACATTATTTCCAGTTTCACTGTTCTAATTTTAATATTATGAGCAAGCAAGCAAAATTTGTTCTCACAATGTCTTGGGCTACATGATTTAGGGTGGAAGAAGAAAAAATATTTTACAAGGAGGCCACAAAGGCTCCATGGGGTAATATGGAGAAACTAAAATATCAAAGTATTTTTGGCCAAATACTTTGATATTTTAGTTATTGTAACAATATTTTAGGGCAAACTGACGGTGCTTTCACAAAATATTTACACACTGAGATTTTTGATAAATAATTATCACTAATGTGAATATGTCATGGGTAAGCGGTGTGACTTATAAGAGAAATTCCACGCACGTTCACCCCTCCGTTTTCCCAAGAAGCGTTTCTCACCCCCCCGGCTGCAGCGGTGTGTAGGAACAACGTGCGCGCCGGACTCTGCTTCCCTTGCCGTCTTGCGGGTGGCTCTTGCGGAGGCGGGCTGTCCTTCCAACTGTGACACGTTCAGACCGGGCCATGGGCTGGAGATCCTTTCCGTCGAGGTCTTCGTCATGCACGCTAGTCTTACTCACGCCGCTCTGCTCCGCGTCTCCGTGAGCTCTGCTCTCCTCCGGGCTCTCCCGCATTTATGGAGTTAAAATCATGCCAAACCCTCACAAACACACAAAACATGTTTGACTCACGCCCAATGATCCACAAACAAACTCAGTGTGGTTTGCAAATACAAAGCATCATTCACAAACTAATGCATATTGTTTTGCAAATAAGAAACATACCTATCAAACAAATACATCATGCTTCAGAAACAAATACAGCATGCTTTACACATACAAAGAAACATTTCTTCAAGTACAAAAAAATATCCTTTCAGTACAGACTAAAATCTTTCAACTACAAAAAAAATCCTTCAAGTACAAAAGACCAATTCTACAACTACGAAAAACTGAAAGCCATTCGTGTGTGGATCAGAAGCTGTTCCAGTGTGGATCTGCAAGGCCGAACATTACTGCCAAAAGTCATGTGACATTCTAAGAAGTATCCTGTAATTCGCACTCCACAACAGCAGGTGGCGCTGTTGATTCAATCTAAGGCCGCCAACAAAGATTCAACTATGGCCACATATAACATTAATAACTTGATAGATCTTGGTCTAAAGACAGGATTTTGAAGTGAAGACGACCTCAGTCCACACACATTTATCTGCAGTAACTGAACACGACTCCTCAGATGGTGCTAAAACAAAACACACATTGCTGCTCGCTGCTTCACACTGAAAGGTTTGAAATGACAAAGTAACGGGAGGCTTTTATTGTGAAAAGTTTATAGGAAGTGATATGCGGTCATTAGCGCAAACGTTTTTAGCGGCGCTGCTCGCGCTAATTCACATGAAATCAGGTAAAGACGTGGAGATATTTAGCGCTAATTTGTTCATGTATCAGTTATAAATACTACAGGAGGTTAAAGTGTAAGCAGAAACAGCCACAGTGGGGTGTTATATGCTGCAAACAAACCGGCTTTGCAGTGACGTTTCCATGGTAAAGCCGGCCGGCACTCAATTTGGAGTGCGCACGTATTCTAATACTTACGGTAAATGCATTAATACGGCGCTGCAAGCTGACAGGGGGAGGAGCCTCTCGCAGAATGAATGTAATAAGGGAATAAAAACTTTCGTCCGACTTTGATCTTTAATTTAAAAAAATCATATTTTCAATAAGTAGTCCAAGGCGCCGAGTGCCGGCTAGCTTGACCACGGAAACGTTACTGCCGGCTGGCTTGACTGCAGTTTTGTACTGCACCTCCATCTGCACTTTACCTCCAACAGGTGAATATCACTGCTTTTACATGCCGTGCTGTGTGGTGAAAAACACTAACATCGGTTTATGTTCTTTGACTAAAAGGCTTTTGCATAGAATAAGGATGAGGTGAACTTTATTCGTCCCAAAGGGAAATTCAAGTAGTCATTGATTTATCAGAGTTACATTCTAATGGCTGTGGGTAAGAAAGATCGTCTTTCTGTCCTGCAATGAAAAGAGAGGAGCCGTCAGTAGGTAATAAAAACCATAAACCGAAGAAGTCTTTCTTTAAATTGTTCACAATAAAATTCCAGATGTTAGTGTTTTTCACCACACAGCACGGCATGTTAAAGCATTGATATTCACCTGTTGAAGATAAAGTGCAGATGGAGGTGCACAAAGCCGGTTTATTTGCAGCATATAACACCCCACTGTGGCTGTTTCTGCTTACACTTTAACCTCCTGTAGTATTTATAACTGATACATGAACAAATTAGCGCTAAATATCTCCACGTCTTTACCTGACCACCTGACCGCGAGATTTTGCGCATGACCGCATATCACTTCCTATAAACTTTTCACAATAAAAGCCTCCCATTACTTTGTTATTTCAAACCTTTCAGTGTGAAGCAGTGAGCCGCAATGTGTGTTTTGTTTTAGCACCATCTGAGGAGTCGTGTTCAGTTACTGCAGATAAATGTGTGTGGACTGAGGTCGTCTTCACTTCGTCTTCAGACCAAGATGTATCAAGTTATTAACGTTATATGTGGCCATAGTTGAATCTTTGTTGGCGGCCTTAGATTGAATCAACAGTGCCAACTGCTGTTGTGGAGTGCGAATTACAGGATACTTCTTAGAAAGTTCACTGGCATTCATGTGTGGATCAGAAGCTGTTCATATGTGGATCTGCAAGGCAGAAAATTAGTGCCAAAACTCATGTGACAGTGGTAAGATCGTGCCAAAAGTCACGTGACTTTTGGCAGTAATGTTCCACCTTGCAGATCCATACACGAGCGGCTTCTGATCCACACACGAATGGCTTTCAGTTTTTCGTAGTTGTAGAATTGTTTTTTTGTACTTGAAGGATTTTTTTGTAGTTGAAAGATTTTAGTCTGTACTTGAAGGATATTTTTTTGTACTTGAAGAAATGTTTATTTGTATGTGTAAAACATGCTGTATTTGTTTCTGATGCATGATGTATTTGTTTGATAGGTATGTTTCTTATTTGCAAAACAAAATGCATTAGTTTGTGAATGATGTTTTGTATTTGCAAACCACACTGAGTTTGTTTGTGGATCATTGGGCGTGAGTCAAACATGTTATGTGCGTTTGTGAGGTTTTGGCATGATTTTAACTCCATACGCAACTGCCCTGCCTCCCCTGATTAGCTGTGTCAGGACAGGTAGGAGACGCCCACAGGAAGCCCAGTCCACCAATCACTGCCCACCACCCACCGTGTCTTTCTAGGTCATTTAAAAGAAATGCCGCGAAAGCCTAGAGAGCTTCACTCAGGTAAAATTATGGCATCCTGCAGTTGCTCTCCACTGTCTGCAAGACCCGAAGCATGATGGGAAACACCTGGCTCTCACCTGATCTAACAGCTGATTGCTTCAGATGTTGACTCAACAAGATTAGGTTTGAGATTAACTTTTTTTTTTTATTATTTCAGAGATTTAGATGTTTTTGTCTGATTTGAGGATTTATTTTGTTAACAGAACACATGTTGTGTGACTGATAGTGAAGTTTAGTCATCAGAGACTAAATACATTCATTATAAACTCTATATAGTCTATATCAACATTGGACTGTTTTAATTATTGAAGTAGTCTACTTAGCAACACAGAGACTTGTGGTCAGTGGAATGGAAGGAGTCTTAAAATAACATCTGTACAGGTGTGAAGCCCTATCTGACTGATCTTTAATGAAAGCTGTTGTCTTGTATTTTTTTCCTCTGAAAATATTAAGCTTATAGTTAAACACAATTTATTTAGCCTATGTAGTTGAGGGGACAGGTCTGCTCTGCAGCAGCAAACTGATAGGAGACCGATTTTCATGAGAACTCATGTAAAATGGAGGTTGAATCTTGAACATAAATTACAGATCACTTGTAAGGCATTTTAATAAATCAATCTATCATAATCAAAACAATAGGAGACTGAAAACAAACTGATATATGGGTCTGATAACATTCTTAATAAATCAACATCATATCGGACAGGATGTGAGTGTGTCTGTGACCTCCTGTGCAGACTGACGGCTGCTGGAAACTGTCGAGAAACTGTCCAAGATGACCACAACTATTTGTCACTGTTGCAGCTCTTGCTCTCGTCTACTTTCCAGGCGAAGCACAGTTCATCTCAAACGAGGCCATTAGCATGTGCGTTCTGCACATGTGTAAGAGGAAATACCTCTCCATACCAGCAGGCAGCAGTAGTTGGTATTCGTAATTCAAAAAAGGAAACTGGAAGAAATTACACTAGTTAGTCTGTTAGCTTGTCAACAACACAACCACATGTCAAAAGAACAAAGGATCTGTGCACCAGCGATCTATGACACAAACAATTAGGAACTGTTTCTGCAAAAGAGCACAACAGGTAAAAAAAAAAATCATACCTCATATAACACGTTACATGTTACAGTCTCACACCCTCTTGAATGTAGCTGTTTGTTTGCTTTTCTCACTTCTGCTTCTCTTATCTCACGTGCAGGCTCCGCCATTTCTAACAGCAATTCAAAATGCTGAGTCGGTCAAAAAAAGCAAACAACAGCTGACTTGTGCCAATGGCACTGGACGCACTGCAAAAACCAGGGCAACAGTCGCTCACCAATGGCCCAACATTAACTGATGGCTGACCATCAGCTTGGTGTGTCAGAGTCTGTAGGGAAACAGTTAAGTCAGTGTGATTTTGGCTTGTCAGTCATATTTGGTTTCAGTTTTATAGTATTTAGGTCATTTAGTGTTGTCAGATCTAAACTAACATATACTAACATATATATTAATAGGATGGGGTAGATTTGGATAGGATAGATTGGATGAATAGGATAGGAACATAAAAAATGATCTAACCATTGTCTTTGTCTGAACTATCATTATTACAATCTTTATTATAGCACATGTCACATTAAATTGATTGTAAAACTGAGCCCTCATTTCCACTGACCCTCTTGGCCTGCTGTTTCTGTGAAGTGGCTTGATTATTGAAGGAGGAAACAGGTTTTTCACTCTATTGTGTGTGTTTGTTAGAGGTCAGAGGGTCATACTCTCCATGTAGCACTGGAGCCCAAAGAACGATTACCTGCCTGTGTTATCTGCTGAAATCATTTATAATAGCGTGAAATATTATGAAAGTAAGCTGCACGTGCTATAACTTTTCCTGCAATCCAGAGCTGACCTCAGTTATAGATGCATGTGTACATCCTTTGAAGCTCTTACATTTGAGCACATACAGTACATTCTGAATGTATGAATAGATATAAGTGGACTGTTATTTTATATCAACATCCTTTACTATTTATCTGATTCAAAATAGTTTTAATTGTTAATGTAAAAAGGGCTATTCATGGTTGTGATGGATGCCTTACCATATCTGCAAGGATGAAATATTCTATTTTAAGCTACAGCAACCTCAATGTTATGCATATCAGCTTTATGAGTAGTAGCTTCTCCGCCCAGAAAGGAGCCATAGATTGTATCTTTCTTCACAGTGGTAAGTCATGGATTCCATTTCTGGTGTGTTAGACATTTCTAACCGTAATAATTGCAAATGCATTGTAAGCAGTGCAAAGTGCAACGCACGCAGAGTGAAGACAGGAGACAGCAGTGTGAGCACTTCAGTCATTATTACCCTTCAGCAGTGGCATCACGGTATCGAGGGTTGGGTTTGGACATAAGAAGGGAGCATGGCAGGGTTAGGACTAGAGGAGAAAACAAAAGACTTAATCAACAGAACTCTGGATAAACTTTCATATACACTTAAGATGTACCAAAAAGATGATTTGTAGTTTTCATCCTGGAAAATGCAGTATGTTCCAAATTATGATTTATAAAACAAATAAAAACTTAAATACATGAACAAACCACATGCATGTTTGGCCACACACAACATTGTGCTACACAGATAGTAAAATACTGTCGTTAGGCAACAGCTTTGCAGTAAAGGATTTGTTTGGAGTTGCCAACAGTTTGCATTCTTTTCATTTAGTCATTTTCAAATTCCAAATGACTAACAAATAGTTATCAATTCAATATTATAGAATCAATCTTGTGGCTACAAATGTGTGCTGTAAATGAGAGACAAATTGCTGTCAGCACAGGAAGACATGAAACTGTGTAATGGGCAAACACAAGACAAGTTAACTAAGCAGCAGAAATACTGAAACAGGCAGAAATACAGTAGAGGTAAATGACAGTGAAAAAGAAAAAACACTATCAGTCATCAGTCAGATTAGCTGAGGAACAACAGCCTTCATATTTACATTGTGTAAGACAGATGGTGGTGAGACCTCATATAATCAGCAGAAAGTTAACAAAACAAACATAAAATCAGCTCAGTGAGGGAGTTACTGAGATGATTACCAATGAGGCATTGCAGTAACCCTGCACTGTAGTCACGTACACCTCCAGCTGATCAGAATCTGCTGACATACAAACACCAATCCCATTCATTACAGACAATGAGCCGTGCTTTATAATCTGACCAGCACTCAGCTCTGCTGGTAATGCTTTGCTGCTACCTGCTGCACACTGACTGGACTGACTGATTTTCCCTCATCTCCTCAAGTCCTTATTACCACACTTAGTGATCATACCTCTCATCTTGCGCATTCTGTATATCCCATATCTCAGTGTTATGTGTCTTTTGGATTCTGGGCTGTACAGCACTGTGTGGGTTTTTGCACTCCCCACTGAATCATACACAGCTGCTTGTAACCATTTATGGGATGAATGGTCTACTTCCTCTCCATTACGATTCTCTGCAAGAATACCAAATATGCAAGTAAATGCCATGTTTTCTTTCTTTAAGGTAAAAATAACACAGAGGTTTTACAAGATTGCCATCAGCAATTCATTATCAGCACAGTTGTCCAGAGGAATTCATGTGTTTGGAGACTTCAGAACCATAATTGGGAAATCTGATGTTTATGTTTTATTGATTATGGTATTTGTAAATTTCAGCCACAGTAAGTAGTTTGAAAACAAAAAATAGGGAGAAACATAATAAAGCATTGTGCATCTCAATGCAGTTACACTATTTTCACATAGTGAGAGAATAATTCCAGTTTTTACTGGCGGATAAACTTTGACTCTTAGGTTTCTGAATTCCACCATTCACTTGAGAGGCATTTTGGTTTGGAGATCTATTTAGCTTTGACACCCATTGTGACTGATAAATGTTCAGTGTGTCAGGACATTTCTTGTATTTCCTGCAGCATGAAGCACGTGCTGTCTGAGATTGTGATGGCACTGGTCCGTGTTTGCTTAGCGTGGAACATTTTACTCTCTGTCCCTTTAAACTTAAACAATTAAACTTGCCCTTTGGCTTCGGGAACAGTCTGCATGTTTTAGCTGCTCTTTTCTCTTCCCTGTCCCTGAACTATTAAACATGCAGTGTCTAGATTTTTTAAACAAAATAATGGCTGTGAAATGAGTTGGTAACATATGCAAATGCTAATATAAGAATATGTTGATGTTCTGAGCAGTAGCCTTGACGATCTGCTTCGTGCATTTAGTTGATAGAGTTTTAAATTTATGGACTTGATTTTCCATAAAGAAAAAAAATCCTTTTAGTGGTGAGATGCACAACAACAGTAGCATTATGTACAATGTGGTGGTAATGGAAATTCATTTGATAAAGATTTAGTAGTGAAAATATGATAATTACTGTAATTATCCTCACATGTGTGGCAGGTAACACTCTTTTTACTATGTTTTTCCAAACAAGCATGGCAGCACAGTCAATCTTAATACTACTATGCATGAGGATTTATGTGATTTTTGCATCTCTAAAAATATTGTTATTACATGTACTTTTATTTTTTAGTAAAAACTAGAGAATCACGATATGAATTGGTACAGTCTTTGCTTTGTTTTTAGTGCATTTATCCTGGCATTCCAAAGAACCTACAATCCCAAATTTCTACCACTATCATACTACAACATACTATCACTTGGGGACAACAAAGTTGGACAAGTTCTTCAAACAAACAAAAGTATCACCGATACGGTTACGATTAGAGGGAAAGATAACAGTCATGGTTAAGAAAAAACAAGAAAAAAAAAACAACAACATTGACTGTTGGTAGGAAACAAGGTGTGAACACAGTCTCCCGTGTCAAAACGACATCGCTCTCTGTGCCCAACCACCCACATGAACCTCCTCCCTACAACAACATCATGCTACTTCTACCATTGGTCCTGTCTCCTGACAGCAATAAAAGAACACAGTTAAAACTATAATGTGCCTATAAAAGGGGTTAGGTAAATTAACTCCATAATTCACAGATTATCCATCGGTTTGAATTATATTTTTGCCATATTTAATGACAAGCATTCTCCTTTGAATTAACCTATCATGTCTAAAACATGTCTATATTCTTTTTTTCTCTGTCAAATGTACACTATTTCATAGTTTAACAACACACTCAGCTCCGGGCTAATATACCACTTCCAATCTTTTGCAATTTGGACATCACTGCAGTAAAACAATAGATTATGAATCATTTCCATGAATTTTAAAATTATCATATTCTCTGTGTCTCATGGTTGTATATGCTTTTTTCCTCCCATCACACACATAAACACAGAGGTTGCCAGTCAAGCGTATAAAATGGGAATTGGAAGGCAGTAAAAGGAGCTATTGTTGAGTGTGCTTGAAAAGCAATGGGAAGACTTTAATTTGTTCTTTAACTTCTTGAATCTCCCTCGCTCCCTTTCTCAGCATGAGCAGGTGTGCAGACTGGGAATGGATAGATTCATTAGAAGTTCCTACAAACTTGGAGGTGGAACCCAGGGATGTAATTTGAAAGATTCGTCACAGTTTTAGTGTCTCTTTGACACCGCAGAGTAAGAATGCTCTTAGTATTCTGGGTGTTTCCATACAGCCTAGCCGCAGCACACTATGATAAGCAGGGTTGGAGAGAGTATGCTACTAGAATATTATACTCAATTACTGTTACTTCAAAGAAATTTTTCTTAAATACAAGTCAAATTGCTAAAAGCGCTTAGATAAAAGTAAAAAGTAGGTCAGTTAAAATATGCAGTAGAGTTACATTTTTTTAAAACAGGGAAGGGAGGTGAACGGTGGGTAAAGAAAAAATGCATGGTGATAATGTAATGTGATAGACCTACTGAAGTAAAGTATGCATTAATACTATAACATACATACATTTATAAAGGTAATCATACCACACTGTAGAAATACAGAAATACTAATACAAGTAATAGTGCTGTCATAATTAAAAATACAAAAGTATTAGCATCTAAATATACTTAAAGTACCTATGGTAGAAATACTCATCATGTAGAAGGTCCCATTTTAGAATAATGCATATCATATTCTTCAATTCTAATTATTGACTGACCACTTGATTAAGTACACCTTGCTACTAACTGCCTTAATTCTTAGTAGCATAGATTCAACAAGGTGCTGGAAACATTCCTCAGAGATTTTGGTCCATATTGACATGATAGCATCACACAGACTCTCCTGTTTCAACACATCCCAAAGGTGCTCTATTGGATTGAGATCTGGTGACCGTGGAGGCCATTGGAGTACAATGAACTCATCGTCATGTTCAAGAAACCAGTTTGAGATTATTTGAGCTTTGTGACATTGTGACATGGTCATAAAGGGATGGACACGATCAACAACAATACTCACATATGTTGTGGCATTTACGATGCTCCATTGGTACTAAGGGGCCCAAAGTGTGCAAAAAAATATCCCCCACACCATTACACCACCACCACCAGCCTGAATTGTTGATACAAGGCAGGATGGATCCATGCTTTCATGTTGTTTACACCAAATTCTGACCCTACCATCTGAATGTCACAGCTGAAATCGAGACTCATCAATCCAGGCAACGTTTTTCCAATCTTCTATTGTTTCATTTTGGTGAGCCCATGTAAACTGTATCTTCAGTTTCCTGTTCTTAGCTGACAGGAGTGGCACCTGGTATGGTCTTCTGCTGCTGTAGCCCATCTGCTTCAAGGTTCGATGTGTTGTTGGTTCAGAGATGGTCTTCTGCATACCTTGGTTGTAACAAGTGGTTATCTGAGTTACTGTTGCCTTTCTATCTCCTTGAACCAGTCTGGCCATTCTCCTCTGACCTCTGGCATCAACAAGGCAATTTTGCCCAGAGAACTGGCGCTCACTGGATACCCTGTCTTTATTGGACCATCCTCTGTAAACCCTAGAGATGGTTGTGTGTGAAAATCCCAGCAGATCAGCAGCTTCTGAAATACTCAGACCAGTCCGTCTGACACCAAAAACCATGTCACGTTCAAAGTAACTTAAATAACCTTTCTTTGCCATTCTCATGCTTGGTTTGAACTTCAGTAGGTTGTCTTGACCATGTTTATATGCCTAAATGCATTAAGTTGCTGCCTTGTGATTGGCTGATTAGCTATTCACATTAACGAGCACTTGAACAGGTGTACCTAATAACTAATTAAGTGGCCAGTGAGTTTATATATAGGCCTGTATATTACTTAACATACTGCAGCTTGTGAATTTTCCCCTGGGGACCAATAAAGCCTAATTTATATAAAATGTTTTGTTTTTTTTATTTACTATATTTTGTATTGTAAAAACTAAAAAGTATTTGATTCTGAGATGTCGTGGAGTAGATGCAGAAAACATATATAGGCCTACTCATCAGCTTTTAGTTAAAGTACTTAAGTACAGTACTTCAGTAAATGTAGACTAATGTTACTCATTTTCCACCGCTGCATATCCATATCATACAACAGAGGCCTTTGCGTCCAAACAAACAACACATTTTCGTTCTGAGGCACTTTGCAGCTTGTGAATAAACTAACTAAGTTACCAGTTATACAGCCCTCTTGTTCAGTTTTGTCTGACTACAATTACGCAGCCACAAACATACACAATATAGCAAAAAGAGCTACGCAGTTTTAAAAAAATGTGCAGAGCACATGCGCACACAACGCTACCTTAAAAGGCAGTGTCGATGTAATAAACAGCCGTCACAGGTAGCTTGTTGTTGCACTCACCTGTCTGAACAGCATTCTGTGAATTTAGTGCACCGAGAAGTCTTCTTCAGTCTGCTCCAGGTTAAGCCTCTCTGTCCCAGTGTAACCAGTCCTCTAAGTCTGTCCCTCCCGGTATAACAAGTCCACTCAGTCTCTCTGTCCCTCACAAAGGCCTCACGTGCCTCACTAAAGTAAGTTCCCTCAGTGAAGGCAGATATCACCGCTGTAGGATTTAGATTTGAGCTATATCCAGCATGGACCTGTCAGGTGTGTTTGATTTGGGTCACTCAGCCAGTGCAGGGTGGTGAATTATATCACTGATTACTGTAATTATGGTAGATGCAACCTTTTACTTTTTTTAAACTATGCTGAGGTGCAATAATGTGAATCATAACCATAGACTGTAAAAATAGATCAAACTCATGATGATAATTCTTCTTTACATTGCATTGTTTTACTTTTACAGAGCTACAACTGGACCCTAACTTTATCGGGCTTGTTTTACTTTTGTTTTTACTCAGTAAGATAAAGTAAATAGCATTACTTAACAGTAGTAGTGCTTGACATCATGATATGTAATACTAATATTTACCCAACATTTGAATATGGTTAAAATGTCCTTCCCAATATATTGCTAAAAAAATATAGAATTTCCATTTTGGGCTGGAAATGTAATTGTGAAAATAAATAATATTTTGCCTAAAAGCATCAGACCCCCGAGCACATTTAGCTATGGCCTTGAATATTGAGGTTAAGTATATTTAAGGATGGTAAAATTATTCAAAAAAAGTACAAATACAGTAAATGTCATTTGTTACTTCAAGCTGATACTCCCAGCCAGTCCAACCAGGTGTTTTACATTACATCAGGAAACAAGAGGTCAGAGTGTCAATGTTATACAAAGATAGTGATATTTGATAGTGTCATCTAATTTGCTAATACATGGAGTGGTCCTAGCATACATAATGCATCAAGTACAATTATACCATGAGGTAAAAAACCCAACACTCCAGAGGAAGAGAACATCAAGACAGAACTCACGTGTCTTCTTGCATCTTGGAGATGCTTTTTCTGTGCTCACTGGTAATCGTCAACATGTAAGATTTGTGTTGTCAAGTAAAATCTTACATGTGCCAACAGAGTTAGTGAATTAATCACATGTGACATGTTAGGCTCATGTGAAAATATAGCCTATGTGATATTGATGTTTTCACTTTTGATGTGTTAAACTCAAAGGAGAATTGCCACAGTTTTCTCTGTGGGAAAATGTCTGTAAAACACATGCCTATATATGAAATGACGAATTAAAACAACCCCCATTAGTTTATTTAAACAGAACATGATACTGAAATGAATACCATGTACTGTATTTGATTCTTGATCTTCATTGACAGCAGAATATTAAGTTTTTTTAATGGACTTAGATAATATTGTGAGAATTGTGAGCTAATAATAAATGCAATAAAACACAAACACATTATGTGTATTGTTGCCCCTTTACCTCAAATAAAAAGGTCAGAGGTCATGTTCAGTGAAAAGACATGTTTTGTCAAATGATGCTTCAGCAGGGTCAAAGCTGGCTGTGATGAAGGTTTAAAGGCCTGAGTCATTCACTGAAGGGCAGTCTGGCTAATCACTACACCACCATGCTGCTCCAACCTAGGAGAACAGGCATGTGTTTGTTACTTATTGTTTAGCTCTTGTTTATCTCTTGGTAGGGTAGTGTGGAAGGTTTGCTGACCAGAATTAACACCAAACTGTGTGTTAATGGCAAATAATAAGCTCAATAAGGTGGGCTGCTGGTGATTTACGCATTAGAGATTCATGGAGATCCATCCATTATAATGACGTGTGTGGAGAAACAAAAGGAAAGTGATGGAGAGGGAGTGTGTAAAACAGATGCCGTTGCCGATTAAATGTGGCTCACTTCCACACTGTGCAAAATATTCCTACATGAGAATTTATGATTAATGTACCGAGTCTGCTCCCAGTCTGCTTCCTGTGTCGTATATTGCAAATGGGCTATAAGAGATCGCAGATATATCTATAAAGCATCATAAATGATGATGCTGCCACTGGGGAAAAGCCTTTCCCTCTATATTCATAAGCCATTGTTTGCTGGCTGCTGTGATTAAACAGGCCATTATTTGATAATGGAGATATCAAATAAATGACAATTTTATGTATTGTTCCACAATACAGTATATCACAAGAAGAGTGAATATAGTGGTGTTACATGTGTGGGCATGTGTGTCCACCCATAGTAGTAAACAAAAGTCAGCGAATACGTCTATAAAAGCTTGTAAGGTATTTGCTGTACTGCTTTGCAGAACTGTGAAACTGTAGACAGGTTAAGGGCTGTGTTACTAATAAAGAGGTATGATCACTATCAAAACATTGTGATCTGTTCAGTTGAGTCAAATGTATTGGTGTATTTTACCAAGCACATTTTTCAGGTTTTATAGAACACAAATGACAAATACAGGAAAAGTACAAGGAAGGGTGTATTCACAGACTGGTTTATAGCTCCTAAAGTTTGTAAGTAAGAACAGGTGTTGTTTCATCATGAAGCCATTTTTTGTCACATAAGTGCACAGGGGTCAAGAGGCCAGAGATAGGAGTAGATTACAAAATTACATTTTCAGTGTTAGACCCCCAGAATTTCTTTTTTTCAGTATCCTGTCTCCCAATCGACTCACAGAGAATTTTGATAGTGAACCATTCTTGTAAACATTTTACCTAAAACCCTACTTTTACTCATTCTTTGTTATTGATTGGATTTTAGATGTCATCTGTTGGGGTATTTTTCCTCCCTTTATTATTAAATCTCACACAATGTTGTTATTTTCTGCTATATTTCTCTTTTAAGGCTGTTTTTATAAACATATGTATTTAATCGAGGATAGCATTAGTTCAGGCAGAACACGATGTCAAGCTCAGCTCACATCCCAGCTACATCAGCTTATCTCAACCAGCCCAATCAACTGATGGAGCAGCTGATTGATGGAAGGACGTCAGCTAATAGATCACATGATTCCCCTCTATGCAACCCATTGGCGAATCTCATTCAGGGTACCCTATTTAAACTGCTTTGGCCTACCTAATGTTGCTGCTTCCTCTGCAAGCGGCTTTGCAACCCGCCTCCACCCCAGCTCCTCCTTTTCATGTTGTGTCTGATTTATCAATGTCATTTCTGTTTTGCTTTTATGCAGGCACTGCTTAGGCCTTCCTCTCTCTGCCTCAGGCTTTCCTCATTTCTTTCCTCGTGGAAGGGCAGAGAGGTGAGGTCTCTCTGCCTTAAGGCTTTCCATGCAGGCACATGGAAGGGTAGAGGGGTGAGCTCTCTCTACCTTAAGACGTTCCATGCAGGCGCGTGGAAGAGCAGAGAGATGTGCTCTCTCTGCCTTATGCTTTCCACATAGGCGTGTGGAAGAGGCTTCCTGTGTAGGCCCCAGGAAAGGCACTTTGTCATGTTGGCCATTTGCCTGACGTGTTGAAACACTGCCTATTAACACTAATAGAGCTAATAGATGAATCTCTGTTCCTGGCCTGAATATTGAATTGAATGTGCACACAACTACCATACTACCATGCTCAAGAAATTATTCCTCTATTTTTTCTAATCTCCCCTTACCTGTATTGCACCAAAACCCCAAGAATCCAGAGATATCTTTATTTTTTTACTCTAGTAAGACTCATCTGCAGCATGTCTGGCGATTTTTTGATTTGCTTTTTGCATTGCAAACCCACAGTATATAGTATAAACACATGTGTTTTTACCTGCTCCGTTACAGGCCTACTGTTGGTCCTGCAGGACAGAGAAGGCCAAGAACAGTTCTGTGACCCAATTTTGCCTCACTTTGGCTCCCTTGTGGAATATTAAGTGAGAATGGGAGCTGAAATGACAAAGCTCAGTTTCAACAGTATGGGTGGTAGATTTTTTAGCAGATCAGTCAGAGAGAGGGAGAGAAAGTGAAATGAAAAAGAGGGAGACTGGAGATTCAGGTTCCTCCTCTCATCCCAGAAATAGCAGGCATTTGATTGCTGATGGGGCTTTTGGCCAGGCTGCTGATAAGCCATACAGTCTGGTCTTTAACTGAGTGTGAGGCTATCTAACATAATAGGACAAAATAATGGAAATGCCAGCACAAAGATAGGTATAGGGGCAGAGATAGCGGGCTGTAATGGTCTAGGAGTGCTTGTTCTGCTGTGACTTTGGGCAACCAACACCAGAAAATGTGGTCAGTGCTTTCAGCTGCCAACACTGATTTTGATTGATCATCTCTGCCTTGCAGCATAAG
Organism: Cephalopholis sonnerati; assembly: GCA_019142605.1. Lineage (NCBI taxonomy): Eukaryota > Metazoa > Chordata > Actinopteri > Perciformes > Serranidae > Cephalopholis > Cephalopholis sonnerati. The sequence continues at coordinate 4,472,164 of JAGQAX010000017.1, read as the reverse complement.
GATAGTGGTAAAAAAAATGCTATTTCAGCAGCCACTACAAAATATCCTATGGTTCAGTGCAATTCACACTCAAATACTAGGCAGGTGGGCATATTAGAGGGGCTTTGTTACTGTACCGATTTCAAAAACTTGTAACTCCACCTATACCCATCTGCAAACACCAGACAAATGCAAAATTAATGTGGTTAACATCACTATCTGATGTTTTAAATCAGATTAGTGGTAGCTTGTAATGTTAGGATGTTAGTCATCCTGGAAAATGCTGATGTCTCCACAGATGAATTGCATAATTGTATGAAGGTGATCACTCAGAGCTGAAAACTATCACTCTACAACCTTTTGCTATTGAGGCGATATTATTTAATTTTTTTTTTTCTATTAAATCATCCTGAAATGGCACAATACAAAACATTGTGCTTGATTGCAGTTTATTTTAGGTTTAATGATGAAAATGTAATGACTAGGAATTATGCAGCGTGTTGCTTTTGTGTTTATTGTAACGTTTTGTTTCATTTTTGAGCTGGGAACACACAAGTAAACACTCCCTAACCTACTGTGAAAACACATCAAACATTTAAGGAATGACTTTCACACATTACAGTCGCAAACATTACTGTCAGAATTCTGATGCAACTCTGTCTATATTTAGATTTGTCCAGATTACAGCCATAAACACGTGTGATGTATCACTTTTGACTTATCTGAGGCTCAGAAAAGAATGAATCCTCATTCTTATGCACACTGCAAGAAAACATAAGGTGACTGCCCATGACCTTCACTATCTTTATGGACTAGATTAGCTACATTTTAATGATAAAATATCAGTCAGGGGTGTTGTCATTGGCTGTGTAATAGAGATGGACGACATGACAGCTCTCCAAAAGTGAAGCAAAACATCTTGATTGCCCCCTGGTGGCTGGCTGCAGTATAGGTCATAAACTCAACCCCCTCTGTGTTAGCGGATGGGACATGGGCCAAAGTAAAAGCCAAACTAAAAGTACATGTTTAATAATCTTTTCCCAAAGATGGTTTCTGTCATTTTAGGTAGTTCTAATCATGCTGACATGTTTTTTTGGTAATTTGATTTTTATTAGCTTTTCTGATGCTATAAGAGAGGGAGTCTGATGTCATGATTGACAGCTATGTGTACCAATCTGCTCATTATCAGTGGCGATGGTCACAATTGGTCAGACTGGTGTATCGGTGGGAACTTGATACTGCTGGATTTACTATTGCGAACACTCTGGCTCCAAATAATGTCACCAGTATAAAATGGCAGCGGCTGTAGCCAGGATATTTTGGCTTAATATTTTTTTGCAGTGGGGGGTAAGTGGAGATGTGTTGTCCCTCTTTACATACAGTCGGTGGGGCCGTACACATGCCATGTCCTTAACTGCCTGGAAAACCTGAGGTCAGGCGCTGGGTGCTACTTTTATGCCTTTTTTTAACCAGCTTTAAAGAGCGTGGCGGCAGCTTGCGTCTGAGGTGGCTAAGCAACCTTAACAAGCACCATATCGTAGCGTATTTACCCGAAATCCTGATCTTCTTCCAGGCACTGTTTATAAGTGTGTGTGGGCAACTTTTCCATATTTACCACAGACTAAATATTTACGGAAGAAAGGAAAGATAACTATGTTTATCTCGGGCTGCAGCCAACGCATCCCGAAAAACAGGTGCTCGGGAACCTGTGCATGCTTCGATGTGTTTGAGTGCGCCTGCCACACATCTACACTGAAAACAATGAATTTGAGGGTGTAAAAAATGCGGCATGTGTACGGCTCCTATGAGTGTTGTTGTTATAATAATCCTGTGTTAGTAATCCAGTACAAACAAGGCTGTAGGCTTCATTTCAACACAAGGTGGGACACATATGTAACAAGAGGTTTGGGGGTCCTCCGCCAGAAAATTTTGCATCAAACACTTAAGTTCTTGCTCTCTGGTGAATTTTTAATACACCCATTTGAACACTTTCTGCATCAATTTATGGTGTAAATGTCTTTGATTTAAAAGTCCTCTGTTCCTTTCCATTATTATTTGGGCAAGGCTGTCCCCCGCATCCCCCATGAACTCTACGCCTATGAACACAAATAAATAAAGCACATCTTTCAGCAGTTAATGGACACAATAAAAGAAGGCATTGAAAATTAAATAGGTGTTTTATTTTTTTCATATACCAAAACTGTGAGTAAAGTTTAGAAACTATTTTTAATGGCAGTAACCTGAGAATGAGATTATTAAAAAAAATAAAAGAAAACATAATAATTGCCATCATTTAACCTCCTGAGTGGGCCTACAGTTATATTATTATTCAACTATTTAACTGTTACTCTTTTTCTTCTTATCGCTATCTCAGCTTGTCGTTAATTGATATTCCACCCAAAGTCAATAATTAATATTTGAAATGTGGCTTTACAAAGTGTGACACTTCTATCTTCACTGACACCAGTAGCTTGCTAAACAGGACCTCTATGTCACCTTCCTTAAAGCTGGAGTGCATTTTGCCATTGTTGGGTGGAGTGCACTTGATCAAATTTGATTTATTTTATACCATTTACGCAGCTGTCTCCTTTTGACTCACTCTCATTTTGGCTGTAGTTCCTATTATCCTTCCATCTAAAACTCTTTATCTCCCTGTCTGTTTTCCCTCTATGTTGACAAAGAAAAAATTAAAGCATCAGTTACCCTCGTATAGTACAACATGTTGGGATACAAAAGGTTTCATTCTCTCTGGTGAATAGAGACAGGAGATAGGAACAGGGCAGCCTTCCCAGTAGATGAAGTAAAGAGCAAAATGTTTGCATAATTTTAATTAAACTGATAACTCTGTCGTGGAACCCGGTTTTATCAGAAAGAAGGGTGCAGATGCAAAATAACCTGACAACAAAAAAGTGATTATGGGTTTGTCTTATCGCAAGCCATGTTCACTGCACACAGTAATTGTATTTTATGATTTTGTGCCCGCTGCACAATTCATAATTCCCCCTTTCCAATGATGGCTTATGTTTCCTAGTAGTGCTTCGAAACGCCCCACCAAGAACACTTTGGATTAGAGCAATATTGCCGCTGAGACAATTGTGACAAACTCATAGCACATCGGGCACACACTCAGTCACAGCTACACACTCTCATTCACTCACTCACTCCCTCTGCCAGACATGGGTGTCAGCCAAACAGTGCTATTTGCTGGAGCAGGACTGGCACTTCTCCAGACCATGGGGGTAGCAGGCTTGGCAACGCAGATCACTGATGGACTCATTGAAGCGGTTCGCCAGCATGGACAGCTTGCTACCGTGACACAGAGAGCAGGGAGCGCAGCCCGAACCGCCACAGTGTTGGCAGCTGTCGGCCTCCTGGAGACAGAAGAAACACATTAGAGGAGAGGTGAGGAGGAGAAAGAGGAGGTGAAAGAGAGGAGCTGTAAGGTTAGGCAAAGGGTAAGAAAGGGGGAGGAGGCTGGAGTGGGTGAGGAAGACAAGAAACATATGGATACAGAACTGGAAAGAGAAGTTGGAAGGGAAGATTTGTCGGCCATATATTTTGCTGTCTATGATATATTTAAATGTTGTGTCAATGCATTAATCATCTACAATAAACCACCATTTTACATCATAACATAGTACACGTTTTTACACTGCACCTGTTTCAAAGCTGATTAACTTGCAACACCTTTAGCCAGTTCATGAACAGTGACAATTACCACAGCTATTGAGTTTAACTGGCTGGCCTGCTGGCAGACACTACACAATGGTAATGACATGGAGGATTTTTCCACTATTATTTACAATTAAACACCTTTGGTAAGTAGCTGTGTTGCGGGATAATGTACAGCCAGCTGGTCATTTATACAGCCAGCTGGTCATTGCAACAAAATTTACAATAAAGAGCAGCTGCCTGTAGAGTAATGATGACACGAGGGGTGGATACTAACAGTAGATGTAAATCTTTACAAACTACTGGATGTTCTAAATCAGCAGGAAATTGTGTTTTTTTTAACTTTCCATAGAGAGGCCTGTGTATTATTCTGAGTAACCAGCATGTTGCTGTTGAGGTTTCGAGTGTATTAAAATATACACATATAAGTGCTTTTTATAAGCTTTGCAAGGCATGCTAGAGTGCTTCAGAAGAAGATTGAGTATGGATAATGTTTTTGTTAAGATTACTGGTTACACTTTGAATAAGGTAATAAGTAACCATTGGACAATCACTGGTGTAAAAGCCTACCCAACATCCCTGCCCTACAAGTAAATGTTTGCAGCTGACATACACCACAAACTCTCACCAAAGTTCACTGCACACAAGATTTTTCTTTTAATGCAAGTTGATGCTTTGTGTCAGAATTCCAGAGCATGTTAGTTTAAGCTGCACATTGTGTTTAATAATATATTCATGCATTGCATTTGTGATGATCAACTGTTGTAGCCATAGTGAAATATCTACCTAGTCACCACAAACAATGTTGGCATTAAATGTTTTTGCAAATCACAGATGCTTTACATTTGCATGTTTTTATGTAGCAGATACAATGAAACTTTACAGGTCAACAATGATGTGGTTAACCTGTGGTTAGATTTAGGTACAAAAACCTCTTGGTTATGGTAAGGAACAGATTATGTTTTCGCAAGCCTGGTCTCACTCTGAAGTAATCAAAATCAGTCGCTTGGGCATACCTTGCAACGTCAGAAACCAACAAAAAAAAGGCGTTCTGTAATGTAGGCATGATACGCAGCTGGTTGCCGTTATAGTTTAACAGTGCCTGGCAGCATCAGGGGGAAACACAGCAGGACAAGGACAACAGTTAAAGTGGCTGGAGTCCGAGTGAGGCAGATGGAAGGGGTGGTAGGTGAGTCCAACAAACACCGACCTTCACCAGAGAGAGTTTTGTTGGCATCCCATAAGATTTTAAAGCCAAACCATGTACTTTCTTCCTAAGCCGTTAAACTATAACGGCAACCATCATGCCGACTTTAAAGGATGCCCTTTTTCAATGGTTTTAGACACTGCAAGTCACTGCCCATGCATTGGATTTCGACGACTTCGGAGTGAGATCTTGCTCGATTTTGGGAAAGAAATCCTGGCAGGAAAAGCAGTGATGTCTGAAGAAAATGCTATTGCTCTCCATGGTACTAGCTGGACAAACACTGACAGGTTGTTACAAAACACTACATTTGGAGGCTAAAAACCTGCTGGAAAAAACACTGACATGTCATGACAAAATACCTATGTTTAAAGCTTGAAAAGCTGATGGAAAAACACAGACAGGTTTCTATAAAACACCCATATTTGGAGCAAAAATGCTGCTAGACATATTACAAAATCACAACTATTATTATTATTTTTTTTACAAATGTAACATATTCGTGGTTTGCAGCAACATACGCTTGCAACATTTTCATCTGGCAAAAGGGCTGAAGTCCAGATTGATCAAACTGTTACAAAATTGCACATACAATGTATAAACCTAAGTCTCTGTTAGAAATTAAAGAAAGAAGAACAGACAGTGAAAAATTAACTACCTCAGAGTTTGGCCAACAAAGGCAAAGATGACAAAGAAAAGAAAGTAACAAAGAGCGGTGAGATTGCCAAATAATGAAAAAAAAGAAAGCTGAGAATGAACTTTTTTTTCTGGAGGCAGGGAAAATGAGAAAATAACGAGAGAGGTGAGAAAAGAATGGAGGGAGTGAAGGGAAGAGAACAGTAATCAGCCAAGGAGGTGATAGGGAGGGGATAATAGCAAGCTGGGTATCCTTGCAGGCTGGCAAGTGGCAGGCAAATGCTGCAAGGGCAGAGTAAAACTGTGGACTCATCAGTATGTGTTCACAGTTGACAGATAACACTAGGACAATGGGGTGGTGGTTGTTGCAGCAGCAGGAGGGGGGCACAAGAAAAGAAAAGAGAAGGGGCACAAATAAGGTGGCAGTTACAAGGAAACACAAGGGGGACTGTGGGATGAGAATAAACACCCCTCTGTGAACAGTTTCAAATTACAACAATATGGCTGCACAGACGATCTTGCAGTTATGCTCTTGAAAGCACAGATAAAGTGAAAAAAAAAGATGGCTGAAGACATATGCAGAGGGAAGGACATGGTGAGATAGAGAATACCAAGAAAAATAAGCAGGGTGATAAAAACCCTACCACACCAGTGAGAATAATTTGGCCAAGGATCATTACCTTGGTCACTGAGTCGATGATCTGTTTCTCCTCCTTCTCCTCCTCTTCCTGTGTACAGAGAGCTTTAGCCCTCCTCCTGCTGCCCCTCTCCCTGGCCTTTGGGTATCCCTCAAAGTCCAGAGGAGGCACTGTGTGGTGCTGTAACGCTTCAGGCTTCCTTGGTGGTGCTCTGATGATGCGCAGGTTGCTGGTGTAGATGATGATCTTGCCAAAGTCCAACACTGAGGACTGAAGGAAAATAATCCTTTATCAGTAAATATTAACAACAGCTGGTGCATCCTATGATTAAGTATTTTACTTAGCTTTGACAATAGTTACAGTAATTCCCAGATTAATATCCTGAAACTCTGAGAGAGCCTGCCCACATTTAGCTGTGGCCTTGATGTGCAGGTGAGAAGAGGTTTTGAGTCTTGGTGTCACACTCCAAAACATGCTCTCTAGCTGTGATCTGGTCTGTGTGGGCTTCGGGTGGATGAGAAATTAGAAACTGCATTAATTCATCTTTTTAACACAGATTTCTGCCTGTTTGATGATCTAGATTCTGGAGAAAACTCCAGATATCATGATATTTGATACTAGCAAAGAACAGGATTAACTGATATTTTAAAGTTCATTTATAGGCACAAAATAAACCCCTAAAAAGTAATCTCTGTCGAAAATCAAAATTCAAAAGTTTTGTCCATTAAAAAAATACCCTTATGCCTAAAGATGACTTAGATGTTACTTTACACCTTTGCTTTATTCAGTATTCGCAAATCTATGAATCTGCAATTTGGTCACCTCCTTGATGTCCGCCCACTACTCTGCCACTTGCCCGCAGCTCAAGCATACCTGCTCACCTTCGAGTCTGCTTATCGCGCTCTACAACATAGATGTAACGTAAAGGAAATAAAAAACATAAGCGTTCCGCTCAACCACATTATCAAACAGCTAACAATGGCCCCGTTTCTACCGAACGGTACAATACTGTACAGTTCAGTACTCTTTTTTTACCATTTCCACTGTGAAAAGTTGTGGATGGTACCAATGGAACAGTTTCGTACGGTCCCTATTTTTTGTAACCCTTCTGTTGGGGTATCTAGCACCCAGATCCAGTACTAAAAGGTGGAGCTGTGAACACTGCAGTCTGTTTACTGGTCAATAGCGGACGGTCACTCTAGTGCTGGGCGGTATACCGGTTAATACCGAATACCGGTGTTTTTTTTGTTTATGATATGAATTTTTCATATACCGCAATACCGGTGAGTATGTAGCGTACACAACGTTGGGAACGCCGAGCGGCGGAACGTAGCGCCGCGGGACACTGTTTGGGAGGGGACTGTTTTGCAGGTGCACTAAGCAAGGTGATGTGACGGCACAGCGGTGAGCTGTTGAGTTAAGAATGTGGATAAAAACAGTGAAAGCTCCGAAACTAAAGTTACAGAACGAGTAGAAAATGACACAGAAGAACTTGTATACCGAAACAAGGAGCCGTGTCTGTTGTTTGGAAGTTCTTCGGCTTTACAAAACTCGCCGTCGATCAAACAACAGTTATCTTAAAATGTCGGGCTAAAGTTGTAGCCGCAGGAGGCAACACAGCAATATGCTTCATCACCTCAGGCACAAACATGTCCTGGAATATCAAGAATGCATGAAACTAAGATCTGCGTCCTCCACGTCTGCAGGTAACGTTGGCAGTGGCACTGCAAGAGAAAAGACAAGTCAGATGTCACTCAGAGACGCGTTTGTATTGATTCCTTCACTTCATTAGAATCATAAGGGTGTACTACGAGGCGAGATTAACGGGTTAGCGAGGTATGTCGAGTCTAAAGCCAGAGATTTCAGTGTCACGAAGGTGGCTCTCTTTTAACCTGGCTAGATCACCATGGTAACTTATGCTTAGCTCATAACCTGGCCCCGACCAGGTTATATTCAGAGTTTAATCTTAAAATCAGCTATAAAAGCGCCGCTGTTTCACAATTTAGCGCGTTTGGAGCTGGCGTAACCTTTACTTTGAAAGTCCAGTGGAGCTGGATCAGAACCGAGCATTTGTACAGAGGGAGAGATCGCACTGATCCGCTGGTGTTTACTTTCTCTCTGAGCGTCTCCGCCTACAGATGTTCAGCTGAGGGAATACGCCACTCACTGTTGAGCCGAGCGTCAGGAGGACGCTGAAACAAGCATTACAGATAATCAGATAGCTAATCAGTAAAGTTAATCATTTCACTTTGATGTGGCCATGAATAAATGAATTTCAGTGTTTGGCCGGGTATATGGCAGTGTTGCCAAAACACAAATCTTGAATAGGTCTATGCTATTTTCACAGTTACAAAGGTCTTTGTTGTCATTGTACAGAGACAATAGGCTATGAGATTTACTTGTACAGCACCTAAAAAGTTCACTGTATATTCATACGCACACCCAGCCTCACTTTCAATAAAACACACTCATTCTATAATTGATCAGTAAAATATATGAAAACAACATAAAACACAATTTAAAAATGACAGTTGTTGCTCTAGTTTATTTTGTTTCAATGGATAAAGCTTCGTATTTCAAAGTACCGCAATGTTCAGCTGTCAGAAATTAAAATCAGCCTCCTCTCTTTACTTATTATTAATTATCATATTTGCAGCAACAGTGTTGCTTTTGGCTGTGATCACGCTTTTTTAAATCGCTCATACTCTCTCCATTAAAACAACCTGCTCCTCTTGGCTGAAATCAGCGACCATGTGCGGAAGTAGAATCATATGACGCCAAACACCTCTTTCTATGTGAACGCACAGGAGCACAAAGCTGAGAGCCGGACTTGACAAACCAAGTTGATAACCACCCTCGTGATACCGTTTAACTCTGTTTAGGGGCTTTAGGTTTTGTTAAGCCAGAACATGAACACAAAGCATGGCTGTGTTGAGCCTCCTTCGTAGTACAGACCTCATGAGTGCCACCTCTTTATAAACATCATTATTTTGTAGGGCCATGCAAACCTGTATCAATACTAGTGTGGCCATTAATGTTTTTCTACAATATTCACTCCTCATGGCAGTAAAATAGGCCATTCCAAGCCAATTTACTGCAATAATTCCTCTCTAAATCGTTAAAAAATGTGGTTAATACCCAGTTGTGCATGAAAAAAAAATACCGTGATATACCGTGATACCGATATAAGTTTGAAAAATACCGTGATATAAATATTTGGTCATACCGCCCAGCACTAGGTCACTCTGCTCAGGGCTGAGTTGTGGCTGGTTTTGTAACCACTATTCATACCGTGGAGAGTTTTACATATCTTAGTAAACTGTAACTATAAAATGAAAGGATGTTTTGCTGGCTCTTGCAGCAGCTGGAGTCTGAGGAAAAATAAGTTAATTCACTGGGCAAACTGCCAGCAAATTTTAAGGTGAAACGTTTATTTATAATGCAACTTTAAGCACAAGCTGATGATGTGAGTTATCATCCATCCATCCATTTTCGAGCAAAGCACCCCAGACATCCCTCTCCCCGGCAACGCTTTCCAGCTCTTCCTGGGGGACCCCAAGGCGTTCCCAGGCCAGATGAGATATGTAATCCCTCCAGTGTGTTCTGGGTCTGCCCCTACCAGTGGGACGTGCCTGGAACACCTCCCGCGGGAGGCGCCCAGGAGGCATCCTGATCAGATGCCCGAACCACCTCAATTGACCCCTTTCGATGCGAAGGAGCAGCGGCTCTACTCCGAGCTCCCTCCGGATGTCCGAGCTCCTTACCCTATCTCTAAGGCTGAGCCCAGCCACCCCACGGAGAAAACTCATTTCGGCCGCTTGTATCCGCAATCTCATTCTTTCGGTCACAATCCAGAGCTCGTGGTCATAGGTGAGGGTTGGGACGTAGATGGACCAGTAAATCGAGAGCTTCGCCTTCCGGCTCAGCTCCTTCTTCACCACAACAGCCCGGCACAGCGCCCGCATCACTGCAGAAGCCGCCCCAAACCGCCGATCCATCTCACGCTCCATTCTACCCTCACTCGTGAACAAGACCCCGAGATACTTGAACTCCCTCGCTTGGGGCAGTAACTCTCCCCCAACCCGGAGGGGACAATCCACCTGCTTCCGGCAGAGAACCATGGCCTCAGATTTGGAGGTGCTGACTCTCATCCTGACCGCTTCACACTCAGCCGCAAACTGCTCCAGTGCGTGCTGGAGGTCACAGTGTGATGAAGCCAACAGAACCACATCATCTGCGAAAAGCAGAGATGCAATTCTGAGGTCACCAAACCGGACCCCCCCCCCCCCCGACTGCGCCTCGAGATCCTGTCCATGAAAGTCACAAACAGGATCGGTGACAAGGGACAGCCTTGGCGGAGGCCCACACCCACCGAGAACGTGCTGGATTTTACACCAAGTATGCGGACACAGCTCTCACTTTGGTCATACAGGGACCGGATGGCTCGTAGCAGCCAGCCCGGTACCCCATACTCCCGCAGTACCCCCCACAAGACCCCCCGAGGAACGTGGTCGTAAGCCTTCTCCAAGTCCACAAAGCACATGTAGACTGGATGGGCAAACTCCCACGACCCCTCCAGCAGCCTCGCAAGGGTAAAGAGCTGGTCCACTGTTCCACGGCCAGGACGGAATCCGCATTGCTCCTCCTGAATCAAAAGTTCGACAATCGGTCGGAGCCTCCTTTCCAGCATCCTTGAGTAAACTTTACCCGGGAGGCTGAGCAGTGTGATACCCCGATAATTGGAGCACACCCTCCGGTCCCCTTTTTTGAAGATCGGGACCACCACCCCGGTCTGCCACTCTACAGGCACCGTACCTGACCTCCACGCAACACTGAAAAGGCGTGTCAACCAAGACAGCCCAACAATGTCCAGAGCCTTCAGCATCTCCGGGCGAATCTCATCCACACCCGGCGCCTTGCCGCTGGGGAGCTTTTTAACTACCTCAGCGACCTCTGCCAGGGAAATGGGCGAGAATTCCCCAGAGTCTTCAGGCTCTGCCTCGTTCACAGTGGACGTGATGGCCGGGTTTAGGAGGTCCTCAAAGTGCTCCTTCCACCGCTCAACGATGTTCCCAGTTCGGGTCAGCAGTTCTCTGTCTCTGCTGAGCACAGCCTGAGACAAGCCCTGCTTTCCTTTCCTGATACGTCTAACGGTCTGCCAGAACTTCCTTGAGGCCAACTGAAAGTCCTTCTCCATAGCCTCCCCGAACTCCTCCCACACCCGGGTTTTTGCCTCAGCGACCGCCACAGCTGCAGCCCTTCTGGCCAACCGGTACCTGTCTGCTGCTTCAGGAGACCCTCGGGCCAGCCAGACCCGAAAGGCCTCCTTCTTCAGCCTGACAGCCTCCTTCACCGCTGGTGTCCACCCCCTCCCCCGGGATGCGCGAGAAATTCTTCCGGAGGTGCAAGTTGAAGACCCTACGGACAGGGGCCTCAGCCAGACGTTCCCAGTTCACCCTCACTACACGTTTGGGTTTCCCAGGTCTGTCCGGCAGCCTCCCCCGCCATCTGATCCAACTCACCACCAGGTGGTGATCAGTGGACAGCTCTGCTCCTCTCTTCACCCGAGTGTCCAAGACACACGGCCGCAGATCTGAAAAGAGTCGATCATCGATCTTTGGCCTAAGGTGTTCTGGTACCAGGTACACTTATGTACCTCCCTGTGCTCAAACATGGTGTTTGTTATGGCCAGTCCATGACTAGCACAGAAGTCCAATAACAAAACACCACTCGGGTTCAGATCAGGCAGGCCGTTCCTCCCAATCACTCCCCTCCAGGTTTCTCCGTCATTGCCCACGTGAGCGTTGAAGTCCCCCAGGAGAACCAAGGAGTCCCCAGCCGGCACCCCTTTCAGGACACCGCCAAGAGACTCCAAAAAGGCCGGGTACTCCGTACTGCTGTTCGGTGCGTAAGCACAAACAACAGTCAGAGACCTACTCCCTGCAACCCGCAGTCGCACAGAGGCGACCCTTTCGTTCTCCGGGGAGAACTCCAACACGGTGGTACTCAGCCGGGGGCTTGTGAGTGATAGCCTGGTTTCCTGTCTGATACCCCGCCAATCCTATTGCAAACTGACAGAATTGGTTCCTTCGATCTGTGACATATGAAAAACTGGCTGTCCAAATCTGGCTGTCAAATTGGTCAAGAGTTGAAACGTATATCATGGGTAATTTGAATTTTTAGGTTACATTTATGTCATGATGTAGGCCATTCTGGCATAGTGGGCAGCTTAAAATACTAAAACACCTTTTAACCACAAGTGTCATTGCAAAGCCAGAGTTGTGGCTGTGGCAAATTCAAAATGCTTCGTCGCTGTAATTGAGAAAAGTAAAGAAAATGTAAGCTTCATGATCGGAGGTTTCTTGCCAACATGGACCTTGGGAGTCATATTTAACTTTAAATTTTATAGAGGAAACAGATATATTTTAGCACAGTTTGTTCATCTTCTACACTGACAGTTTAACTTTCAGAGTTTAATGCCGATCCAAGCCACAGAAGTGAGTCAATATTGTCAATGAGGAAAGTGAATCAGAAAAATTTATGTTTTAGGGAAAAATGAACAGATCCATATCAGCAGGGCTGAACCGTTGATAGCTAATGACTCAGTGATTACTTTGCTAATCCCTGACATTTCTGACTTTCCAAACTCACTTTCTGGCCCATTTTGGAACTTTTTAACATGATGGGTTGCATTTTAAAAAGATTCACAATTCAAAATCAGAGACAGAGCTTCTTTTTTTCCCAGTAAAACTCCGTTATTATATACAAAACAGACAGAGAATGCATTGAAGTCATACACGGACTAACTCATTAGATCTTCTACAGTAGGGGTGCTCCTCTAGGACCACCACGCAATCCTTTCAATAATGCCCCAAAAGGATAAACCAAATCCAGATTGCTGTTTTCTGCTGATAAATGTGATAAATACAGGCCTTGGTCACCAGAGCCAAGCTTGCCTTTGTTTAGAGGATAAAAGAATGAAACTGACACTAAGCCAGCAGGCGATGTAGCTGACCTCCCTCTCAGCCTGCTGCACTAATGAAGCCACTGCCACAGTTACAGTGGCTTATTCCTTTCAGATGAATAATTTTGTAGCCGTTGTTCTGCTTTAATTGTTGTACAATTTTCACGTAACAGCATGCAGTAGGTGCTTTAATTGCCCATGGTTTCTATTTTAAGTCTGGATTGCTTGTTCTGTTCTAAAGATGTATGAATTAATTATTAAATTACTTTGTGTTGGCTGGTAATTGTGTATGTGTTTATGTTGGCGTGTGTGTTTGCTTTTCAGCATATGTAGACCTGCAATACTCTGTGGGGTTTGAAAAATAAATAACAACTCTTCCAAGGAGCTGCAAAACTTTCTTGTTATACTTCCCTCTATGTAAGTATATACAAAGAGATGTTTCATAGTGATCATGCTCCAAAATTAGGAGCCATACAAAGGGTGTCAGAAACACTAAATATTATCCTTTTAACATATTACTGGCTTTCTGTGTAAGTGTTGTTTGAAATTGCAGACAATAATTCTATAAGCATAACATCCATATTTAGGTATAAATGCTGAACGGGCAACGTTTCAGGTGCTACATTACAATCTCCATTACCAAACTGTTGTTTCTTAAGATCGCATTGGAGTAAACTGTTGCTATGATGGACATTTTAATTAACATTCAGCAAAGTCTTATTATTTTTTGATTACAGTTCATTTAAACTGTGCTGGCGAATAAATCAAGACAATTAAGATAGGTCTCCGTACTTGACATTCAGACAGACAAAACTGCCACCACAAGTGGGAAATCTAATCTAAGTTGATCTTGATTAATATCAGAATTTAGCAAAATCAAAATGAGTTGCATTGCTTACTTTGGCATCTTCCTCTGCCTCCTCAGTCTGGGCTTCAACAGGCTTGTAGCTCCCCATTCCTCTGTACACGTTTATTCTCTGGGCAATGAGCCCTGTTGGTGGATAGACACCTGCGTACAGAGGAAAACATGTTGTCAGGATGGAGAGAGAACTTGTACCAGAGATTTAAGATGTTCAGGTTCAAGTGAAGGGATTATATGCAAAAAGAGACAAATGCCTCTCTCGTAAAAAATGAACTGAGAGTTGTAATTAACACTTTACATAGTGCTGTTTTCAGATCAAAAATATGTTTTGGGTGCCAAACCCAATAATGCCAATGGGAAACTGGGCCAAAGTTCACATTTTGTGACGGATACTGCTAAGCGCCACTGTTGTTTTTTTTAATGGAAAGAATTAAATATATTGAGCGGATCAGCGGAGCATGTTTAGACCATGATACAAAGATGGCATTGCCAGCATCTGTAGCAACTGGAGTCCAAAGTTTTCGGGGTAAAACCTGCTGGATTTTGTCAATATAAGTATGAATGATTTTGATGAAACAGAAAAGGCTGTTGTTTTATTGCCATTTGGACACAAAAAGAAGAGGAAACTGGATGAGTATGCTCGTAGCGTAGCAAAAAAAGCATGGCATCGTGGAGAAGTACCCACCGCTGCTTGCTTAGGTAAAGTTGGCAAGAGATTGACAGATTCGCTGTTTGCGGTTCAATAAATCATCGCTGAAACATCTTTGAGACACATATCACGGCCCTATGCAACCTTAGTAACACAGCTACTACAACCCCATTTTCATGCAGACGAACGATCTTTCGTGATCGGTGGATGGCATTGCTTCATATGTGCAGCCAGGTAGTGAATGCGATCTTAGGAACCGCAAATTGCAAAGCGGAAAATGGCTACATTGATAACAGTCAATAACTTTGCTTTTACCAAATGAAAGGCCACCAAACTTAAGTCACACACTCATGACCGCCCCCCAGTTACTACGCCACTCTCGTGGGCATGGACCCAGAGGCAGTATGTTATCAAATGATGTCAGTATGTTTTGCATGTTTGTAAAAGGGGTGGTTCGCTTGTTTACAGGGGAAAATATCTTCTGAATATTGCAATATACACAGAAATGTTATCCCCTTTGTTGGAAATAAATTCCAGTAATTTAATGGGTATCAACCCCATTCAATATGGTGCCACCAAAAATGCTTATTTCCAATTAAAGTCAATAGGTCCTCCATTCTTGTGTGTAGGAACACCATATTCACATCATACATGAATGGATGGTCCACGGTACTACTACAACCTCTACATTTAGATATATTTACTTCGTGTAATTTTAGCAAATTTTTATTTCCAATAAAAATCAATTGCTCCAGCACCCATACGTGTAGTGTCACCAAATTGACTGCATGCATGACTGGTAAGTCCATGGTCCCACTACAAACAATAGTTTTAACTTTACATATTTTTAACAAGTTTTTGTTTTAAATAAGATTTAATAGCTCCACCACTCTTGCGTGTGGTGACACCAAACTCACATCAGTGAGTGCGGTCTATCCATGGTCCTACTACAACCATTAGTTACAGGAAATTTGACTTAACATATTTTTGGCAAATTTTTTATTTCCAATAAAAATCAATAGCACCACCATTCTGGCATGTAGTGACACCAGATTCAATTCAAGCATGACTGGTCTGTCCATTGTTCTACTACAATCACTACATTAAGAAATTTTTACTTCGCAAACTTTTAGCAATTTTTTATTTCCAAAAACAGGCAATAGCTCTACCATTCTTGTGTGTAGTGACACCAAACTCACATCGTGCATGTATGGTCTGTCCCTAGTCCTAATACAACCATTAGTTTCAGGAAATTTGACTAGACGTATGTTTGGGAAAATTTTCATTTCTGAAAAAATTCAATAGCTCTACCATTCTTGCATGTAATGACACCAAACTCACATCATGCATGTATGGTCTGTCCCTAGTCATACTACAACCATTAGTGTCAGGAAATGTAACCTTACGTATATTTGGGCAAATTTTTATTTATGGAAAAAAAAAAAAAAAAAATCAATAGCACCCCCATTCTGGCATGTAGTGACACCAGATTTGCTTCATGCATGGAAGGTCTATCCATGGTCCTAACATGGTACAAACATTAGTTTTGGAAAATTTGACTTTCCATATTTTTAGCAAACTTTCATATCCAATAAAAATCAATAGCACCACCATTCTGGCATGTAGTGACACCAGATTCAATTCAAGCATGACTAGTCGGTCCATTGTTCTACTACAATCACTATATTAGTAGTATGATCAGCAGGAGACCATTAACGTGTGAAGTGATTTTGGGGAGACTACACTGCATAGTATGGAAACTATTGAAAAATGTTCCTAATAAAAATTCAGCAAAATTATGACAAAGCAAATTTCTCCAAACTGAGTGTTGTAGTATGATCAGCAGGAGACCATTAATGTGTGAAGTTATTTTGGGGAGACTGCACTACATAGTATGGAAACTATTGAAAAATGTTTCTAATAAAAATTCAGCAAAATTATGACAAAGCAAATTCCTCCAAACTGAGTGTTGTAGTATGATCAGCAGGAGACCATTAACGTGTGAAGTGATTTTGGGGCAACTGCACTGCACAGTATGAAAACTATTGAAACATGTCCCTAATAAAAATTTAGCATAATTATGACAAAGCATATTCCTCCAAACTGAGTGTTGTAGTATGATCAGCAGGAGTCCATTCATGTGTGAAGTGACTTTTGGTAGACTACTCTACATAGTATGGAAACTATTGAAAAATATTGCTAATAAAAATTCAGCAAAATTATAAGAAAGCATATTCCTCCAAAGTGAGTGTTGTAGTATGATCAGCAGGAGACCATTAACGTGTGGCGTGATTTTGGGGAGACTACACTGCATTGTATTGAAACTATTGAAAAATGTACCTAATAAAAATTCAGCAAAATGATGACAAAGCATATTCCTCCAAACTGACTGTTGTAGGATGATCAGCAGTTGACCATTAATATGTGAAGTGATTTTGGGGACACTGCACTGCATAGTATTGCCATTATTGAATAATTTTGTTACAACTCTTTTCGGTGTTGCACTTTGTAGACGGTCCCTACGCACTCAGTTCACAGTCCGTTATGCATAGAGATTAATGTTACCGGCCGAGCTCAAAAGACGGCTTGTTCTGATGAATTTTACGTTGTAGCTTGTTTTCTACCTTACCAAGGTAAGAGCATAGTGTCATATGTGCTTCAACAACATCTCGTTTATGAGTTATTGACCTGCGAAGTCCTAATCTGTGAATATGTGTCCAACTTTACCGAAGCCCTTTACTTGTACTCATAATACAGCAAATGTATGACATGCAGCTAAATTGTTTGCTATATTTCTTAAATATTCATATGCTTGTGTGAATGTTTGGAAGTTGTGAAAGGTTGTGAGACAACAGCCTATAATGACCAATCATTAGGTGTGTGTACATTAATGAAGTTAATTTCTTAACTTAGGTTCGGGAGCAGGGCCACACCTCAACCACTCTCCTGATTACCTGTCAGGTCTACTTACACCTGAGTCAACCCATCCTGCTCCGTTTGTCTCAGATTTCTCGAGAACAGACCGCGCTTCACGTCTGAGTGTATTATCAAACTTTACAACGCCGAAACTTAAGTTTTAAAAGAATGATGGATTCTTAATGAAGAATCAACCCACCTGATTCAGAAGACGATTCGTATGATGATCTGTTCCATACCGTTTATCCTCCAGCCATGACAGAATAAGCAGACTACAGCCAAGCCTCTCAGCAGAGCCGCCTGCGCTCAGTGATAACCGTGCCAAGGTCAAGCCGGCGTCTCTAGCCAGTGTCGCCAAACTCTCCAACTCCTGATCCTCTCCTCCTTCCACGAGGGCCAAATATAGCAACCAACAGAGACGAAGGAGCTGGCTCCAACGCCGAAAACATGAGCAATCTTCCTCTGGTACAGCCCCCGGCTATCCACCACGGCGCACTTGCGGCACGCACTCCTCTCCTCTTCACACAGCCGTCTCCACGTCCACAAACACGAGCAAATTCCTGAAGGCAAAAGGCATTCCCTTCCACCGTAATGACAACAAAGCAACTTTGTTCAAGTTTTACACAGCTTCCTTCAGAACTCCGGCCGCCGCACCAGAGCCAATCACCGCCAGTGTCATCTCAAATGATGTCACCAGGCTTCTGCTGCCTCCAGGGCCACAACCTGCATCATCAGCACCCCCTTAGTGGGGCCAGGTTGTATTCCCCATGTGCCTGCTCCCTCTGTGTCTGACTTTTCTGAAATAATCTCAACTTTCTTCTCATCCCTGTGTTCATAGGCTTCATAAAATCCCTGTGAACATATATTCTTTCATTCCATCATCCCTTCCTTTACCCTTCCTTCAGCCACATATAATAACACGGCTCCTTCTCCTTCCTTTTCCATAATAGCCAACACCGCAGCACAAGAGCCACATCCAGAAATTCAAGGGGCCCCACCACAGGATAATCAAGTTGGCAACTCTCAGCTGTCTCCTCCATTTCCAACTGGTCTATCCTTTCATCCCTCAACCCCTCATCCCTTAATCCCTCACCCCTTCATCCCTCATCCATTCAACCCTCGACCCTCAACCCTTCATCCCTCATCCCTCATCCCTTTATCCCTCATCCCTTCATCTATTCGATCCTTGACCTTCATCCCTCATCCCTTAATCCCTCAACCCTTCATCCCTCATCCATTCATCCCTCAACCCTTCATCCCTCAACCCCTCATCCCTTCATCCCTCATCCATTTAACCCTCGACCCTCAACCCTTCATCCCGCATCCCTTCGTCCCTCATCCAATCAACGCTTCATCCCTCATCCCTTTATCCCTCATCCATTCGACCCTTATCCCCTCATCCCTCGACCCCTCATCCCCTCACCCCTCATCGATTCAACCCTCAACCTCTCATCCCTCAACCCTTCATCCCTTCATCCCTCCTCTATTCGACCCTCAATCCTCCATCCCTCATCCCTTCATCCCTCATCTATTTGACCCTAAACCCTCCATCCCTCAACCCTTCATCGGTCATCCATTCGACCCTTGACCCTAATCCCTTCATCCCTCAACCATCTCTCTCTTGTGAGCTATGTGGAGCCCCCTCCCACCCTGCCACAGCTTGTACAGTCAGTGTTCCACCACCATGCTCACTCCCTCTTCCTCACACAACGCTTCAGTCTTTTCAACTCACTTTCAGAAGCTGTGCTGGATCCTGACCAACAATTACAGACTCCCTTACATTCTTCATCTTTTCGTTGATTTCTTCATTGTCACTCCACCATCCTCACCTCCTCACCCCAGGCTCACTACTCTTGCACAAGCTTTCACAGAAGTTGGTGTCCCTCTCTGAAGAAAAAACCTCAGGGCCTAGCACTTCCATCGATTACCTAGGCATCAATCTGGACTCCATTTCCTTACAGGCATCTTTTTTTTCAATCAATTTTTTTATTTCATTTTTTGTTATGAAGGCATCTTTGTCCACAGAGAAAGTACAGCGCATCACTCTGCTTCTGTCAAACTATCATTTGGTAGACAGATACACAAAACACCAGCTACTGGCCCTTCTCAAATCTTTCCTCTCCTATCTTTAAAATAAAGCTGCTGCTATCCCCTCTCTCCATGATAAAGTTGTTTTGGATGATGCATGCAAAATGGAAATGCATTGTGGCAATACTTTCTTTCTTCTTGGAACGGCATTTCTTTCTTCTATGATGATTTCATCATTCAACTTTACACGGACGCAGCTCCTTCCGTAGGTTTCGGCGGTTACTACAGAGGGAAATGGTTCACTTCCACACGGCCCGCAGAAATCAAAGCCCTTGACTCAGAGTCCCACTCTCTTCCCACATTCTTGGTTACCACAACAGCATGGCCGATTCACTGTCTCATTCCAGAAATTCAGACACTTGGCCCCAGAATCGGATCTCCACCCTACACCAGTTCCACCATTTCCAGCCACGACATTCAACTAGCTCCTCAGCTAAGAAACCTCTCTAACGCTTCACAAGAAGCCATCCTTAACAGCCTCGCCCCAAGCACCTTCTCTTCCCACTTAACTGGCCGGAATTGCTTCAAGGTACATCGCTCCACTTAACTGCTCCCATTTCCCTCTCTGGACATCATGTCCATATGCAGTTTCATCACCCATGCTCATTCCAATCAAAAATCGGTGGTCGTTCACCATCCAAACCTACCTAGCTGGTATCAACTTCGTTATCAAACTAATCACGGGCCACTATTGCCCTTCAGTCTCTCACTCTTATGTCACAAGGTTGATCAAAGGCTTGCGCAAACAGCCCCTGTATTTGTTCTCTATGCTCAGGCTACATGGGCTGCCGGCTTTCTTTGGCTTCCTAAGGTGCTCAGAATTCCCACCTACTTCATCTCTGTGAAGGTTCTCAGTCAGCATCACTCATTCTCAGTTAGCATCACCTACTTCATCCTCCCACAATCCTTCTCATCAACTTCACCTATCTGACATCACCATCCACACTTCTGACTCCATCATATTCACACTCTGAAGGAGCAAAACAGACCAACTGGGAGTTTCTTTTCCTAATTACATTTTCTGCCTCAACTCCTATCTCAGCCCATACGAGCCACTGACCAAATACATCAGCTCTAGGTATGCAGCCAATGCATCATCTCAACACCCTCTCTTTCTCAGCGAAGCAGGAAAAAATGGCCACCCAATTCCGGTTCTAAAAACATTTTCACAAAGTCCTCTGCATTTCAGGCATATCCTCAGAACACTACTCAAGCCATTCTTTCCGCATTGGTGCTGCAACCACAGCTGCCAGACTGGGCATCTCAGATCAAACAACCCAACCCCTCAGCTGCTGGTCATCTCATGCATATTGCTCCTACATCCACAATAATCTCAAAGATTTCTGTCAAGCCCATGCTCAACTCAGTTAACTTTAACTCTGACTCTTTGGGGGCCTGTAATCAGCTCAGGTAGGAAAATGCCTGAGACGGAACCCCCACACTGAGTCTCCCTCTGCCGGATCTCAAGTTCATCCTCCCAGACCAGCCTAACACATCCCTCTTCCACCTTCACCCCCACTTACATCCATTCACCAGTCCTCAACAACTAACACCTCCTGAATTACAATAAACATTTAAACGACATACTGTTGTGGCGTGGTCCTTGCTAGTAAAGTAACTATGATTACCTGGGGACTGTCCATTATTCTGACAGGCCAAAATTCCAAAGCCCCATTAGTCTGAAAAATGTCCCATTGGACCAAAAGCCCATTTCTCTGACAGTCCGTTATCCCTAAAACAAATGCCCATTGCTCTGAAGTTCCGTTTCTCCCATAGACTCTATACAATAGGCTTCTCCAAAAATACATATTCCCTGCAGTTAGACAACTCAGTCACCAGAAAAGTTTGCATTGTGCATTTTCATTCTGTAAGCAACGGACACATAATATCTGTTAAAAATGCTGTGGTGGATGTGTGGTTAGGATTAGTCACAAAAAACGTAGTTGCAGGTCAGATTGAATGTATATGACCTGAGTTTCCAATCCACTAGAGGGGATTGAGATGGTGAATGATGTCACAGGTGAGATGGCTGATAAGCAGCAGACAGCAACAGACTACTGTTTGAGACCAATAAAAGGAAATATTTTTTAACAACAGGCTGGGACACTGCCAGCTGTGTTTGTAGCTACCAAAGTGGGTATTTTGAGCCAAAGTTGGTTTTCTTACCCTAACCAAGTGGCTAGCTAAACCTAACTAAACCTTAACCACCAGGTTGTCAAAAAATAAAAATTGAAAATTGCAATGTAAGGTTTAAACATATCCGTTACACATGAAACGTTTAAATGTAACATATCTGTGGTCTGCAGAAGTGTAAAATGGATTCATTTATTCTGATGATTGGGTTGTGATTAGAGAAAACTACTAAAGATAAATAAATAAATAAATAAATGAATCAAAAAGAACAGAGGGGACCAGGCAACCAGCTGAGGCTCCAAAAAGTTACTGGTCCATACCAATAGTTTGACGCAAAATATTGGTCAAACAGCTAATTGTAATTTCTAGATTCAGTTTTTGTACAGATTAAATTATAAATAGCATGTTAAAAGAGTGGACAGAGCCAGGCTGGATCCTTCCCTTGTTTCCAGTCTTTATGCTTAACCAAGTGGCTGCTGGCAGTAGCTTCAGTTCCTACATAATCCTATATGTGTGGTATTATTCTTCTCTATAACTCTCTGCAACAAAGCAAATAACTGTATTCCCCCAAAATGTCAAATAACTATAAGTGGACAACATACATTAATTCTTACAACATTTTAAGTTGTTTACTGTCACTACAGTAGAAACTTGGAAAATAAATTGTATTGTAGGCATGCTAAGATAGCTCAGTATTTGAGCATTTTATCTTTGAAATAGGTTGCGTTCCAAGTTCACAGTTTGACGACCCTCCTCTGGTGCATGCTTCTACCATTTCCTGTATATTTACTGCCAACACAGTGAACCGTAATAACATTTGCACTTAGAGTTAGCAGTCTGGCTAAAATAAAATCGAGCTGATTACTATCATCAGTTTAGAGAAAATATGCTTTTTACACAACTGAAAGAGAGGAACAACATGTTTTAACTCAGCATGTTCTCTATCAGTTAAGAATGACTGGAAAAACATAGCGTAGGTCTATAGAACACGCCTTAACAATTGCAGATAACCACATGATCAGTGCAAGTAGGTGGGCTATTGAGCATGTCATTGTGTAGCCTTGAGATGTTCCCCACCATCATCACACAGACTGCTGTAACCCTCAGTATTTGAGATGTTTGTTATCACACTGGCAGTTTCACTATGCACACATAAATAAATATACACTGTACTGCAGGGTCGCAATCATGTACAGCCATTACTATGAAAGCATGTAACATGCTCAGGCAAACATGGCCAAACAATTTCATGGAAACCACTCCAACATATAGGCTGTAGTGCCATATACAAATTTAATAAACACATTCTGTTGGTCTCCCTGGTTACTGGCTTAGCGCCCACACAAACAAACCTCAGGGCAGTCATATAGAGTAAGACACAGTGGTAGTGTGTTACACAGTGATAAAACCCACCTGGTTGGTCCCCATGAGTATCCTCAAACCCGCAGAGCTGCTCCACCTCCAGGTGGCTGGGAGGAATCTTGCGGTGAACGAAGCTGTGAGGGTATTTCTCCTCTGGACTGTCGAGCTCCTGACCGTCCTCATACACGTGCTTCAGCACCCGGCCGCTGTAAGATGACGCTAGCTTGAACCTAACCTGTGGTTTTGAGTTTAAGATGACATGTTTTTATTTCACTCCCCAGAAGGTTTTACATGCAAAAAAGATACACTGTTAATTGGTGTTGGGTGACTAATTTGCATAGCTTGTTAAGATTTATATGTAGAGAAAAAACTGTTTGATCGAACAGGAGGGGTACATCACACACAAACATTTACATGTCAACATATATTTCCGTGTAATCATGCAAGCTAATACTTATAATATAATAATATAATACTAATACTAATAATATTTCTATAATTTACTTATAATAATTCCATTTCTAAGCTTGCAGTTTGTCAACAGATGCAGTAAGAAGCTGGATCTTCAAGCACACTAGCTTCAACTAGCCATGTGCTTTAATATAAGACAATATGCCAATGATGTAAAATCAACTGCATAAAAAAATAATTGAAACAGAAAGCTCAGTAATGACCTCAATATGTCTTTTACTCAACACAGTGAATTTATTTATTTAAGTACTTCAAAACCCATTTGACAGTAAGTGATCTGTAAAAAAAAACTTACCTTTCTGGGCTTGGTACCTTCATAGCGCTGATTCAGTTTTCTCTGGAGTTCCTCCATGGTGGCTGATTGAGGAGAGGACGCAGAGGGAGCGTTAGTCCATCCAAGGAGCTCCTTACCTGGGGCGAATTGACATCAGCTGGACACCGTGGTGCCTGGTGTGATAAAAAGAGAGTCTGTATAGATGGATAAAAGAATGGACTGATATTCAGCTTGACTAACGCAAAGGGTATGAGAGCCCGACTGAAGAGCTGCGTGTAAGGAGTGGGTGGATGACTAGATGAGATAAAGCTCACTCCGCCTGTCCTGAGTTTGACTGTACCTGCTGTTTTAAGGGACCACCTTTCTGGCTCCCAGTGCTAAATTATTCAAAGCTAGATCGTGTGTACAAAAGGGTGGTTGAGAAACCAGAAGCTCCCTCATCAAATAATTATGATCACCAGAATAGAAGGTAGTTGGAGTCCGTGTGGAGCACTGTGTGTTTGTATGTGTTAAGGAAAGAAAGAGAGAGTGAGGCTGTGTGTGTGTGTGTGTGTGTGTGTGTGTGTGTGTGTGTGTGTGTGTGTGTGTGTGTGTGTGTGTGAGTTGTTAGATAGTTGTAGGGCTGCCTGTCTTTGGACTGCAGCCGAGTGCCTCAGTGTTGGAAAGTAAACATGACATTTGATGTATGTTGGTGTCATACTAAAAACCTTTGTCTAAGATATATCAATGATTACTAAGTTTAGCGTTGTATTACATTGAAATAACACCTTGTTTTTAGCTTGCTTCTTTGTATTGTAACCTTCACCTATGAGGATGTTTTTTGGTTCTATTTGTCTGTTTGTCAGCAGGATTACAGAAAAAAAACTACTGGCTCAGTTTTCATGTAACTTGGTGGAAGGCTGTAGCATGGGCCAGGGTAGAAGTAATTTTAAAGTAAGTAAGTAAATTTTTTGAGCAGCTCCGAATCATAGATACACAAATTATTTTTCACTTTTGTTGACATTGTGAGATATGGTGTTTGGCCTTGGCAGAGGTCTGCACTCTCCTAGTGTCTTTCTAGTTTATACATGTGTTTCTGTGCTGGATGTGTCTGTCCAAGGTGAGTAGTTCGTAGCTGAGCACCAAAACTATAGTGTTTTATAGAGTCTTACTTCATTCAGTGGAATCTGAGTCAGACTCTTTGAAAGTCTAAACTAAAGAAGTAGATAGTAGTTACAGTAGGTCTGAGGTAAAACACAAAATATAAAATTCACCAGCAGGCAGCGCTCAGGGAGCTCCTCTGGAATCTGAGAAGATTTAAAGACAATTCAAACAGGCTTACATCACAAATGCAAGTCCTTTCACAGACAAAACATGAGAAAGTTTCTTCAGCCCAGACATTTAACTTAGGTGAACCCCACCAAAACTTATCTGTAACTTAAAATACCTTGTGCATCTGCTCCTGTTTCTGGAAAGATGCTCTCAAAAAATTAAAGACAGAGAATTGTAATGCTCATTTTAGGTTCATACTTGTATTTAAGGTTTCTGCTAGAAGATGTTTACATGTTTTAATGGTAAAAAAAAAACACTTCCTCATACTTCCTGTACTAGAACATCTGTAATCACACTCTGTCTGAGATGCTCCATTTAGTGCCTGTTTCTTTAAGCCCTCCTCCTGAAAAAGCCCAGTCTGCTCTGAGTGGTCAGCGTTTCGAGAGGGTAACAGCTGCGGCCTGCAGGAAGGCTGGACGTCCAACCCCGCCTATAATCCCAAATATGTAAATCCTCCCCAAATTAGTCCACCCCTTCCCATCTTCCGTCTTGGCAAGAAGACAGGAAAAACCTTGTTGGAAAGTCATGTCGGTGAGTGAAATTACATTGCTGCAATAAATGCAATCAATGAAAAACTTAATTCACATCTCATGGCACTTTTGTTGCTGTATATTGTTGTTGTATAACTTTAGGGTATTTTGGTAGGTTAATGGTCAACATTTAGCTTGTGTGGAAACATTATCCTACGTGACGTTGGCGTTAGCGTTGTTAGCGTTAGCGTTGTTGTTGTAACTCTAATTTAGCACTCTGTGTGTGTGTGTGTGTACACACGTACACGGTCATGGCATATTCATTGCGTATGTATATATCGTAAGTGACGAACTTAGAAGTTTTATGACATAGCTAAGTTATGTAACGTAACAGAAAAAGTTATCTAACGTGGAAATGTTGTATTTAAAGCTTATTTGAATAAATGAATTAACCTGAATGTAAAAGAACACTAATACTAATAGGCCAAATTGAATTGTATCCAAATTGAGTGACATGTTATGCTTTCCTTTTAGGAGTGACAGAAGTCCAACTACTGAGAAGTCATGGAAATTCAGTCAGTTCAGTCAGATGGTCATGTTTTATATGTTTTTGTTCTTTTGTTTGAATAAATTGTTGAAAGAAAAAAAATTGTTCTTGAGTCATTTATCTCTAGACATCTGTAGTAAGATGCTGCAGATGATTTATCAGTCTGTGGTGGCAAGTGTGTTTTATGCTGCAGTCTTCTGGGGAGGTAGCATCAGACATGTACACTGAAGATGTGAGAGGCCATTCAGAACAACCACCAGGATCATCCACTTCATAACATCTTGATGGATCCAAAAAAGAAAAAAAACAGCAGTGGTGGACGTCTCCCCTTTCTTCACTGCAGGAGGAAAAGATAATTGTACATTTTTTGCAGGGAAATGGCTTGGTCTGCATGGAGGCTGCACCCATATTATAATTTTTTGCCTGACCTACTGCTAACTATTGCTTCCATAATTTGATCAGAAGAGTCTGTTCATTGTTGCTAAATAATAGAACAACTTTTCCTTTGGAAATGATTTGCATTATTTGTTATCACTGACACTTGCTCACTCATTATGATATTCCATTATATGGGCTGCATTTTTGTTTTGCTTTTATAATAATTTATTTCACCTTATTTAACCAGCCAAAGTCAACTGAGAACCACTGTCCTTGATTACCTGGACAAGTCCCAAAATACACTCAACACAAACAGGCACATACAGTACTGAAGGCTAGTATGATACATCAAGACATAGGACATAACATAGCACAGTATAGGTGAGAAAATAGATCAGATATAATAATAAAAATAAAATGGTACAAAAGATGGTGGTGTACTGGATGTCCTCTATTGAAATGTAATTGTAGAGACAGGGCTGGTCAGGAGGTAGGCCTACAACAGGCTGGCAAAGGTAAGTTCTGTAACAATTTGAGTAAATAAAATAGCCAATATAAATACAACTAATACAAAAAGAGAGGTTAACAGATTGACGTTGGCTAAATAGTGGTAAAAAGTTTTCAAAGGTCTTTTTTTTCAGTCTGATATTATTAGACTGATGTAGGCCTACATCATTGGAAGATAAGTAAATTATATAATGTGAACTTTTACTGATTGTTTTACAATCTGTAAATTGATGTAGCCTGATGATTGTGTGTGATTGATAAATGAAATGACAGTTAGTCACTCACTTCTCCACTCCTTAGCATTCTGCTAGACCATTCTCCTAACGGGTTTCTGTTACTAGTGTTATAAACGGTGACAAACCTATTTACTATTATATTGGCAAAAACACAATATGTCGCTGCGAAAGACATTGCAATGTCTATTGAAAACAGTTTTCATGTTCATTGAATGTTTATTATTTTTAAATCAGCCTTCAGTCAAATAGTAGACTATACATTGTTGCCATGGTGGAATAATGTGTCCTCACATCAATAATCATTTCAAGTAATTCAACATTTCCATTTGTCTTTAAACGTGTAGTAAATGTTTATGTGGTAGGGAAGAACAACATGAAATCCGACAGTCAGTTTGTGCCGTTTCCCTGAACAAACCACAATGACGTACTGGATGTGGGCGGGGCTGGATGTGTGATGTGCGTGACATGGGCCCCGCCTTCCCGCAGACCGCAACCGTTAGTACTTGAGCGTTTCCGAGTCTTTCATATCTTACCGTCAGTACAGTTGACCGTTAACAGAATAGTTGTATTTTCTACCATGAAAAATCACCAATAAAAGGCTCTTAACACCACCAGACATGTTCCAGCAGTAATATGATCCAAAATCAAGGAAAAATAAACAACATCAGCAGCCAAGATTACATGTTTGTAGCTACATGGATGTTAGCACACTTGCAGGCAAGGAATGACTTAAACAAAGAATAGTGGCACTTTCCACTGTGAAAAACCACCACTAAAAGCTTCTAAACACAACTGGACATGTTCCAGCCGGAATATCATCCAAAATCTGGGAGAAATTAACAACTTCAGCAACCGAGTTTCCATTATCTCCCAGATGCTAGCGTGCAGCTACATGTAGCTGTGAAGGCTACATAATAAATAAATACTTGCAGTGGTGTTGCCTAGAGCAGATGACCATACAAAGAAATCTGGTAAACTGTGGTGTCATACTATAGCCAGAGGAGAAAAAAATATTAGACAAAGTATTCAAAACAGTCTGATTCCTATAGTTTTTGCTCAGAGGGATTAACTACTACAAATGTTTACCTTTTTATTTTCATTTTTTGGCCATGTTTAATATGATCATCTATGGGACTCAAAATAAGGAAAAGCATAATAGATCTCCTTTAAAGTAAAATTCAACATGGCGTCATTTGGAACACTCCCTCTTACAGCAAAAGTACTGGATGAGAATAATAAGAAATAATATAAAACATGTTGCAGCTGGAAAGAAAAGAAAATATATAAAGAACCCAATAGTTCAACTGAGTTAGGAAAAAAAAACAATTTAATCTACAGAAAAAAATTTCAATTTAAGGAAATCCTTGAAAGTATACAATTAAACTGTTTTCCTCTCCTTATCCTACAGTATAATTACTTGAACTGATGAGTCATACAATTAGCGTTCTAACTAAATCACCACGTGCGAAGTGTTTTCCTGTCTAGTGCAATGGCTTCAATTATTTGGTAAATTACGTATCTTTATTTTGTAAGGATCGACCGATACATCGGCCTGCCAATATATCGGGCCGATATTTGCGTTCTTTACTTGAATCGGCATCGACCGATTCGCGTGTGGGTTCGCCGATGTATTTTTCCGCTGCATGATTTACAGACAGGCATCCATGGGCAGCTCTATGGAGTTAGATTAGTCTCAATATTAATAAATGCACACAGAAGGATTCACAAATACATGTTAAGATTTATATATAAATGACTCTCTCCACACAAATATTTTCAATGCACACACATATATTTGGCATTTTATATAAATGTAAAAAAAAATCCACAAATAACCAAAAAAGTTTCACAAATGTATTTCTGATGCACACACAAATATTTATTGTTTTAAATACATGCAATAAAAATCCACAAATATATGTATTTTTATATAATTTATTTATTTATATATTGTATTTAAAACGTATTTGCAATTTTCATCAAAACATATGTGGATGTTGATACATTCATATACAAATGCTTTTATTTTGTGAACCTCTGCAGATTTGTGTGTGAATATTGTTGAGACTCCCCTGACGTGACCCAATCCACAAATGCATTTTTTCTACCAAGGGGATATAGGTAGCCAATCAGATGTCTCCTTCCTCTTCAGCTAATCACATGAGCGTCCCACTACCACCCCCACGTGGGGTATGTTTTAACATCGTAGTGTCAGAGGGTGGCAGTAATGCACAACTACATTGTTTGCCGACCGCCAAATTAATAAGGACGAGAAGAAGAAGAAGCAGCAGCAGAAAGCGGTCAAAGCAGAGCCCCGGGTCAATGGTCAAGAGGTCTAGTTTGCAGCATGGCGGCCGACGATCGTGCACCTGTAAGTGTATCCACTTGTTGTAAATCATGACTCTTTATTGAATTAGGGTTACAGGATTACAGGGTTGTACACGGACCGAGGGGGTCCCGCTGTGCTTTAACGTAACGTTACGCTTTAACATGTATCTTAAGGCTAACTCTTACGTTAGCGTCAGTTACACAGTGCAATTATACCAACTAAGCAAGTTTCAGATAGGCCTAATTTGCTAACTAACTGGGCTACCACAAACTTTAGTAAAACAAATCACTAATAATTCAATAAAGAGTCATGATTTACAACAAGTGGATACACTTACAGGTGCACGATCGTCGGCCGCCATGCTGCAAACTAGACCAAAGTCCTTCTAAGGCAAGTCGTAACACTCCGACGCCATCTTTGAAACGCGCCAGGGCAGCTATTTGAACTTAACTCCCTTCACCCATTCAAAATGAATGGGTGAGGGTCTGGTTCTCTACTTCCAGAGCTCGCTGGGACATAAAAACTACATGAATGGCATCAGCAAAAAAGACTGATCTTAATCGATGAGAAGACTTGCCAGTTATGTTCCCTAATGAGGTTTAAAACTGCTTTTTTCTTCCTCAGGTTATTCAACTGCACACGCGCGAAGCTTCACGACACCGTTTCAAAATACGACTCCAACAACGTAAGACGTCACCGGAGCGTGAGCTTTGTTTTGAGGGGTGGGGAACCCTGGAGCGCAGCGTATTTAATAATCATGAGGAACCAAGCGTGCACACACCTGACCAGATACCTGTGGCTTCTACAGGTGGTGCAAAGGATCTTTGCAGTGGAGCGGTCGAGATGACATGTAAACAGAGGAAAACAACTTTCATAAAACGGGTGCTTCCCATCTTTAAATGTGATTGGCTGAACCGCATTCCATGCCGTTGTAAAATCACTGTAACCCACGGCTTCTCGGGGCTTATTGCTTAAATATTTTCAACTCTGTCTGTTTGTAATTTCATCCCGACTAAGAACGTTTGTTGTCTGGAATAAATAAAGTCGATGGATTACGTCTGTTCTCTTATTATCTCTGGTCGCAGACTGAGAGGCATGCAAATTCACAGGTGCAGCGAGGCGGCGAGGCGTAGCTTTCCAAACACACTTTCCCTGTGACCCTCCCTACTACTGTCAATGGTCCCTCCCTCCGGAGTCCTCTATGCAGCAACTTGACCAAACTGTCGTTAAGGTGGTTAGGCAGGCTTACGTCACTACAACATGATTGACAAAACAAATCACCAAACAATTGGCTCTGTGAGTGGCGGAAGAGGCGGGACATGTGCATACGACCGCCATACTGCCGTTGCAAACTCCTCCATTCATTTATATGGGAGTGTTCAGTCTCCTCATAAGAAAGTCTCTGACTAGACCTCTTGACCATTGACCCGGGGCTCTGCTTTGACCGCTTTCTGCTGCTGCTTCTTCTTCTTCTCGTCCTTATTAATTTGGCGGTCGGCAAACAATGTAGTTGTGCATTACTGCCACCCTCTGACACTACAATGTTAAAACATACCCCACGTGGGGGTGGTAGCGGGACGCTCGTGTGATTAGCTGAAGAGGAAGGAGACATCTGATTGGCTACCTATATCCCCTTGGTAGAAAAAATGCATTTGTGGATCGGGTCACGTCAGGGGAGTCCCAACAATATTCACACACAAATGCGCAGAGGTTCACAAAATAAAAGCATTTGTATATGAATGTATCAACATCCACATATGTTTTGATGAAAATTGCAAATACGTTTTAAATACAATACATAAATAAATAAATTATATAAAAATACATATATTTGTGGATATATTTTTATTGCATGTATTTAAAACAATAAATATTTGTGTGTGCATCAGAAATACATTTGTGAAACGTTTTTGGTTATTTGTGGATTTTTTTTACATTTATATAAAATGTCAAATATATGTGTGTGCATTGAAAATATTTGTGTGGAGAGAGTCATTTATATATAAATCTTAACATGTATTTGTGAATCCTTCTGTGTGCATTTATTAATATTGAGACTAATCTAACTCCATAGAGCTCTGTGTTGCTGGAAGACCCTGCAGCACATGCAGACGTGTTACCCCTCCCCCACTGGCAGAGTGGTGAAAGCAGCATTGCCCTGGACAACAACGGTAAGTTTTAAACTTTCAATTAGCCTCTAACTGTTAAACTTAGTTGAAATATTGCCACCCACTTTGAAATAGGAAACATGAATGCCAAGTGCGTGTAATACACGTGCTTGAAAATATAGTTAAGTTTGTGGGTCAGAAAAACGGGAATGCTGCTGAATATTTCGTCTTTAAAACTGCTTACCATTGTAATTAGGGAGCTGTTGACGTAGTTGTAGGCTAATATGTACAGCTGTTACGAACACCGGTTTAAGGATTAAGTAATGTCAACGTTGTCAATTCAGTTCCATGGTGTTTGTAGGAGTTTAATTCAGCGAACACCGGGCTGAGGTTAAATGCGTGTCGTGTCGTTTGTGTGTGTGTGTGTGTGTGTGTGTGTGTGTGTGTATGTGTATGTGCTCTCTCCCTCAGAGCGGAGTGGAGCAGCCGTGTCTTCTATCAGAGAGGTCTTTAGCGTGCACTAGAACATAGCTGTCAAGTCTCCCGTTTTGGCCGGGAAACTACCGTATTTTACCCCTCTTTCCCGCCGTCCTCCCGTATTAGTATTCTCCCGTAAATCCCCCGTATTATAATAAAAGAAAACATTCCTCTGCCTCTCCAAACTGAACTCTGTCAGTAGCCTCGCGAGAACTGCCACCTGCTGTAGCCTGGGTGGCAGTTGTCGCGAGGTTAGTGCTGACAACAGGAACAAACCCGGAACAACAAAAGAGAGAGATGGATGGATGTGACGAAGGAGAAGGCATTCCTGCCAAAAAACAAAGAAGTCCTGTAAATATTTCGAAAAATGGGACAGCGAATTTACTTTCCTACAGAGGAGCAGCATGGGGCACATTATGAACTGAAAATATGTTTAAGCAATAAGCCCTGAGAAGCCGTGGGTTACAGTGATTTTACAACGGCGGAGGGGCGTTCAGTGCCCCTCAGCTGTTGTAAAATCACTGTAACTCACGGCTTCAAGGGGCTTATTGCTTTTATAAAACGGTTACCCTACATATAGCCCATAAAATAAACACACACGAAAAACAATCAACAATTTATTGGTAATAATGCAACAATAAAACTGAGAACTATTCATTCTTCCACCAAGCAAGATCGAGTGGACAGAATGGTTGCCAAGCAACACAGACGCTGCGGTCTACCAGTGGGTTACACTGATTTTACAACGGCACGGAACGCGGCTCAGCCAATCACATTTAAGGATGGGAAGCACCTGTTTTATAAAAAATAAATGAATGTGCTTCATACACCCTTTTGTGTTTTCATTTATGCTGTATTATAACGTAGGAATGTTCACAGCATTTCAGTGTCAACAAAGGTTGGCCTATCAGATTCTGATCACCTAATTGTAGTTAGTAAGCGGTTGACAAGTTGTTTTTAGATATCTTGTACATCTGTCTTAAAATGTTAGGGATACTGGAGCTTGGTTGGGGTGGTGGGAGGGCTCACAGTGAGCGCCGGAAAATTTCCCTTATTTTCAAATCCAAAACTTGACAGGTATGCACTAGAAGAACTTTAATGATGAGAGAAATGTTTTATATGTAGTACTAAATTGTGTCAGTGTTTCGTGAAAACGTGTTTAGAGCCGTTTGCTGCCATTATCAATCCAGCGTCTGCTCAGCTGATGTGTGTGTGTTTGTGTGTGGAGGGGGGAGGGGGGGTGCGCGTCTCACTGCGGAGGAGCAGCCATCACATCGATAGGAGATAAAACTTAAACTATGAGAGAAATGTTTTGCACATGGTTGAATATTTATTCCTTTTAAAGTTGATAATGCCGTTTAAAACTTAAACTTGAACAATTTGTTGCTTAATGTGATTCTGACGTCACGGTTATTTTCCTGCTGATTTATGTTCTGGTGTTGCCAAACCTGACAACATCAGTGGTGGAAAGAGTGCTGAAAATCTGTACTCAAGTACAAGTACTGTTACATTGCTAAAATATTACTCAATTACAAGTAAAACTAGTGGTGTTAAAGCACCAAACACTTTATTTGAAAGTATGTGTGGTTAAGTTGAACAAAACTGAATCCTACTGTGTACAGCAGGTTAGGGATGCACCGATCCAGCTTTTTCAGTTCCGATACCGATCCCGATGCTGTGGCTTTGAGTATCGGCCGATACCCGATACCAATCCGATACTGTTGATTCTATCAAGTTTTTATCCATAAATGTAAATTCAGTTGTAGTAAACCCTGTTTTGTTGTTTTCCTGAAGGAGGTTGAACAGTATGTGTGAGTGCTCTCTAGCTTGATGAACAAAAAGGCTGTTAGAACAAATAATGTCTTCAAGTTTTTTTATGTTGATTATATAATGTAATGTACCCCTGGCTCCTTTATTTATTTCCTGTTTACATGTGCTATACGGGTTATTATTGATTTCATACTTCTCTTAAATTCCCTGTAATCCCTATCTGTGTCTATATTTGATATTGGTTAATAAAGTTTGTTTAAAAAAATGTTGCGGTGATGCAAACCTCCTGTCTGTCTCTGTAAGCTGAAACCATTTCCCTCAGTGGAAACAAAGCTTTTATTTACTTTAATTTCACAGATAAGAAAAAATAAACTGTGAAGACAATAAAGTCTCCGCTAAAGAGCGTTTTAAGTCTTGTGTGTGATTTATCCTTCAGGGATTTAAACTTCGGGATTTATCCGGGTTTCATATGAGCAGAGGAAATCTCCGCTCGTCGCTAGGCTAATCGATACAATGTAAAATGCCATAGGCTTGTGCTAATAACGCTAGCATTTTGTATTTGTTTGGAAAACGTGTCTGGTATGACAGTTGTTTTGTCGGTGAATCTTGTGGTATAATGGAGCAAAATTATGTGCCGTCACCTTTGTTAAATGTTGCTGTTGTCTCTGGTTTTATATGAGAAGAGGAAAAGATCGCTGGCCGCTAGGCTAATCGAGACAATGTAAAATGCCATAGGCTTGTGCTAATAACGCTAGCATTTTGTATTTGTTTGGAAAACGTGTCTGGTATGACAGTTGTTTTGTCGGTGAACCTTGTGAGTTGTAATGGAGCAAAACTGTGTGCCGTTACCTTTGTTAAATGTCGCTGTTGTCCCTGGTTTTATATGAGAAGAGGACAAGATCGCTAGTTGCTAGGCTAATTTATCCAATGTAAAATGCCATAGGCTTGTGCTAATAACGTTAGCATGTTGTATTTGTGTGGAAAATGTGTCCAGATAAAGACAAGTGTTTGTCTGTGAATGCTGCCAGTTATAGTGAATCTGATTTGGGTACTTGTGTTTGAAATGGTCTCTATTAAGCCATGTTTAATGTGTGTTTAATGTGTGTTTTGAATCAACTAAACTTTACAGCGCTTCACAGAAACCTCCGCCGCTGACTAGTGTTTTGGAGGTGTAACTGCAGAGTGACACAGACACACCACCACACAAGTAATAAATACTCACAATGGTGTGGGCGACGTGCGTAGGGTCTACACAGCCCGTCTACTGTCTGCGGAGCACGCATGTATCCCGCCGCACGCCGGAGATCCAGCTCGGTGCTGGATTCCCATCACCTCTGCATATGACCGTAGCTCGCGCCGCAATAGATTTAAAGGGAAGGGATCGGCATTGCATTTTCCGATACCCGATCCATCTATTTTTGATCATATCGGGCCGATATCCGATCCAGATATCGGATCGGTGCATCCCTACAGCAGGTGTTGTTTTATTTATGCTTAAGTTAAAATATTTGTTTTATTTTATTTCATAGATATTACTTGAATAATTAAAAGCACCAAATACTTTTTTATTTGAAAGTATGTGTGTTGAACAAAGCTGAATCCTACTGTGTACAGTAGGTGTTGTTAGTTAAAGTTGTTAAATTGTTAAATGTTTACATTTCAATAAATGTTTGTTGGTTTAAACTTGAGACCTGTAATAGTTGTTATCATTGTGTCATTTTTTTATGTAAATTTAGGGAGCAAAAGCAGTATCGGCCACAAATATCGGCCCAAAAAAATCGGCAGTCCATAATCGGTCATCGGCTAAGGGTGATGGAAAAAATCGGTATCGGCATCGGCCCTAAAAAATCCATATCGGTCGATCCCTATTATTTTGTATTTAACTTTAAATTACCCACTACTTAGCGTGACTTATAGGAGGATTTACCATGCACAGTGTAAAGACTCATGGTATTGTATAGTAAGACTAAAGGACAGGTATATTTTTTAAGTACAGCTTATAGGTATCCTCAGACTTAAAATAAAATGTGAGCTTCTCCTTTACCTTACTTTCAGTCATTACAAAATTATGTACAGAAGTGTGAGCCAGTTCAAGTCACAGTAAATAATCATCACATTCCTATTAGCATACTTTCCTTGCAAACTGTTATTTAGTAAAGCCCAAAGATAGAGACATTTCATGTAAATATTTTAGGCCAATCAGAGAGTGTTTTAGGACAAAAAAACAGAGGTAAATTGTCCCTTTCAACTCAGGACCCTAGTAATTAATAAGATTTTTAAGAAATTTAGTTTAGTTCTTTTGTTTGCACATACATGTGTGTAGGTAAAACAGTAATAATTTAAAAAGTTGTGCAGAAGTTGTACACATTGTGCAGAAGTAATTAGAAGCCAAAAATGTCTGTAAGTGTAAGTTTATGTCCCCCCTGAGTCCCCCCAGTAAATTATGGCCCTGATTGGTACAGTAAAATCACTCCTTAATAAAACACTAAATGTGGAGGGAATGCTGTCAGTGGATTAAACTAAAGAACTAGCAGTATGACTAGACATTTACCAGTGAGCTATACATTAATAATATTAATAATTTTGACTCACAACTTGAATATTATACTACTGGTATGTCATTGTATATGACCAATGTGGTGGGGTTTTTTGAAAAAGAGAGTGACTGAATATCTAATCCTTAACCGTTTGCAAAACACGTTATGGAATTAGGAGTAACTCATTGTCTCAATGTGTGCCCTTAAAATACTATTTTAACAAGCAGCTTCCTGATCTTAAAATGTACGTATATACAGTGTGTGAAGCACTATGCTGCTCATAAAGCTTCTCAGGAAAAAAAAAAAAAAGAAAACCAACAGAATTTTGCAAAAAGGCCCACGTGCCAAATAGTGTGTGAGATTGGTTAACTGTATTCCAAATAAAGCAATAATAGTGTGATCATAGGCCTTTGATATTTTCTATTTGATGTCCTCATCATATAAAAGTATCACTCAAATCTCTAATTTTGTTCTTTGTCATTTCACAGACTTGGCCTGTCTGATTCTTATTAAGCCTAATAGGGTATGATTCATGCTGTCAGCATCCTTTTAAGCTTCATTTTATCACTAGTTCAGAGACTAATTTAAGATTTCAATCACATCTGGGAGTGCCAGTTCTGAAAGTCTGCATCACTTTCACCTGAGTCAATGTCAGGTCACATCCTGGCATCATGTGATGGATCTTTGTGTGTGTGTGTGTGTGTGTGTGTGTGTGTGTGTGTGTGTGTGTGTGTGTGTGTGTGTGTGTAATATCCAATCCATAAATGCATGTATACAGCACTTGAATTACTCAGTTTACAGGGTTTGCAAAGTGTTATCTATATTTTGAAACTGCTGATGGCAGCGGCAACTTTTTTTCCTGCATCTTCAAGAGGCCATTTTATAGAACAAACACTTATCTAACAAATGGATGCCATTAGCCCCATACATGTCGAGATCAATCTTACAATTATCCTTACAGATGACTGTTATTAAGCTGAGAGGAAACGGATGGTTTAAAAAGAGAGAGAGGAGGAGAGAGACTAAGGGAGGAGAGACAGAGAACCTCTCTTGTCTCTTCTTTGACCAAGCGTCAGCTTAATCAGATTGCAGAACAAGCAAGTACGGCCACTCAAGCGAGAAATTGTTTTGGGTGCATCGCAGTGAAGGAATCGTTTATTATGCCAGGATTCTTGCTGCTTTCGGTTTAAATGATTGCCACTATAAATCTGTCTCTGTGTCTCCACATTAACAGTTCATGTATATTCTATCATCCCCATTATCCTCCCTAAATACAATATGCAATATGAGCTTCATTGCTCAGGTACAGTACATGCTCTCTAGCTAACTATAGATCTTGATCGAATCAATTTTCAGTACTCTGATGGTACAGATCAAAACTGAGAAATAATAATTTTGGTTTTTACCGTGCTGGTTGGTAATACATTTGGACCCAAGCGTGCAGAGACAAGCCTCATTGAGCCGTAAATTTAAACCCAAATGGAAGTCTATTTCCCCTAGTGCAACGTCTACGTGCTAACTGTTGTAGATGAGT
Source organism: Cephalopholis sonnerati (assembly GCA_019142605.1). Classification (NCBI taxonomy): domain Eukaryota; kingdom Metazoa; phylum Chordata; class Actinopteri; order Perciformes; family Serranidae; genus Cephalopholis; species Cephalopholis sonnerati. Next base: position 4,434,112 of record JAGQAX010000017.1, on the reverse strand, counting down.
AAATTAGAATTGAAACTCTATTTTATGTGGTATCCATGAACCAGGTATGATGAGTGCAGGCTGCTTCTCTCTAAATCTTTTTAATTTACTTCTGGTTGTGCTCCCATTTGTTTACGCCTCAATCCCTCTGCAGCTACTGTAGCACATCCTACCTTATTCTGGCATTAGTGGATGTTCATTATAGTAGCTGATTAGCATTTATAGGAACATGTGTGTGTGTTGATTATTTCCGTCAAGGGTCCAAGACCACCCTAAGGAGTCATATCATACTTGGAAAGTCTCACTGTGCAGGCCTGGGGGCAACATACATCCCTGCCACCCATGTCTGTAATTTCCTCTCTGTTGTACCCTCCCTCTTCTGTCTATCTCTCACTCTTCTCTCTGAACTTTTGCCCTGTATAAGTTAAAAAAAAAACAGGAAGGTGAAACTCTCACTTTTAAAAAGACACCCAATCATTATTTTGTCTGCACTATTTCTGACGCCCTCCCAAGGGGAATAGTATTGACTGACTCTCATATCAGCAGTACCTATTTTCAGGCAACAATGGAACAGAGATCAGTCAAAAACACTGTTTAAAATTCTCCATAGCGGTCATCATCCTGAAGGCCTGTGGGAGGCAGATTTTTGGGGAAAGTTGGAATTACTCAGTGTCCCCTCAGGCCAGCTGCGAGGCGGTAATGATCACCTGGCGTTTTGCCATTTTAAATGGAAACCACTACTATTCTACTGCCCCCCCCCCCCCCCCCAAACACACACACACACACACACACACACACACACACACACACACACACACACACACACACACACACACACTGCCCATTTCGGGACCAACCTCGGATTGCACTTTTTGACTGTCTCGCTCTGCTCTGGGGTGGCTGGAAGGCAGCAGGGAGGAGGAATATGGGGGGGGGGTGTGTGAAAGGGAGGAGCAAAGCAGCTACAAATGAATGTGAAAGGCCATATTTGTCTTAAATCATATCTGAAGACACTAATGTCACATCCTCTCTAAAGGTTACAGACAAAAAAGGAGAAACGATCGGCAGCTCAGACAATATATTAGGGGCTGTGGTTCATCTAATTCACAAGTGTCTTTCTCACCATAGTTTTATTACCTCTGTTACAGATGTAACCAAATGGAATATAATTATCCACATGCTCTTCATGGACAGGGCCCAAGTTTTTAAGCTGTTCATAGATGAGGATGTGAGATGCTATTTTTAGCTGAGCTATAATCAAAATATACAAACAAGTATTCTTTTGTATTCTCTTTTTCAACACTCAGCAACACTCAGCAAGTACATACAAATTAACAATAAAATACATTATCCCCAGTTGCCAGAAGAAAGAGGTTGCCTATTCGACTATGGATTCACCACCCTTCTTAAATCAAACCATCTCTGCGGGGTCTATTTGCCAAAGACTTTCCACATTCTTATTCATATGTTTACATGTTAATAGATATTCTTTTACCATAAACACAAGTCTCTCCTGACAACTCAGACAATGTAAAATCTGAATCCAAATTCTCCCTGAAAGTTGAATCGAGCTGTGGAAAGTGAAGCGGATCAAAAAACGTATCAAAATCCTCTTGTGTAGCCGTCGATTTGGAGGTGTAAATTTCTGAATAGAACTCACTGAATCTTTCGTTGATGTCCTTTAAGTCTGTAAGCATCGTACCCAATTTAGACTTTATTTTGTATATGGCTCGTTTTGCTTGTTCTCCTTTTAACTGCCTTGCCAACAATATCTGTGGTTTGTCACCAAACTCAAAAAGTCTCTGTTTAAGTTTAAGTAGTTTGTTATCAATTTGTTCTCCTAGAATGGAGTTGTATTCATATTTTAATTTCAGAATGTTATTGTAATCTGACTGGGACAAAGAGTTTTTGTATGCCTGTTCTGCAGCTAGTAATTCTTTCTCAGTCTCTTCTAATCTGACTCGCTTTACCCTTTTCATCCTGGCCTCATAAGAAATGATTTGTCCTCTTGTATATACTTTGAGTGTTTCCCACAATGTTGAATCATTCACCTCACCGTTATTATTGGTCTCAAGGAACTGCTTAATGTGTGTCGTTATAGATTCTTTAAATGTCTGGTCCCTTAGTAAAAAGGGGTTAAAACGCCAGCTATAAACTCGTTTAGGGAAGGACAGTTGAAGGTTGAGAGAGACAGGGGCATGGTCAGATATTATAATGCTGTGATATTTGGTGTGGTCGATATTGGAGATTAATCTTGAATCTACTAAAAAGTAATCAATCCGTGTATATGATCTGTGTACATGAGAGTAGAAAGAATAATCGCGATCAGATGGATGCTGCAGTCTCCAAATGTCTACTACCTTCTTTGACCTCATTAAATTGTTAAGACTCTGCACAGCGAGACAACAGGGTGGGGAAGCAGAAGAAAACCTATCCAAATAAGGGTCCAGATAGCAATTAAAGTCACCCCCAATTACAATATGGCTTGAATCATTATCTGGGATCAGGTCAAATACCTTGCGAAAAAAAAACTGGGTCATTGGTGTTTGGTCCACAGATATTTACCAGTGTAATGGGAAGTATATTAATATGGCCTGTTAAGACTATAATCCTGCCATTTGGGTCAACTGTAGATGAATGAAAACGAAAAGGTGCATTCTTACGGAAGAGAATGGCAACACCTCTGGCCTTAGATGTGAAAGGTGCCTGGTACACCTGTGAAATCCAGTTAGCCCTTAGTTTCCTGTGCTCAGTAGCTTTAACGTGTGTTTCCTGCAAGTAAATAATGTCAGACTTCAGTGACTTCAAATGTGCGAAAACTTTACCTCACTTTATAGGGTGACCTAAACCATGCACATTCCAAGAGACCAAAGATATGGAATCAAGCATGTTATTCATTTATGGTGCCTTGACTGAGTCCCGAGGTTGAGTTGTGAGCGACAAAAAACAGGTGCATTACTATGAAAGACACACTTACAATTCAAACTGGCAGCCAGCCACAAAAAACAACAAATCAAGTAAATAGTTAACAAATCTGTGAACGAATCCCACACCCGATGCTTCCCCAAACGAAGCCGAGTTACCCTCATCCACATCAGGGACCGCCGACCAACAGAGTGGAGAGAAAAGAAAACACAAAACAACAAAAAACAACAACAAAAAAAAAGAAAACACCTCCAGCTCGCGGCCCCTTGTTGGCACACATATATTACAGAACAGACTGAACATTGTAAAAACAAAACTGCCAAGCCAAAGGTCTGTTCAGTACACGCATAGACTCTCTGTATCCATGTCTTTCAAAGTTCTTGGTCAGCAAAATTTTTCGCTTCAGCTGGGTATTGATCATTTCACTTGCCCTCGGTGATGCACATGGAGCCTGGCCGGGAAGCGCAGGGAGTGCCGAATTTCCATTTCCCGCAGCCGCTGTAGCACCTCACGGAAACTCTGCCGTTGCTCCATCACCTCTGCCGTCGGGAAAGATTAAGATGCGGTGACCTCCGTAATCCAGCAAGCGCTGCCTGCCGAGCCGCAGGATATTTTCTTTTTCCTGTGTAAGATGCACCCGTGCTATTATCGTACGGGGTCTGGAGCCATCCGGAGGCTTGGGCTGTTGTGTGCGGTGCGCTCTATCGATTACGACGGGTTTGGCAAAGTTGTCATCCCCCAGCAGTTTAGGAATCAGATTGGAGACAAATTCTGTTGGCCTCCCTTTCTCCTCACCTTCTGGGACCCCGATAATCTTTATGTTGTTACGCCTGGATCTCCCCTCAAGATCTGACAGCTTGGCCCGCAATCTTTTATTTTCTTGCCGCAGCTCGGTGACAGAAGTTTCCACTGCGTTGACTTGCTGCTCGTGGTCTGCGGCCTGATTTTCGGCAGTAGACAGCCTCTCATTAAGCGCCTGCTGGGCGGACAGGAGACTCTGGAAACTCTGCTCGAACTTGTCGAACCGCTCGATAAAAGATTGCAAGAGCTTGTTCGATAATTTCTGCCAGATAAGTGGAAGCTCGTCTTGCTCTTCGACTGAGGACATGTCCAGAGGTTCATTGCTAGCTTGGTCACGGCTAGCAGTAGCTCCTGCTAATGGGCGAGCAGGTCCTTTTCCACCACGTGCAGTTTTACTAGACATGTCTATGTTCCACTTTTTGATGGCGTGAAAGGGAAACAGGCAGCTAAACTATGTGTGCCATGAGGAGCACGGAAAAACACGTCTACCCTGCAGTCATCTCACTAGCCCCCCCCCACCCCCCCGCCTCAGACTGGCTATATTGCACTTACTGCACTATATTGCTGTCTTGCCTATAGACTGTTTATATTTGCAGTGGACACCAGAGAGACAGACACAAGCAAGGGCCAAGAAAAGGGTTGAGAGACAGAGAACAGTATTAAGAAGGAAGAAAGGAGAGTGACATACTGATATCGCATGTTATTTGCAGTACATGTTCATCTTCTAATGCCCCCCAAAAAGAAAAGTTTTAATCAAGTCTGTTACTTTTATTGTTTATTTTACTGTCTTTTATATATGATTGATTTAATTGGCTGAAAAACCATATTTTGGAATTCTTTTTTTTGAATTACTGACATAGCCAGATTGCCGACTGAGAATGGCCAAGACAGAAAAATGCATTAAATAAGAAGAGGAGAGAGGAAGACACAGAGCAATAGGCCTGCTGGTGATGTCATGTTATTGGAGGACATGTTAAAATTATACTTCTTCTTCAAAAAAGAAAGTTTTAATATAAGTCTGTTACTTTATAATGAACAGTTCAACTGAACATTTTCTGCCTGCATAGTTGTGTGACTGAGACTTTTACTTACTTTACAGTCTTTCCTACTTTTGCCATTTTCTCATAGCTTAGCTTGCAACATTTCTCCAGAGATAGCCTAAGTATAGTGAAACTTAATTCTGATGTAGAGTAACTGGTAGTTTAGCTTTCTACATTTTCCAAGTAGTTTGCCCAACACTGCTGGTGATTAGGTTGCTTGTCCACACACTAGAAAGGCAGATCATAATTTATCTGTGCCTTCTAAAACTGTCACAAGTGACTGTTGAAACATTTTTCGTCTTTATGATGTGATAATATGGTTAAGGTTTGGACTGGTTTAAGTTGGGGATAGTTTTTCCAGTGTTTGGCTTGGTGGACGCTTTGTTAGGGTTAAAGAAAGGGCTTGGGTTAAAATAAGCACTTAGTTAAGGTTAGTGATCATGAATCGGTTGGACACAAACAACCATCTCCCATGTTAAAGTCCAATGTTCTGTTGACCCATTCTTCCTGTCTTTGTGGACTGTGTTGTTTTACAATACGGTTGCTTTGCTTCTTTTTTTGCAATGTAATGATTACTGCCAGGTTTCGTCACTTGGATCGAAGCAGATGTCATTTCGAGGCACTTGCTGAAATGACTGGCACTGCTGTTGTTCCTGGGAGAACAGCCCCAGGAAATTTTAAAACAAATATTTCAATCCTACACAAGACATTTCTTTTTAATGAGGATCTGAACCTGAATACAGATGAAAACTTTGGGTGTCTCTAAAGAATTTGTAGTAGAGAATGCATTGGCAATAAGTATGACTTTCTCCGGTGTCCATTGTCTGACTGTCTGAAAAGCTAATAATGAAGTTGCAATCACACGTCATATCATAATTTTCAGATGACATTGATTACTCCATCATGTCTAGCTTTAAAACCTCCCACAAACATTTTTTGACATTACACAAAATGCCAAAAAATGCTCTGGCCATCAAAAATGACAGTCTTTTTCAACAAGAAAAAATTCGGACTATGAGAAGATATGACTACAATTTTTAAGTAGATTGAGTTGGAAATGTTTCATTACTATCTGTCCAGGACTAAATCATGTAAAATATCACCTCACCACAAAAAGCATCCAGCCTAATTAACTGTAATAAAATAAAATAAAGTCGAATACAGCACAAGTTCTTAAACTTTACAAAGGCACTTAACTGATGAGGAGGCAGAAACCTTCAACACTGAATTAGATTACACTGTCATTGTAAAAGATTCTGTTCCACAGTAGCAATGTTTTAAATAGATCTACTAATGCATTTAAACTTCATTATCTTAATTACAGTGTCTATCAAATGATAGATGTTGCAAGTCACAGTCAAGTTAATATTTAATATTTCATTGGGACTGATTTTATATCTTATTTTAATTAGCTGCATGGTGTTCGGCTCACATGAAGCCTTAAGCACATGTAGAAACTTGTGGCTGGGATGCTACACAGGCTTTCACCTGTAACCTCTCCACCCTGCTCTAATTTAATTGTCTGAAAAAGGTTCTCTCAAAATGAATGCGTGACTGTCTCCACCAGCTGCAGTCCTAGAAATGAGAACAGCAGTGGGGGAATCAGGGCAGGGAAGTGGCGGGAAACAGCAGATACTCCCACTATGCTTAGCAGAGGTATAATGTTGTTGCAAGGCCTGTTTGTAAATCTTTAAAAGGCTTGTGACTTGAGACTGTAGTTACATTATCTGAAAAGTAAATAGTTGGCTGAGAGGAGTGGCTAATAAACACAATCTACTGTTGAGATTTAGCAACAGTACAGAACTACGGAAGCCCTGAGACACAAGTGAGAAAAAAAAAATGATTTATCCGTTTTCTAAGTCTGATCTAAACCATTTGCTCTTCTGCGCTTATGACTTCAGAACAAGTGAAAAAAAAGGTTTTGCCAGGATAATCTTACTAAATTCCATAATTTTTTGTCATCTGTGAAAGAGGTGGGGTGAAAAGTTTTGCCAGCCTTTTGGCTAGAAATATGCTTTAACTGACCTTACAGAAAGACAAGATAGACAGTAATGTTACATAAATTTCTAACACACTATGTATACCTTATATTTAGAGTGCAAGGAGACACTAAAACTCCTGGAAGAAAACATGAATGCTTTTGGTCCAATTTAGAAACTAGGGTAATGGTGCACCTTAGCCTCTTGCAGCCAAAATGAGCCAAAAAGGCCAAATCACAACAAAAAACAAAAAAACTTAAAAACAGGTAAAGAGGTAGAGGTAGAAAACCACTCGCCTCGCCTGCTGACACCGCATGAACCCTCTTGCTGTGAGGTGACAATGTTTACCAATGCACCACCGTGCTGCCCTCTAAAAATAAGATTGATTGAATGAATTCACCTGTCAGAAGTTTTTTTTTTTGGTTTAGTTTGGGGGTTTATGTTTTTTTTTTTTTTTTTTACAAATGACTTTAAAAAAAACTGGCTAAACTTTTTTCCCCACCTGCAAAAACTTCTTTTTTTTTCCACCTGTTTAACAGATGAACAAAAGAAAACAATTTAAATTGATCACCAGATTTTTTTTCTCACTTGCCTCTCAGCACTTCCTTACTGAACAGAAGTTAAGATTTTAAAAAGACAAAGGGCTCTATTTTCATGACCCTGAGGTGCAGCTCAGATTACAGCTAAGTGCCACTAGCATGATTAAACAAAAACATAAAATGCTAATTTGAGTATTTTTTAAAAGCAATCTAAAGGAACAGTGGGGTCATAGTAGTTAATTTCTGCATTAAAAATTTTGAACAAATTGCCCTAAAATGGCTCCAACCCCACCTGATATCTGGAAATTATATGTGGAAAATACTGACACCACACTGCTCCAGTACAAACAGCTTCACCCAAAAACATAAACTGAACAGTAGGAGTGAAAATGTTTAGCTTCCATCCCCAGACATGATTGTTGGAGGCTGACAGGAGGATTAAGATGCAGAAAACCCATTCACCTAGACCAGATCTTAATTGTAACTCTAAACACCAAATTACAACACTAAAGCTTGGTGAAGCTCTAACTAATAAAGAGGAGACAGAGAAAGAGGTGCCCTCTGCACCAATGGGTGCAAAGAATGAAGAATGACAATCCTACTCCAATTCCACCAAAGGCATTCCAATGGGACGCCAGTACATGATTGAGCTTTCAGAACGTCCAGCCTGAGTCCTAAAGTCACACTTATTAAAAAAAATAAGAGAAAAGCAAAGAACAATGTTCACTTTCAAAAAAAAGAAAGGAGAAAGTTGATCTATCCAAATGATAGATATCTATTTTTCAGCAGTGACAGGGATTATTTTTATCTTTCTATTCCAAACCACTGTACCGTTGTCATGTCACAATGAATCAGGCAAACCTGTCTTATTAGCATAATAAAGGACATCAGATATCAGTGCATAATCCATGATAGTTGAACCTGGGTGTTAAAATGTCACACTAGGCCAATTTAGAACGTTTTTGGAAGCAATGTAAATGTGCAGTTAAGTATCTCTGTATTGACAAAACCTGAAACTACTCTGATGGTTGAAATTTAGTCAGGCAGTACATTAAGGCAGAGCCAAAAATCTATTTAAATATTTGAAATACTATTCGATTAAAGGATTAGTACAAAAGCCATTCCGGTTTGGGTGTAATACTGTCTTGTTGAGTGTTGTTTTATTATAGATTTTAAAAGAAAAGTGTTTGTTAAAAAAATTGTGTAGAAGCAACAGTCCTTCTCAGGATGCTCTTGAAGATGCGCTCTATATGTATCCAGGCAGCCTGATTTACACCCAGAGCATCAAAATATTCCACTTAGACAGTGTCCCCAGTGTCACTATAATGACGTCACCGTTGAGGCACTGTTAAGCATTTGTGTGATATGCACCAGTCTTTCCACCAATTCCAATGTAAACCCATCCATGTCATTATTAGACGCTCATAGCAACAGACGTAGTTTAAAGCAGAGGTGGGAACTCTAGTCACATGACCTGGACTCGAGTCAGACTCAAGTCATGAATTTGATTACTTTAGACTCGACTTGACAAAATGTAAAGAGACTTGCAACTCAACTTGGACTTAAACATCAGTGACTTGTGACTTCACTTGGACTTGAGCCTGTTGACATGAAAAGACTTGTTACTTTCCCCAAAACCCAAAGATTAAAAAAGTATGTTATTACAGAACGCTCTGTATGTTTCTCTGTGTATATGTGTGCATCTGTGTGTGTGTGTGTGTGTGTGTGTGTGTGTGTGTGTGTGTGTGTGTGTGTGTGTGTGTGCTGTCGGCACAACGTCCAATCAAATTAAATCCACATTTTTTTCATCCGACAGCATCCATCCAATCAAACTGTAGGACAACCAATGAAGAGGAACTGTCAAACAAAGCACCAGTTGGCAAAAATGATACCGAAGATAGTTTCGTTCGGAGATAAAAACTACAAGGTGGTCAACAAAAAATGAATTGCAGTACGCAAAACATGCAGGACAAAGATTACAGACGGAGACGCAACAACTTCCAACTTCGTTCGACATTTGAAGTTGCACAATGTGTGGTAAGTTCTGAATGAAAGCTAATGTTTATCGGCTAAGTAATTTTGCTAGCTGCATAGTTAAATCAATGAGGCTGTAAGTGTTAACTCACTGTTAACGTTATATTGCAAACACGGTAATCTGTTGCGTTCACTGCGGGGGGGTATTCCATCAAAGTCGCTAATGATAGCGGCGCTTAAGCGATTAAGCCTGGTTTGAATTAGCGTCAGCTTCCACCTCAGGCTGAAGCCGTTCCACTAACACATTTCAGCCGCGCCTCATCAGCGCCAACTTCAGGCAGGCTTATCAAGTCTTGCATAAGGCGCGCACACGGGGTGCATGAGAAGCCCAGAATATGCGATTGTCGAAAACGCGATCATGTCGGAAAAAGACAAGAAAACTAGGGCTGATTTCTTCAACAGCGCGGAGCAAAAGCTCCTTGTGGAGCTTTACTAAGAGTATAGAAACGCAGTTACCAGAAAAGGAAATACTGTTGCTACTGTCAAGGCAAGAGATATGGCGTGGCAGAAGATTGCTGACCGCTTAAATGCATAAATTAACTTTTACATCAGTGTTTAATGTCTTATGTTTAGACTGTGTTGATCAAACACACTATGTCCTGTCAGTAGCAAAGAGGAATTGCCACCGTCATTAACGTGGGAGACCCGGGTTTGAGGCTCAATAGCTGCACAGTATATTTAATTGAAATTAAATTCTGCAAGGAAGTTTTATTTGGTTTACAATTTTTTTTTAAATGTGTTGTGTACTTTGCACCAACTAATATGCCAAATTGTGTTATCTCTTCACAGGAGTGGTGTCAAGAATGTTAAACGCACGGCTGTGCAGGTGTTACTCCAATCATATGGACAAGTGTTAATGTTAGGCCTAGCTGATGTTAAAAGTTCTGTAGGCTACAAAGTTATGATGAATAATTGTCGGCTAAATGGCATTACATTTCACATACGTGTAATGTGTGACAAATGTAAGCTATAGGCTGTTGGTGAAAACATCAAAATAATCGCTGCAACATAATTTGATGTAGTGAATGATGCCATAATCTGGGTTCGAATCCCAGATGCCCGCATGTCAGTCGGGGATGACACCACTCTGCTACTACTGGCAATTTTGCTCACTGAGGAGAGGAATTTTAGTATTTCAAGATATCATCACGACAACGATACTTTTTTTTTTTTAATTTTAATCCTTGGGAATTCGACGAAACTAACCAAAAATGTGCGGTGAATTCATTTTTGCTGAAGTTGTTAACTTCGTTTTCGGACAACACGGATAACCAAGCGAAAAGTGTGAGGAACTGTTTGTCTGAGACTCTGTTTACTACAGGTACATATTCTTTGTAACACCGATTCATTAAGCCTGATAGTTAACCTGCCACGGAGCAGGTTAGTTCAGGAGCATATGTTACCCCAGTAACTCAGCTGAGGTTCCTGTTAGCGAGAGTCATGGAACCGAACTCTCTCTAAAACTAGCGCGGCTTATCAAAGTTAGCCGGGATTTGCGGTTAGCTGGTTTGATGGAATACCACCCCAGCCGGCGCGACGCTAAGCTAACGCTAGCCTGCAGTTAGAAACCGAGTGCTGTTAGTAAATATCTAGTAAGACAGACGGCGAGGGAGCGTGTTGCTGCGGGAAGTTAAGAGACAACACAGTGGAGCCTGCTAAACAAGAAAAAAGAGAAGAATGGATTCACTTTTCTCCATAAACCCACCAGAAAACTTTGACTTCTCAGGCTTTGCTAACTGGCCAAACTGGAGTCATCGGTTTGAGAGGTTTCGGATGGCAGCAGGACTGGACAGTAAGGAGGAGGAATATCAAGTGAACTCATTAATATATACTATGGGTGATAAAGCTGATGACATTTTGGGCACACTAGGTTTAAGTGCTGCAGATCAGAAGAAGTATAGGCCAGTAAAGGAAGCCTTTGATAAATACTTAATATGCAAACATAATGTGATTTATGAAAGGGCTTGTTTCAATAAAAGAAGCCAAGAGCCAGGAGAATCAGGTGAAGCCTTCATTACTGCAGTTTATAAACTAGCAGAGCACTGTCAATATGGCCCACTGCAGGATGAGATGATCAGAGACAGGTTGGTGGTAGGGATAAGGCATCACGGCTTGTCCGAAAAACTACAAATGAACAGTGAATTAACTTTGGATAAAGCAGTCACTGCAATAAGACAACATGAAGAAATTAGGAAACAGCAACCTATAGTGAGAGAAACAAATACTCCAGACAGTTCCGGCAGCATGGGCGGGCATTGGGGGGCCGTGCCCGCCCACAGAGTCAGCCGTGCCCGCCCTTGACTGGAAGCTGTTTATTTTATTTGGGTTTTTGTTTTTTAACTCGGAGTGGTCAACTCTCTCTTATTTCTATCTCGTTTTGTCGATCATACAATTCAACCAATCCAACCAAGGAATGAAGTCAACTTTCTAGCCAATTACAGACAGAGGGGGGCGGGTTGCTGAGGAATGTCACCGTCATTAATTAACATCGCCGCTAGCTATGGATATCCGGAATTATTTCCATAAAAAATAGGACGAGAAGTGACAATGCGACCGGGGGCGAGCAGGAAGCAGCACCATTGACTTTTATTGGAAAAATCAGCACTGAAGTCAACAGTAACACTTAAGTAAACATTCATGCTAGGAGGATTAGCTACGGCAGCTAGGGAGAACAAGGAGGAGCACAAAGCAGTGTAACTCATCTGCATGGAAGAAGCGTGAGTGATGAAAATTCACTTTCAACTCTAAAAAATGTCTTCACCGAGCATCGCCTAACTATGCTGCATCAACGCAAGGGCAATCGGATCTTGTTGGCATTTGAGAAGGACTTGACTCGAAAATTTAGGAATGAGTGGAAGGACAATGTAATAAGAAGGTTTCACACACTCCACAAACGCCACCTGCCCATAGCTGTTAAGTCTCCCGTTTTGGCCGGGAAACTACCGTATTTTACCCCTCTTTCTTGCCGTCCTCCCGTATTAGTATTCCCCCGTAAATGTCCCGTATTATAATAAGAGAAAACATTCCTCTGCCTCTCCAAACTGAACTCTGTCAGTAGCCTCGTGAGAACTGCCACCTGCAGTAGCCTGGGTGGCAGTTATCGCGAGGTTAGTGCCTACAGCGGGAACAAACCCGGAACAACAAAAGACAGAGATGGATGGATGTGACGAAGGAGAAGGCATTCCTGCCAAACAAAACAAAGAAGTCCTGTAAATATCTCGACAAATGGGACAGCGAATTTATTTTCCTAAAGAGGAGCAGGATGGGGCACATTATGAACTGAAATTATGTTTAAGCAATAAGCCCCGAGAAGCTGTGGGTTACAGTGATTTTACAACGGTGGAGGGGCGTTCAGTGCCCCTCTGCCGTTGTAAAATTACTGTAACTCACGGCTTCAAGGGGCTTATTGCTTTTATAAAACGGTTACCCTACATATAGCCCATAAAATAAACACACACGAAAAAAAAATCAACAATTTATTGGTAATAATGCAACAATAAATTGAGAACTATTCATTCTTCCACCAAGCAAGATCGAGTGGACAGAATGGTTGCCAAGCAACACAGACGCTGCAGTCTACCAGTGGGTTACACTGATTTTACAACGGCATGGATCGCGGCTCAGCCAATCACATTTAAGGATGGGAAGCACCTGTTTTATAAAAAATAAATAAATGTGCTCTGTTGGGATTCACTGGACCACAGATGATTGGTCATTTGTTAAAATCTAAACTGGACATGTGAAGGCTTTTCCCCCTGGGATGGAAGACCTCATGTTCTTTGTTCTCAAACAAAGAAGTTACCTGACACCCATCTCAGCAGGATGGCCACCTTCACACCTCTGTGAGAGACAAGTCTCAAAAGTGATTGGTCATTACTGTTACAGTGCCATGTGACTCTGTGATGTCATCAGACATACTGTAGGAGTTGATTTCCATTCACTACAGTCTCTCTCTTGGCTCTTGGGTGGCAAGCCGCCCACACCTCTTCTCTTCTGGGCCCTGGACCAGCCCAGAGGTGCTCTTTGTCCTGAACCATCAAGGGGGGAACAACTGCTCTACAGAGTTTTGTTCCTTTTCTCCTAAGACTCTCATGCCCTCACTCAAGGAAGGTGCATAACTGGAACCACAGAGGTTAGAAGGGGATAACCAAGTTGAGTTAGCACCCCAGCGTCTAACTCTGCAAGGACCCCGAGCGACCGGCTTCCTCGGATCTGCCCCTTTGGAACAAGGACACAACAAAGACTGCTTCTAGAGCCACAGCTCTTTCCAGCCTTCTTTGTTGGCTAACAAGGAGAGCACGCATCAAACCAACTCTTCCCTCAATCCATTCAGGATTTGGTAACGTAACAACTGGGCATAGCTTTATCACAGCTGCACAGGCTAAGCAAGACTGTTTAACTTGTTGTTTGTGATTTAATGCTGCTAATTGAGTTATTGTTGTGATTGTCTGCAATTAGGTTATTGATTAGTTGGTCTTACCAAGCGAAGTCATGTTTAGTTTGCTAATGCTGTTCACAGACGTCTTGCATGTAACTAAACATCTTCTGCACTAATCCAGACCCTTTGCAACACAAATCGCATTCACATAGACTCACTCACAAATAGGCTTTCAACAGAGCTACCCCCAAGCAGGCCGCTCAAGTCCCGCTTCTTTTCCTTTGTCTCTGTCCTGACCACACAGTCAGACAAACACGTCCCCCGATCTGAAGCCAGCTTTGATCTGGCCATCTTGTAGTTTTCTGTTGTCCGCCATTTTGTTTTGTAGGCCAAACGGCCCTTCGATCACCACACCCGCCTTTATCTTTCTCTCTCTCTTGCACACACGCACAGACACACACCTACACACATATACACACACACACAGGCTTGTATATAGTTAGTTAGGATTTGTGTGTTTTGGTTTTGCTTTGCTTTGCTTTATGAATAAATATAATTTTGGAATCGTACCTGCTGTCTGTTTAATGTTGTACAACAGTGAATGAATAGTCAACCTCTGCTGCGTCAAGAATTCCGAAATCCTTCAGGCTTTATTATTAATTTGGTTATGGTTATTAATTTAATTATTAATCAATTTCCCCAAATTAATAGTTTAGTGAACTTTTTGAGACTGATATCATTAACTGGCTATCATTTTTCCCTTTATGGGAATGGTGCCCCATGAGGTGATTTAATGTTAATTAAGTCCCATTATTTAACATAATTAATAATTATTACTAATAATTATTAATTATTTCTGATAGCCAATTTGAGCCTATTAATGTAGATTCCCTACATTAATGGTATCGCCATACTAAGCCTATAAGTGTGGATTGCCAACATTTTGGTCCCCCTTGATGAGGCCTAGTACTATAATTTACAACAGCTCATATACCCTTTGTGTTTTAATTTAGGCTGTATTATAATGTAGGAATGTTCACAGCATTTCAATGTTAACAAAGGTTGGCCTATCAGATTCTGATCACCTAACTGTAGTTGGTAAGCGGTTGACAAGTTGTTTCTAGATATCTTGTACACCTGTCTTAAAATGTAAGGGATACTGGAGCTTGGTTGGGGTGGTGGGACGGCTCGCAGCGAGAGCCGGAAAATTTCCCTTATTTTCAAATCCAAAACTTGACAGGTATGCGCCTGCCACTCTACTAAAAGTGTTTACACACACACACACACACACACACACCTCTCACAGATACACCAACTTAGATTACTTAAAGTCAGAAGGGTAACACTGCTTTGTTCTGCTCCTTGTGCTCCCTAGCTGCTGTAGCTACCTCTCCTAGTTTGAATGTTTACTTCAGTGTTCAGCTTGATATCAGTGCTTATGTTTCTAGAAATGCTTGACTTTTGAGTTGAACAAATGGACACAGCACTACACTATTGTTTTTTGTTTGCCTTTTAGATTTTGGGATGAACTGCCCCTTTTTAGTGAGTGAAAAAAATATTTCTCAGCACTGTAGGAGTGGTCACAGAGCCATTGTTCAGCCTGAAGTAGCTTGAAAAAGTGTGCCCCCCAGAAAAAATGTAATGCCCCCCCTTTAATTTGTTTCTGCAGCCGGGTCTGACTCCAGAGCAGAAAGAGACAAATGTGGACTTACTGGAATTCAAGAATAAGTCACACAGAGAATACCAGACAGGGAAGACAGCCTACGGAAAGGGACAAAAGGATTTCCAGAAAGGACAGAAAAGCTGTGGACGATGCAGAAAAGGACCAGCACACTCCCTGAACAACTGTGCTGCACGGGAAGCAGAATGCAGAACATGTCGAAAGAAAGGACATTTTGCAGTTGTTTGCAGATCACGAAGAGTAGGTGCAGTAGTCGAGGAGGAAGAAGAGGACACTCTTTTTCTGGAGCGATGTCCACAGGAAAGAAACCTGAAACTTGGAAAAAGACATTGAAAGTGAATGGTCACGACATCACCTTCAAGCTGGATACAAGGGCGGATGCAACAGTCATCCCAGCTACCACCTACTCAAAAGAACGTCCACTCACCAAAGCAACAATACCACTGTGTGGGCCCAGAAATGAACCTCTAAAGGTGAAAGGTCAGTTTGATGGAGTCATGGCATATAAAGACAGGACAACCACACAACCAGTGTATGTGGTACAAAAGTTAGCTACTCCTCTGCTTGGCTTTCCAGCTATCTCAGACTTGAAGCTGCTGCATCTAGTCGACAATGTTAGAGAGCTGGAGGCTGACATGAAAAAACTATACCCCAAGGTCTTCACAGGACTGGGCTGCCTAAAAGGGGAGTACAGAATTAAGCTGAAGGAGGACGCCAAGCCCTATGCATTGTCGCTGCCACGACGCGTACATCTACCATTAAATGACAAAGTCAAAGGGGAGCTCCAGAGAATGGAGAAAATGGGGGTAATTATGCCCATCGAAGAGGCTACAGAGTGGTGCGCGGGCATGGTGGTGGCACCAAAACCCAGAGAAAAAATCAGGATCTGCTCCGACATTATCCATTTGAATGAATACATCTGCCGAGAAAGACATATATTGCCGGCCGTCGATGAAACCCTAGCCAAGCTTGCAGGGGCAACTGTCTTTACAAAGCTGGATGCCATGGCCAGGTTCTGGCAGATACCCTTACATCCAGAATCAGTCCCACTGACCACGTTTATCACTCCTTTCGGGAGATACTGCTACAAGAGGCTGCCATTTGGGATTTCAGCAGCACCAGAACATTTTCAAAAGCGGCTGACACAGATGCTGACAGGGCTGGAAGGTACTGTGTGTCATACCAATGACATCCTCATCTTTGGATCAACGCGTGAACAACATGACCACAGGCTGCACAAAGTGTTGGAGCGGCTCCAAGAAGAGGGCCTGACGCTCAACAACAACAAGTGCCACTTTGCAGTTCACAGGGTCAGGTTCCTGGGCCACATTGTCAGTGCACAGGGCATTGAGGCGGACTCAGGCAAAATTAAGGCAATAACTGAGATGCCCGCGCCCAAAGACGCTGCTGATGTGAAAAGGTTTGTGGGCATGGTTAACTATGTGGGAAAGTTTTCTCCACGCATCGCAGAGCTCACACAACCACTACGTGAGCTGCTCAAGACAGACACAGAGTGGGTGTGGGGGAGCGCGCAGCAGAGAGCGTTTGACGAGCTGCGGAGGGAACTGAGCTCGCCAACAGTTCTGGCACAGTACAGCCTGAACAGAGAGACAAAAGTTGCAGCAGACACTTCTTCCTTTGGGTTGGGAGGAGTTTTGTCTCAGATGCAACCGTCTGGAGAGTGGCAGCCAGTCGCCTTTATATCACGCAGCATGACGAACACAGAGCGCAGATACGCCCAGATAGAAAAGGAAGCGCTTGCGCTAACCTGTGCATGTGAGCGTTTTCAGTCTTACCTGATAGGGATGGACTTTCTGATACAGACCGATCACAAGCCTCTCATCTCCCTGCTAGGCAGCAGAGCGCTAGACGACTTGCCGCCTTGCATTCTGAGATTCAGGCTGCGACTGCTTCGCTTCACCTACAAGATTGAACATGTGCCTGGAAAGAAGCTGATCACAGCAGATGTGCTTTTCAGAGCACTGATCAAAGCCCCGTCTACATCAGAGGACAAACAACTGGAACAGGATATGTGTGCGTCCATCAACCTATTAATGGAGCACTTGCCGGCATCAGAGCAGAGGCTGGTGCAAATCAGGATGGCACAGGATGCAGATGATGTCTGCAAAAGACTGAAACACATGGTGCAAACAGGTTGGCCTCTAAGCAAAAAAGCTCTTCCGCCTCAACTGCAGCCATACTAGCAGTATCACCAGGACCGTGCTGGTTGCAGACGGACTACTGATGAAAGGCAAAAGAATCATCATACCTGTCACAATGCAGGAGGAAATGCTCAACAAACTACATGAAGGTCATCAAGGCATGACAAAATGTGCCGCCAGAGCACAGCAGTCAATGAGGTGGCCAGGTCTGACCAAACAGATAAAACAGAGAGTGGGAAATTGTGCGATCTGTGCATGTGAAGCTCACAATGCACCAGAGCCGCTGCTGATGACTCCGCTGCCAGAGAGACCATGGCAGCGTGTGGCGGCGGATCTTTTCCAATGGGACAATGCAGTGTACCTTGTGGTTATAGACTACTACTCACGCTACATTGAAGTGGCTAACCTTACTACCACCACTACAGCCCATGTGACAGGAAAGTTGTAGTCTATTTTTGCACGCCATGGGGTCCCAGAGACTGTTGTCACAGACAACGGCCCCCAGTTCTCTGCAGCAGAGTTTGCAGCCTTCGCCAGAGACTATGACTTCACACATACGACCAGCAGTCCCCGCTATCCTCAAAGTAATGGGGAGGCTGAGAGGGCTGTGGGGACGGTGAAAGCTCTCCTGAAAAAGGGGGAGGATCCACACAAGGCTCTCATTGCTTACAGAGCCACTCCCTTGTCACATGGATCATCCCCTGCGCAGCTACTGATGGGCCGCAACATCAGGACAACCCTGCCTGTCAGTAAAGAGAAGCTACAGCCAGGATGGCCTGACCTCCAGGCTTTCCGCAGGAAGGATCAGGACTTAAAAGAGAAACAGGCCTCCTGGTTCGACAAAAGACATAACACAAAGACAAGACAAGAGCTCAGACAAGGACAAAGAGTCTGGGTGAAGAACATGAAAGAAACAGGGACTATCAGTGGTCCAGCTCAGACACCGAGGTCTTACAACATAGACCTGCCCTCAAGAAGTCTCAGGAGAAACCGATCTCACATCAGGGTCATTCCAGAGACTCCCAGAGAGACTAGATCAGGCCGGACCATAAAAACACCGAAAAGACTTGATTTATAGGCTAGATAGGAAGCAAAAAAAAAAACAAAAAAAAAAAACAATGTTGTTCTTTACAATGGTTATGTGTTATGGAAGAAGTTGACCAGAAAATATGTTTACAGGTGTTGTTATGCACTTCTGAAAAAGAAAAAAAAAAAGAAAGGAGGAGAAAGGAGAATTAATGTGGGTTACTTGAATGTTTAATGCTCAGGTTAACTATTTATGTTTACTGTTCAAGTTTATTTCTAAATGCAGTAAAAACAAAAGTAGCTCTTGTAAGAAAGTCTGACAGTTAACTAAAGGGGGGAGATGTAGCGGGAGCAAATGTGTAGTAGGAACATATGTGTGTGTACGGAGTTGTAGGGGAACCTGTACGATGACACACCGAGTGTATGCATGCATGCAGAGTTGCAGGTAAATAAAGTTGAACACAGAGCTAGAGACGTCTCCCGTCTAGATCATTACAGACTGCCTGAGTACGACATGTTACAGCTATAAGGGATTCTCTGACATCTGTTTAACATGCTTACCTCTTACAGATTTGAAGAATACCAGATGAACAAAAGCATCACAAATGAACCACAACAGCCTTCAATCTCACAATTCCTGGACAATCATGTAGGGCATTACAGCATGAGTCATCCACAGCAGAAGGCTATCACCACTGCAATACTGTTCCACTTGATTATTGATTGCCACTTACCCCGTCTATTGTGGAAAGCAAGAGTTTTCGGCACTTTCTGACAGCACTTGACAGTAAGTACAGCCCAGTGTGTCACAGAACATTGACATCAAGATGTTCAAAATTAAAAACTCAATTGAGCAACACTGACCATCAGTCACTGTGGCCATTTGGTCTGACGGACAGATGAGGGGATTCCTTGGTGTCACTGTGTACTGGATAGAGAGAGAGGCAGAGAGGATACAGCTAAAGTCCAATCTCTTGGCCTGCAACCGCTTCAAAGGCTCACACACAGCTGAAAGAATTTGTGACCAATTTGAGGCAATATGTAATGAATACAACATTAAAGATAAACTGGACTACATTGTTAGTGACAATGCTGCTAATATGCGAAAAGCATTCACTCTGTGCTTCCCCAGTGAACAAGAGGATGACAGTGACGGAGATCATCTTGATGACCCTGAGCTCTGGTGTGACTTAACCCTGGAAGATCAGCAAACAGTAGATGCTGCTATGGCAAAGAAACAGCGCTTGCAGTGTTTTGCGCACATTCTTCAGCTGGTGGTGGGAGATGGTTTGAAAGAAACAAAAGTGGTATCTCCTGCATCCCTGCTGCAGTCAAGTCAAGGTGGAGCTTAACACTGAGGCAAGTGAAGGCAGTTCTCCAATGCAATTATCTAAAGCTCTGTGCTGTTCTAGAAAAGGCTGGGCACAAGGAGTTGTCATTCACAGCACAGGAGTGGAATCTGTTGAAGGAGTTGGTGGACAGCTTGAAGCCATTTGGAGAAGCAACAGATTTGAAACGGGGAGAAGGTCGTCACAATCAGCACTGTTGTTCCATCTGTCTTGTCCCTCAATCACCACCTTGAGAAGCTGAAGCCTCAAGTCTGTTTCCTGAGTGGCCTGGTCAGAAGTCTCCAGGCATCCCTGAACAAAAGATTTCTTGGAATCTTCATCAACGTGAAATCTACCTCTACCATCTACCTCATCTACCTCAAAGCAGCTGCTGCCTTGGACCCAGCCTTTTCTCTATTGTGGGTGGAGCCCCATGTGCTGTCAAGACAGAGGTGGCACAACAAGTTCAAGGTAAATAATGTAATGTAACTTTTTTCCTCATAATCTGATCTAACTGACTGCAACATATTTCAGTCTAACACACTGCATCACCAACACAAATGGTAATAAGGGCTCTTTTGTTTCTGCTATTGTTTTTACATGTTTTGCCAGAATTGATCCTGCAAGATGCTGCAGAGACTGAGCAACCTGTGCCTCTTGTTATAGAAGAAGAGCAAGAGGACCTTAGAGAAGGAGAAGGGCTGTTTGCTGCATACCATGAGAGGCAGAAGAAGGATCGCTCCAGCACTACAGCTAAGTCACTACTTTGACATAGTCGAAGGACAGAATGCTCTTTTGTTCTGGGCACTGAACATGAAGACTCTTCCTTCACTGTTCCGAGCGGCCATCAGAGTCTTGGCAGTGCCTGCCTCCAGTGCTCCAGTGGAGTGAGTTTTCAGCCATGGTGGTGTCATACTACGTCCCCATCGTGCACAAATGACTGACAGACTTTTAGCCAATTTGGTCTTTTGCAAACGCGGCACACACATGTACACACACACACACACACACACACACACACACACACACACATACACACACAATATGAGATGAGATAAATACAAGACAGGACAGAAACTGCTGTGGAACTAGTTAAAGTTGCACCTGTTTTTTGAAATGTGTTTCAAATAAATACAGATTTAAAAGCATACAAGATCTGTGTAAATATATTATTTCTCTGTGGTTAAAAGGACTCGAAAGGACTCGAAACTCAAACTGTAGGACTTGGGACTTGACTTGTGACTCGTTATTCTTGAGTTGGGACTTGACTTGGGACTTAAGGGGAAAAACTTGAGACTTACTTGTGACTTGCAAAACAATGACTTGGTCCCACCTCTAGTTTAAAGAGCTTAAAAGTCTGCTCAGGGTGGGCGCGAGGGGAGTAGATAGGTCCAACAAACATTGGACTTTGACCCAAGAGAGCAATGTTTGAGAGCAACAAACAACATCCACAATCTTTTCCTAACAATAAGTAAATGCAGGGTCTCTGCAGGTTTCAACAAGCCAAATTTAAGACTTTTTAAGACTTTTTTAAGACCATAATGAATACAATTTAAGACCCGTTTCACATCGATACTGGCAAAAAAGTACAAAAGACTTGAAAGAAAACTGGAGGCCCGGAATTACTTGCAAATTATATGAATTTATTCACAGGTCTTTCACATTGGAATACAAAACGATTAACCTAACTAAAAACACCAGAAACCTCTGAACCAAGATTTGTTTGGAAGTTAGAATAAAAAAATTGCCAAACTATATTGGTAAACTGGCAAAACAAGTAAACAGGCAACGGCCATTATGTGTGTGTGTGTGTGCCTGCCTGCGTGTGCATGCACAAAAGAACTATCTGAGCTCTTGTCCCGTGGCTGCAATCTCCTCCACAATATTCTTGAGCTCTGCTAATTTTTCCTTGTAGCTCCTCCTCAGAGCATTTGACTTTGTGATGAGCTGGGCCATCTGAGTGCCCGCCTTGCCCTCCGCTTCTTCTGCAAGCCTGTCTGCATCTCTGGCCAGACTTTCAGAAACCTCTTGGACAGTTTTCCTTTTCTTTTTTAGTTCTTCCAGGTGATCCTCTAAAGCCTTTCGCTTCTTTCCCTGTTCATCAGACTCCTTCTTCCTTCTCTCTTGATCAAGGTAGACACGGTACTTGGACCTGGCTGATGCTGCAGAAGTCAAGAGCTCTTTCGTGATGGGAATCTTGGTCACCCCACCATGTTGAGTGACATAATCACACACAAGCCTGTGCGCAACAACAGTGTCCTCCTGCATGTTACACGTTTCAACTTCCTTGTTAACCGAAAAACCTCTCTCCACAGTGGCCTGAGGTCTCATGAGGTCTCTCTTGATGTAATCGGCTAATCCAAATCGCGCTATGTACGCCGTCTTGTCTTTTCCACACTTAAATGTTTTTGCTATTTCTGAATCCGGGAACATCATCTGGAACAGCTCATCAATATTCTCATTACCAGTATATGACTGGTGCTTAGTTACCGTATGAAAAGTCCATAGCACCTCCGCTTTTAGTGTCGGCGTAGACCCAAACGCTGTCCGGAGATCGACTGGAGTTGCAGCAGACTGGGTCGCGCTGGACCTTGATGCTCCGGCTCCTGATGTGGAGCAATAGTGGCTAATTGGCGGCGTTTTCTGCTGGCATTTTATGACCGCCTTGTGCTTCTCTGATTTGCAGTGGGACTCCAATGCCTTAACGCCCAATGTTCCGAACTTTAAAGTTTTCGTGCACAACGTGCAGTTCGCTTCATAAGCGTTTCCCTCCACCGGCTTCAACCATGCACTGAACTGCTCGTTCTGAAGCCACAAATCATTAAACTTGCACTTACCCATGCATGCAAGTACTGTAATTCGGTTCTGTTTAAAGTTTTCTCCGCTGCTATGCTAACTAAGCTGTCAACACACAGCTGCACGCGCAAAGCAATAGCTGGTGGTGTTCGATAAATTCTGACCGGGCAGCACAGGTAGCCTACATTTAGTTCCGCCTCGTAGTTAAGTTATAGCGTCCTCAAAAATCGAAACATTTCAAAGCGAGACTGAAGTTTATCCATGTTTTAAGTAAAAGTAACGTCAATAGATTTTTAAGACCTTTCAAAATCGTATTTAAGACCTTTTATGAGATTTTAGGAGAATTTTAAACATTTTAAGGCCTTAAATTGAAATCATTGGATTTAAGACTTTTTTAGACTTCTTAAGACCCCGCGGATACCCTGAAATGACTCTGAAAGTTCAGTCAGGAAGACAATACTTTCCATGCTCAGGCTGTAAGTTTCTTTCCCACCCTGCCATTCACTCCTTGCACATATGCTCACTCATTATCTCTGGGTGTCATTGTCTGGGTCTGTCAATTGAGTCATCAGCTGTTTTCAGCTGATTCACAATCAGTCTATAGCACAGCAACACACTATCTGTCAGCCTATCATCTTACAGCTCCTCATTTTAAATACGGTTATTTCTCTGCCGTAGTTCTTTCTTGCTGCCGTTGTGCGCTCCCTCCAACTCCCCATCACCACCCAGTCTCTACGGATTCATCAGCCTCATAAGATTCAGCACTCAGCAGCTTCAGAGTCAGCAGCCACCACCACCACCAGTGTCTGGACTCAGTGAGGGAATTTATCCTGCTGCCTCTCAGATGTCCCTCGATCACAAAATATCTCCCTCTGGTGTCCAAGCACCAAAGACTTCTGTTAAATCTTAATCAGCACAAAGCATATGTTAATCTGTACACTCATTTTCTGTATTTAATATCATATTTTCTTCATTCTTCTGTCTCTCCTGATTAAAAAGGTTTTGTTGCCTTAAACCTGAGCACTGACCCCTTCTCACTGCTGCATTTGTGCCCCTCAAAGCCGGGTATATTTTTAGCAACATCCACAATCTAATTTTTATCATAACCATAAAGTTTGATGCATAAAACCCAGACCGCTGACCCCTTCTTACTGCCGAACCCTTCTGCGTTATGATTCTATGAAAAAGACTGCCTCCAGCATCATTTTAGTGACAACCAGGCCTTCTGCAAGTAGAGATCATGTTGATCCAGGACTACAATAAAACTAACACAAATATTCAGAATTTACCCCAGCAGTTGATATGGTATCTAAGATTGCAGTATTTGTCGCAGCTGTACAGGTTGACAACATGTATTGGGGGTTAGAAAAAAAACAAACCTGTTATTGCTTTGCTTTGCCTAAACGCAAGCATCATGTGAATAAACAGCATGCCCTGAACGTGTCTCTGGCCAGTCAGATTTCCTGTCTGAAAAGAACTACCCTCTGAATGAGAACATCTCAGATTGGCTGTAAATAAGGGAAGGACTTCAATAGTGGATATGGGAAAAATGAGAGTGGGCTGATAACTTTCTGACTGAAAACGAGGGGCTAACAAACAATATAGATCCATACAGCAACTTGTGCTGATTAAGCTGTACACAAGACTTGACATGTTTGCAGGAGGGGTGGTAATAACCAGCGGGCAAGGTCAAGTTCGGTGAGGTGAAGCTGTTCCTATTCAGTTGAATGTCAGTGTGTTCTTGTTCTGTGCTGTGCGAGATACCAGAGTTTGGCTGTTTGTTTCCAAAAATAACTAAAAGGAGCAAAGGAAACGGAGGCAGCCAAGTGCTGTCCATCTAATGGTTTATCTTGGCTTTCAGAGGAGACCCTTGTTTCAAGAGGGTCCTGCTGCATTGCAAAGAGAGAAGAGCTATGGCAGATGTCACTTCAATCAATCAATCAATCAACTTTATTTGTAGAGCGCTTTTCCTGCAAGGACATACAACACAAAGTGCTTTACAGAATTAAAAACAATTACCACAATTAAAGAAAGAAAACAATTACAAAGAAAGCCCCTCCCTCCCACCCTCCATACTAGACACACACACACACACACACACACACACACCCCACACCCACCCACACACACACACACACACACACACACACACAATCACACACAATAGGGAGACATGGCATGGCACTGAGGATCAAGGAAATGCCACCTTTGGGGCCGTCCACACTGGGAGGAGCCGCAGGCCGTGCCATCGGGAGGACCAGCACCCAGGCCCCCCGACTCCGACAGACAGGCGGACCCCCACATCAAAGGGAGGAACCCCCAGCCGGCAGGGACGCAAGGACAGCACCCCCATCAGCAGACCTGACACAGCTCCCAGTGTGGAGGACCCCCCTGAGGAAACACTGGAGTTAAAAGCTAAAGACTAAAAGCATAAAATAGGACTAAAAGCATAAAATAGGATAAGCCCTGACAATAAGTAAATAGAATGAGTAGCTAAAAGGGTAAAAATATGTAAGATAATAAATGCAGTACCAAAAATAAAAATAGAATACGTAAGATTATAAATAAAATAGAATAGATACAGTACCAGTGATAAATAAAAACAGAGAATTATTTAAGATTAATATCACAGGGTTTCCCCCAGAAACTTGCTAAGCCTGGTGGTAGAGAAGCCCACCGGCGGCCGACTGTGTTTTTGTAAAAAAAAAAAAAAAAATGTTAAAAGTTGACAGGAATTTTGAAATTGTGACTAATATGTTATTATAAGCCAATACTTAAACAATACTTAAACATAGAGTCTTACAAAAAGGCACAATCTTGAAATACGGTTTTAACAAACACAAAAAAAATACAATTAAAATAAATAATATCAATTGTTTTCGCTTAAGTTAAATCCTAGTGAATCTTAAAACAAGCCATTGCTGGTCACATTTAAAAGTAAAATAAATTAACATAAATAAAAAAGTGCAAACATGGCCAAGGGGTAAAACCAGGGAACTCAGAGGCTGAAGAGGTATGCTGTGCTGTGTGACCTCTTCTGCTTTTTGCTGCACATGGTGCAGGTTGGATCAGTGCAAGCAATCCGTCTGGGCTTTTCAAAGAACTCTTCCAGAACCTTACATTATTTATTGGTTACTTTTGCTTTTGCTTGCTTGAGGATCCTTGCGTTGCCCGCTGGGGGTGGTTGCGACACACCCGGCAAAACATACCCAAGAACGACACAAAAAAAGCCACAGCTATAAAACGAGGCGTATCTAATGCTGAATTTAATAGCAAAATTTGCTACATCAACATGAAATTAGCGAGAAAAATATTGTTAATATATAAATACATACCTGTCAAGTTTTGGTTTCGAAAATAAGGGAAATTTTCCGGCGCTCGCTGCGAGCCGTCCCACCACCCCAACCAAGCTCCAGTATCCCTTACATTTTAAGACAGGTGTACAAGATATCTAGAAACAACTTGTCAACCGCTTACTAACTACAATTGATCAGAATCTGATAGGCCTACCTTTGTTGACACTGAAATGCTGTGAACATTCCTACGTTATAATACAGCCTAAATGAAAACACAAAGGGTATATAAAGCACATTTATTTATTGTTTATAAAACGGGTGCTTCCCATCCTTAAATGTGATTGGCTGAGCCGCGTTCCATGCCGTTGTAAAATCAGTGTAAGCCACTGGTAGACCGTGGCGTCTGTGTTGCTTGGCAACCATTCTGTCCACTCGATCTTGCTTGGTGGAAGAATGAATAGTTCTCAGTTTGATTGTTGCATTATTACCAATAAATTGTTGATTTTTTTTCGTGTGTGTTTATTTTATGGGCTATATGTAGGGTAACCGTTTTATAAAAGCAATAAGCCCCTTGAAGCCGTGAGTTACAGTGATTTTACAATGGCGGAGGGGCACTGAACGCCCCTCAGCCGTTGTAAAATCACTGTAACTCACGGCTTCTCGGGGCTTATTGCTTAAACATATTTTCAGTTCATAATGTGCCCCATCCTGCTCCTCTTTAGGAAAATAAATTCGCTGTCCCATTTTATATTTACAGGACTTCTTTGTTTGTTTTTTTGGCAGGAATGCCTTCTCCTTCGTCACATCCATCCATCTCTCTCTTTTGTTGTTCCGGGTTTGTTCCCGTTGTCGGCACTAACCTCGTGACAACTGCCACCAAGGCTACTGCAGGTGGCAGCTCTCGCGAGGCTAGTGACAGTTTAGTTTGGAGAGGCAGAGGAATGTTTTTTTTTTTTTTTTTTTTATTATAATACGGGAGATTTACGGGAGAATACTAATACGGGAGTACGGCGGGAAAGAGGGGTAAAATACGGTAGTTTCCCAGCCAAAACGGGAGACTTGACAGCTATGTTTTAATATAGTACAAAACATGCTTACCATACTCGGTCTTGTAGAGCCATCCGCTAAATTTAGGGTCAGCTAACCATTTTGGAATAAATCCGCTAGTTCGATGTTTACCATCGCGGCTCGCAGAAGGCTGATCCGACGACGTGCCAGCATCCGTGCTAGCTCGCACTGGCCCTGCCTCATCATCGAGCTGCAGCTCGGTCGGCTCGCCGGGGATGCACTCCCCTTGGCCTGGGGTTGAACGAGCGGGCTCATCGTCTCCTGATGAGCCTCCTCGGACTTCGGAAAAAGAAAGTGTTCAACGTTTTTTGACGCTTTCTCCGTGACATGTCAGGTAAAAGTTAGCGTGTAGACAGGTAGAGGTTTTGGGCGTTCAGATGATGGAAAATACACCTGACCTCTCACCCCCCATGTGTTCACGTATCGACCATAAGATGTCGCCATTGCGCTTTCAACCGTATCACCAGATGTGGTTAAAAGCTCTGTATACCGTCTTTGGTATCACTGTTTTGGTGCATAAAATTAAAATAAATAAACAAGTGACGCCTAGCCTGGCGGGGGGGCAAGAAAAGCCTGGCGGCCCGCCAGGCTTATAAAGCACTGGGGGAAACCCTGTATCATCTTAGAAAGCAAGATAAAAGCAGCAAGATTAGTATCATCTTAAAAAGCAAGATAAAAGCAGCAACATAAAGTAGGATAGAACCAGATAAGAACGTAAGAAGAGTTTAAAATATTAGTTAAAAGCCTGATTAAAAAGGTGTGTCTTTAATCTTCTTTTAAAAATATCAACAGTCTCTGCAGTCCTGAGGCTCTCCCTCAGGTCCTCGTCAGCACGCGGCTGAGTTCTGTAATAATTGGAGATTTAAAATACTCTTTTTGGGAAGACCAGAGAGCAGGGCATTACAGTAATCTAAGCGACAGCAAATAAAAGCATGCATTAGCACCTCCGTACTGGCCTGAGAGAGAAACAGGCGGACTCTGGCTATGTTCTTAAGGTGATAAAAACCTCTTTTTGTCATATTTTTGATATGTGGGATAAAATTTAGCTCAGAGTCAAGTCCCGCCCAAATTTTTTACTGATTGCGTTGGTTTAAGATCCTGTAGTTTTGGTAAAAGTTTCTCTCTCTGGCCTTCAGGACCTATAATTAAAACCTCAGATTTGTCCTGGTTGAGCTGTAGGAAATTCTCTGCCATCCATGACTTGATGTCTACAATGCAGTTAAAAAGGGCATTAAATGGCCCTGTGTCATCGGGAGACACAGCAATGTATAGCTGTGTATCATCAGCATAACTTTGGAAGCTGATGCCGTGTCTCCTGATGACGTCCCCAAGGGGAAGCATGTAAAGATTAAAGAGAAGTGGACCTAAAATTGAGCCTTGGGGAACCCCACATCCAATTTCATGGGTTCCCGAGGAACATGTATCCATACTTACATAAAAGCTTCGGTCTGTGAGATAAGAACAAAACCAGTGAAGAACAGTATTGGAGAGGCCGACCAGGTGTCTGAGTCTATTTAATAAAATGTGATGGTCTACCGTATCAAAAGCGGCGCTTAGATCCAGTAGAACCAACACTGTGAGCTTTTTGTTATCTAAATTCCACCTGATGTCGTTTAAAATCTTTAAAAGTGCTGTCTCAGTACTGTGGTTCCTCCTAAAACCAGACTGATGTTTCTCTAAAATGCTATTTCTGTTTAAAAAGTCATTAACTTGGTTAAAAACCAATTTTTCTAAAATTTTACTTAAAAACGGTAAGTTGGATACAGGTCGGTAATTATTAAGAACGTTGGGTCTAAATTGCTCTTCTTCAGAAGGGGCTTCACCACCGCCGTTTTAAAGGCGGTGGGGAAGACACCCGTCTGAAGAGAGCAATTCATGATGTTTAAAAAACTGCTCCTTAAAGAATCCATAAAGCGATTTTAAGAGTGATGTGGGAATTTGATCTAAAAGGCAGGTTGTTGGGTTTACTTGGGAGAAAACTCGACCAAGTGTCCTTGCATCAACCAGGGCAAAACTCTCCAGTGTATCCTCAGGCAAGGACAACAGTCCAGGTGTGTTAACAGACAAAGCTTTCTGGGATAACAGGCAGGATCTGAAGTCCTTGATTTCAGTTCTGAAGTGGTCTGCAAAGTTTTCACAAAGATCATCTGCTGGTGTCTTAAGAACTTTATTGAAATTAGTGCCTGTTAAAATATTTAAGGTGGAGAAGAGGAACCGGGGGTTGTTTTTATGGTTGGTGATGAGTTGTGAGAAATGGAAAATTTGTGCCTTTTTGACTGCGTTATTGTAGGTTTTGAGTTGTTGACGTAAAATCTCATAATGAACCGTCAGTTTACTTTTTCTCCATCTTCTCTCAGTGCTCCTGCATTTTCTTTTCAGTTTATTGATTTCATCGTTTTTTCTCCACGGGGGTGTAGGTTTTCTTTTTATTGTTTTAGTTAGAGGTGGAGCTACTGAGTCCAGAGTTGACTTCAGTTTACTGTTAAAATTATCAACGATAAAATCACAAGGTGCAGGTAAAATTTCAGCAGGAGTGCTCTGTAAAATCTCAATAAAATTTGCAGCCACTTCAGAAGTTAGATAGCGCCTCCTCACTGTTCTCACCGGGGCCTCCTCCTGGTTAAAACTGGTGATGTTAAAAAATACACAGTAGTGGTTGGACACAGCCAGGTCAACAACAGTTGTGAGTTGTGAGTTGGCTGTGTGATGTGCTGCTTAAAATCAAGACAATTTAAAAGGTTTAAAAACTCTCTGGATATTGGATCCGAAGTATCATCAACATGTAGATTAAAATCACCAGTTATTAAAATCCTGTTATAAGAGGTGTGAATGATTGATAAAAGTTCAGAGAATTTGCTGATAAAAGAACTAGAGTGATGGGGTGGTTTGTATACAGTAATGCAAAGAATTGGAGGGCTGCTAAAAGTAAAGGCATGGTGCTCAAATGACTTATAACTGTTAAAAGACACTCCACTTGAGAGGAGAGAGTCTACTCTGGAGTGAAATCAAGTACAGCCAATTGTTAATCCAATATAAAAACAATGGTGGGCCACAGAAAGATAAGGATTACAATGGATGTCCAGCAACACTAAATGCATTGATTGAAATATGAGAGGAGATATGAACATTTGTATATATTTTGATATGATGGCATCCATATTATGTTTATGTGTATGTATTATATAAATTGAAGAAACTTTATTTTGTCATGATGGATGACTTTGTTAGTATGTCTTATCTGTTTCCTACTACAGATACTTCCACCATGGCAGCTGGTGAGAAACCCCAAAGCCATGTGTTGAAGTGATGTGGGAGCCCTTGTTCTTTGTGCTTTCATTAAACGCTAGCAAAATATGATTTAGCTGGTTTGATTAACACGATAACAGCTTAATATTTGAACTCTGACACGTGTCATTCAATTTCAAAGAGAATGTTTCACATTTATTTGTAAATCCTTTAAATTTGTGTGTAAGTCATTCATAAGTTCTTGTAACTAACAAGTTTTAAACTGATGTTTGAAATCAGGCTGCAAAAAAAAAAAAAAAAGAAACCACAGGACTTTATTTTTAGGTTCAGAGTTTTTCAAGTGTGTTATGAAACAACACTCACATACCCATATGTAAAAGACTGTCTGGGCACTATGATCACTACTCTTTCTTAACTGACCATAGAGATCCCTTCCTAATGTGATTTTAATGTAAGAGATGTCAGGCAAATTTAAAAGTCATTGTTCTGTGCAAAACTGCATTTCAAAGTTCTGCCAAAGCTAACATGAGGCTTCAGCAGCAAATTTTAGTGAAATCAAATGGTATGTGTTCTCTCAACAAACCCATTCCTTTACCACTCACTCGACATTGCACTGCCTTAGGTCCTGAACAATACACCTGCCATGACATAGTTGAGTCCCCTAGCAATTCCAGACTATAGACATCATTTGTGTGCAAAAGCTTACATGAACATGTTATGGCCTCAGTCAGTCGAAAGCCCGTTTATTTTCGGAAACAAAACTATTCATTTGGAAAGTTACATAACTGACACTAGAAATAAGTTTGAGTTTGCTACAATTTAACATCTGGTCTCTCTTTCTTCACTTGTTCGTGAATGTATTGTAGCAAGCAACGAGAAGCCCGCTGTACCCAGCATACAATTCAGTGGTGTAACAGTTGATTGGGGTCCCCTCTCGATACTCTTCACAGTGTGTACATAACACGCTACCAATTAATATGTACTATAGATCCCAAGAGCTTGTACCCATCACCTTCACTCCCGTGGATCCTCAGCAATATGCCAACCAAGTGTCAATAAAATCAAATACACAGACAGAGTCCTTCCATTTTAGTTACTTGTTCTTTTTGTTACTATCCCTCGACCATAGCTCAGCAAGAGAAGATAAAGTTCGGCTAGCTGGCTAGACTAGCGAGTGACACAGGATGGCAAAAGGCAGCCAGCTCACAGTCAAACTCCAGGGAAGAACTTCTGCTCTCCCAAGAAGCTATCGTGACTGACTTCAGATTGGAAATTACTGCCCTTTGTATGGAGCTGAGGCAAGAAATTAAGGCCATGCATTCAGAGATATATTTTTAAGCCCTGCGCCATGAATTTGGGGAGGAGGTAAACAAACCGACATGGCGCAGAGCCTCATGGATGCACTAGAACGCATCCAGGAGCTGGAGAACTCCGACCAGTCAAAAGCAAAGGAACTGAAGCAACTAAATGACAAATGTTGACATTTGAGGTTTACTGGCATCCCAGAGGGCGCAGAGGACTCTAGCCCCACTAAATTCATGGCAGAATCTATCCCAGAGATTCTCAGCTCTGAGAATTTTCCCTCCCCAGCTGTGATTGATCAGGCTCATCACTCGCTGATCCCAAGGCCTAACAAAGGAGCCTGGCCAAGACCAATGATCTCCTGGTTGCATTACTACACACAAAAAGAGAAAAGACTAACTTGAAGTTTTAATAAATAGCTGGTGCATCTGACCCTTGTTGAAGAGATACATGTGAGAGGAAGTGTTACACAATGAATGTCAGAAGTTAATTAACCTAGATAATGGACTATTCACACCTTTTGCAGAACCTGCTCTCTATCGCTACACATTGCCTATCTTAACAAGTCTGCAAAGTTCTGAAAATGTACTTTGTGATTATGCAATTTTTGCAAATGAATTCCCTGAGGTGTCACGTTTGTTTTTCCACCCTCTGTCTTTCCCAATCTCCCTTTCCCCCGTCCCCAACCAGCATTATAATTGGTCTAATAATGGTGTAGATGACAGCCCATGCCTGGGGCTCTGTGCTCAGTGTATTCAGCGTAGCACAGCGCTTCAACCTGTCATAGATTTCCATTATTCATCGTAGGGAGAACTGATAGTGCTCTCTCTGCAGGCCCCTCTTCAAAGATCACTTTTTACTGTTGTTTGTTCACTTCCACAAGACCATTTCACACAATTCTACTTCATTCTTTTTATTTTAAGATTAGATTAGAGGTGAATGAAAGACAGCGTGAGAGTGGGGAGCAAATCTCTCTTATTCAAAGGGATCAAAGATTTTGTATTATTTGTTTTTGTGGACTTTTTTTTTTTACTAGTTTCCCTGCATGACAAGAAAATATAGTCTGAATACTCTTCTTCCTCTCTGCCGTGTTTACATCCCATTAGTTATTATAGGATCCAGACAAATCCAGTGATGACCTTTAGAGGGATATCATTGTGTATTTATAATAACATGAGCATGCACAATAGGATTATGCCAGAGAAATGACAAAATAACAAGCATCACCTCAAATTTATTATAGCAGAGGCTCCTGAATCTTATCGTTGCAGGGTTTTTTTGGTTTCAACCTCCTCTGGAAATCTTTTTTCACCTTCTTAATCCTTAACCCAATACAAAAAGCTGCAGTGTTCTAAAAGAGATGGAGGGCCTGAATTTACCCAACTTGCAAAATTATTACTGGGCAGTCCAACTCAAAGCCATTACATATTGGATTAACAGTGATACAGATTCAATTTGGATGGGGATGGAGCAAAATTCATGCACAGTTTCTTTGAGTTCACTACCATTCCTGAACCAAACAGAATGGAAAAAACTTAAAATTAAAAACGAATGGGTAGAGAACACTTGGAAAACATGGAATAAAATAAAGAACAAACTGGAACTTCGAAGTTAAATATAAAGAGCTACCAAAATCACCATGAATCTGTATTTCCATCCTTCTAGTATGGATAGTGGCTTTAGAAAATGGATAGACAAGGGGCTGATATATATTGGTCAACTTTAATGGGCAAATACTCAAATCATTTCAACGACTCATTCAAAAGTTTAATTTATCTGTGCGTGATCACTATAAATTTTTACAATTAAGACACTATATTCAGAAATGTAAGGATTGGGAATATATCACAAGGGATCCTTCTCATAGCGAGCAACTTTTTATGACTTGTAAACAACAAAAGGTGAAAAAGGAAATTACTTCAAGGTTCTATAGAGCACTACAACATGATTTGAAATATAAACATTTAGAGAGTAAAGAAAGATGGGAACTTGAACTGAATACCACAATCACTAAAAATGAATTGAAAGAAACTTGCTTCTCTGGCCATAGATTAACCAATACTCAAAACTGGAGAGAGTTTGACTGGAAATAAAAACAAGATACTTCAGAACTCCAGTCATAATGGCCAATTATGGCAAATCTACAGGGTTATGTTGGAGAGGTTGTCAACAAGGCGACCTTTCTCACATATTATGGGCTTGCCCAAACATACAGGGGTTTTGGGAGGATGTTTGGATTGAAATTGAAGGAATTCTGGGAATCAAATGAAATTCTGATCCAAATTTATTCATTCTAGGTATTGCAGGAATCCAAACAGGGAAAAAATACACTTAGTACAAATTCTTCTTTTGGTAGCTAGAAAAAACATCACATCCCTATGGTTGCAGCCACAACCTCCCAATATTATTCAGTGGCAACAAAAGGTGAATGAAGTGTTCATAATGGAGAATGTTACAGCTAGAGTGCAGCTGAAAGTGGACGTTTTTGTTGATGTTTGGAAGCCATGGATGTTAGCCATGCCTCAAATGAGATGTGAGGATATAGCTGCACTGTTTCATGAGAGAATGTAATGTTAGATTACGAATTGTCTGTTGGCTTGTTTTGATTGTTTGTTTATTTGTTTGTTTTTGAGTGTTTTAGTGTTTGATTGTTTTTCCCTTTTTTTTTCTCAAACTATTGCCTGTTTTCTTTTCTTCAGCTAGGTATAGCTGATGTGATTTTGTGTGTTTGATTGTCTGCTTGTCTGTTTTGGTTTATGTTTGTTTGCTTCATCTGTGTATGAAATGAGATTGGTACACACACAAGCAGTATGACATAAATAAAAAGTAAAAAAAAATAAAAAATCCTCAACCCAAAATACAACACATGTATACATACAGTAATCTAAAGGTGCAAGGTGCAACACTGTGGTACATCATTATCATATTAACTGTTTTGTGATTCCTGTATATCAATGATCAGAGGTGGGTAGTAACGCGATACATGTACTCCGTTACATTTACTTAAGTAACTTTTTGGATAAATTCTACTTGTAAGAGTAGTTTTAATGCAACATACTTTTTACTTTTACTTGAGTATATTTGTGAAGAAGGAACACTACTTTTACTCCGTTACATTTGGCTTCATTCCGCTCGTTACTTGGATTTTTATTCATCGGTTAATCAATGCACTATTTGTTTGTTTTATCAGCGAGACTTCCGCCAAAGACTCTGTCACATGACTCTGTTTGACCGATCAAACGTAGCCACTAGTGACGTTTGACTCCATCTCACCCGTCAAACGGAGCCAGGCAGTCACATGACCATACGCGAAATCTTTGCGGCCTCACACAGAAGCAAAGTGACTATGCGGGAGCGCACACATAAGAATCAGACAGTAGACGGCAACAATGGCAGAAACAACGGCGTGCGAACCAGAAGAGGCAGAACACCCGTGGCTGTACATGAAAACCATGTTTACTTACAGACTACAAAAAAGAACAGCTATATCATGCGCTGTCGTCTGTGTCTATCCAAAGTCGTTACATGGCGCCCTCCATGGCAGACATGTTTGCTCGCACCGTTCCTGAATGCCGGCGTTTTTTTCTTTAGACTGAAAAACTCCTTCTTTCCCACTGCCATCAGACTCCTAAACCGCTGACAGGAGTCATAACTACCATCACTATCTCAGACCGTGTTATACATCCAGTCTACACATGACTTTTGCACATACAAATTTTTTGCACATACAATTTGTTGCACTACAGTTTCTTGCTGCCTTAATTTATCTTTATCTTTTGTACATATATATATATATTTCCCTTGTTTATATATTCCTTTTATATTTTTATTTTTTGAATTGAACATGTCGACATTTCAGCCTACAAGAACTCCACTTCGAACTTGACAAGAGTTTTGAAATGACTAAATTGTTATCTGTTCCACTAATTTTCATTCACTATAACAAACACCTAGTCTCTCACTTACTGATTTTTAAACCTCATTCCAAATAATGTTGAAGAGTTCAAACACAGTGCTCAAATGCTGTTTATAAGGCACTGGTTTCAAAAATGTTGTTATGAAAAAGAATGACAGTCTGACAGAAGAGAATGTTTTGGAACTACTAAGTTGGTACCAAAGGATTTATTACTGTGTCTTGTGGCTGAATTTGCCTTAATTTATGCTATTTTGTAAAGATTTCATTACTATTTTAGTTATAGGAGTATTGTTTGGCAACATCTGAATTTGTACATTGCTATTTTACAATTGTACAACATCTATTGCTCGTCTGTCCGTCATGGAAGAGGGATCCCTCCTTCAGTTGCTCTTCCTGAGGTTTCTACCATTTTTTTCCCCGTTAAAGGGGTTTTTTCTGGGAGTTTTTCCTTATCCGCTGTGAGGGTCCTAAGGACAGAGGGATGTTGTATGCTCTAAAGCCCTCTGAGGCAAATTGTGATTTGTGATATTGGGCTTTATAAATAAAAATTGATTGATTGATTGATTTTATATTTATGTCTATTTGATTACATTCATGCCCTGATTATTAAAACAAATCAGAAGTTACTCAGCCGTTACTCAGTACTTGAGTAGTTTTATCACTAAATACTTTCTTACTCTTACTCAAGTAATTATTTGGATGACTACTTTTTACTTTTACTTGAGTCATATTATTCGTAAGTAACAATACTCTTACTTGAGTACAATTTTTGGCTACTCTACCCACCTCTGTCAATGATTAAAAACTTTATGCATGAGAAAAATTTCTCAATCCTTGACACACCGGAGAAGAAGCAACAGAAAGAGAGAAACACTGCCAGAGCTGGTAAGCCTCTGAACCACGATGCTTGACTGCTTAGAAGAGTGACAAAGCAGTGAGGCAAGCAGTTTGCTATTTTTTATACTCCCTGTCTAACTAAGTCTTTTAGTGTGTGCGTGTGTGTGTGTGTGTGTGTGTGTGTGTGTGTGTGTGTGTGTATTTCTTTTTCCTTGTTCTTGTAGCTAATGTTTTTTTTTTTTTCTTTTTCTGCAAAACAAAAAGCAGCTTACCATCTCTTGGTTGGCTCCGCTGTCTGCTAGCACATTCTGTCTACTTAGCCTGTCCATCTCCTCCTGAATCCTGAACATAAGCCCAAAACAAGAGATGTCACCAAACACGCACAAATACACACGCACAAAAGAACATCTGAATAAAATTGTTCGGAAAGACCTGCAACAATGGAACCAGCAGCTATAGTTCAGCAAGTTCTGGTGTGCCAAAAAGAAATATGTGCAAGGACAATTAAAAAGCTTCTGCTTGCCTGCTGAAACATGCTGGGTGATATAAAAATGAAAAATGCAACACTGTATCACAAATTATAGCTCACCACTACATTTTCACAATGCTGACATAAATGTAGTAAAGTTTTATGTGCTTCAAAACAAAACATCAACTCTAAATATTGTGGAAGGGAGTAATAGACAGAGGGGTGTACTACGAAGGAAGCTCAACACAGCCAGGCTTTGTGTTCATGTTCTAGCTTAACAAAACCCAACGCCCCTAAACAGAGTTAAACGGTATCACAAAGGTGGTAATCAACTTGGTTTGTCAAGTCCGGCTCTCAGCTTTGTGCTCCTGAGCGTTCACATAGAAAGAGGTATTTGGCGTCATATGATTCTACTTCTGCACATGGTCACGATTTCAGCCAAGAGGAGCAGGTTGTTTTAATGGAGAGAGTATGAGCGATATAAAAAAAAGCGTGATCACAGCCAAAAGCGACACTGTTGCTGCAAATATGATCATTAATAATAAGTAAAGAGAGGAGACTGATTTTAATTTCCGACAGCTGAACAGTGCGGTACTTTTAAATACGAAGCTTTATGCATTTAAACAAAATAAACTAGAGCAACAACTGTCATTTTTAAATTGTGTTTTATATTGTTTTCATATATTTTACTGATCGCAGTTATAGAATGAGTGTGTTTTATTGAAAGTGAGGCTGGGTGTGCGTATGAATATACAGTGAACTTTTTAGGTGCTGTACAAGTAAATCTCATAGCCTATTGTCTCTGTACAATGACAACAAAGACCTTTGTAACTGTGAAAATAGCATAGACCTATTCAAGATTTGTGTTTGGGCAACACTGCCATATAACAGGCCAAACACTGAAATTAATTTATTCATGGCCACATCAAAGTGAAATGATTAACTTTACTGATTAGCTATCTGATTATCTGTAATGCTTGTTTCAGTGTCCTCCTGACGCTCGGCTCAACAGTGAGTGGCGTATTCCCTCAGCTGAACATCTGTAGGCGGCGGAGACGCATAAACACCAGCGTAATCAGTGCGATCTCTCCCTCCGTACAAATGCTCGGTTCTGATCCAGCTCCACTGGACTTTCAAAGTAAAGGTTACGCCAGCTCCAAACACGCTAAATTGTTAAACAGTGGCGCTTTTATAGCTGATTTTAAGATTAAATTCTGAACGTAACCTCGTCGGGACCAGGGGGGTATTCCATCAAACCAGCTAACCATAAATCCCGGCTAACTTCAATAAGCCGCGCTAGTTTCAGAGAGAGTTCGGTTCCATTACTCTCGCTAACAGGAACCTCAGCTGAGTTACTGGGGTAACATATGCTCCTGAACTAACCTGCTCCGTGGCAGGTTAACCATAGACATATATACGTAGACGCCGCATTGAGCGCTGAATCGTACGTCAACGTCGCCGCCATATTGGATGTGGCAAGAGCGAACGGAGAAGATGCCTTGTACCTACCGGTTTACAGTCCAAACCAGATCTCATGGGATTACCTTTCACAGGTAAGACTGAAAAAATACTTTTGATTGTATTTAGCCATTATAACATAATTTTACGAACAGAATTTGCTGACTTTGTGCTAATACTATGAAGTCCCGCGCATAATACTGTGGATTCCTGCGGTGAAACCAGCCTCCAAACAACGAAGAAGTCTTTCCTACTTAACTAAATTGGCCCGAAGTAATAACTGTGATTGTTGTTAATTGCTTAGCTAACTTTTCACATAGCCTACTATTCGGGTTTCCCAAAGATAAAGAGCTGAGAAAGGAGTGGGAAACAGCTGTCAGACGGGAGGGGTTTTCTGCTAGTCCGTCATCCATGCTCTACAGTGAGCACTTCAGACCGGAGGACTTTGACAGGACAGGTCAGACAGTCAGGATAAGAGAGGGAGCTGTTCATTCAGTATTCAGTTTCCCAGCTCATCTCCACAGGGTAGGTGTATAGGCTGTATGGACTAGATCATTCAATGCCACACTATGCTGAAAATGTTTTTCCCTTTCTGAATGTGAAGGAATCAGGGATGTATTTTGTTTTACGCTGTGAGATAATTTCTATATTTCATCCTTCACTTTAGCCTGTGGCTACCAAGACGTCAGACCTCAAAGAAGTCACAGGAGACCCTGTCACTGGACTGTTGCCAGCTTGTCCAAGAGACTGAACCCCTGCCTGTGCCCAATGTATACATGTTCATCAATGCCCCCCCTGTACAGATAGATATATGTATATATGTTGATCAATCACTGAATATCAAAATGATTAATTAAAATCAGTTAAATGTAGGCCTAAACGTTCGTGCTCTTTATTCAGAAAACCCACCTGTCACATCTACGTTTCAGGATCTGGTTATTATAAACACAGATGTTTAATATTAATATTTCAATATTTACTATCACAATAACAGTGTTACATACATCGGTAGCTGTAAAAACATTAGAAAAATACATACGTTGGTTTGGTGCTTACCTATGTCCTAAACATATAAGGAGTAAACATTTACAACCATCACATTAAAAGTTACATACATTGTTTTTGATGCCCATTTGTTTCCCTAATATATTAGTGTGTGTGTGAATGGGTGAATTAAAGGCATTAACTTAAATCACTTTGTAGAAAGGCGCTTTATGAAGTTCGGTCCATGTCCTTGCATTAGTTTACGAGGCAGATCTGCCACATCCAATATGGCGGACACGCTGACGTATCACAGCAACGGGCCAACCCGCTCAATGAGGCGTCTATGTGTATATGTCTATGAGGTTAACTATCAGGCTTAATGAATCAGTGTTACAAAGAATATGTACCTGTAGTAAACAGAGTCTCAGACAAACAGTTCCTCACACTTTTCGCTTGGTTATCCGTGTTGTCTGAAAACAAAGTTGCCACCTTCAGCAAAAATGAATTCACAACACTCTTGGTTAGTTTCGTCGAATTCCCAAGGATTAAAATTAAAAAAAAAAAAAAAGTATCGTTGTCGTGATGATATCTTGAAATACTAAAATTCTTCTCTTCTGTGAGCAGAACTGTAGGTAGTAGTAGAGTGGTGTTGTCTTTCGACTGACATGCGGGCATCTGGGGTTCGAAGTCAGATTATGGCATCATTCACTACATCAAATTGTGTTGCAGTGATTATTTTGATGTTTTCACCAACAGCCTATAGCTTACATTTGTCACACATCACACGTATGTGAAATGTAATGCCATTTAGCCGACAATTATTCATCATAACTTTGTAGCCTACAGAACTTTTAACATCAGCTAGGCCTAACATTAATACTTGTCCATATGATTGGAGTAACACCTGCACAGCTGTGCGTTTAACATTGTTGACACCACTCCTGTGCAGAGATAACACTATTTGGCATATTAGTTGGTGCAAAGTACACTACACATTTTAAAAAAAATTGTAAACCAAATAACATTTCCTTGCAAAACTTAATTTCTATGAATTAATACTGTGCAGGTATTGAACCTCAAACACAGGTCTCCCACGTTAATGACGGTGACAATTCCTCTCCGCTACTGACAGGACTTACTGTATATGATCAACACAGTCTAAACATAAGACATTAAACATTGATGTAAAAGTTAATTTATGCATTTAAGCAGTCGGCAATCTTCTGCCATATCTCTTGCCTTGACAATAGCAACAGTATTTCCTTTTCTGGTAATTGCGTTTCTATACTCTTAGTAAAGCTCCACAAGGAGCTTTTGCTCCACGTTGTTGAAGAAATCAGCCCTAGTTTTCTTGTCTTTTGTCAACATGATCGCGTTTTCGACAATCGCATATTCTGGGCTTCTCATGCACCCTGTGCGCGCGCCTAATGAAAGATTTGATAAGCCTGGCTGAAGTTAACGCTGATGAGGCGCGGCTGAAATGTGTTAGTGGAACGGCTTCAGCCTGAGGTGGAAGCTGACGCTAATTCAAACGAGGCTTAATCACTTAAACGCCGCTATCATTAGCGACTTTGATGGAATACCCCCCAGGTTATGAGCTAAGCATAAGTTATCATGGTGATCTAGCCAGGTTAAAAGAGAGCCACCTTCGTGACACTGAAAACCCTGGCTTTAGACTCAACATACCTCGCTAACCCATTAATCTCACTTTGTAGTACACCCCTCAGTTTGTATGCTTTTCCATTATTGCCCATTGATGGGAAATGGGTAAATGCAAGAGGGTCTGCAATTTTGGCAGCCAAAATTTTGCCATTACTTTGAAATTTAGATGATGGTACAACAAACACTTCACACAAAATCAGCAAAGGATCTAATTTTCTGGGTCTACAACTGCTAAGAAATCTCTTTACAACAAACACAAACATTGGCTTTTACCAACCATTAATCATTACCTAGCCTGCTCTCCTTCCCAGAGCGTCAGTACCATGGTACAACATTGTCAGGTCCCTCGGCAAGTGATACCGATGCCAAAGGCTCTCTTTAACATCTTTATGAGATGCACTAGGCTTTTGAGTAACTATAATGTAAGCCCATCTACCTCACAACTTAATGCAACTGACGTAGTGTAATGCCCAGTTCAGAACAAAAATTCACAATGAGATAAGTTGAAACATGCAACTTCTTGCAATGTGCCATTCTGCAATTCTCACACCAATACAACTGGATGAGATGGTGTCTCATTTCTATGCAACAACTCTCTGTACTTCCATTCAGATTTCCAGTTTTTCGGGCTTATTTTGTCTCTAAATATAATATGTAGCTTCTTAAAATATGAATGAGGATAGTGATAGTGAGGTACTGGCTACAGTTGCATTTGTAATGATGAAACAGTGAAAACAAAAAAAAACAAGCATCAGATGGACTGTATCCATAATCAATATGCCACAACAATTTAAGTAAGCAGCACCAATGAATTAGTCAATAAGAACGTGTGTGTGAGTGAGGGGGCATAAGCACATACAGCAAGCAGCAGCAGCGACCCACTGTTCGACACTGGCATACATAGAGATGGAAAGAGAGGACTCAGTGGAGACAGAGCACCTGCTGCAGCAAGCGAACACGCCATCTGCCTTCATTTTGACTTGACCAGCAGACTTCACTTCAAGCCGATTGGCTGTAGAAACAGGTGACAAGATTTACGCTCTAAACCAGCCCCTGGCAATTTGACCAGCTGAGTTGCAGGTGACACCATCAGCGGGCTTGAGTCTAGCTCAGATGGCCAGTTCACACACACACACACACACACACACACACACACACACACACACACCGCTGCAATTTTTCTCTGCAACATTCTAAAATAGTTTTGTCTCATCGTGAATCTTTGGTCTGAATTGGGCTTAAAGAAGAGTGAGAAAGTTGGCATAGACTTTGAGGGAGGGAGCTGGATGGTTTGGGTGGTAGCACAGGCAAGTGACTGCCTGCTGAGCATTGCTGCTTACCACACCTCCGACGCTGCCATTGCGGGTAGCTGCAAGGTCATCAGCCGGGAGCCACCCTTCATTAATGTTTCGCTCCATTAATCCCGGAACATGGAGCAGGTGGAGCAGCTGACCCTAGGACCCTTGCTTTCCCCACACCTGGTCCTTCCTTCTTAGCCAAAGCCAGAAGCTTCCCTGCTCTGCCTCCTCAGCCAGATCTTTCAGGGCCTGTCTGAGTTTGGGGCCTTTGACCCCCATGCTCTTCAGGAAGCGCTGGGTGGATGCTCCCACGAACCCCCTGCAGCCGACTTCCACCGTGTAGCTGGCAGCTGACCACCCAGCCTCTCTGCACTCAGCTGTGAGGTCGAGGTACCTGGCCTTTTTTTCCTTTCAAAGGCTGCCTCCATTCCTCCCTCCCATGGGACAGTGAGCTCTGCCAAGATTACTGCCCGAGCTGTGGCAAACCAGAGAATGATGTCCGGTCGAAGGTTGGTTGTGGTGATCTCTTTTGGAAACCTGAGCTGCCGATCGAGGTCCACTCTCAGGTTCCACTCACAACTGCCTGACAGTGCTCTGCTGCTGCATGATGTTAGGGGCCCTTCCTCCCTCTCTGACGAAGTGGATCGGTCACCTTGATGTCGGTGATAGGCGCTCCCTGGCTGTTTCCGCCCTGTGAACCTCCAGGATCTCCGCCAGCTTCCGCAGGACTCGGTCATGGTGCCACCTGTACCAGTGCTGTTTTGCAGCTTGACAGGATGTGCTGCAGGCTCGGATTTGGGGCATTGCAGAGTTGGCAGCTCTCCTCTGAGCCATACCATAGACAAAGGTTGCTGTGGCTTGGGAGGGTGTCTTGGGTGGACCTTATGAGAAAACTCAGTCTGGCTTGGGGGATCTTCCACATGTCGGCCCATCCCACGGTCCTTCGGATTACTCCCTCCCAGGTCGTCCAGCATCCTTGCTGGCATTGGCTAAGGGCTTTGATCTGATAGAGCTCCTCCTCTGTCCTGACCACCTCGGAGATCACTAGCTCTTTCCACTCCTTTCTTGTGGCTTTGGACCACATCTTCGGAGCAGTCTCCCATTCTAGGCCAGTTCTCCCTGACTGTATCCTGCCAACAATTTCTTGGTGTTTCAGCCTGCTGATGGCCTGGTCGACTGCAAGTTCTGCTCTCCACTTGCGACCTGTTTGGACTGGGGCTTTGGTGTTCTGCACAGATGGGTCTGACGAGTCCTTCAGCTCTAGGACGAGCCTCGCCTTCTCCTGTCTGTAGCCCAACAGGATTGACTTCAGTCAATCAGTCAATCACTTCAGTGTTCAGTGTGACTTCAGTTGAAGTGCGTTCCTCCCAAACAGGCCAACGCTGGAGAGGCTCTGGGGTAAGCCCAGCCACTTCCTGATGTAGCTGTTGGCTTTTAAGTCCATCTTCTGCACAGTGGAGGTGGTGATCTCACACATCTTGAGAGGCCACATCAGCCGCCTGTATAGGGTGAATTGGTAGCACCAGATCTTGAATTTACCCGGAAGATGGCTCTTGTCGATCCGTCTCAGACCATTGGTAAGTTGTGTCATTACTGTATTAGCCATGTGCTTGTCTGACAAGTCGGCTGTATGCAGTTTTCCAAGGCTCTGGACGGGTTGTTCTGCCAGTGTTGGGATCTTCTCACCGTTCACTGTGAAGGAGATGTGATCATTTCTAGCTCCTTTGCGTATGGAGAGACTGTGGGACTTAGCAGGTTTTATCCTCATCCTGGCCCAACTAAGGAGTTCTTCAAGCCACTTCATTAGCTGGTTGGTACAGGCTACTGTTTGAAAAAGGGTGGTTACATCACCCATGTAGCTCCGCAGGGCTGGCAGTCGTTGGCCTGACTCACCCCTCGGACCATCTGTCTCCCGCTGATGAGGATGATTTCAAAGGCTGCTGTGAAGAGGATGGGAGAGACTGAGCAATCCATTGCAATGCCTTTCTCTAGGTGGTGCCAGTCTGTCATTGCATCCTGTGTTATGTAGCAAACAGTGAAGCTGCTGAAGTAATTGGAAATGAGGTTCCGAA
Source organism: Cephalopholis sonnerati (assembly GCA_019142605.1). Lineage (NCBI taxonomy): Eukaryota > Metazoa > Chordata > Actinopteri > Perciformes > Serranidae > Cephalopholis > Cephalopholis sonnerati. Next base: position 4,389,836 of record JAGQAX010000017.1, on the reverse strand, counting down.
TGCTGGGTGGTATGTGAAAGAATTCCAGGGCAAAGGTGATTAGCTGATGGAGAACGGAACCATAGGCATTCTCCAGATCCAGCCAAACTATGTGGAGGTCTTGTTTTTCACGCTTGGCTGTCTGAATCTGCTCCCAGATCATGGTTGAGTGTTCCACGCAAGCGGGGAACCCTGGGACGCCTGCCTGGTGTCAATGTAACAGTTGTTCAGGAGGTTGTTGGTTAAATCCCAGCCAACACATCCAAATGGAGCCCACATGGGATTTTCTTGGGTTACATGGGCTTCAACTGGGCATGGGCTTAGAGTGGGCTTTCAATTGGGTTGGTGTTGGGCCCCACATGGGCATCCCAGAAGAATATACATGGGCAAGAGATGGGCATCCCACTTGGACGGCACACATGGGAACTAGATGGGTCCCATTTGGGCTATATTTTCTGTTTGAAACAAGCAGTAAATTTATTTGTTTAAGTTAAATTAATATGTTTAAATATGCATTGTTGTATTTTTGACACTTAGGACATCATTAAAATGTTTTGGCGGCGCCACTTTAATGTAGTCTAAACTTAAAAAATTCTGACATACATGATTTTTGCACAGCCTCAACCACAGCAACAACCGCAGTTTCACTTGAACATGCCATCTTGCTCATGGAATGATTGACGGTGTCACAATGAACACGATTGACAGCCACGAGAGTGATTATCAATTTGGTCTGGGGCGCACAGCTGCAAACCTGAAGAAAGCCAATACAACGCAGCCTCAAGTCACACCTTTCAGGCTCAGGACTGAGAAGACTCAGCGGACTTTTTCCAAGTCTCATTGCTGCTATAATTTTTGAAAAACGGAGATTGCTGAATCTGTATTGCGCCTGTAAGCTCACTGAAGGTAAGTCCTGAATTGCTAACAAAAATATGAAACTGATAGCACTGTGATAACGCCTCGCCATTGCGAAATCTCATCATTCCGATCACTGGTTTCAGGACTAGCTTCCCATTTTTTAACGTAGCTAGGTGGCTAAACGTTAGCTAACATGCTAGGACTCAAGTGAATTTTACGTTGGTTATACTGTCCTAACCTGCCAATGTAGACTCACTAGAGCTGCACAACTGTCAGATTATGTTTTCCTCCTGTAGAAGTTCTTATCAACATTATTTTTCAGAAAATATAAGTTCAAGAACGATGATTAATTTGAGACGTGCTCACGAAGAAGTACTACATTACCCACAATCCAAACGTGTGACAGCGGGGTCTGTGATTCGTCAAGCTTGCTGTCCGCGAATGGGTGGTTCCGCTAGCGAATTAGCTTTGACGGATTCGTTCTAATAATGCCGAGACAGCTGTTGGAGGAGGCTGGAGGCTTGCTGTAGGAATAAACACACTCCGGCCAAAGTTCTCCTCAAAATACGGTGCTGTTAACAGGCGGGAGAAGTTTATTATTTCCTTTTTTTTTAAGTTTTAATTTAACTTTAGCTCCTCAGTGTAATGATAGCCTGAGCTAACAACGGAGTGACACACCCCCTCAGCGTCTAATGCCGGTGAGTTTATGGTTACATGGTGTGTCTGTCTATACATAATGAATAAAACGTCGCTGCAAATGTATGCTTTTTAGATGTAGGTGTTGTCAGTAGCATGCCTGCCGTCATGAGGCAGGCTGAGCTTCAATAACATCACCGTGCTGGCTCTCATTGTCCAGGTGGGGACTAGCTAACGTTAGACCTAGGATTTTGTATAGCGTTATGGAGGAGTTCAGAGTTCAACACGCTGTTGAGCTGCTGTAAAACATTACAACGGCAAATTAGCCTGTCGGCTTTCTCTGTGAAATTTGTTTTGCTTAATTTAGTTAACACTTTGAGAGATGCTAATGCTGTGGTCTGGATTAGCTTTCCTGCCATCACCACCAGCAGAGGATAACTTGCTAGAGGTTGGGTGTGCTTACAAATGTTTGGCTTTCAGGTGTGTGGTGTCATTATGCTTTTTGTTAAATTGTTTTATTGCATTTAAAGTAACACACTGCTTTGTCCGCTTGGCAAAAGAGTAGACTTTCAGTGAGCTGAAACGAAAGTGCACATACATTTTGCATTCATAATATATTTACATTTGTTTATATAATATGACCTTTGTTTTCACTTGGTGGCAATGTACTTTGAATATATAATCATTTCATATTGGTTTAATTGGTTATGGTTGTTTAATGTGTGTGTTCATGGTCCTATCTCTTCTTCTGTCAAATAAATTTTAGGTTCATAAATTATTATAAGCATTCTTGAGAATTATCCAATCAATTTTCCTAGTAGTCCCTTGATAATATGTTTGAGGACATTTTAATGAAATTGAAATGTAAACATGTAGGAAGAAGTATAAAACTTATTGAATCATACCCCTCCTCCACAGAAACCACACATGCAATAGGATCACACTTGTGTAATGTGAGACTGGAGAGGGATGATATTCATCAGTGTCTTAGGGCTCTATTTTTGTGTCATATGTTTGTCACTACTTGTTTGTTTTATGAAATCTATTTTCTGAAAAAATCTGTAATTGGAGATACTGCAACTCCTTTGAATAAAAGCTCAAATGTGGAATTGTATCTCACTCTTATGCTCTTTCTGGATGTTACTTACAGGTAGTTTGAAAAAGAATTCCCTAACTAAGGAAATCACAAGGAAGGATGCTGAAAAGGCTGCGTCCAAATGGTTCATTGGTGCCAGGGATAGGGGAGGAAACCGTGCCATGAGAGCATGTGGCAGAGAGCAAACGTAAGTCTGAAGATATGCATACTGTCTTACATGACAGTACAATTTACAAAATGTTTAGACACTATTCAGTCACAACATTAGCATGGTTAGGTGCTTTTTCTGCACTCTTCACTTTTTATTTTTTGACAGTTTTTGCTGTGTTCATGATCATGGCATGAATTTTGGCATCAAGACAAATACCTGTCATTTAAAGAGTTAAAAATATATGAACAAATAATGTTTTATATTTGTGATTAGAAATTATGTTTGCGAAAAGAATGATATCCGAAAGATGACAATCATGTTAATTTATTACTTTGTGTGTTGTTTTTTTGGGGAGGGGGGGGGGGGGGTTTTCCACTTAATTTCTGATAGTCGCAGTGGAGACAGACAGGATAGGCAGGGCGGAGAGAGGGGAGGAATGCAGCAGAGGGCCCTGGCCGTTGCAGTAAGTACTCCACCACAGCGGCTCACCAGGTGAGCTGCATGGGTGCACCTAATTTATTACATTTTTTAATAGCTTAATTTCAAAAAGTACATTGTTTTGCACTTAATTGTATAAATGTGCAATAAATATTAACCATTCTAGATGGTTTACCTTTTTTTTTCTTCCTGTTGACTTTTTTTTTGTTGCCATTTTGGATTTTAATTTCATGACAATTTAGCTGATTGATTCATATCGCTTGAATTTAGCTGGGGTGTTATTGCTGTTTTTTATTTCAGAATTTCAGTCTCAGAGTAAAGATTATCCCAGGCAATATGAATGAGTAATAATATTTAGGAAATGATTGTTTTCTGAGGCTTAAAATCTATACTGATTTACAATACATCTTAATATTTTTGACAGTATAACTTGGCAGTACATTTCATTGAAAGTGGTATTAACAGGTCTATAAAAGTCTTACATTTAATTTGGAGAATGCTTTAGGTACCCTAGATCACAGTAATCAGCAATCTCAAATCACTAATAAATGTGGCAAGGTGTGTCTTCATCTTGTTTTTTCTTCTATTTAAAGGGTCGTTGGAACAGATGGGACAGCTGCTCTCTCTCGACTGCACTCAGATCCCCCCTCCATCCCCACCCCAATAGCATCGGGCATTGGTGATGTCACTGCGACGATGATCTGACTATGGACACTAAATACTTTTTATTTCAAGAGTTGTGAAATGTTTTGCTGGTTCAAAACAGCATCTTTATTATTAGTAGCTGTTAAGGAAAATGTGTTGCCCCGTGGCACGATTGTTATGCTGCGTGTTTCTGTTGTTCATTTTTCCACCCAAAGTTCGATCAATGTCTGTTCAATAACATTTGATAGTTGGTGTCATCATGACTCAGTCTGTGGATAAAAATAAATTCTACATGTTTAGCTTTATATTCTTCTAATCTCATTCTTTTACTCTTCAGTTAGATTTTGTGATGTATCATATTCAATACCAGTGCTGCTATATTGAAGGAAGTATCAACGGTCTCTGTTCATTAAATACATAAATTACATTTTAGTTTATTTTTATACGCCCTTCTTTAATAAGCTAAATGTATTTAATTGGGTATAATGTAATGTAATTTAGCCCATATGCATCTGCTGTGGCCCAGAGGAGCACTACCTAGTTGGGTCCCATCATCAACCCATGAACTCCATAGGCCCCACATGGGAGATGCTGGTTTTGCCGATATGGGACCTGTATGAAGCCCAACAGGGGCCCTTCATCAACCCATGTAAGAAGTTCTGTGGGCACCTAGTGGGTAAAACCAGCTCTGCCCATGTGGGACCTGTATGAAGCCCAACAGGTGCCCTTCATCAACCCATGTAAGAGAAGTTCTGTGGGCCCCTACTGGGTGAAACCAGCTCTGCCCATGTGGGACCTGTATGAAGCCCAACAGGTGCCCTTCATCAACCCATGTAAGAGAAGTTCTGTGGGCCCCTAGTGGGTAACACCAGCTCTGCCCATGTGGGACTTGTATGAAGCCCAACAGAGGCCCATCATCAACCCATTACGGCTAACACATGTGGGGCCTCCATGGAAACTGAGGACAAAATTAGCTGGGCCCCAGTTGGGCAGCCAATCTGGGCCCCACTTATCAGCCCTGGTGGGACCCATGTAGGCCCCACATGACTGTGCTGGCTGGGATGCTTGGCCACCACAGAAAAGAATATTTTCCCTTCAACGTTTAGAAGTGCAATGCCTCTAAACTGGTTGATGTTGCAGGAATATTGTTCTTTTGGGATGGAGGTTGTCACTGTTCGGCTCCATTCTGAGGGGATGTTTTGAGCCTTCCATGCTACTCTCATTTAAACAAAATTGCACTTTTATGCAGGAGACCACAGTTTGTGTCCTACAAAAATCAATGTTGTTTTTACATATTGTTAGCCAGTAAGCTCGTCCCACACTGATGTCACAAACTGACATGACTGATGTGTTGATGGCACATTATGTTGAGTAACAAACGTCCTTATTTTTACTGAACCAAGTAGTTTTGTTGCCTAAACCTAACCACAACTGTGTCAAAACCTTGTGTTACAATGTGTTACAGCTAGAATAGAATAGAATAGAACTTTATTTATCCCAAAGGGAATTTCCACTGTCGAGCAGCTCATAAAAGACAAAAAACAAAATAAAATATGTTAAAATAAGTGCACGTCAGATTGATACACTGTGCATTGCTCTCAGATGCCACAGGGCTTAACAAAGGGTCAATATTTGACAACCAGGGGATGAGAACGGGTTGGATAACTTTGATATTACTTAACAATGAATTTACCTTTTTCTGGAACCTGGGCTATTAAGGATGTAAGTAGTAACTGGCACCTGCATATCTGAATACACTTCTTAAATACATACATGCTGGCTACTGTTTATCATCTCTCTAGTCTACTGATACATTTTGGCAGAACAGTGCTGAAAATACTAATGTTGCACCATGCCGGATAATGTTGTCTCTCAGCTTATTTCCTCTCCACACCTCCTTCCCCAACCTGATTTCCATTCCTCCCTTCAGTCCCCAATCCTTCTCTCTTCTCCTCCCTCCAAACCCGATTTTCCTGTCACACGTCACATCCCCCAGGCCTCCTCTCTCCACTCTCTTCCTCGCTCAGTCCTGTTCCACCTCTTTTCATACTCTTATTCACACGCAATTGTGCTGCCTTCTCCTGACTTCGACATCTGATTTATTTGATACTCTGGGTCTTCCCTTACAAGGCTGGGGCTTCTTTAGGTGCAGGCTGAGTATTGCACCAACCCCTCTCCCACACAAGTAGCTTAAATTACACATGGTTGTCTGCATGATTACTGAGCACAGACAGAGAATGACACAGAGCAGTAGTGACAGAACACGTGGTGAGGGGGGAGTAGGGGAGAAATGAAGGTAGGGATGGTGAGAAAATGAGGCGGAAAGAGATGGAGGATGGACTAAGAGAAAAATATTTGCCCTACGGTCCTTAAAAAGTTTAAATCAGTTCTGTTTTCATAAAGCAAATGTTCATAATCTACAGGGTTAAACAGTTACCTTTTCCAGTTGATTAGATTTCTGTCCCTGAAACTACATGGACATGCACTCTGATTAGACTGAGGCAATATTCTGATTATTGCAGCCATCAATTATCAGTGTAACCACATTATTTTATTTGCCTTAATGTCTTAATCAGAGCATATTGCTTCTGTCAATTACAGGCTGCCAATTTTTAGCAACAGCAGAAGATTGGCAGGGCAAGTGGACAAACATTTGCTTTATATTGTGAAGGTAGAAGAAAGCAGGAGTCATTTTTGATTTTCAATATCATTTATAATGGTTGCTTTTTTCATGAGGCCCATTTGCTCCACAATAAATGGTACCCTGCAGTATAGTAGTACCATGACCAGTACCAAGGGAAGCACTTAATACACTCCTCTATGGTTTTTGACTTAAATACTGTAGACAAAGTGTATCACCAGTTTAAAGTACAAGAGAAGGTTGTTACTAAACAACTTCTGATTTACCTGGCAGAGAACCAGATCATCGCTCTGACTATGGATTAGACATTAGCATTCTGCTGAACACTTTTTCGAGCTGTGTGCTATTAGAAAACTTTATGTTATCACTAGATGAGGGTAACAGTATATGTTAATTTTAAAATGGCTTTTGAAATGTGTGTAATAATTGTGTGTAATGTGTGTATTAATTTTCAGAAATTTTGTAATTTTCAGACAGAGCTACAACCTTCATTTTATCACACTAAAAAAGTGCAGAAAACATGTCTGTTAATAATACGAGATCTAATATCAAATTATTCATAGAGGTATTGTAACTTTGCTCTTGTATTACTATTTAGCAAAAGTCTGTCATTTGAAAGGCAGGAGGCCATTTTCATTTGTTGTATTAAGCTAATATTGTCAAGTGCATGTGAGCATGAGGCAACAGGGGAATGACTCAAATGCAGACAGGAATAGACCAGGGATTTTATGGCAAAAAGAGACTGGGGTTGATTGGCACACAGCTATTTTCTGGTTCTTTGAAGGTCAAAGGGAAAAAAAGTAACGTCAAAATGTTTGCTTTTTTGACTTTCATTCATCTACTACTCTTCATCTGAAAGTCACTTTAGGGTGAAGCTAACATTTAAGTGTAAGAGTATCAAAATTAAAAAAAAACATAAAAAGTGGTCTGTGGACTAAACATATTATAAAACTGTGTTAGATAAAGATATTGATAGATATTACCTCTAGTTAATAGATAAAGGAATCAGCTACATTTTGATTTAAGACCTGAAAGTCTTAAGAGTCAGCTAATATTAAATTCTTCACAAAGTTGGGTCAAATGTGAGCAGAGTTGGAACTGCATTCTGAGAGATTAAAACCATTTCAAAAATTTTAAAAATATGTTCGTATTACTGGTTTATTTATTATTATGAATTAGTCAGTCAGTTCCCAAAATAATGAGACATTCCTACTGATTAATTGCTTAAAATGTTGTTTGGTTTTAAAAATGGGCAGATATTCTAATACATGTTCATATTTTCTGGTTCTTGATGATGGGGCTGGTTGGCACAAACACACAACATACCTCGAATCACGAGAAACCTAATTTTAGAAAACATTTGTGTAAATTAAAACATATTTATTTATTGCTGAGACCTTTGCATTTTATTTGCTGCTGCTTAGAATATTCTAACATTTTAAAAAGTTATACCAGAGATATATAGCAGACAGTGAAAAGTGAGCCAGCCAACCCCGGTTTCCCCTACATAAGCTTTCGGACAGGAGTAGTGTAGTCCAAACAGAACATACAGAGTCCGTGGATAAACATGAACAGGGGCCGGAAAAGGGTGCCGGTAAATAGAGATTCTGGTTAGGTTTAGGTACAGATACTAGTTACAGGGTTACAAGCTTCAGGTTTGCTCGAAAGCAAGGCATGAGGCAAAAGGGTCTGGTACAAAAGGATATAAGTACTGCAAGGCTGATGAGGGATAGTGGAAACAGGTGAGAGAGTTGGTCAGGTGAATGCAGGGCAGGAGGAAGTGGCTGGGTGTGAGAGTCAGGTGACTAGGAGAGGTGGAGAAGTCCGAGGGCATCTGGTGGATGGAAGGAGAATAGCAATGATGGTAAGGAAAGGCATGAGCATGGGGGAAGAGAGAGGTGACCTGAGGGACAGAGCAATGAGCAAATACAGAGTATGGTTGGATTACCAAACAGGCCTATGTCATCTGTCATAGCCCGCCCCCTGGCCTTCACTTGCAAAATGTCACTCAAATTGACATGTACCGACCAGGAAGGGACTCAAAATGTCCACAAAAAGGCACATAAGGGCCACAGAGAGATGCACAGGGACTGCAAAGAGACACACAATCGAACAAAAAAACACAAAGAGGCAGAAGATGACCAGAAAACACACAAATTACCTCAAATATGTGACTACATACGACTACAATATGTGACTAATACAAAATGACTACAAAGAGAGGCAAAATTACCACACATAAAATTACCACAGACACAAAACCACAAAGAGATGCATAGCGACTACAAAAACTTGCAAAACAACTAAAAAAGAGATGAGACCACCACAAAGTCTGTGTGTCTTGTCCCAACATGGGAGAGGTGGTGTGATCTTTTGTATATTTGTACCCAGTGGCCCACTGTCTCATAATCGTAAGACAAAGGCTGCTAGGCCTGTTTTGTAGAGATGGAACCACAAACAGGTGAGTTGGTTACATAGATATGCATACACCATTTAAAATTTGGGCAAACTTCTAACACAAAAAAGCAAGACGTTTTCTATTATATGACTCTCTCATCAGTATGGGCTTGGATCATTGCTGCTGACACCAATATCATACAATAATACAATCTATTAGACACATTAGACATAATTTCATGTCTGACCTTAGGTTAAAAAAGTGTCACTGCTTATTGGTTGTTTGCTTTTGCTTTGATTAAATAGTAGTATACAATTCTGTAGTCAAAGTTGTATCTATGGGTCAATTTTTATCAAAGTCAAAGTTTCACATACACGGTTTATATTTAAGTTCAAGACAACAAGTTTGACTCCCACATGGGGATTCAACTTGGTTATAGCAAAGTGATGGCATGTATAATCATTAACAAATCTAGCCATATCAAAAGTTGGTCACCTGTCGCAGCCATCTGATTGTTTAAGAGTCACGTAGGTGAAAATTCAGCATAAACTGTGACTAATCAATATTCATTCATTGTGTATTCACCGTCACATAATAAGTTTAAGGGTACAAGGAAAGTGTGTGTGTGTGTGTGTGTGTGTGTGTGTGTGTGTGTGTGTGTGTGTTGTAGAGTGTTTCAAATATTGTTTCTGACCATTAATGTAAGTGTATAATCTGAATTAGAATCTGATGCCGTAGTGCACTGCAACCTCAGTGCCAAGGACAGCCACATATTCCGCAATCCGCCCAGAGCAGGTTGCCAGCTGCGCACACCTGTGTCCTATCGTATTTCTCTATCACTTAAAGTGACAAATAAACTTCTCTAAAATCAAACAAACCCCTTTATGGTTTTGCTCATCTGTTCAGCTTCCATTCAAATTTCTTCAACCAACCAATGACAAGGGGTGTGTCCAGAGAGTGGCCTGCTCACTTGAGCCAGCCCAGTCAAAAAAACATAAATAAATACATCTTTATTTTGATTATGGCATAAATGCGAGCAAGACAGAATAAAGATTAGGGAGTGACTCTTAGCATCTGTCATCCACAACAACTAACAGTTTATACTGACAGCCTTTCATTTAACTTGATGACTCTATTTACAGCCATCTGAAGGCTGCAGGTATCTGTTCCATCTACAGTCTGTAATTGGAGTGATTATGTCACCTTCAAGCCACCATTAACCACAGCAGATCTGTTTGTTGGACAACCACCACAAGACTGTTGTAAGGAACCTCTGTGCATATTTAACTGAATGACTATCATGATGTTATAGAGATTGTTTGGGTTATGGTTGTGTATGGTTACATAAACAAGAGACTGTAAGTCCATTTAAAAAATAATAATAATTGGGGATTAGATAATGGGCAGCACGGTGGTGTGGTGGTTAGCACTGTCGCCTCACAGCAAGAGTGTTCCTGGTGCGACCCCGAGTGCGGGAGCCCTTCTATGCGGAGATTGCATGTTCTCCCTGTGTCAGTGTGGGTTTTCTCCAGATACTCAGGCTTCCTCCCATGGTCCAAAGACATGCACATTGGGGATAGGTTAATTGGTGACTCTAAATTGTCCATAGGTGTGAATGTGAGGGTGAATGGTTGTCTGTCTCTATGTGTCAGCCCTGTGATAGTCTGGCGACCTGTCCAGGGTGTACCCTGCCTCTCACCCAATGTCAGCTGGGATAGGCTCCAGCCCCCCCGCGACCCTCAAGAGGATAAGTGGTTAGAAAATGGATGGATGGATAGATGGATTAGATAATGAATAATTATGTTGTAGTTGCCTACTTAAGGTTAGGATTAAAAGGTCATCTAACTCAAGTTAAAGTTTTATCCATGTTTTATCAGACGAAGAAGTGTTCAGCTAAATCAGCTTAAAATGAGTCAGATGACTTACTACCAGTACATAACCCTTCAGATACTGCAACCTATCAAACAGTGTTTCAGTTTTTACCTTCCTTATCATATTATTCATTCATTAATTCATTCATTTTCCAAAACTGCTCATCCTAGTAGGGGTCACGGGAGGATGGAGGCTATCCTAGCTGACATTGGGTGAGAGGCGGGGTACACCTTGGACAGGCTGCCAGACTATCGCAGGGTTGACACACAGAGACAGACAACCATTCACACTCACATTCACGCCTATGGGCAATTTAGGGTCATCAAGTCACCTGATGTGCGTGTGTTTGGACTGTGGGAGGAAGCTGGAGTACCCAGAGAAAACCTACACTGACACAGGGAGAGCATGCAGACTCCGCAAAGAAGGGCTCCCCCACAGTTTTGAACTAGAAACCCTCTTGCTTTCAGGCCATTGTGTCTGCCGTTATTATATTAAATAATTTGTATTATTTTCAACCCAGTATCTCTTGTGTAAACAAACACATGGTAAAAAAAAAAAAGAACACTTCATTTTATTTCATTTTTATTTATTTATAGCGACAATTCACAATAATCTACATCACTGTAAATGTGCCAATGTTAGCCGACTGGCCAAAATTCAACTGTTGTCCTCTGGCAAGACATTTTGAAACCAGAGCAACAGGTAACAGCACAGGATTTTGAATAATACAGTGCTTGGCTCTTTACAGAAAAATACATCTAGACAAAATTAATCAATATTTAGACAATCTTGTGTTATCACATGACTTACTGTGACACTGTGGTCATGTACCATTTCCTCCACCACCAACCCAAGAGATTGTGCAGTGCTTTCAGTGCTTGCTATTTGTTCAAGTACTGCAGCACACCTATGACACCAAGCATATGTGCATCCGCACATTTAAGTTATGGCTTGTTTTGAAGGTTATGTCATCATTGATCTCAAGGTGGCAAGTTTGCATACATTAGGCAGCTATAACATTAAATGAAAGGATGTTTTGTTGCCTCTTTATCTTTAGAATTTAACAGTTAGCTAGCTATAAACAGAAAAAGAAAAAAGGTTTAATTCACTGTGCTTCTCAAAGGTTACTGCAGTGAGCACTTTTAACTTTAAAACTTTTAACTTTACTTTTAATGTGGAATGTTTTCTTGCATGCTACTTAAAGTGTGAGTTGATATGTGTCAGTTAACACACCTTAAATGTCAATATGATGACTTTGACCATTCCATTTGTTATATGTGTCTGAGCCTGTTTAGACCTGGTATTAACATATATCTTGGATAATCGGATCACAAGTGGACAGCTCGAACACTTGCTGGTCACACATGGCATTAGAATGCATCTCCAAATGTGTCTTGAGTGATTACTTGTGATTGGATATCTCTTTCCAGCTCTATATGCAAAGAAACACATACATCATTTCTGTTTCCAAAGACCAATTGTGTTGTTGGTTTTAACTGTTAGGAGGCCATGTTGTACACACATTTACAGCCATTAATATTTAAAATAGATAAAGTCTCACTGTAGAGATGCACAAAGTGCATTGATTTCATCAGCCTCTCCTTGCCGTGCTCTCTCTTTCTCTCTTGTGTTTATCATGAGATAAGCATAGCCCCATAGTCCTTCTACCTTGCAGTGCAAGAGCCTCTGCGCTGGGTGGGGAAAGTTGGTGGGAGTCCCCCCGCAATCACACAATGACAGGGCTAGGATCACACAGCTAAAGTTACCTAATTTCTATTAACAAGTTTAGCCGTTTTGTTGTTGGTGTAAGTTTTTTAAACTGTTCGGCAGCTGCTGCAGTGTTAGCTTATGCTCACAGGACAGACGTTTAACTGACCATTCACCAGCCTGGGAAGACAGCAGCTACAGGGACGGTCTCTTGATGCTGTGTCTCTATCCTGTGTATGGCAGCAACACACAGTTTAAGTTGGGTAAGCAAGGACGTCAGCCAAGTAGTTCTTCAGTGTGGCCCAGGATAAATTAGTGTACACACTTCTAAAAGAATTTGGCCATATGTAGCCCAGACCACCATCAAATGTGGTCTTAGCAATCGGATCCCAAGACACATTGAGGATGTATTCAGTGCATTCATACTTCTACTAAGAGCTGCCCACTTGTGATCTGATCGCCTTGGATGCATGTTAATAGTGTATGTAAATTGGACCTCTTTTGCATAACATATTCTTTAGGAATGATTGGATCTTCAAGAACTGCAAATATTCTATTTGAAATGGCAGAGTGTTGTTCTGCTGTGGAAGCACTACACCCCTGAATACTCCCATAACACAGAGGCTGTGAGTTTACAAGGAGTAACCACAAACTGTTATTTTTCAGATAATGATTGCAGGGTTTGAAAACCTGATACACAATGCAAAAAAGGCAGAAATTTTATGTAAGAGGTAATCAACTTTAGAAGCAGGCAGTATAAGATGGTAAATAATTCAGCTATACAGGTTAATCAGTAACTTCAGCCATAGAGCTGTTACAGTGAGGTTATTTTATGTCATGGGTGAATGGAGCTGTCTCATTTGAGTGTTAATATACATGATCATAATATCTTAATTTGCGTTGATCTTTAAAGTTCTATCATTGCAAAACAAAGACCAAAAATAAAAATTACACATCACAGTGTTGTTGATAATGCTTGATGATGAAAAATATAAATTATGGAATTTCATTTTCCAAGAACTTGCTTGTCAAACTAATGTTTACTTAGACAGGTAAAATCATAAAATGTTTTCTCTTAAAAAGTAAAATAGCGTGATCATGGGTCAGAATCTAAGTCTGTACTGAAACTGGATGTCTTTTACAGGATGAAGTGCTCCAAAGCCCGCTCGATGGACTGTATCAGGTATTTTCTTATGAAGATTGTTCAGCTCAAACTCAAAGTAGACCAACATAAGGAAAATAAACTGTTTCAGCTCATTGATGGCAAAGAACTTCCCAGGACACATGGATACTCCAGCACCAAAGGGCATGTTGTAACACGACACCTTCTTCCCTGCTTTGTAGAAATCAGTTTTCTTGCTCCCATCTGGATTCAGAAAGCAGTCATATTTGAATGAGGAAAGACTGCATATCTGTCGCCCTTGCAAATATGGAATTTGCAACCATCAGCCATGTAGTAAGTCATATCCTGGCACACTGCTCTGGAGGGGAGGGGCATAGATGTGAGTTGAAAGGTCTCTTCTACAGCATTATCCAGGATTGGCATTTTCATCAGCATATCACAAGTCACACTGATCAAAGGGCCACCATGTAGCCCTTGATGGCCAGATTCCTTCAGAACCTTCTCTGCCTCCCCCCTCACAGCCTTCATGGCCTCAGGGTGTTTCATGAGGAAGAGGAGCAACCAGAATGCAGAAGGCCCTGCCTTGGGAAACAAAAAGAAGCACAAGCATGTACCTGTCTATCATTGACTCCTTTATACCCAATTCCTGTCTGGCCTGCTGCATGTCCCACACCCAGCGACTGATGTTGTCCTTGTTCCTTATCTTCTGAATTGACAGAGCGTTCCAGAAGAATGCCTTTACCCTCTCTGCCTCCTTCCTTTCCAGCAGGGGCACAACTCCAAAAGCCAGATCAGGGACGAAGTCAACAAATTTACGGAATTCATAAAATAAGGCTTCTGATTCAATTTTGTCTTTCTCTTTGGCTTTGTCTACACTTCCTTCAGACTCGTGTGACACACTGCCAAAAAGAGATAAGTAACCAGCCCTAAAAATAATATTGTAGCTGTATTTCAACAGTGTCTTCTATCCAGGTCTTTTGAACTGCAGATCAGTCAGTGCTCTGCAACATAATGTTCTGCAAATTACACATCATGGACTGTGTCAACACCTCCAGTCTAGCCCCCTTCAGATGCTTGTAGCTTGTCATTACAAGAATCTGGTGCTCATTCCCCAAAGATTTGTAACCAAAGACTCAGTGCAAAAACTTGTTGAAGTCCAGTATTTCTTCCTTAACAAAGGCCCCCAGTGATAGAGGGTCCATAATGAATGTAATGTAATTGCCTTCCAGCTGTGCCATGAATACATCACCAAGCTTTTGCTTCATCTTCTTTAACTGTGTCCTTGCGAAACTCTACTGCATGACCCAGCCATGGGATGAGCCCCTTATCCAAAGGAGGTTCCCCTGGTCGCTGCTGTCGAAACACCCCCAGCAGGTACAGGCGTCCAATTGAGAAGGCAAGAAATCCAAGAAGGATTGGTAGCACATTAGTAATAACTGAATCATCTATCAGCTACAGAGGGATTTGTGAAAAAGGTCCACATCCTCCATAATAAATATACTTTTTCTCCGACCTTTGCTCATGTTTTTAGTTGTGCGTCTAACCAACAAACTTGCTCTTATCGTTAATCTCATTACCCCTTTGTTTACTAAACACACTGTTCTTTTACAGACTGACGTCACTTCCATGCCGGTTGCTGTGATTGTTGTGTGTTGGTGCTCGGTTTTGACAAACTTTTGACAAACCTTTGCACTACTTTCTGGCTATGGTTTCTTTCTGTAATGGACATTGAGCTGGATTACGGACATTTGCATTATGGATTAGACCCCCGGAGACTACCGTTGGAAGGCTGGGGGCCGTGTGAGTGCCGGTTAGCCGGCAAGCTAGCGAGCTGGCAACTATCAGTTGTGCTAACAGCAAACCGCTGTGCTATTACTTTGTTACTACAGTATAAGTATTAAGGAGGGACATGTGTCCCGAGAAGAATCCGGCGATGGAGGGCATCGATGACATTAAAAAGTCGCTTGAGCTCTTACACAGAAACGTTTCTGCTTTCAGGCGGCAGCAGAAAATATTATGGACGTGGTCGAGGAGGTGAAGGCTCTGCGAATCCAGAACAACGAGAAGGACAAAAAAATCGTGTTCCTGGAAAGCAGAGTTAAAAGTCTCGAGCAATACACCAGGATCAATGAAGTCATCCTGACTGGTCTCCGATAAAACCCCGGTCGTATGCTTGGGGTACGGAGGAAGTCGACGAGTTGGATGCTGACTCTACGGAGCAACAAGTGGCTGAGTTCCTCCAGTCCAAGGGGATGAAGTTGGACTGTGACAATATTGAAGCATACCACCCTCTTCCATGGAGAAACGCCAGTGACAAACAATCCCTCATACTAAGGTTTGTCAATAGAAAACACAATACAGCACTACTGAAACAAGGATGGAAGTTAAAAGGAACAGATGTATTCATAAACAAGTACCTAACAAAACAGAATGCCAACATTGCCAGAAAAGCACGCCAACTCAGGAAACAGAGAAAAACACAAAACACCTGGACATCCAACTGTAAAATATTAATTAAACTAAATGGAACCCCAGAAGAAGCCAGAAGAAGTGTTTTGCATCAGAAACATCACGGAGTTGGATAAATATCAATGACTGTTATGAACTGGATAGTACTGTACAGTGATCACCAAGATCTGGATGGATTACTCTGGAATGGACTGTGCTGGACTGGAGGTAACAAACACAAGAACACCATGATGACACACACTGACAGAACTCACACTACATCAAGAGACAATATTCACATTACACAGAGGATAAGTGAATATAAAAACTGGAACTGAAAACATTTGAATACACAGAACACAACATACTGGACTTGGAACAAGATATAGACCCGGACAAGAACTTCTTCAACACCATAAACAATAACTGTTTCTACTACACTGATGAACAATACAATCAGATCAAAGGGCAAATTATTTTAACAACATCAAGGAGTATCTGCATACATTTGTACAACCATTCCAAATAATAGCACTATCTGAAAAATGGATCAATGACGAAAAGGGAACAGACTTTGGACTGGATGGTTACGAACTCAGTTACAGTAATAGACAAAACAAGGGGGGTGGGGGAGTGGCTATTTTTGTTCATAAAGCCTTAAACATTAAGGTTATAGATGCTATGACAACAGTGGTGGATAATGTACTTGAATGCTTAACAATTGAAGTCTGCAGAAAAAAATATATATATATATAATTGTTAGCTGTATATACAGAGCATGAGATTCAAAAATTGAAACGTTCAGTGAATGGATGGAATGTATGTTTTCCAACATAAGTAACAAGACTATTTTTATTTGTGGGGATTTTATTGACTTGTTAAATCCTAATAAGCATAAACCTACAGATGAATTTATTGACACAATGTACAGCGTGAGCTTATTTCCCAAAATCACGAGACCCAGCAGAATCACCTCTCACAGTGCAGTCTGTACAGTCTATGATAGTACTTGTAGAAATTATTTAGATAATCAAACAGAATACAGGCGAGTGAGAACAGAAGAAGCCATGAACACACTAAAACAGGAATTATTGGAACAGAACCGGGACACCACATACAGAGAAAAAGATGTTAAAAGTGCATATGAAGAATTCTTAAAGATATTTTGCTCTATATGATGGAAATTGTCCAATTAGAAGATTTAACAGAAAAATAGCATAAGTGTCCATGGATTTCTAAGGGGCTACAAAATGCCTGTAAAAAGAATACACTTTATAGAGATTTCATAAGACAGAGAACTAAAGATGCAGAAAATAAATATAAAAAAAAATATATAAAAAAAAAATATAAAAACATGTTAACTAGTATTATAAGGGATAGTAGAAGAAGAAGAAGCTTTATTGTCACTGCAATAAATACAGTGAAATTTTGTTCGGTGCTCTCTTGTAGCAGCTAGAATGTCCTTGTCATAAAATATACTGGGGGGGGGTCATGGTTCTTGCAGCTCTCTTCACAGTCATGGGGAAGAAGCTGTGATTCAGTCTGTTAGTGCGGGCTCTCATGACTCTGAGTCTGCCAGAGGGAAGGCTGGTGAATAGAGAGTGTCCTGGGTGGGCGGGGTCATTCCGAATCTTTGTGGCCCGTCGGAGGAGACGGCTGGAATAGATCTCCTCTAGGCGTGGAAGTGGGGAGCCGATGATCCACTCAGCCGTCTTGATGACCCGCTGCAGTTGTTTCTTTTCAGATGCAGTGCAGCTGGCGCACCACACCATACAGCCATAGGTGAGGACACTCTCTATTGTGCAGTGGTAGAAGTTTTTCAGCAGAGGTGGAGGGAGTTTGTTCCTCCTCAGTGTTCTCAGAAAGAAGAGACGCTGCTGGGCCTTTTTGATGATGTGGGTGGTGTTCACAGTCCAGCCCAGGTCCTCCGAGATGTGCAGGCCAAGAAACTTAAAGCTGGTGACCCGTTCCACTTCCTCCCCATTGATGCTCAGGCCTGAGTGCAGTGTGGTCCTCGACTTCCGGAAGTCAATAATGACTTCTTTTTTCTTCTTGGTGTTGAGGTTGAGGTGGTTGAGGTGCTGGGGTCTGTTAGTCAGGAAGTCCTTGATCCACAGACAGAGGGAGGTTCCAAGTTGTAGTGTCTGCAGTTTGTTGATGAGTCTGCTGGGGCTGATGGAGTTAAATGCCGAGCTGAAGTCAACAAACAGCATCCTGATATATGTGTTGGGGCTTTCAATGTGGCTGAGAGTGGTGTGGAGGGCGATGGAGATGGCGTCGTCTGTGGATCTGTTGGACCTGTAGGAAAACTGATGTTGATCAAAGCCAGGTGGGATGTGGGCCTTGACATGCTGTAACACCAGTCTCTCTCAGTGTCGGTGGAGGGGGGGGGGTGTTGTGGCATTGTTTGTAGTCAGTTATATTCTGTATGCCTTTCCACATGGAGCAGGGGTTGTTCTCCCTGAAGTTGGCCTCTATCTGCTCTCTGTACTTTGTTTTAGCAGCCTTGATGCCTCTGTTCAGGTCTGCTCTAGCCTTCCTGTAGGCTTCCCTGTCCCTTGACCTCATTGCTGAATCCCTGGCCTGGAGTAATGCTCTGATATTGGCGTTAAACCAGGGTTTTTGGTTGGGAAATGTTTTCACCTGTTTCCTTGATGTTACATTATCCATGCAGAAACTGATGTATGATAGTACAGAGGAGGTGTGGAGTTCAATGTCTGGGTCTTCAAAGAGCTCCCATATGGTGTCCTCAAAACAGTCCTGCAAGGATAGTGTGGCCTCCTCAGTCCAGCACTGCACTGACTTGTACTGTGGCTTAGACCTGCAGATGAGGGGCTTGTAAGCTGGTGTCAGGAACAGGGAAAGATGGTCTGAGTGTCCGAGGTGGGGGGAGTAGCGAGCTCTGTAGGCTCCAGAGATGTTGGTGTAGACCTGGTCTAGTGTTCTGCCCTTCCTTGTTTGAATGTCAACATTCATGTAAAATCTGGGGAGCACAGCCTTTAAGTTGGTGTGATTAAAGTCTCCAGCCACGATGAAGAAGCCCTCTGGGTGTTTGTTTTGTTGCCTGGCGATGCTGTCATGCAGCCTGCTCATAGCTACGTTAGCATCAGCTCGCGGGTGGATATACACGGCAGTTACAAACACTTGGGTTATTTCCCTGGGCAAATAAAAAGGTCTGCACTTCAACATTAGAAACTCCAGGTCTGGACAGCAGTGTTTCTCAATAACAGCAGTGTCCGTGCACCAACTGTTGTAAATATAGACGCACACACCTCCTCCCCTCCTCTTACCGGAGTCCGATGTGCGATCCGCCCGGAAGATTGTACGTCCTGCTAGCTCCATGGCTAGGTCCGGGATGTTTTCATGCAGCCAGGTCTCTGTTATCACCATGATACAGCTGTCTATCCGGTTGTTAACGTCTCGTAGTTTCATCTCGTCCATCTTGTTAACCAGGGAGCGGACATTGGTGAGAAAGACGCTTGGAACCGCTGGCTTGTGCGGAGCCGCTGTTAGCCTAGCTCTGATGCTGGCTCATTTGCCTCGTTTCCAGCGTCTTTCGCAGCGCCGCCGTCGCCTCCATTCTGTCCACTCTCACCGGCGTATCCTCTCCAGGAATGAGTCGAACCCTTCTGGGGGGGTCCAGCCAGTCCAGTGTTGTTTCAGGCTTAAAAGTTCAGTTCGGGTGTAAGTCCTTCTCAGTGTGTTGCTGCTAACTGAAGAAGAGCACCAGGTCGCTGTGTCTACACGCGCCGCCATCTTTGTTTAAGAAGGAGTATTATAAGGGGACATTCAATTTTAACAAAAATAATATTAAAGGAATATGGAATATACTAAACAATATCATAAAAAATGGCTCTAGACAAAATAATTTACCTAAGCTTTTTATTGATAAGGATATTGAAAACTATAACATGGATGATGTAGCAAATAGTTTTAACGAATTCTTTGTAAATGTAGGACCAGAGCTAGCAAGAAAAATTCCGGATCCAGGGACATCCGTGGCAAATTTAAATTTCATAGAGAGAAACACTTGCTTGATGTTTTTGAAGGCAGTAGACGATAATGAAATTTTGGGTGTTGTCAAAAAATGTAAGAACAAAAAGTCTGTTGACTTCAAGGATATCGACATGACACCAGTAGAGACAGTTATTGAAGGTATCTCAAAACCATTTGCATACATCTGTAACTTATCATTTCAAACTGGTTCATTTCTACACAAAATGAAAACAGCCAAAGTCATACCTCTGTACAAAACCGGGAACAAACACCATGTCACAAACTACATACCTGTCTCCTTACTTCCACAGTTTTCAAAAATATTAGAAAAACTCTTCAATAGCAGACTGGACACATTCTTAGAAAAACACAAATTACTGGTAGAAAATCAATATGGGTTTAGAACAAAAAGATCAACATCATTAGCAGTAATAGATGCAACAGAAAAAATTACAAGTGCCATAGATCGGAAGCTATTTGCAGTTGCTATTGCTATTGCTAGTCAATTCATTGAAGCATTTGACACAATCAACCATGAAATACTAACAAATAAATTAGAAAGACATGGAATTGACCTATGGCTAAGCCCTGCCCCCTCCACTCACTCGGACAAACTGTCAATATTCTGTGACAGGCGCTATGGCAAGTGTCACAGTAGGAGACATTTCACAGGAGGCAATTGATGATTTTTGGAGACAGAAAGATTATATATTATCTCAAAGTCACCAAAAGGGCCTTAACTATGCATTGGAGGGTTATATTAATAATTTTATTGTTGAGAAGGTCGATGAAAAGCTTCAGCTCCAGGCAAAAATTTACAGGTCACAGTGTAAACATGATAATCCGCATCTCGTTGCCATCACCATCTCAGACACCAAGATAGAGGATCAGCATTGTTCATGCACTGCAGGGTAAGAAATGTGATTTACCTTCAATTAATTAAACTAACTTGACGTGACTTGTCCACCATGTGGACCTGGTGCGGGGGAGAGATCAGCTGTCTTGTACAAGTCAGGCCCAGCAGTGGCATCAGCCAAGAGGCAAGTGGATCACAAGCGGCTTACCTATCACGCTTGTCATTGTTGCCAAAGCAAAGGCTAAACGAAAAAAGAAGCCGATCATCTGCTCCTACAACCCAGTAAACTCCCAGTAAACAGTGACATGATGTACAACGCAGCCAAGAGCTAACGTTAGGCTAACGTTAGCTAACATTAGCCTAACATTAGAGATGTTAAAGATAACTGTATATTTCTTTCCAGCAGAGTGACAATATGTTGCCCCAAATACTATGTTGACTTGCCTTAGAACAGATGTTGACATCCTTATTAATTTTATCCACGTTTAGTTGGTGTTGTGGTCGACCACATAACTTTATCCAAAGCAGACACTTATCTCGGTTGAGATGTGGCTTGGGAAAGGGTAAAAAATACACCCCGTTGCCCAGCCTCTCAGGATACCTAGTGTCAGAGCTGCATGTACCCCATGCACACCGTTTGACCATTTTAAAGTTAAAATGTCAGAAAAAACACATAAAAACAAATGAAAACTGACTAACTGCAATACATTTCAATGGACGTGCAAGCCGAGAATGTCCGAGTGTATTGGGTTGGCTATGTGCACTGTGATTGGCTCATCGCGTTTGAGGGCGGGGCTTAGCCATAGGTCAATTAGGGGAATAGTACTGGATTGGGTTAAAAGTTATCTGAGTGGGAGACAGCAGTTTGTAAAGCTGGGAAACTGTTCCTCAAAGTGTTTGAACATTACTTGTGGTGTCCCCCAGGGGTCAGTGTTGGGCCGCAAATTCTTCATGTTATACATTAATGATATCTGTAAAGTTTCACGGTTATTGAAATTAATTTTGTTTGCTGATGACACCAATATTTTTTGTGCTGGGGATAACCTGAAACAATTACCGGAGGACATCACTACTGAAATGAACAAACTAAAAATATGGTTTGATGCAAACAGATTATCTTTAAATTTGGAAAAGACAAAAATGATGTTATTTGGCACAGTCAAAAAAAAAGATATGTTGTATTTACTTAAAAATGTTGTTTCAAGTAGTTGCACGTAACTGTGTTAAGTAGATGTTAATAATCCAGTTTTCATACCATTTACTCAATATATTTAAGTATATTGTACAACAGTGACTTAAGTGACATCAACTTAATTGGGTTATTTTCTTTTTATATATGAGGCCTAAATTAAATTTATGTGATATAGTTAAGTTCAGCAAATGAACTGGATATACATTAAAGCAATACAGGATTATTGATGTGGTTAAGTTAGTGTTAATTGAGTTTAGTTTATCCAATTAAAATGACAAAAACTAAAAAAGCTGTTAACAAAGGAGGGGGGGGTCACAACTTTTCTCAAAACAGCACTTTTATTAACCACTCAAAGCAGTGTGTTACACAAAAACACAGCATAAAAATACTTGTACTTGCACATGTATGAACATTACATGTTCGATTATTTGAATGTATTGTCATTAGAAAATTGAAACAATCATGTCACTGAAAAACCATGACAAAATGAACAGTCCTATGCCTGTGAGCCAAACCAACAATATTTTAACAGAGCATCTGGTCCCTGGTCAACAGTTTGAAACCACTGCTTTAGAGTCTCATTTGGAACTTCTACCTTTCAGGCACAACAGTAACAGTAAGAAATTACAAAATAATGTTAACAGACAGTCAAAACTGCAGTTCAAGTAGTCAAATAACAAAAACATTTCGGTACACTGAATAGCCTCCAGGTGACCAAACTGTAACAGCTTCATGCATTCATTCCAGCAGTTTGTTTTTGAGTACCTGGATTTTGGCTGAAAGCCTGTGTGTATCAAGTTCCATCAGGATCTTTTGAATAAATTCAAACTTGTACCGGTTGAATTGGTTGGATAGCTCAGGTTCAGGTCGTAGATGATACCGAACAGTAAGGCACAAGCAGTGGCGACATCTTTGAGTCCAGAGAGCACCTGCACACTTTCAACTATGATGCCCACATCTTCTGGAAGTTGATCAACACTTGCACCTGAATGTTGTATCACATAGATGCCGATGACTGTCTGATCCAGATCTCTCTGGGTGTCATCGGGGTTCTCGCTCTAAAAACAGACAAAAAAGGACAAGATAATTTAATAAAAACTCTCCCACTGAAAGCACATAATTCACATGAAACTTGCACCATTTTAATACTGACCTTAATAACTGAACAACTGAATAAAAAATAAATAAAAACATTGATAACAGCGTAATTAGCACTCTATTCAATGTTGAATGAAAATATCACTTTAAAACAATTGATAACACTTACTCTGTATTCCTTCACTAGCTCCTCAGGGTCTTCATTGAGATACAAAGCTAGTGCTTGGAGGCTGCAAGCTCTCCTTGTTTCGATGGAGTCATTCTGCAAAACACAACAGGAAATATACTGTATAAACAAGTCACTGACATTTAGAAGATGAAGAAAGAAGAACATTTTCCAAAGAGCCAGCCAGTCTTCATGCAGAGGTCACTCAGACATTCATAAAATCACAGTTAGCTAAAGGTGCTCTTGCCAATTAGCAACGAGGGCAGAGCGCATAAGAGTGAAAGGCAACAGTTGGCTACTAGTGTTATGTGAATTGTGTTAGTATAAGTGGGGGTGGGGGGAGATTTATTATGCAAAGTATCCACAGCAACTGAGGTATCTATTATTATGCAAGTAATTACACAAACCTGGTCAATAATTTTGATTTTGCATCCTGCTGCTCCTCCTTTCTTACGCAGAACTTTAGCCAACTTGTCAGAGTAGTGGTCCGGCTGCGACATAAACTTTGGGATGAGCGAGATGGTGGTTATCCGCGTGAACTCTGCACTTACCTAGGTACATGTTTCAACAAGACAAACACACAAAGTACAGAAGAAGGTTAACACACAACTTAAAATTTACAAATATATAATATGAAACAGATTTAGGTACTTTATGCAGAATCTAGGTTAAAGTTTAGTCAGATCTACGCAATAAGTACAAAATCAAATGTCAAAATATTTTTGACCAATTAGCAGAAATATTAAAGTTGTGACATGAAGCAAAGACAGTTTACTTATGACCTGCAAATTCAAAACTTGCCTCATCTTCCATAAAAAGAGCCAGCCATCTACTTTTGAATTCTGTGATGAAGGGCATGTCTTGAACCACTTCACACCACCGATGAGCAAAGGTTTTCTCTATTTTCTCTTTTATCACCTGATGGTTGTTCCTTTTCTTGACCTCAGATAGCAGTTCTACTCGCTCCTTCTCAAGACTCTCTCTGTCTTCTCCAGCTGGGTAATGAGGGCAGAAATTGACCTCAGCTCTCCTGGGTTTCTTCACTTGGTTAGGACTTGAGGAGTTACCAGGCTGTCTGTTTTTCATGGAGTTAATGCTCATTTCTGGACATCCCAAGCTCCTCAGCTTGGTGCGGTAGTTGCCCATTTTGTACTTCAAGCTTATTTTCCAACCGTAGTATCCAGTAACAGATCCCTGTTCCCTTAAGCATGGATGTTTAATGATCAAAGCTTCTGCAACATCGTCTAATTGTGTAGAGGTAGGGTATCCTGTTGTGTACTTCATTATTTCAGAAGCCAAAGCCTGCATAATGTCTGACCTGACTTTGGAACTTGGATTCAGCCGCTTGCCTTCAGCGAGGAATTCCTGGTTTGCCTTTGACAGCTCCATCTCTACTTCGTAGGAGAACGGAGGAATAGGGAAGCTGCTTGGCCAGCCTTGACATCTTAGGGATGAGGTTGGAGATGTGGTTGAAGTTGAGGTGGTTGACTCAGAGGATGAAAGTATATCAGTGTCTACAGTGGAATCATCCATCCCCTGACTGGGTGCCTGTGTTGACTGCTCCCTTGGTAGAATTACTTTTAATGTTCCTTTGTCTTGGATATCTGCTGTTGAAGTCAGGTTCATAAACTGGTCAAAGTCATTGTCCATGTACTGCACTCTGAACTGTCCTTCAATTCCACACTGTTTTTGAATCTCAAATTTAAGACTGTCCACAGAGTATTCCAGAAGGCAAAGTTAGCTTCACACAGTTATCTTCTCCTAGGACAATCCGAAGCTTTGCTGGAGTAGACATTGTGTGTACCTTTACATGTGACTCTTATTCTGAAAGAGAGAGAATATTAGTGTAAAATAAAGCAGAGCACCACCACTAACAGGTATTGTGACATCTTTACAAACTTAGCTAAATCATGAAAAGCTGAGACACATAAATGTTTCAAGTGATATGGAGGATTTATTTTTTTCACTTTGTCAGAGGTATGCTACTGCCACCTATAGATTTACTGACTTTATGCCAAGCTACATGGAATGGTATCTAAATATATTGTGTACGTTTGGGTTAGTCAGAAAAACATTTTGTTCAAGACACCCAAGGATTCCTTTGTATTACCTGAAGAATGTATGTATCTTTTCCAAGTCACCATCTGTAAAGTGCCAACTTTGTAATCACAGAGGGGGTAACAATCCACAAGTTGACTCAGTTCAATCACACAAACATCCCTTGGAGAAGGATCCAACTCGAAGGATCTGTAGTGTTCTCTGTACCATGAGCTTAATTTTTTTACTATGAAGACAAGTCCATCTTTCAAATCACACATCTGCACAATTTCGGTCTGGCAGCCCACCAACAAATCCATGCACTATTATCATGCCACTTCTGAAGTTGATGCCATCAACAGATACATTCTGTGCTAGATTAACAACAGTAAATTCAGGATACTTCTGATGGAGGCTAACTGCTACCTCCTCTTTAAGTACATCAAGAGGGACTGTTGAGACCTGTGTAACCTCGAGAGAGTTTTTTTCACAGCTTGATGAAAACATATGGCCAATCATGAGCTGATGTTTCGTGGCCAAAGACATTGTTATGTTTTTAAAACAGTTGGTATGCCTCACAACTTGTTTAAAATAACTGTGCTTTGATTCAAACCTCAGAGTCCAGAAAGAAACAAGTGGACCAAAGAGAAGGATCAGTGCTGGATAATGTTCCAGGTAGTGGTGCTTTGGTAGCAGTTTTCTTTCTGGGAAAAGTGTGCAATACCTGTGTCTGTGCTCTGATATTTTAGTCTCTAAGTATGCAATTGACTCATTGGTATGTACAGGGCAAACAACAAGATCAACAATATCCTTCAAATCTAATATTAGCTGCCAAGCTGGTTCATCTTCAGGAATTAATTTTCCAACAATCAGTGGTATTAATCTTAATAAACACCAATTCTCGTGTGAGTTGCCACCAATATTTTTTTTTATTTGGAAGGCACGTGGCAATAACTGAGGCCAATTAGTTTTATCCCCCCACTTGTATGGGAAAGCCTGAATTAGATCATTTAAACCATCAAAAGTGAAGTACTTCTTGGCTAACAACAATCCAAAGCATTCAGCAAGTTCAACAGGTGCTATCCCCTCAAAAAAATTGGAAATTTGAAAACCTTTTGGGGAAAACCTGGTCTGATTAGGAGAGATGGCATTCATCCCACTTTGGATGGAGCCGCTCTCATATCTAGAAACCTGGACAAGTTTTTTAGTGATCTAAAACCGTGACAACCCAGGGTTGAGACCAGGAATCAGAGTCGCAGTGTAAAACGCTTCTCTGAGCTTCTAGAGCAGTCACCCACCCATAGTGTCATACAAACGGTGTCTGTCTCCCGACCACCTAAATTATTTAAATCTAAAGTCAAACAAAGAGGAGTTGTACATAACAACCTGATAAAAATTAAAACCTCTTCTGTGACAGAGAGACAACACAGGAGAATTAAATGTGGACTGTTAAATGTCAGATCGTTATATTCCTAAGCAGTGTTAGTAAACAAATTAATATCAGACCTGGCTATGTCAAGATGAATATGTTAGTCTAAATGAATCCACTCCTCCCAGTCATAATAATACCCACGTTCCTCGAGGCAGCGGCCGAGGAGGGGGAGTTGCAGCCATTTTTAACTCTAGTCTATTAATCAGCGCTAAACCTAAACTAGATTACGAATCCTTTGAAAGCTTTTTCCTTAGTCTTTTACATCCGACCTGGAAAACCTCACAGCCTCTTCTATTTGTTATAGTGTACCGTGCTCCTGGCCCGTATTCAGAATTCTTATCTGAATTCTCAGAGTTTTTATCCAGTTTAGTTCTGAAATCAGATAAATTTATTATTGTAGGCGATTTCAATATCCACGTGGACGTTGATAATGACTCCCTCGCTATTGCGTTTATCACCGTTTTAACCACACCCTCAATCTAGTTCTGGCGTATGGAATTGAGATTAATAACTTAATGGTCTTTCCAGAGAATCCCTCTCTATCAGATCATTACTTAGTAACTTTTGATTTCTGTCTACTTGACTACGCGCCACTCAGTAACAGTTACTATACTAGGTGTTTATCAGATAGTGCGGTAGCAAAATTTAAGGAAGTGATTCCATTGGTGTTAAATTTAATACCCTCTGTAAGTGAGGTTTCCCGTACTGACTTTAAAGTCTCTCAAATTGATCATCTCGTTGATAGCGCTGCAGGCTCGCTGCGAACAACTCTCGACTCTGTAGCACCTCTTAAAAAGAAGTTTGCAAAGCAAAGAAAGTTTGCTCCCTGGTATAACTCCCAAACCAGAAAATTAAAGCAAATGTTGTGAAAATTTGAACGGAATTGGCGATTAACCAAACTGGAAGATTCTCCTTTAATCTGGTTAGATAGTCTAAAAACATATAGGAGAGCCCTCCGCAATGCCAGAGCAAACTATTACTCATCATTAATAGAAGAAAATAAGAACAACCCCAGGTTTCTTTTCAGCACTGTAGCCAGGCTGACAGAGAGTCACAGCTCTGTTGAGCCTTGTATTCCTTTAGCCCTTAGCAGTAATGATTTTATGAGTTTTTTTAATGACAAAATCGTAACTATTAGAGACAAAATTCATGACCTCCTGCCCTCTAACAGTATTAATCTGCCTCCAAACACAGCTATAAGTGCGGATACATATCTAGATTGCTTCTCCCTGATTTCTATTCAACAACTGACATCAATGATTTCTTCATCCAAGTCATCAACGTGTCTCTTGGATCCCATCCCAACTAGGCTACTTAAGGAAGTCTTACCTTTAGTTAACACTTGCATACTAGACATGATCAATATATCTTTATTAACAGGCTATGTATCACAGTCTTTTAAGGTAGCTGTAATTAAACCTCTGTTAAAAAAACCCACAATGGATCCAGAGGTGTTAGCCAACTATAAACCAATATCAAATCTTCCCTTTCTCTCAAAGATCCTTGAGAAAGTAGTCGCAGACCAGCTGTGTGACTTTCTCCATGATAATAATTTATTTGAGGAATTTCAGTCAGGATTTAGGGTGCATCATAGCACTGAGACAGCACTAGTTAAAATTACAAATGATCTCCTGATTGCTTCAGACCAAGGACTCGTCTCCATACTTGTTTTACTAGATCTTAGTGCTGCATTTGACACAATTGGCCATCAAATTCTGCGAGAGACTGAGACTGGAACATTCAATTGGCCTTAAATGTTCTGCACTAAGCTAGTTTAAATCGTACTTATCCGATCGTTTTCAGTTTTTTCACATTCATAATGAATCATCTTCACGTACTAAAGTTTGTTTTGGAGTACCTCAAGGTTCAGTGCTCGGACCAATTCTATTCACGCTATATATGCTTCCCTTAGGTAACATCATTAGAAATCACTCTATACATTTCCATTGCTATGCGGATGATACACAGTTGTATTTATCGATAAAACCAGGAGAAACGGATCAATTAACTAAACTTCAGAAATGCCTTAAAGATATAAAAACCTGGATGAGCACCAATTTCCTGATGTTAAATTCAGACAAAACTGAAGTTATTTTTCTGGGTCCCAAACAGCTCAGAAACTCTTTATCTGATGATGTAGTTTCTCTGGATGGCATTGCTCTGGGCTCTAGCATCAACGTAAGAAACCTCGGATATTAATATTTGATCAAGATTTGTCTTTTAATTTCCATTTAAAACAAACGTCTCGGACTGCATTTTTTCATCTGCGTAATATTGTGAAAATTAGGCCTATCCTGTCACTAAAAGATGCTGAAAAATTGGTCCACACGTTTGTTACCTCGAGGCTGGATTACTGTAATTCTCTATTATCAGGTAGCTCTATTAAGTACCTAAAAACTCTCCAGCTAATCCAGAACGCGGCGGCACGTGTACTGACAGGAACTAAGAAACAAGATCATATTTCTCCTGTTTTAGCTTCTCTGCACTGGCTCCCTGTAAAATCCAGAATTGAATTTAAAATCCTTCTCCTAACCTACAAAGCTCTAAATGATCAGGCTCCATCATATCTTAGAGAGCTCATAGTGCCCTATTATCCTACCAGAACATTGCGCTCTGAGAATGCAGGGTTACTCGTTGTCCCTAAAGTCTCCAAAAGTAGAACAGGAGCCAGAGCCTTCAGCTATCAGGCTCCTCTTTTGTGGAATCACCTTCCTGTTTCGGTTCGGGAGGCAGACACCGTCTCCACTTTTAAGACTAGACTTAAGACTTTCCTTTTTCATAAAGCTTATAGTTTGGGCTGGCTCAGGCTTGTCTTGGACCAGCCCCTAGTTAGGCTGACATAGGCCTAGTCTGCCGGGGGACCTCCTATAATACACTAAGCCCCTTCTCTCCTTCTCACTCTCTCTCTCCCTTGCTAGTATTCATGTCCTGTTAATGCATCTCTCTAACTCGGCTCTACTGCATGTCACTAACTCGGCTTGTTCTCCGGAGCCTTTGTGCTCCACTATCTCGCAGGTTAACTCGTACAGCAGCTGTGCCTGGATGGTGTGTCGTGGTTGTGCTGCTGCCGTGGTCCTGCCTGATGCCTCCCACTGCTGCTGTTACTATTAGTCACACTATTATACACATATCATTATTGTCACATACATATATAATCATATTATTAATATAATATATGTTTCTCCTTATGTCTCATTGTGTCATATGGATTACTGTTAATTCATTATGTTGATCTGTTCGGTACAACATCTATTGCTCGTCTGTCCGTCCTGGAAGAGGGATCCCTCCTTCAGTTGCTCTTCCTGAGGTTTCTACCTCAGTTTTTTTGGGGAGTTTTTCCTTATCCGCTGTGAGGGTCCTAAGGACAGAGGGATGTTGTATGCTGTAAAGCCCTGTGAGGCAAATTGTGATTTGTGGTATTGGGGTTTATAAATAAAAATTGATTGATTGATTGATTGATTGATTGATTGATCCTAAGGGATTACAAATTTCAAAGTCATCTATGTAAAGGTACAATGACAGTCTTAATTCCTCACCTGCGAGAAACCCGTTATTTTTAAAGTGACAACCATCTTGATAACATCTATACTCCCCATGTACTGAATGCTGGTCTGAATGACTATCAACAACTTTATTAAGAATATCTTTCTGTTTGAGTAACTGCTCTAAGGTTTTAAGAACAGGAATATACTGGAAGGTTCGTCTTGTTTTTGAGTCAAGAATCAACAATGTCAAAATTTTCTTTGTAATACTTACTGTGTTTATGAGCAGTAGCTAGTGGGCCATCCTTTGCTATACTTTTTAACAAAGGATTACATGAAGATAATGCAGTGGTCAATTCTTTAATCACTATCTGGTCAACAGAGACATTGTGATTTCTGAAGGTTTCTTGAATTGCTTCATTTGATATGGGCACAGACAGAGATCCTATCAAATAGTGCAATTCAGCAAGCAGTTCTTCTATTGTTGTGCGTGGAACCTGGAAATAGTTTTCAAGTTTTAGTAAAAGAGATCCTAGTTTCAGTTCTATAGTCTTAGATAAATGCTGTTCTTTTGTTTCAGTTTCTATATCACTATCTGAATCAACATCACACTCACCACTTTGAGCTGAATTATCAATGTTGGACTTGGAAAGAGCAGCCTTGAAACATACAATTCACTGTCTCATGGTTCTTGAGATGGTTATTGATGTGACAAAAATACTCTTGTGCTTATCCTACGGAGGTGCTTGGACACAACTGACAGTTAAAAGTAGCTGAAGTACCACATTTTTCAACACTTTGATTAGTATGTGACCTGCTTAAATGACTATGAAGGGCATTCCAAGTTTTGAATACACATGGGCAATCAGAATAAGTGCATGGGTATGGGTGCCTGCGGCCAAAATTGCCATGGGCTAACCTGTAGTGTTTTAGTAGATGGACTCTGGTTGATACTGTTGTCCCACAGTCTTTACAAGGCCGCATTCATATCTGTTGAAAAAAGAAAGTGAGATTAGAATCAAAACATTAAAATCAGACGACTCCTATGCAATAGATCCTTCAACTGCCTTGCCAGGCCTCCCCTTCTTTGACCCACTGTCTGTTCAGTAAAAATATAATTTGTAATTAATTATAAATTTATTTAATTCAAGCCCTACAGACCCAGCTGATCCAGGAGCACTTTGCATAACCCCAAACCTCCAGAAAACCCCCCTAAATCCCAAAAGGTAGCATATTAATCAAGATATTTGCAGTTTAAAACAAGACTTTGAAAGTGTGTAAGAGTGTGTGTGTGTGTGTGTGTGTGTGTGTGTGTGTGTGTGTGTGTGGTGTGGTGTGTTAGTACGCCTGCATGGACGTGTGATTATTATTTTTCAGCTCCTAAGTGGTCCAAATGCTGCACCTCTGGCAGAGCGGCATGTTTCCCTGCAGACTGACCGGGAAAAGATGCGCACAATGTCATGTTTACATGAGTGCTGATTGTAAAACATACATATACACATTTATCTGGGAATAGTGCACATGCAGCTCTGCTCACGTTTAATAAACGGACCACTCCCATTCGACTGTAGCCGCGCTAACCGAGCTAACGAAGCTAACAACGCTAACTGAGCTACGGAGCTAGCTACAGATAGACGTGGTGTATCGGTGCCCAGACTCGTAATACCGGTCGATACCGGTATCGGAATTGGAACAACTCTACTTGACTTATGAAGTAATGGCAGTAAAAAGATTTTAACTTACCTCTATTTCGAGGATGGCTGCGGATTTATCCAGGTCATGTTTCTCCATATGCAACAAAATAGATGTCACTACCTAAGTGGCAATAGTGGCGGAGGAGGGAATGTGTGGTGTCCTTTAATGGACAAACAAGTCTATTAATGAATTGCTTTCGGTTTTACATAATTATTACATGACAGAGTTGAGTAGGGGTATCTAACACAGCCAGGTAAACCTGACATTGCATATTTTTGCTTTCAACCTACACAACAAACTTAAGTTAAAATAAAAAACTTGTGGTTTTTGAGTAATTAAAACATAATACTATGCTTTATAGCCAACAATAGTGACATTTCCTTTTTTTGAGTGCAACTGTAAAACAAACACACAAGTACAAATAAGAATAGATGGAGTAGAAATTGAAAGATTTCATGAAATAAATTTCTAGGGGTAATCATAGATGACAGAATCAGCTTGAAATCACAAATCAAACAGGTTCAAACAAAAATCTCAAGAGGCATTGCAATAATAAATTAAAGCTGCAAGCAGTGTTGAACGGGCCCTCGCACCTTCACGCAACTCGAGGGCGCTGGCAGGACGCCGGCTCACGTCGCTGTTCATTCCTGTCGAAGGCAGACCCCTCACGCAGGAGTTACACGTTGTATCCCTCAAATCATACAAACACATGGCATTTTGCCAGTAGGTGGTGCCGTACTAATAACCAAGTATTGGCGTATAGATGTGGTCAGGGCAGGACTGTCATCAATCCTGTGAAGTTTGGGGAAGATTGGACCATGTATGCTGGAGTCACACACTGCTTCCTGTTTCGTGGCGAGAACCCGAAGTTTGAGGCCCCGCCACGGTCACACGGTGTGACGACAAGTCAAGCTTTTGATAGCTTTTCTTTTTCAATGTCTTGAGGTCAGACAGACCAAGTAAGAAGTCGACTGGATAAAATCTGTAGGAGTACTTACAACTTCGTATTTTATGGCAAAGAAGGCAGCGCCACGGTGACAGTGTTTGACGAAACCTCAAGCCTGTGATAACTTTTCTTCTTGTAGGTCATTGGGTGGGACAGACAAAGTCTGAAGTGGATTGGATAAAATCTCTGGGACAAGTTTGTTAATTTACGTCTCCTGGAAATCACAAAAATTCACAAAATTGGAACAAGTAAAAACAAAATGGCGGACTTCCGGTTGAGTTTGGTCTATGGGTGCAAGAGGCTTTTTTGTGCGTCTGGGTGTGATACATGTATGTACCGATTTTCATGCATATCGGTAAACGTCCTATGGGGGTTACTTTTATGAATGGGCATGACCAAGTCATTTAACCACGCCCATCAACAAAACTCATATCACATGTTAAGGCCTGGACCGTTAACACACATATGAAGTTTCAGGCAGATATGACCAAGGACACTGAAGTTAAGGCCACTTTTATGCGTTTTGGCGAAACATCGACTTTGCCGCGCTCTGGGCGCAACGCCGTTTGACGATATGTCACAATCTTCATAATATAGCATTACCAAGGTCTTGAGGCCTCTCTGACCAAATTTGAGGCCAATGGGTCCAAGAGACTTTTTTTGTGCGTCTGGGTGTCATACATGTGTGTACCAATTTTTGTGCATGCCGATGAAACATGCGGCAGGGGCTGATGTTTAAAGGGCGTGGTCAAGTCATTTGGCCACGCCCATCAACGAAACTCATATCACATGTTCAGGCCTGGACTGTTAACATACATGTTAAGTTTCAGGCAGATATGACCAAGGACACTGAAGTTAAGGCCACTTTCCTGCATTTTGGCGAAACATTGACTTCGTCGCTCTCTTGGCGGAACGCCGTTTGACGATACATCACAATCTTCATAATATAGCATTACCAAGGTCTTGAGGCCTTTCTGACCAAATTTGAGTTGGATATGCTGAACGGGCTCAGAGCTGTACCTCAAAGTGTAAAACATCGCTTTTCCTGTCACCAGCAGGGGGCGCTATGAAAATTACAAAATGTCTGCACGTAGACGTGTTCAGGGAGGGACTATTATATATCCTGTGAAGTTTGGAGCAGATCGGATCATTTACCCCAAAGTTATAGCAATTTTGTTTTTCATGGCGAGACGTCAAACTTCGCCGCCAAAAAGCCGATTCCCCCCTCAACGGGTAACTGATCTTTTAATAACTTTTGATCACAAAGTAGTGTAGATGATACACAGCGATTTTGAAGCCGTTCTGATTAATCCTGTAGGAGGAGTTTGTTAAAATACAAAACGTGGAAAACGCCAAAAATGGCCGCTAAATTCAAAATGGCCGACTTCCTGTTGGGTTTGGCCTATGGCTCCAAAAGACTTTTTTGTGCGTCTGGGTGGGATACATATGTGTACCGATTTTCATGCATGTCGGTGAAATTGGCCGCAGGGGCTGCTGTTTGGTGGCTGCTGTTTGGGCTGACGTGGCCACGCCCATCGCCAAAACCCATATCACATGTAAATTTCCACCACGACTGACACGTGTGCCAAATTTGGTGAGTTTTGAGTATGTTAAAGCTCCCAAAAATGCGATTCATTACAAGGAAGAAAAATAATAATAATTCCTTCAATTTCAATAGGGTCCTCGCACGGTACGTGCTCGGGCCCTAATAAAGTAAAGAAGGTTTTGGACCAGAATTCATTCCACATTCTATACTGTTCACTAGTCTCACCTTACTTACAGTACTGTGCAGAGATATGGGGCAATAACTACAAAACTTAATTATCATCACTAACAATTCTACAATTTTTTTTATTCTGTGAAGCACTTTGTGTTACAGCTTCGTTGTATGAAAAGTGCTATATAAATAAAGTCTGATTGATTGATTGATTAAAAAGTGAGTGATACGAATAATTCATAATGTCGGGTACCAGGAGCACACAACTCATTATTTTTACAGTCCAAAATACTAAAACTAACAGACATGATTGATTATCAAACAGCACAAACAATGTTCAAAGCAAAAAACAAGTTACAACCGGGAAGCATTCAGGAATTGTTCAGTGAGCGACAAGGGGGTTATAATCTAAGGGGTAAATCTAATTTCAAAATACACTGCACACTAGGAAAAGCTTTTGTTGATCAGTTTGTGGGGTGAGATTATGGAACGGGTTTACTGTGGAGTTGAACAAATGCACAGATATGAAACAATTTAAAATAATGTACAAAAACATGGTGTTCACTAGGTACAGGGAGGAAGGAGGTATTGAAAATCACTAGGTGTCATAGGGGTCACTGGTTATTTGGCTGTTTTCTGTGAATTGGTTGTGTTCTGTGTTGTGTTGTTTTGATATGTGTACGTGTGCGTGTATTGTTTATTTATATGTATGTATGTATGTATGTATATATGTGTATATGTGAATATATATATACATATACAGTACAGGCCAAAAGTTTGGACACACCGTTTTTCCCCCTCTTTAACGTCAACAGGTAGACTGGAACTAAGTGAACAGGTTTGTGATAAGTTTAATTGGCCTCCCTGATGATCCTATAACAAAATACATTGTTTCACATGTACAAATAGATCCACAAATGCATAAATATGACATAACATATTTGTTGTGTTGAAACTATTTACGTTCATAAAACATATATTTTTTTAAATGTGAAAGTAAACCCTGTTTTCAGGGTATGTTATGCATATTTGCAAATCACAAATTAAGAAAATCTGTGGATAAAGACATATTTTTTAGATCATGGTTCACATTTGCGGATAGACTTCTATGGGTTACAACTATTAAAGTCCAACAAGAACTTTGATGTTGGACTACTCATGTTAATGTTTAAATGAGACCTAACCTAACCTGAACATTGGCATTGATTTGATTTTATTTGATGAGTTTATTTATATATGCAGTATATGCAAATAATATAAAACCAAGGAAAACAAATATAACAGAAGCATAGCAACAAATGAACAGGAAAAAATAAATTAATTAATTAAAGAGAGAGTGAGAAAAAAAATGCACATATTCGAAAAGGAAGGAGAAGTAAAACTTATATACTCTCACCCCTTATCCATGAAAATATAATATTACATGTCGATCATAGATTAAGTTATATATCTATACAAAATGATTTTTTTTAAGAAAAATGTATTTTTAAATAACTTCATAATTCTCGCTATATATTTGTGACAAATACATCACTATATATCTCCACTAATATTCTAATATTAATTCAATTAATAATAATTAATAATAATATTATACTGTACGTTATTATTTGTTTATGTTTATATGTCATTCATTTGATAATTCGTTATCTCCAGTATTTATCAATCAATAAATATTGATATATATATATATATATATATATATATATATACAGTACAGGCCAAAAGTTTGGACACACCTCCTCATTCAATGCGTTTTCTTTATTTTCATGACTATTTACATTGTAGATTCTCACTGAAGGCATCAAAACTATGAATGAACACATGTGGAGTTATGTACTTAACAAAAAAAGGTGAAATAACTGAAAACACGTTTTATATTCTAGTTTCTTCAAAATAGCCACCCTTTGCTCTGATTACTGCTTTGCACACTCTTGGCATTCTCTCCATGAGCTGCAAGAGGTAGTCACCTGAAATGGTTTTCACTTCACAGGTGTGCCTTATCAGGGTTAATTAGTGGAATTTCTTGCTTTATCAATGGGGTTGGGACCATCAGTTGTGTTGTGCAGAAGTCAGGTTAATACACAGCCGACAGCCCTATTGGACAACTGTTAAAATTCATATTATGGCAAGAACCAATCAGCTAACTAAAGAAAAACGAGTGGCCATCATTACTTTAAGAAAGGAAGGTCAGTCAGTCCGGAAAATTGCAAAAACTTTAAATGTGTCCCCAAGTGGAGTCGCAAAAACCATCAAGCGCTGCAACGAAACTGGAACACATGAGGACCGACCCAGGAAAGGAAGACCAAGAGTCACCTCTGCTTCTGAGGATAAGTTCATCCGAGTCACCAGCCTCAGAAATCGCAAGTTAACAGCAGCTCAGATCAGAGACCAGATGAATGCCACACAGAGTTCTAGCAGCAGACCCATCTCTAGAACAACTGTTAAGAGGAGACTGCGCGAATCAGGCCTTCATGGTCAAATAGCTGCTAGGAAACCACTGCTAAGGAGAGGCAACAAGCAGAAGAGATTTGTTTGGGCCAAGAAACACAAGGAATGGACATTAGACCAGTGGAAATCTGTGCTTTGGTCTGATGAGTCCAAATTTGAGATCTTTGGTTCCAACCGCCGTGTCTTTGTGAGACGCAGAAAAGGTGAACGGATGGATTCCACATGCCTGGTTCCCACTGTGAAGCATGGAGGAGGAGGTGTGATGGTGTGGAGGTGTTTTGCTGGTGACACTGTTGGGGATTTATTCAAAATTGAAGGCACACTGAACCAGCATGGCTACCACAGCATCCTGCAGCGACATGCCATCCCATCCGGTTTGCGTTTAGTTGGACGATCATTTATTTTTCAACAGGACAATGACTCCAAACACACCTCCAGGCTGTGTAAGGGCTATTTGACCAAGAAGGAGAGTGATGGAGTGCTGCGGCAGATGACCTGGCCTCCACAGTCACCGGACCTGAATCCAATCGAGATGGTTTGGGGTGAGCTGGACCGCAGAGTGAAGGCAAAGGGGCCAACAAGTGCTAAACACCTCTGGGAACTCCTTCAAGACTGTTGGAAAACCATTTCAGGTGACTACCTCTTGAAGCTCATGGAGAGAATGCCAAGAGTGTGCAAAGCAGTAATCAGAGCAAAGGGTGGCTATTTTGAAGAAACTAGAATATAAAACGTGTTTTCAGTTATTTCACCTTTTTTTGTTAAGTACATAACTCCACATGTGTTCATTCATAGTTTTGATGCCTTCAGTGAGAATCTACAATGTAAATAGTCATGAAAATAAAGAAAACGCATTGAATGAGGAGGTGTGTCCAAACTTTTGGCCTGTACTGTATATATATATATGTATATATATATATATATATATCAATATTTATTGATTGATAAATACTGGAGATAACGAATTATCAAATGAATGACATATAAACATAAACAAATAATAACGTACAGTATAAGTATAATATTATTATTAATTATTATTAATTGAATTAATATTAGAATATTAGTGGAGATATATAGTGATGTATTTGTCACAAATATATAGCGAGAATTATGAAGTTATTTAAAAATACATTTTTCTTAAAAAAAATCATTTTGTATAGATATATAACTTAATCTATGATCGACATGTAATATTATATTTTCATGGATAAGGGGTGAGAGTATATAAGTTTTACTTCTCCTTCCTTTTCGAATATGTGCATTTTTTTTCTCACTCTCTCTTTAATTAATTAATTTATTTTTTCCTGTTCATTTGTTGCTATGCTTCTGTTATATTTGTTTTCCTTGGTTTTATATTATTTGCATATACTGCATATATAAATAAACTCATCAAATAAAATCAAATCAATGCCAATGTTCAGGTTAGGTTAGGTCTCATTTAAACATTAACATGAGTAGTCCAACATCAAAGTTCTTGTTGGACTTTAATAGTTGTAACCCATAGAAGTCTATCCGCAAATGTGAACCATGATCTAAAAAATATGTCTTTATCCACAAATTTTCTTAATTTGTGATTTGCAAATATGCATAACATACCCTGAAAACAGGGTTTACTTTCACATTTAAAAAAATATATGTTTTATGAACGTAAATAGTTTCAACACAACAAATATGTTATGTCATATTTATGCATTTGTGGATCTATTTGTACATGTGAAACAATGTATTTTGTTATAGGATCATCAGGGAGGCCAATTAAACTTATCACAAACCTGTTCACTTAGTTCCAGTCTACCTGTTGACGTTAAAGAGGGGGAAAAACGGGACGCAAGGACGTGATGTTGTGGTCTGACAACACTATTCAGGAATGAAATCACTGTTTCGAAGAAAAAAGTGGCACAATTTTAAATAATCCTACATAGATCCAGAAAAAGGTGCTGACACAGCATCATGCTACATTAGTTTCTGTAAAAATATGATCATTCCTCACATAGCGTTTTTTTTTTTTTTTTTTTTTTTCTAATGATAAGCCTTAGATTGGTCAATCAAGTATAGTGTTACTTTGGGCAGGTCACGATGTCAAGCTCAGCCCACATCCCAGCTACACCAGCTGATCTCAAACAACCCAATCTACTGATGGAGCAACTGATTGATAGAAGGACATCAGCTGATAGATCACATGATTCCTTTCTATGCAACCAATTGGCGAATTTCATTCAGGGTGCCCTATTGAAACTGCTCTGGCCTGCCTACTGTTGCTGCTTCCTCTGCAAGCCACTTTTCAACCTGCCTTCAGGCCAGCTCCTCCTTTTCATGTTGTGCCTGACTTATTAATGTCATCAATGTTTGTCATTGATGCTACTCTGTTCTGTTCCCAGAGGGTCTTTGTTGCTGCTCTCCCTGCATTAGGAGTTCCCTGTAAGCGCATGGAAGGGCAGGGAGGTTTGTTCTCGCTGCCTCGGGCTTTCCTTGTTTACACATGGAAGGGCAGAGAGGTGTGCTCTCTCTGCCTTAGGCTTTCCATGTAGGCGCATCAAAGAGCAGAGAGGTTTGCTCTCCTTGCCTCAGGCTTCCCGCAGTTGCACATGGAGGGACAGAGAGGTGTGCTCTCTCTGCCTTAGGCTGTCCACATAGGGCTGGGAAAGGCAGAGAGGCCTCAGAACAGAGCCATACTGATAAAAGTAATACTGCAATGGAAATTAAGTTTTATTTGATTAAAGCGGTCCTGATTGAACTTACCTTTTATCAGGGGGAAAGCACTCAAATAAAATAGGCCCAGAGGTGTCTTAAAAGGGACATCAAACTGGCTACTGAGAGATTCTACTGCTGTGAACTGAGAAGTAGTCACCCATGTGTAGCCTGAAATGGCATTAAATCTAGTTGCACTGCAGGAAAAAAAGACAAATGTGAATTCCTTTGAGAATTCCACCAAGCTGGAGCAGTTCAGATCCATCTCGCTTCTCAGTGTCGAGGGGAAGATCTTTTTCAGCATCCTATCCAGAAGGTTGATAGACTTTCCTCCTCGAGAATGCCTATATTGACACCTCGGCCCAGAAAGATGGCGTCCCGGGGGTACCAGGATGTCTAGAACACACCGAAGTAGTTACCCAGCTGATCAGGGGAGCACGGGAGGGAAAAGGAGACCTTGTTGTGCTATGGCTCAACCTTGCCAACGCATACGACTCCATACCCCACAAGCTGTACCCAGGAAGATCAAGGACCTTATCCTGAATTACTACGGGAACTTCAGGTGCAGGATCACTTCTGGGAGTGTAACATCAAATTGGCATCGGCTCGAAAAGGGGATTATAACTGGGTGCACCATCTCAGTTAGCTTCTTCGCCCTTGCCATGAGCATGGTAGTAAAGGCAGCTGAAACGGAATGCAGAGGCCCTCTGTCCAAGTCCGGTATTCGGCAGCCCCCCATCAGAGCCTTCATGGACGACCACATTGTCACCACAACATCGGTGCCCGGGGGGAGATGGTTACTCCAGGGCCTGGAAAAGCTCAACTCATGGGCAAGAATGAGCTTTAAACCGTCTAAATCTGGGGCCATGGTGCTCAAAAAGGGAAAGGTGACACACAAGTTTCGCTTCCTGCTGGATGGCACAAAAATCCCATCTATCACCGAGAGACCAGTCAAGAGCCTGGGAAAGGTCTTCAGCCGTAGTCTCAGGGATTCAGCAGCAATCCAAACTACCATCAAGGAGCTTGAAACGTGGCTGTCACCAGTAGACAAGTCTGGCTTACCCGGGAGATTTAAAGCATGGATTTACCAGCATGGCGTCTTACCCCGGGTACTCTGGCCTTTGTTGGTGTACGAGGTGGCCCTGTCAACAATAGAAATCCTGGAGAGAAAGATCAGCAGCTATCTCCGCAGGTGGCTGGGCTTGCCTTGCAGCCTCTACAGCGCAGCACTGTATGGGAAGACCATCAAACTCCAGCTCCCATTCAGCAGCCTTGACGAGGAGTTCAGAGTCTCTTGGATGAGAGAGGCTATGCTCTATCGGGACTCCAAGGACTCGAAAGTTGCATCAGCGGGCATCATGGTACATACAGGCAGGAAGTGGAAAGCCCAGGAGGGCCTGGAGGTAGCCGAGTCTGGGCTGAGACACAGGGCTTTGGTGGGCACAGTGGCAACGGGGCAAGCAGGGTTTGGTGCTTTTCCTCAGCCTTGCTACAAGAAAGCACATGGCAAGGACAAACGCCAGCTAGTCCTGAAAGAGGTGCGGGCAGGAGTCGGGGAGGAGCGGACCAGCAGGATGGTGGGCATGCAGTAGCAGGGAGCATGGATGAGGTGGGAGGGGGTGCTGGACAGGAAGGTGACCTGGGCCGAGATCTGGCAGGCAGAACCCCAGCGCATCCAGTTCATCATCCAAGCTGTGTATGACGTCCTACCTAGCCCAGCCAATCTCCATCTGTGGGGTGTGTTAGACTCTCTAGCTTGCGCTCTGTGCTCTGGGAGAGGTTCACTCGAGCACATCCTCAGCAGCTGCCCGAAAGCACTGGGGGAGGGTCACTACCGCTAGTGGCACAACCAGGTGCTGAAGGCAGCTGCCGAAGCCATCTCCAAAGCTGTAGCCCACCACAACACCAGCAAGCAACAACAAGGCAAGAGAAACATCAACTTTGTCAGGGCTGGAGAGCAGTACAGTCACACCCCAAACCAGCAGCCGGCCTCCTCACCTCAGTGTCGGACTGGGAGCTGAGAGTAGACTTGGGCATCGAGGAGGCAAATGAGCGGAAGCGGTCTAAGTACCAGGAGCTCGTGAAGCAATGCCAAGGAAGAGGCTGGAAGGCAGGCTGTGAGCCCGTAGAAGTGGGGTGTGGAGGATTTGCTGGCTGCTCACTGTGCAAAGTTTACACTCTGCTTGGCATCACGGGGGCTGTAAACAGGAAAGCCATAAATAACACCATGGAGGCTGCAGAGAGAGCCTTTGGATCAGGAGGAGCGATCAGTGAGACAGTGCTGCTGCGACACAAGCCAGGGCCTGATCAACCCTGGCTGGGTCACCTGAGGGAGGGCATCTGATGTTGAAACGCCCAATGATCTTAGGCACATCACTGAGGATGTGTCCCAGAGCATCCTAGGATGTATCTTTCAATAATGATGTCTGACACTGAAATGGCAGAGGAGTTAATAAGTTTTATCTATGTTTTGATGCACATGATTTTAATCATGAACTCTCTGGTTCCCAGACAGGCTAGACGACTGTAATATACAGATTGATAAAACCACACACAGGATATAAATCTTTCAGTCATGGAAAGGAGAAGTCCTGTTCCTGACTGCACTGGGGTAAACTCCTGAAAAGCTGTGCGAGGCAATGAATGACTCATTTATACTCAACTTCAGATATGTATATGGACACACACGGGGCCTTCTGTCTGTGCTCTGTGTTTACTTCATACATATTTGTGCACATTTTCTGAAAGTTTATGGATTACAGACAGAATGGATCAGCAACACCAGAGATCATAAGGGCAGTGTAGCATAGTCAAAGCAAGATATGACTGTAGGACTCGACAAAGACATCTAAAAAATGGCGAACTACTGCTACGCTACATGCTTTCCTGGCCTTTATTTGTCTTATATACAAATTGTTATAAAGACAGTATATCCTTAAGTTTGCAGATGACACTGAGATAGACAGCCTCTTGCATGATGAGAGACTGAGTCATGGAGCAGTGTTAGGAGCCATTTGGTGTGGTGTGAACAGTCTTTCCTACAACTGGACTTCTCCAAGACCAAAGAGATGTCCATTGACTTCCCTAGGAGACCTTCTTCCCTCACTTGCTTTGCTTCTACCATCACTTAAGAGGAGCCTGTGACTGTAGTTCAAAGCCCTGTTTCTACCTAGCAGTATGGTTCAGTTCAGTTCAGTTCGTTATGCTTTTTGTCTCTTTCCACTGTGAAAAGTTGTGGATGGTACCAATGGAACCGTTCCATACTGTCCCCATTTTTGGTCACCCCTCTGTTGTGGTACCTAGCACACAGATCTGGTGGAGCTGTGAACACTGCAATCCATTGATTGGTCAATAGCGGGAGGTCACTCTTGCTCAGGGCTGTGATGTGGCTGGTTTTGAAGGTCATGTAACCACTCAAATTCCACTTCATACTGTGGCAAGTCTTACATATATTAGTAAACTCTATGTATAAAATGAAAATATGTTTTGCTGGCTCTAGCAGCAGGAGAAAAAAAAAAAGATTCACAGGGCCAACTGTCGTTGACTTTTAAGGTGGAACGTGTACTTGTGATGTTGACTCAATCCATGAGTTGACAGCGTGAATCGATCAGCACACCTTACATTTCAGTATAACTTTGACCATCCCATTAGTTTTTGTTTTTTTTTGTCTCTTGAATGACAGAGACTTTAAGTAAAAAGTAGATTTTCAATTATTTAAAAACAAATATTAATTTCAACTGGATTATGTAAACTGCATATATTCTAATCCTAACTCAGAGGGAAAAAAAGCATTGTAAAGCATCGTTCCTGTGGGCTATGACAACACTAAACCCCTGTGCTTACCTGAGAAGGACTCAATGCACAAACCCACTATTTTTAAATATCCCAGCAAGAGACTCTCACTGCAGTCTGTTCTGTTTTGTTCTGAAAATGTCGCTGTGCAACCTTGTTCTGTGGACGATAAATGAGGTGCAGGCTTCTACCTGTGTCACCAGTGAAGAGCCAGGAAATACAGTGAGTGCTGGACGGAGCAGTGAGTGACAACAACTCCGCCCACATTTAAGAGTACTGTTTGCGGTGGAAACGTTAAATGGACCTAGTGTCTAGGTACCATGTCTGAAGGGTTACTTTCAAATCAAGGTAAACCAAAGACTGTTTTTCCTAAGGAAGTTCAGAAGTTTTGATGTCGACAAGTCTCTGTTGAACTTGTTCTCTACTTCTTTTATTGGACCCTTTTTAACATGCACTATGATCTGCTGGTTTGGCATTCTAAGTGTAATAAATAAATACCAGTTTGTAAAAAATGTTAATGTGTGCCATGAAGTGACTGGTGTCAGTTTAAATGCCACCTGTACCATACAGAAAGCTCAGGTAATCTTATTTGACTTTCAGCACCCTCTACATAGTAGTGTTGTTTTTGGCGGCCTGTTTCACTTTTAGTTTTAGTCTAGTCTTTGTGTCAAGCTGTCATTTTAGTTTTTATTAGTTTTAGTCATGTTCATACTCTTTTTAGTCTAGTCAAGTTTTAGTTGACTAAAAGTCTGAGCATTTTAGTTTTATTTCTAGACTATTTTAGTCTAGTTTTAGTTGACGAAAACTGATGACATTTAAGTCTAGTTTTAGTCAAAGAAAATTGTATTTTAGTCTCTTTTCAGTAATGCCTCATGAGTTGGCATAAGCTTTCTAAAATAGAAACTAACGTTACATTAATGTCTTGACTTACCTCAATTTCATTATGGAATGCCTTGAGATGTCTCTTAAGATTTGAGGTGTTTTTTCCTGTGATTTTGTGGCCGCATTTCTCCCCATCTTTTTCCACAACACATTTCGTTTTCTTCTCCACGTCTATGTAACGAAAGTGTGTCCAAATGTCGTTTCTTCTTTTCTCCCAAAGACAATCCCCAGCTGGCCAGCCATCAGTCCCTTTCTCTGTGTTAAATTGTGCTAACCAAGTGCTAACCCACTG
Source organism: Cephalopholis sonnerati (assembly GCA_019142605.1). NCBI lineage: Eukaryota > Metazoa > Chordata > Actinopteri > Perciformes > Serranidae > Cephalopholis > Cephalopholis sonnerati. Next base: position 4,345,122 of record JAGQAX010000017.1, on the reverse strand, counting down.
CAGCTGCATCTTCTGAATCCAAATACTACCGCTAGTCGGGATTGAGGAAGTGACGTCGCCCAGCCCCAGACGAGACACAGGAAACAGAAATACACGACAAAATAATAATAATAAAACTGCTAAACGTCTCGTTTTTATTCGTCAACAATATGGCATTACATATTTAATTATCGTTATCGTCACGTGACCAGCATTTTCGTTGTGTCTCGTCTCGTTTTCCTCACATGATAAAGGTTCGTTGACGAAGATATTTCGTCATAATTTTCATTGACAAAAGCAACCCTACTACATAGTGACTTTTATTTCATCAGCTGTTGGGATTAGGCTTGTGACTAGCAGTGCCCCTTTCTCTCTGTCTCTGTCTCTCTTTTCCGTTGTTTCCTTTAATGGTTTTGTAACAAAAGACTACAACAGTGGCACTAACCTGAGTATTTATGTCTATGTTATCATGTATGCCTTTATTGTATCTATTGTATAGACTTGCATGAAGAGTAAAAACCAACAAAACTAAAGGTCTACAGAAGCTCTGTAAGACTGTATGTAGGCAGTGTGATGGTTTAAGCTAAATGCTCATCAAACTATTTGTGTAGCACTTTTTGTACAGGTTAGTGCATACAAGCAGTAAAACAAAGACTAGTACATACAAGAAATTAAGTAAATTACACTTTTCTCATACAAACTGCATTTCAGTGGACTTTGATGGTTTATGCACTCAGTGCACCAGTGAAAACAGTGCCCCATTTTGTATTCATTGAATAAAGAAATCAGTTTTTAATCAATATTGAAAATGAATTGAGAGATTCCCAAAGATTCCAACCTCTAGCACAAGGCAGCCACTTCCTTAAATATTTTCTGACTTTGTCTGAGGCACCTTGAAAAAACTGTCCCATTGTGTTGTGAAAAGCTTCACATTCTGATTGAATCTGGATGCTCATTTCATCCAAACTATTCCCAAGATATGGTCCTGTACATCAGAGAGAGAGGGAGACCAAACGTGATGGATTATGCCATTATCCACAAACAGGTCTCTGCACCAAAATTTGTCATACACCTGACCTTGGCTGTTGAAATGAATAGTACCCTCAACTTGCCATGTCACCAAAAGTTTTTTTACCCCCTGTATCTTCTGCCCTATTTTCCTACTGTCCTGTCTGAACATAAAATCCCTCACAGCAATCCTGTATAGTAAGACCTGAATTTTAGTTGAATTTATCACTATGTACTTACTACTGGATGTGGTACAGAATGTTGCAATGACACCCAATGGGACCAAGATAATGGAGTTGTTATTGATTAAAAGAAAATTGGCATGCAGAAAACCACTCTTTCAAATTTTTAAATGGCTCCTGTTTTGAATCAATTCCTGAGGGACAACATTTGTTTATACACACATATCTTTCCTGGTAAAAGAAAAAACTGAATAAACAAGCAGCTGTAATTTTAAGGGGAAAAAAATGGCACCATAGAAGTACATTATGATAATGCTTTATATGCATCACACACACAAGAAAGACCAAGACATTGCCCTTTTACATAGCAGCCTAATTTTAGCCAGGGCAGCTGTAACTACTTAGATTCCCTACTACTTAGATTCTGAAGGGCTAATCAGGGTTAAACTATTGCAGGGATGTGATCATGTTCTGGCAGAAAGAGAGCAGATAAGGATGCTCAAGGACAGTTGTTTTGAAAAGCACTATTTGAAGTTACTGATTCCCCCCCTTCTCATGTGTTAGCGCTCAATTGAATGACCTTGCTGTGCTGTTAATATCAACAACCAGGGGCGACCCAGAGCATACCCATCATCAGCTTACAGATGATCCCATATATTTTAATTACTATGCATTAGACGTTAAATAGTAGCAAGAAAAATATTTTTTTCTATCCCTTAATCTGTTTTTTTTATTTATTCATTTTCCTGTCTGCCTTCCCTTTATCATCCCTTCCTCCTGACTTTATCTAATTCCTTGACCTTTCTTCACCTCCATTTCTTATTCTTCATGCACTGTCTGTGGATATCTCTTTCAGCTTGCAATCACTATGCCATAGTGAGGGGAGAAGGTGGTGTCTTCATAATAAATTACAGCATAGGGCATTTCATGGGAGCATTAGTCTAAAATGCCTCGCAGTACCAGGGCAAAATCCATATTTCTGGCATGGTTGTCTCCGGTGGAAAATGGACCGCAAAGCCTTTGGTGCCACATTCTCTTCATTCAGCTACATTTGTCGTGCACAGTGCAGTAAGTAATGTGGTCTTTCAAGGCTAGACATATCAGGATGTGTATTTATATGTACATCTGGAGTCAACCAGGGTGGGATTTAGCTCAAATATACGGGAGAATAATGAAATAAAATGTGAAATTTATACAGCAATGCAACACCTGAAAGTGGCGCTCAAAACAAGAACGGAGCAAATTCATCAACAACTATAGATCACATTTTTAAAAATTTTTTCCTAAAGCAATAAATACGTGCCTGTACGTCAATTTGAAACTTGAATCCCTTCCTAATGCACACATAATTTGAGGCTTTGACTTTCTGTGTCGTACAATTACAGATATCTTAATTACCTTGTTATGTTAGTCTTTTCTCATATGAATGTAGTAGTTTAATATGTGTTACTGTCTCTCTTTGTAACGCCTCAGTGAATCCAGGTTAAGCAGATAAACGTAACAGATAAAATGAAAAAACACAGAGGGATCAGGAAACCAGCCAGAGGTCCAAGATACAGGCAGAAGATCATGCGGGCAGGTAACAGGCAGATGAGGTGGCTAAAAAACGTTATGGACGACACATAAGACAAGAACAGGTGGAAAAGGGCCAGTATATATATTGCAAGGGTAATGAGAGAAGTGGGAACAGATAAGTAGGTGGATGGGGCACTCAAATGATGGGGGATGGTGAAAACAGGGGCTATTGCAGGTCAGGAGGGAGTGTCAGGGTCTGACAGGAGAGTTGATATGCTGTTCAATTGACAGGCTGAGAGAGGAAAATGGCAAGAGGCTAATAGTGACACTTAACAACTCAGCAAAGAAATAATGTCTGTGGAAACACAAGGAAGATAGTTTGTAATAACACACTATAACTTTAGGAGATACTTGATTTGACTGCTGAAGCTCATGCACTCTGATCCTCTATGACTACGTTCAGACTGCAAGCAAATCAGATCTTAAAGCCATACTGTCTGCACTGTTATTTGCAGGTGATCAGATCGCCTTTGTGTGTCTAGACAGCACCAATCTATCTGCATGGGTTGCTGTAGTAACGATATGGTGTCACTAACTTGGCTCAGGCTGTTCTGATGCACTGTTTTTATGTTTTCCCACTAAAACGTATGCACCAAAATTTGTATACATCCTAAGTAATCATGAGGCAGTAATTCATGCATAACTCACGTATTTTGGAAGACTGCCATTACATGAGCAATGCACTGACGAGAGTAAAGTAGGAAGTGGTCCCGAGCGGTCCCTGGAGTGAGGCAGGTTGGGGTGGTGGATGGGTCACAACTAACAGGACTTTCCCCCAGGATACAGTTCAGTACAGTACTGTTCAGAACAGTGTGAACTTTGAGTCATTTTAAGGCACATCCTCACCATGGTTCTTCTCCCTAAACCTAACCTTTTAACTTTATGTTAAGGCCGCAACTTTATTCGTGGGGCACTAGTTCAGAGGATACCATACAGACTGTTGTATGAGGGTATGTTGAGTGGCTACATAGCTCCAATGCGGAAGCATGACAACAGGAGGCAAACAACATCAGCTGTTTCAGTGCAGAAAACTTTCTGTGTTGAATTTATCGTTATGGATTTATTTTACGAAGTTTCCAAAATGATGCTGCAGCTCATGCTGGATGGCAAAGCTTGTGAGAGGGATATGACCGCACCTGAGCCTTCGTTGGAGCTGCGTGAAAGTTAACGTTAGCTTCTGGGCAAAATTAATTAAGTCTCTTTCGAGCAGCATTTCAGAGATATTTATTAACCTTATGTTGTATATGATATCATCATCCCCAGAATTAACCTCTATGGTGTCTGGTACATCAGATTTTTTTCTAGTCAGTCCTTCTAAAAGAGACCTATTATGCTTATTTTCAGGGTTTTGTTTGTTTGTTTATTTAACTTATTTTCAGGGTCATACTGATATAAGTATTATAAATAAGTAATATTGGGGATTTATGTGCTTTAATGTTCAAAACACATTATTTGTCTTGTCCTGCTCATTGCTGCAGCACTTCTGTCTGAAATGCTGTGTTTGGTCTTATGTTCCACCTCCCCAGCAGCCCAGTCTGCTCTGATTGGTCAGCTCGCCAAGTCTGTTGTGATTGGTGCACCTTATCAGACTTCAACTCCGGAGGCTGGAGCAAACAACAACTGTTGCTAAGCTAACGACGGTGCCCATCTGCCATTATTAATTTCAGTGAAGAAACACCAGTCAATAGACTCCGAAGCACTTTTGCAACAAAGACTGGAGCAGGACATTTCACAGTGGTAAGTTTTTATTTGTAGCCATCTTAGCCATATGTCTGTCCTCTGACTGAATGAAGTTGGAAACATCTGCTGCAGAGTACAAAAGGTTTCTAACAATATAATCAATTACTACATAACGTGGAAACACCAACAGCAGCACTCAGCTGTTATATGATGTGGTGTAAAGCATAACTCCTTTTATATCTAAGCAGGCTTATCTAACATCAGACTAATGTAGCTTGTATTAGGTAATAATACTAAAGGTATTATAAATTCTGCTTCTAACACATTCCACATTTAAACCACAAAAGTTTTAACCTGTGAATTCATCAATTTTACCACAGCAGATTGAGATGACAGATTTCTGTATTATACAAAAACAAATGAATAGAAATAACTGGTACATTCTGAAACCATTCTACTAAAATGTAGCTGCAGTTTGTAGTCTACAATATGTACAATGTGCCAATGTATCACAGTTTCTCCACATCATTTATATGAAATCAAAGTTTCATAGTAAAACACATGTTGCTTCCTGGATCAGTATTTGTTCTTTGCAGTGGTGTTTTTTTCACCTGAGTCTTTCTTTGCTTACTTATAAAACAGTATGACTTGTCTCTTTTTTACCTATTAGGTTTTGGGGTAATGGATCAGGTTCCAGTTCATCCTACATGTTTGATACACCATCCGGCCTAGACCCTGACTGTTTGAATCCGTACACCCCACAGAACATCCACAACATTTACAGGTATGACTATGGACCCTTACAACACAGAATGAGATACAACTGTATAAATTCAATTCTGAATACTAAGGTTTTATTATATAAAAAAAAAAACAACACAGAAATGACAATAAGTCTTTTGTCAAAAGAGCTTTATTTTTAGCAAATGTAAAAAACAAAAACTACAAAAACTTACTAAATAATATACAATAGATAGATACATAAATATAAACAGCAGCATTTCATCTGCGACACTAATAGTGTCCAATTATTTCCATTTAGGCATCCATCCTGTCCTGTGTTGTACTACAGATACACCAGGAGAGCTGGCTGGTCACTGCATTGGCCTCCAGCTGCCCTTTGGCTGAAGTGAGAGACACGTAAGGCAACCACTTCCTCCTTTGAGGGTATTTTATACTGGGATGCCAGGTCCTTTTGGATGGTAATTTTGGGGAAGAAGAGCCTCATGAGGTCATCTACAGTCTGTAAAGTATTAAATTTAAATATTGATTTCCTTGTGTTTTTAAATTAAGTGCTTCCCTGAATCTACCTTTCTTGTATATATTTCAAGTTTTGCTACAACTATACAACTCATATTTTTTATCTAATGTTATTATGTTGGTAATAAAAATATTATTCACAAATTACTGCATATAAGGTCTGTTTTTACAGCCTTTGCTGAGGGTAAAACTAAACCTAAAGAATACATTTTGCTCAGATTCCTCTGTAATAACAGAGTCGCCAGGGTTACATGTTGAGTCATGAGGGTCTCCTAGCTCTGTTTGAGTTTCTCACTCTTTCTCCTCCAACTTAACATGAGGTCTCATACTTGGTTTGAAACCCGTGCCCTATATAGGTGTTGATGACAGGCAAAAGTCCAAACAGACTGTGTGCCCACTGAGATGGCTTGTGGAGGGTCTGTTTCGCATCCTACGTCCTGGAATCTGGCTGTAGTGAAAAGATGTTGGGCACCAGGGCCCTGCTGTGATGTACTCTAAAAGACAAGGAAAAATTAAGTATCTTAAACTGATATTGCACCAAATGAAAACAGTCAACATTAGGGATGAGTATTAGAATAAATTCACAACAGGATAACTGAATATTCTGAATATGACTAAATGTTTACAGAGCAGCAACAGTAATCTTTACAACAGCAAAGTCACTAAATAATATTCCTGACATCACAATACTGAGTGAAGTTTAGTTTTTATCAGTCACTGTAAGTCAGTCCTGCTGTCCTCCTGTCCTCTGTCCTGCTCCCTCTCTGCTGATGTGATTCAGTGTGTGCAGGTAACATTAGTGCTGGTAGAGAGAGGAGGGGCTGTTTGTCTCAGCCAGCAGCTAAGTTTAAAAGTATCTGCCAACTTTTAAGATAAGTGTCAAACCAAGTTAGTCTACATAGAGACAGCTGTCATTTTAGCTTATTAGTAGAAATTTGCTATCAGCCGAACTAGCGTGCTGTTCTTGTGTAAAACATAATGTTAGTGTCGGTCGATGAGAGACTGTGGACGGAGCATATTGAATATCTATGGAAATATGTTCATGCTTGCTGAATACATGTATTGATGAATTATTGGCCTCTTAGTCGCTAAGGTTTAGGTTTAGGAGTATGGCTGCCGTCAACTCGAGTAGTTTTCGAGTTATCTTCACTTTGTTTCCATCGCGGCCGCTCAGCTGTTCACAGATTACTGTGTCGTGTAGGCGTGTGCATGTACATGTGAAAGTCTGTGTATGTGGAGCAGTTCAGCCCCGGTACAGAGCGCAGATTAGAGGCTGCATGATGATAATGAATTAAACCAAAAAGTGTAAAAGTACCAATAAAAGAAGATACCGTCAGAGCTTATCAATACTATGCTCTTTCATAATTTAGCTCCGGGGCTAATTTAGTACCGTATTTTGGCACCCATCCACAGTCAACTTCTAAAACACCTAACAGTGTTTTCCCCGCTCTGTAAAATTAGCAGAACATATGTATTCAAACACATGTAGAGACAGACACACACACACACAACATCCTTTCATCACACAAATACCTCCTCAGCTGTATAACTCAGACTACAATGTTTAGTAACGATATTGTGAACGGCCTCCATGTAAAAGACCTCCAAGTAAAAATACGTGTTGTACATTTTCCATAAAACGTATATTAAAAGCCGATTCACAATCAAATTCCGTGTACAGCCACACATTTTTACATTTAAATGCAGCTCTTACTTCCACTCCAGGTCTGACTGTTTCCTGTTGGCTAATCACTCGAGCTAGTGGCAGTTTCAACTTTTGTCAATATGGACATGCTGCCCATCTTAGCTCTGTTAGATTCTCCACAATTCAGTCATTGAATTTATCTTACTGACACCACCCAGCTAGCAGTTAAACTTACTGTACACGAAGTAGCAAAAAAAAGTAGCAATAGCTTTGGTTAGCCAGTTAGCTGAGGCCTACAGCTAAGCACTGGGTGGACAGCCTAACGTTATCTCCTACAGCCATCTACTCCACACTTTAACACTCGGCAGCAGCTTCCTAGTTTGTTTTTACACAACAAATTCACAACTCATAAAGCATACTTACAGGTTGTGATCCCAAATCTCCAGATTTGTCCAACAAAGGGAACTCATCCGTCTCTCCAGCTGTAAACTGTTGCCAGTGCCCACTTGCTCTCTGCTTGTACCAGCTCCAATAACAGCTCTTTTTCTCTGCTCCTGTCGCAGCTCCATCCTCACCATTGATATATGGTGACAACTCTGCAGCTGTTACTGTTACTGTCTCATGTTTGACAAAAAATAGATGAGGAGAGACTTGTTGTTGAGGCTGAGAAATGACCCATAATCCTGTTATTATAATGACAATGGCCAAAAAGATACTGCCTGGTGAGTAATAGCTAGCAGTTTAGGTGAGAAATGAAGTTTAATTAGAGGCTCTCCACACATGATTTTAAGCTAACACATAGGTGGAGGAAGTACAGATTTTTTTAGTAAAAGAAGAAATAACTTTGCGTGGTTTTCTTTTGAGGAGCTGCAGTGTGACATGTCTAGTGTGTGCTAGGGGCAGCACTTGATGCGCGTCAAATGACTTGCAGCGACGTGTTTTTAGCTTGAAACAGGCTCTTCCATGCAGCTCAGATGGAAAAGCTCCACTTCAGCAGTGCAGTAACGTTCCACAAAAGACACTTTGAATTCTGATTTGAGTGGCCAGACTGAGAGGCATCTGTAAAAATCCAACTGGAAGTGCGTTTCGAACCACATCCAAATGTGACTTGGATCCAGTCTTTGGAAAAATCGCATTTCATATGGTTTTTGCTGTCCAGTATTTGTAAACCAATCTGGATACAATCTGGATATGCCAAAAACGGATTTAGGCTGGCAGTCAGGACAAGACCTATGCTCCTTAGTTTTTGCTTAGCTACATCCAGTCTTTTTCACATCCCTGCCCTTGCTCATTCACACCTTTCAGGCATTCTTTAATTTTGTCCAGCCTCTCCATGAAGTCATTTCTCATTTCTTTAATTACAGCCAAAACCTTGACAATCAGGTTGCTAGCGACACCTGCCGCCTTGCTAGCTGTAGTTGAGCTAGATTCCAGGTTGTCCTAGGTTTACTTGCACCTTTATTTCTGTTGCACCTGCTTTGGTTCATTACACGTATATTCCATTAATAAACCATTATAAATGATTTGTTAAATATGGGTTTACAGTGAACAGGGACGGCAGCTTAGTTATTAATCTGTCATTAGGTTGAGAGGCAGGAAGCCCTCATTATGTGTTTTAAATGTAGTGTCACCTTAAACTGTCTTTGAAATGAGTATAAATACTGCAGCAGCATGTCATGTTATCAGTATGTTGCAGATCACAGAGAGTCAAAAACACTTCAGTTATCTGTTTTATGATGACTCTTCCAGATCTGATGCATACAGTAGTGCATTTTCCCTGCACATCATCATCTAGTCTTGTCATCCCAAAAAGAACTGATGTGTCTTGCAGACACACAAAAAACGAGGCTGGGTAGAGCAATGCCAGTGCAGATGCCAGATTATTAAAGGTCAGTACACCAAAACTAAACCAGACTGTGCCCAAGGGCAGGTGGGTTTGATTCAAAGCTCGTCAGTTTGTCACACATCTTTATTTTGGCATAAACCACAGTTGTGATGAGGAACTAGTTATGAAAAAGAAAAAAACAATCTGAAACACAGAATAGTAGTAATAGTTAAAATAAAATGAAAAAGTTGCACCACAAGGTCCATTTTATAGATTTACTGTTTTTATAACTGGGAGGAAGAGCAAATGAACACATCAATGCTTTAAACACACTAATATCCTCCACCTTCCTGTCCGTCATGTGTAAGATCTGAGGAGCTCCATACACTATGACTGTCATTTGTTTTCCCTGCACTTGATTTCACACTGAGTCTCCGTTTTTCTGTGCCTCTCATCCTTGTCTTTCTTTCTGATCCTCGCCTGCTCATTCCGTTTCACACATTGTTCCACCAGATGTCTACTTTGAAACGTCAACTTTCCCCCCTCTTTGAAATTGTCAATGAAACTGAGAAGAGGATATAGAGCACGTTGGTGGCTTCGTTTTCCTTTCCCCCCTCATCTCTCTTTTACATAAATATTTGTCTGCCTGTCTTCGTCTGTTTGTTTCTGTCTTGCCATTTTTAATCAACATCTTTCTTCCTATCTATTCTTTTGGTCTTCCCTGTCGCTCTTCTGTCCTTTGTCTTTTTCTCTCTATCCTCACACTGCTCTCAGCTGTACTAATGAAAGGATGACTGATGTGGGTGTCGCTGGGAGATGGGACCTGTCATTTATATTTCGGTTTTCTGAGGGGCTTGCCTGGGGCCAGACTCACCACATACTGTACATAACTATCTAAGCTTTTAGACCATGCTGAAATAGTACATGTGATCTATGCATGTGCATGAACAAACTACACATACTGCTTCCATCGTGCTGTTGACACCGACAGACTGATGTTTTCCGGTGTCCCAGGGAGTGGGAGTCAAAACAATACCCTGTAATTGAATCCCTGTTGTCATCGGGTACCTCTCTCTCTCTCCCTTATTGTGGCAACAATCTCCGAGTCATTCTCACTCTTAAAGGATGTTTGCCTCTTTGCTCGTATGTCTTTCTTTCCTCTGTATATCTCTTTACCTGGCCCTCTGTATTTTCCCTCTCGTCACTGTTTCCTGCAGATTTTGTGTCTTTCCAGCAGAGGTGGGACCAAGTCATTGTTTTGCAAGTTACAAATAAGTCTCAATTCTTTGCACTCAAGTCCCAAGTCAAGTTCCAAGTCAAGGCTAACAAGTCCCAAGTCAAGCCCAAGTCCTAAACTTTGAGTTTCAAGTCCTAAGCAAGTCATTATGCTAACACACAGCAGAGTACTAAAATTAATTTACATGTCTTTTAAATAGTATTTATTTGTTAATACGTGTGACTGATGTTAATCATGAAAAGAGTGGTGCTGACAATGCACTTTACAGCACTATTAACTAGTGCTGGGCGGTATACCGGTTCATACCGAATACCGTTGATTTTTTTTTTTTTTTTTTGATATGAATTTTTCATATACCTCAATACTGGTGAGTATATAGCATACACAACGTTGGGAAAGCCAAGTGGCAGAACGTAGCTGTGACGGGTGTGTGAGGAACCCAAAAGCAGCACTCAAAATCTGGAACAGTTGTAAGTGTGACCTTTAATTGTTCGACAGCAAAACAGGAACTTGGACAGATGAATAAACTCAATACACAGTTCTATCTTCTGGCCTAGAGCCTACAGGCAGTCTCTGGGTTTCCGGATTGAGGACCGGATTTAGCCGAACCCGGCCGCGGAACCGAAGAGGGGGATGGGAGCCCTCGGACCCGAATAATACAGTTCATGGATTGCCGGGAGTAAAGCGAATGAGCTTACGGTGGGTGAGAAGGCTGAAGCGTGGTGTCCAAAGCCAGGAGAACCAGCCGAGCGTACTGAGGTACCGATGGGGAGCAGGCAGAAGGAGAGCTGGGGCCAGGCGGACGAGTCGAAGCCGGGAGAGCAGACAGACGCCAGAGATGCTGAGGCAGAGGACGTGGTCAGGGACAGAAGGCAGGTGGGTTTACCAGCAGGCAGACGAGGAGAGCAGGTCGGGGACAGGCAGAGTCGGTACCGGGTGATCAGACGGGTCAGGAATGCTGGAAAGTCTCGCATGACGCTGAAGAGCGATCTGGCAACGAGTGAGTGTGCTGGAGAGTCTTATGTACACCGGGCTGATTACAAGGAGCTGCAGCTGTGCTGACAGGTGAGCAGAGTTGGGCTGATAAGGTGGGAGTGGCTGACAGGTGGAATGGAGCAGAGGCAGGGAGAGTGGAAAAATACTGAGGGCAACAGGGAGAATGGAGCTGTGACAGTAGCGCCGCGGGACATTGTTTGGGAGGGGACTGTTTAGGCAGCTGCACTAAGCAAGGGGATGTGACGGCACAGCGGTGAACTGTTGAGTTAAGAAAAAACAGTGAAAGTTCCGAAACTAAAGTTACAGAACGAGTAGAAGATGACACAAAAGAACTTGTACCGAAAAGAGGAGCCATGTCTGTTGTTTGGAGGTTCTTCGGCTTTAAAAAATCCGCCGCCAATCAAACAACAATTCTCTGCAAATATTGTCGGGCTAAAGTTGTAGCCACAGGAGGCAACACGAGCAATATGCTTCACCACCTCAGGCACAAACATGTCTTGGAATATCAAGTGTAAGTGCTGTTACATAAATTGAGTGCTCGAGACACACTGATAAATAATTCATAAAGGTGAGGAATTTTCATGCAATAAATAAGTTAATAAATAAATAAATAATTTGATGTAAGGTTAAAATTGATGTATTAAAATCCGTTGTGTAAGAGGTAAAAAACATAATTTACTAAAAGGGTTGTAAGCATGTATGCTTTAGTTCATTGTTAAATTGTATGTTTCTTGCCCGGAACCAAGGTTCTCTATTTGTGGCACACTGACGGTCATTTTCATTGTGGGACTGTACAACGCAAGGCGAGCATTTCATGAGGCCTTGCCTCCTTTTCGTTCAAGTAAAGTTCACGTCTGAAGCTTAAGCAGATGGTAAAGGGACTTAAAAGACTCTAAAGGATTTTCATGGACTCGAAACCTCTCTTTACAACAAGCAGCCAACGAGGTATTTATTTTGTAAATGTCATTTATTTCATGTCGGCGCTGAGCGTCATTTTATGTTTACCTTTATTTTCACGTCATGGTGCCTTGTAACTCATTTAGATATTTTGCACTGTGTTTACTGATGAATATAGCTCTCACGGCGTAAGCGGCATAAGTGTGATGGCAGAAAGGAGAAGATGCAGCAGAGATGTGCCCAAGCAATAAACGCCCGTTTCAAAGAACCGACCTGTGTCTGTGTTGTTGTGGAGAGAGCTACAGTGAGAACTCGCCTGCTCAGCGCGGGTAGGAGAGACGACGAAACCGCAGCGGTGTGACAACGCAACGAAGATCCAGCGCACCTGATAAGAAGGCCCATAACGCACTGTTGCCATAGCGACTGCAAGCCACGGGGATAAGACTGTGTTAAAGCACAAGTTTCAAGCTAAAGCCAAGAAGTGCTCTACCATATCCTTCAAGTTAAAGTGGTGTGAGAAGTGGTTCAACTTGGAAATTGCAAAGAAAGACTCAGCTTTATTCAGCTTGCATATTGTGTTTGGGGATAAATCTGGTGTGCTAGTATTCATGGTTGTTACATGCTGAAAGGTAAAGGGGTATTACACCCACCTAAATTTAATCCATAAGCAAGTGAATGATTTCGAGTAAAGGTTAAAGCAAATTACATCCTTAAAGGTCGAAATTAAGTTTTGCAAAGGTTTGTGTTTATGAAAACAAGAGTTTAAAGGACCATTAAGTGAAATTTAAAGGGTCAGTCTACTGATGTAAAAACCTTTCTTGTGTAAAGGACACGTGATTTTAGGCATTTTTGAGTACATTCCTTAAACAAATAAGGTTCATGTTTGTTTATATGAAAGGCAATTGAATTTAAAGGACCATTCAGTGAAATTTAAAGGGTCACTCCTTTGATGCAACAACCTTTTCTTATGTGAAGGATAAGTGAAAAAACACATTCCTAAGTATATTTTCCACACAACTGACTTTTACAGTTGCATTTGTGTCAAAGTAATTGCCAATCTCATTATGTGTGTTTTGAAATTGAAGTCAAATTCAAGCTCAGTAGTTACACAGTCACATAGCCATTCAGGTTATCTTAAAATGTCCCACACAAGCACAGAGACCTGCCGAAAAAATGCCAAATCATCTGCCCAACCTGAGGCTACAGACACTGAATCTGCAGAGGTGGCGAAAGGGCTATGAAGAAGTGAAAGAACACGGACGTTAACAGAGAAAGGAAAAGAACTTCAACGAGAAAGGCTGAAGAGTGTACACCGTCGGTACAGAATTATCTATGAGAAGTGGAGGTATCATGCAAGAATAGGCAAGGAAATATTAACTGATGATGCCTCTGAAGACAAACTAAAGGAACTGATTGGAAACAAACTCCTGAACCAGACCTGCGGCGAAGAGTTGACTCGTGCATATCGCTTTCAGGATTCATCATTCGAAAGGCAGAGAGGCAACTTATGGGACATACAACAAGTGAAGAGGAAGAACCTTGGCCTGATGTGGGATCCATCTTGGACTCAACAGGTTCCTTGTCGAGACCACTGACCCATCGATCAAAACATGGTTCGACCCACTCCAGCATCTACTCAGTCAAAAGAAATGAGGCTGCAGCTGAAGCCGCCGCATCCAGGGAAGTTTGGGCAGTTCTAGATGACCAAGAAAGAGAAGCGACAGAGCTTCAAAGACTAGAATCTGAGAACCTAGCCATGCAACAAGCAATGCAAGACAAACGTAGAAAGCTTGAACGGCTAGAAGAAGTGAAGAAGTTGAATGCTGCAAGAGCTCGAGTAAAGGTGTATGATCAAGTTGAAGAAAATTTTGAAGCGAATGACTTGCTGGATGACAATGAACCAGCAGGAACCCAAGTTCTTCAAGCCTCAAGTCCCCCATTCAGTACTCAATCCCTACTAGTCACAACCCAAGTTCTTCAAAGCAAGTCCCCCATACTTCAAGCTATCCATTCATTCTCCAACCTTCACCGATTACAAGTCAAGGTCCTAGCACCCAAAGTCTGCAACAGGTACCTCAAGCGCCACCAACTTCATTGCCCATACCTTAAGTGCAGAACAGTTATGATTTGGTCAACGTGCTGGTTGAAGCTATAAGTGCCAATCATCTCCCAACACCAGAGCCTGTATTATTCACTGGAGATCTTTTGAAGTTCAAGGACTTTCGAAACGTTAATAGACAGGAAAAACATTCCAAAGAATGAAAAACTTTACTACCTAAGAAAGTACTTAGGTGGTGCTGCAAAGAAGGCCGTTGAAGGATTCTTCCTACTAGGTACTGAAGCAGCATATGACTCAGCTTGGCAACTGCTGGAAAAACGCTTCGGTGACCCATTCATAATCGGGAAGTCTTTCAGAGATAAGCTGAATGCATGGCCAAAAATAAGCTCCAAAGATGGATGTGAGCTAAGAGAATTTGCAGACTTTCTCAAGAGTTGTGAGGCAGCGATGCCCCACATTAAAACATTGGAAGTTCTCAACGACTGCAACGAGAGTCAAAAAATTCTGCTGAAATTGCCCAACTGGCTAGTATCCAGATGGAATCGCAAGGTGATGGAAACCAGACAAGCAAACATTGAGTACCCGGCATTCAAAGAGTTTGTAAACTTCCTGTCAAGGGAAGCTGATCTTGCTTGTGATCCCATATCCTCGATACAAGCACTCAAGAGTGTGGAAAATGAGAAGCAAAAGCATACACGAAACCAAACCATTCAAGCAAAGACACTGTCAATAAATACAGCACAAAGCAGCATCCCATCATGTGTCTTCTGCATAAGAACAGGACATGCGCTCGCCAAGTGCATAAAGTTTGTTGAAAAAACAGTTCAAGATCGTGTCAAGTTTGTGCAATCAGAGAAGCATTGCTTTGGATGTTTAAAGACCGGTCATCACTCAAGGAAGTGTGATAATAGAGGCACGTGTGAAAGGTGTCAGAAGCGACACCCAACATGTCTGCATGATGATAAGTTTAAAGAACATCAAAGATCAGCACCTCCAAAAGGAGATGACAATTCAAAAAATAAGGTGGACATCAAAGAAATAGCTGCAACGGCAACTACTAACAGAGTCATACAAGAAGGCTTAAGCACCCAAACATCCTCAATTGTACCAGTCTGGGTCTCATCCACCAAACAGCCAGAACAAGAAGTCCTTGTCTACGCGCTCTTAGACACACAGAGCGATACAACCTTTATCCTGGATGAAGTGGCCCAAGACATCGACACAAACAAAGAGAACGTTAATCTGCAGCTATCCACAATGTCTACAAGGTCAACAGTCATACCATGTCAGAAACTAACAAATCTACAAGTGAGAGGATACAACTTGAAGAAAAGGATTCCGTTGCCACCAGTTTTCACACGAGAGTTCATTCCAGCAGACAGGTCACACATTCCAACTTGCTCAAAAATGGGTTCATCTGGAACAACTGGCAGACAAGATTCCACCGCCACTGGACTGCGAAGTGGGCCTCTTGATAGGCTATAACTGTCAGCAAGCCCTTCTTCCAAGAGAGGTCCTGTCTGGAGAAGAGAACCAGCCATATGCTCAGTGTACAGATCTTGGCTGGAGCATTGTTGGCTGCTCGATTCCAGCAAATGACTACAATGATGCAATAGGAGTCAGCCATAGAATCATAGTGAGACAAGTGACACCTGCTCCACAGCCATGTCCAGAGCTAAAGAGGGAAGTACACTTCGTGTGCAGAACCCAAGTCAAAGATATCAATCTGATAGACATAATCAAGGCTCTCGAAACCAATTTTACAGAGCACACTGCAGATGATAATCCAGTCTCGCAGGAGGACCTTCTTTTCTTGTCAAAGATTAAGGAAGGTATAAGACAGAGGGAAGATGGACACTATGAACTCCCACTTCCTTTCAAGACAGACAAACCTAATCTACCAGACAACAAACAATGTGCAGTTCATAGACTCACTTCATTAGAGTGACGCCTAAGGAGAAATGAGCAGTATTTTAAGGACTATGTCCACTTTATGAATGACATAATAAGCCAAGGGGACGCTGAGAAAGTTCCACAGCCTGAACTCGATAACCAACCAGCGCGGTATATGCCACACCACGGAGTCTACCACCCGCACAAGCCCGGAAAGATCCGTGTGGTTTTCGACTGTTCAGCACGTTTCCAAGAAACTTCTCTAAATGATCATCTCCTGACTGGACCAGACCTGACTAACACCTTAATCGGAGTGCTATGTCGATTCAGAAAGGGTCCAATAGCCATCATGTGTGATGTAGAGAGAATGTTTCACCAGTTTTATGTGGCAAGAGAACACCAAGACTACCTAAGGTTCCTCTGGTGGGACAGCGGCAACCTGGACTCCAAACCCGTGGTGTACAGGATGCACCTATTTGGGGCAGCTTCATCACCGGGCTGCTCTAACTTTGGACTCAAACATCTGGCGTCACAGGGCCATGGAAGGTTCAGCGAAGAGTCAATCAAGTTCATCCAGAGAAGCTTTTATGTCGACGACGGTTTAACAAGTGTAGGGTCAGCTGCCGAGGCAAAACATCTCGTGGAAGAGTCAAGAGCCTTGTGAGGAACAGGAAACCTTCGGCTGCATAAGTTTCTGTCCAACAACAAGGAAGTAGTGGCTGCCATACCGCCACAGGAACGTGCCCAAACGAAGGATCTGAGCATGGCTCTAGGAGAACTTCACATCGAGCGGGCACTTTGAGTTCAGTGGTGCATCGAAGCGGATGAGTTCCAATTCAGGATCATAGTTAAGGAAAATCCACTGACAAGGAGAGGGGTTCTCTCGACTGTTGCCTCTGTTTACGATCCGTTAGGGTTTGTGGCCCCTTTCATATTAGTCGGCAAGCAGATCCTCCAGACACTATGTAGGGACAAGGTAGGCTGGGATGAAGATCTCCCCAAGCACATTCTGCCACAGTGGGAGTCATGGCTTAGAGACTTGCCTCAGTTGGCAGCCCTGAAGATCCCAAGAAGCTACTTCCCATCAAACTTTGGCAAAGTCATGAGACACAAGCTTCACAGCTTTTCAGATGCAAGCTCTGACGGATATGGTGCATGCTCGTACCTCCGAGCAGTAAGCGAGTCAGGACAAATCAGCTGCTCTCTTGTCGTTGGGAAGGCAAGAGTAGCCCCTACCAAACTAACTACCATCCCAAGACTTGAGTTGTCATCAGCAGTAACTTCAGTTCGCAATGCCGATGCCATCAAAAGGGAGCTTGAGATCGAAAACCTGCAAGAGTATTACTGGACTGACTCAAAGGTGGTTCTGGGCTACGAGAATAATGATGCCAAGAGGTTCCATACGTTTGTAGCCAACCGAATCCAACGCATAAGATCAAGTACAAACCCAGAACAATGGCGACATGTTAGGTCCGAAAATAACCCAGCTGACCAAGCCTCAAGAGGGCTGAATGCGGCCCAGCTGAAGGAGTCTAACTGGCTGAAAGGACCCGATTTTCTTTGGCAGCAAAATCTGCCACGTGAAGAGGAAACGGTGGGAGAAGTAGAGACTACTGATCCTGAGCTTCGCAAGTCCCATGTTCATGCAGTCAAGACAAAGAAAGCAAACTCCATGGTAAGCCATCTTGCTAAGTTTTGTAACTGGTCCAGAGCTGTGAGAGCCATCGCTCGGCTCAAGAGATTTGTCAGAGAATTCAAGGGACTTCAACCAAGAACAAATGAAGCAACTAGCCTTGAGGAAAGAAGAGGAGCAGAAATCTTCATTATTAAGCTGGTGCAAGGAGAATTCTTTGCTGAAGACATCCAGAAAATTAAGCTCCTGAAAGAAGACACCCTGAGCAAGCGCAACAAGTTACACCAGTTGAATGCCTTCCTAGACAAGAACAATGTCCTCAGGGTGGGAGGACGGCTGTCCCAGTCAGCTCTGCACCATGATGTAAAGCATCCTGCGATACTTCCGAAGAAATCTTATGTGTCCGCCCTGCTTATTAAACATCATCATGAACGTGTACACCACCAAGGAAGAGGCATGACCATGAACGAGTTGCGCGCAAATGGAATATGGATCTTGGGATGTGGAAGTGCTGTTTCCTCTCACATTTACAAATATGTAAAGTGCAGGAGGTACAGAAGAAATATGGAAGTTCAGCAAATGGCAGATCTGCCGGAAGAGAGAACCGAAGCATCCCCTCCCTTTACATACTGCGGCATTGATTGTTTTGGCCCTTTCATTGTAAAGGAAGGAAGAAAGGAATTAAAATGATATGGACTGCTGTTTACCTGCTTATGTTCCAGAGCAGTACATATAGAAACACTAGACGACTTGACAACAGATGCATTCATGAATGCACTTCGAACATTTGTGGCTATCAGAGGACCTGTGCGCCAGTTAAGGTGTGATCAAGGAACAAATTTCATGGGCGCCAAGAGAGTGTTTTCTGAGCTGCTCAAGGGAATGGATCAAGAACGTCAACGAGCAATCGGCTGTGAATTTGTATTGAACATCCCAGCAGCTAGCCATATGGGCGGAGTTTGGGAGCGCCAGATTCGAACAATTCGAAGCATTCTGACGGTCATGCTAGACAAGTCTGCAAGCAGACTCGATACCACAACTCTGAGAACGTTTCTTTATGAAACGATGGCTATAATCAACAGCAGGCCACTAAGTGTTGAATATCTGCATGACCCCACTGGTCCAGAACCCCTAACTCCAAACCACATACTAACCATGAAATCATCGATTATTCTGCCACCTCCCGGACAGTTCTGTAAAGAAGATCTTTATCTAAGCAAAAGGTGGAAAAGAGTGCAGTTCTTAGCCAATGAGTTTTGGCAAAGATGGAAGCGAGAATACCTGCTAAATCTCCAACAAAGACAGAAATGGCAAAGAACGACACGAAACTCACGAGTAAACGACATCGTCATCCTTCAAGATGATGGGTCACCAAGAAACGAATGGAAGCTTGCCAGAGTTGTGGAAGCCAATCCTAGTGCAGACGGCATGGTACGAAAGCTGAAGCTTCTTGTCAGTGACACTACGCTCGATAAAGGAAAGCTACTCACCAGATCAGTTCAGCTTGAAAGGCCCATTCACAAAGTAGTCACTTTACTTGAGGCTAGCTAAGTCACAAACATGAAGTAACATTTTTCAGACTTCAAACATTTAGTTGATCCCTTTTATGATGTTTGATTTATAAGAAAATCCCACATTCAAGTTAATGAGTGATTTTGGTGGGAGTGTAAGTGCTGTTACATAAATTGAGTGCTCGAGACACTGATAAATAATTCATAAAGGTGAGGAATTTTCATGCAATAAATAAGTTAATAAATAAATAATTTGATGTAAGGTTAAAATTGATGTATTAAAATCCGTTGTGTAAGAGGTAAAAAACATAATTTACTAAAAGGGTTGTAAGCACGTATGCTTTAGTTCATTGTTAAATTGTATGTTTCTTGCCCGGAACCAAGGTTCTCTGTTTGTGGCGCACTGACGGTCATTTTCATTGTGGGACTGTACAACGCAAGGCGAGCGTTTCATGAGGCCTTGCCTCCTTTTCGTTCAAGTAAAGTTCACGTCTGAAGCTTAAGCAGATGGTAAAGGGACTTAAAAGACTCTAAAGGATTTTCATGGACTCGAAACCTCTCTTTACAACAAGCGGCCAACGAGGTATTTATTTTGTAAATGTCATTTATTTCATGTCGGCGCTGAGCGTCATTTTATGTTTACCTTTATTTTCACGTCATGGTGCCTTGTAACTCATTTAGATATTTTGCACTGTGTTTACTTATGAATATAGTTCTCACGGCGTAAGCGGCATAAGTGTGATGGCAGAAAGGAGAAGATGCAGCAGAGATGTGCCCAAGCAATAAACGCCCGTTTCAAAGAACCGACCTGTGTCTGTGTTGTTGTGGAGAGAGCTACATCAAGAATGCATGAAACTAAGATTTGCGTCCTCCACGTCTGCAGGCAACATTGGCAGTGGCACTGCAAGAGAAATGATGAGTCAGATGTCACTCAGAGACACGTTTGTATTGATTCCTTCACTTCATTAGAATCATGAGTGCCACCTCTTTGTAAACAGCATCATTTTGTAGGGCCATGCAAACCTGTATCAATACTAGTGTGGACATTAATGTTTTTCTACAATATTCACTCCTCATGACAGTAAAATAGGCCTTTCTAGGCCAATTTACTGCAGTAATTCTTCTGTAAATCATTAAAAAATGTGGTTAACACCCAGTCGTGCATGAAAAAAAAAATACCGTCATATACCGTGAAACTGACATAAGTTTGAAAAATACCGTGATATAAATTTTTGGTCATACCGCCCAGCACTACTAATAACCAGAGGTGGGACCAAGTCATTGTTTTGCAAGTCACAAGTAAGTCTCAAGTCTTTGCCCTCAAGTCCCGAGTCAAGTCCCAAGTCGAGTTTCAAGTCCTTTCGAGTCCTTTTAACCACAGAGAAATAATATATTTACACAGATCATGTATGCTTTTAAAATCTGTATATATTTATTTATCAAAACAAGTGCAATTGTAAAAATAGTGCTGGCATCGCACTTCCTAATTGCACCACTAACCAGTACCATTTCACATTTAACTCATAATTTTCAAGAATATTCTTCTTTTTAAACTACTCCTTTACAGAATAAACACATTTGAAAAAACAAAAACAAAACAAAACATTTGTGCTAACATTGTATTTCCATAGCATATTGCACTTTAACTAGTTCCACAGCAGTTTCTGTCCTGCCTTGTGTGTGTGTGTGTGTGTGTGTGTGTGTGTGTGTGATAATAAATGAACATAACAATGAACAGGGTTGTGCTTTTTTTTATGTCAGGGCCCTATGCTGCATTGCATTTGCATTTGTAAAAGACCAAATTGGCCAAAAATCTGTCAGTCATTTCTGCATGATGGGGACATAGTATGACACCACCATGGCTGAAAACTCGCTCCACTGGAGCACTGGAGGCAGGCACTGCCAAGACTCTGATAGCCACTCTGAACAGTAAAGGAAGAGTCTTCATGTTAAATGCCCAGAACAAAAGGGCATTCTGCCCTTCAGCTATGTCAAGGTAGTGACTCAGCTGTAGTACTGGAGTGGTCCCAACATCCTTCTTCTGCCTCTCATGGTATACAGCAATCAGCCCTTCTCCTTCTCTAAGGTCCTCTTGCTCTTCTTCATCAACAAGAGGCACAGGTTGCTCAGTCTCTGCAGCATCTTGCAGGATCAATTCTGGCAAAACATGTAAAAACAATAGCAGAAACAAAAGAGCCCTTATTACCATTTGTGTTGGTGATGCAGTGTGTTAGACTGAAATACGTAATTATTGTTGCAGACAATTAGATCAGATTATGAGGAAAATAGTTACATTAGACTCAGTAATATTTACCTTTAACTCATTGTGCCACCTCTGCCTTGACGTCACGATTGACCAGCACATGGGGCTCCACCCACAACAGAAAAAAGGCTGGATCCAAGGCAGCTCCTTTGAGGTAGACTGGATCTGAAAAGGGGGCAGTGATCCCATTTGATGAAGATTCAAAGAAATCTTTTGTTTTTTGTTTTTTTTGTGATCAACTTTATATTGTATTTTGCTACGTGATAACAAAAAGCAGTACAATATGCACATGAAATAAAGTTAAAACAAACGACAAAAGAAAACAATAGACCTGTGGCAATCCCTCCCTCCCCACCCCTCCCCCTCCCCATGGGTCTCTGTATTCAGTAATATGTGCAGTATGTAAGAAATCAAAATTTAAGTTGTGAATTGGCAATAACAGCAATTCCTTAACTTTATCTGCCATCTCTAGCCATGCAGAGATAGTGCCAGCTCGGGCACCATGCACCCTCGCGACTGAAATTTCCATATTGATGATATCAATATATGTGTTAATCCACTGAGTTTTTGTGACTGTGTGTGGAGGTTTCCAGCATAAAGCTAACATCTTTTTGGCAGCAGTGATACCTGTTAAAAGAATGCGTTTGTTGATACATGTTACATCCAATGAGGCAATGTCATTCAAGAGTAGCAAGGTGGGAGAACATGGCACAGTTAAACCCAGAATATCTGACAGAGTAGCACAAACCTCACCCCAAAGTTTTTTTACATCTTTGCATTCCCAGCACATATGCATGTAGGAACCCTTGAGTCCTTCTTTGCACAAAGTGCAGTTTGGGGATGATGACCGTTTAATGAGATAAGCCTTTCTCGGTATGAGGTAAGTCCTATAAATAAAGTTGAAGTGAACCTGTTGGTGATCCGAGTTTTTGGAGGCAATGACAACTGAGGACCATATCCTCTCCCAGTCAAGCAAAACCTCTCGAGTGTAGTGTTTCAGGTCCTCAGTCCATACTTGTGTAAAGGTAAGAGCTTTATAGGTAGCACTCAGGAAGAGTGAATATAGTTGGGTGATGACTCCTCTTTTTCGTCCTCTGTTGACCAAGATGGAGTGCAAAGAATGGGTGGTTAGTGGAGAGTTCCATGGTACCATAGGCTTTCGTGGATGACAGCAGTTGGAGATACAGAAAAAAGGAAGAGCCTGGTAAGTTGTAAGACAGTCTGAAATCGTTAAAATTGCGGAGCCCATTCTCATCATGAGTATCTGCAAATGTGTGAACTCCTTTAGTGCTTCAGGATGGACATGAGAATGGAACCCCCCCAGTGAGAAGAGAATAGTTTTTAAAGATCGGGCTCTAAGGTGCCACTTAAATGTTGTATTAGATCCCTTCTCTGCAAGCCGCCATACTGACAAAAGGAAAGTCATTATGGGACCGAGCTGCAACTTAGCTCGTTTCAGGGGGACATCTGAGTAAATAAGGTCTTCTAGTCTATGTGGTAAAGCTAAATTAACCTCTAAAGATTTCCAACACATGACAGTCTTAACATAAATGACCAGAAATAATGCTTGAAATGTGGAACTGAAAGGCCACCTTCTGATTTATGGTGCTGGAGAGTTGTGAGCTTAATGCATGGTTGTTTCCTGCCCCAGACAAATTTGGATACCAAAGAGTGAATTTTGTCCCGGTAATCAGTTTGGGGGAGGCAAAGGTAGCATGGAAGAGAAAAAATTAATCCGTGGTAATGTATCCATCTTGACTATTGATACACGAGCTTGTAGAGATTTTGGGAGGTATGACCATCTAGTAAGATCTGATTCATTTTTATTATAGACTATTATGTCCGTAATAAAGTCTATTATAGACTTTATTATTATAGAAAGTTGAATGAGTGGTGTTATTGAAAGTGATGGGGGCAATAGATAGGTGTTGCTGAATTTTCTGAACAAGGGGCTCCAGTGGCAGAGCAAATAAGAAAGGGCTTAAGGGGCAACCTTGTCTGCAGGACAAGGATGGCGGTCAGTGCACTCCCAGTACAGAGAAGCAGACACGGCCACCAGCACGTGAGATAGGCTTTACACTGCTGTGGACGGGGTCAGCAGCTAAACGTGTTTTACCTCACCTCAGTTTAATTGTATGCCATATGAAGAATATTTTCATGGCTTTACCTTACCATCAGACAGCCCATTCTGTCAGGAAACTCAAGTTATATCGCTTGTTAATTCACTCTCTCCAGCACACCAGAGTCCACTGACAAAAACAGCAATTTTACCTTGCAGCACATAGACCAGCACACACAGGAGTTGCTGTTGTCTACCTGCAGCGGTAAAATTGCTGTTTTTGTCAATGGACTCTGGTGTGCTGGAGAAAGTGAGAACAACCAGCAGTATAACTTTGTTTTCCTGTCGGAAAAGTCCGTCTGACGGCAAGCTTAAACAGTACACATATTTTTAAAAAAGCATACATTTAAATTGACCTTGATTTTATTAGGTTTGCCTCTTTTTAGGTGGCTTAAATACATTTAGCTGCTGACCACCATCTAATGAGTGTGACACATAGACGCTTTGGTTAAGTTGGACACATATTCACAGATTCGGACATCGCGGGTCAATAACTCATAAACGAGATGTTGTTGAAGCACATACAGTACAGGCCAAAAGTTTGGACACACCTTCTCATTCAATGAGTTTTCTTTATTTTCATGACTATTTACATTGTAGATTCTCACTGAAGGCATCAAAACTATGAATGAAAACATGTGGAGTTATGTACTTAACAAAAAACGGTGAAATAACTGAAAACATGTTTTATATTCTAGTTTCTTCAAAATAGCCTCCCTTTGCTCTGATTACTGCTTTGCACGCTCTTGGCATTCTCTCCATGAGCTTCAAGAGGTAGTCACCTGATATGGTTTTCACTTCACAGGTGTGCCTTATCTGGGTTAATTAGTGGAATTTCTTGCTTTATCAATGGGGTTGGGACCATCAGTTGTGTTGTGCAGAAGTCAAGTTAATACATAGCCGACAGCCCTATTGGACAACTGTTAAAAATCATATTATGGCAAGAACCAATCAGCTAACTAAAGACAAACGAGTGGCCATCATTACTTTAAGAAATGAAGGTCAGTCAGTCCGGAAAATTGCAAAAACTTTAAATGTGTCTCCAAGTGGAGTCGCAAAAACCATCAAGCGCTACAACGAAACTGGCACACATGAGGACCGACCCAGGAAAGGAAGACCAAGAGTCACCTCTGCTTCTGAGGATAAGTTCATCCGAGTCACCAGCCTCAGAAATCGCAAGTTAACAGCAGCTCAGATCAGAGACCAGATGAATGCCACACAGAGTTCTAGCAGCAGACCCATCTCTAGAACAACTGTTAAGAGGAGACTGCGGAAATCAGGCCTTCATGGTCAAATAGCTGCTAGGAAACCACTGCTAAGGAGAGGCAACAAGCAGAAGAGATTTGTTTGGGCCAAGAAACACAAGGAATGGACATTAGACCAGTGGAAATCTGTGCTTTGGTCTGATGAGTCCAAATTTGAGATCTTTGGTTCCAACCGCCGTGTCTTTGTGAGACGCAGAAAAGGTGAACGGATGGATTCCACATGCCTGGTTCCCACTGTGAAGCATGGAGGAGGAGGTGTGATGGTGTGGAGGTGTTTTGCTGGTGACACTGTTGGGGATTTATTCAAAATTGAAGGCACACTGAACCAGCATGGCTACCACAGCATCCTGCAGCGACATGCCATCCCATCCGGTTTGCGTTTAGTTGGACAATCATTTATTTTTCAACAGGACAATGACCCCAAACACACCTCCAGGCTGTGTAAGGGCTATTTGACCAAGAAGGAGAGTGATGGAGTGCTGCGGCAGATGACCTGGCCTCCACAGTCACCGGACCTGAACCCAATCGAGATGGTTTGGGGTGAGCTGGACCGCAGAGTGAAGGCAAAGGGGCCAACAAGTGCTAAACACCTCTGGGAACTCCTTCAAGACTTTTGGAAAACCATTTCAGTTGACTACCTCTTGAAGCTCATGGAGAGAATGCCAAGAGTGTGCAAAGCAGTAATCAGAGCAAAGGGTGGCTATTTTGAAGAAACTAGAATATAGTTATAGAGTTTATAGAGTAGAGAATATATGTTTTCAGTTATTTCACCTTTTTTTGTTAAGTACGTAACTCCACGTGTTCATTCATAGTTTTGATGCCTTCAGTGAGAATCTACAATGTAAATAGTCATGAAAATAAAGACAACGCATTGAATGAGGAGGTGTGTCCAAACTTTTGGCCTGTACTGTACATTTTTCAATAGTTTCCATACTATGCAGAGTAGTCTCCCAAAAATCACTTCACACATTAATGGACTCCTGCTGATCATACTACAACACTCACTTTGAAGGAATTTCCTTTGTCATAATTTTGCTGAATTTTTATTAGGTACATTTTTCAATAGTTTCCATACTATCTAGTGTAGTCTCCCCAAAATCACTTCACACGTTAATGGTCTCCTGCTGATCATACTTCAACACTCACTTTGGAGGAATATCCTTTGTCATAATTTTGCTGAATTTTTATTAGCAGTATTTTTCAATAGTTTCAATAATGCAGTGTAGTCTCCCCAAAATCACTTCACACGTTAATGGTCTCCTGCTGATCATACTACTATTATAGTGATTGTAGTAGTGGACAGACCAGTCATGCTTGAATTGAATCTGGTGTCACTACATGCCAGAATGGTGGTGCTATTGATTTTTATTGGAAATAAAAATTTGCCAAAAAGATGTAAAGTGAAATTTCCTGTAACTAATGGTTGTAGTAGGATCATGGATAGACCATACATGCATGATGTGAGTTTGGTGTCACCACACACAAGAGTGGTGGAGCTATTAAATTATATATATTATTATATATATTTTGTTTAAAACAAAAACTTGCTAAAAATACGTAAAGTCAAATTTCTCAAAACTGATGTTTGTAGTGGGACCATGGACTTACCAGTCATACATGCAGTCAATTTGGTGTAACTACACATATGGCTGCTGGAGCAATTGATTTTTATTGGAAATAAAAATGTGCTAAAATTACGCAAAGTAAATATATCTGAATGTAGAGGTAGTAGTAGTACCATAGACCATCCAATCACGCATGACGCGAATATGGTGTTACTACACACAAGAATGGAGGACCTATTGGCTTTAATTGGAAATAAGCATTTTTGGTGGCACCATATTGAATGGGGTTTATACCCATTAAATTACTGGAATTTATTTCCAACAAAATGGATAACATTTCTGTGTATATTGCAATATTCAGAAGATATTTTCCCCTGTAAACAAGCAAACCATCCCTTTTACAAACATGCAAAACATACTGACATCATTTGGTAACATACTGCCTCTGGGTCCATGCTCACAAGAGTGGCATGGTAACTGGGGGGCGGTCATGGGTGTGTGACTTAAGTTTGGTGGCCTTTCATTTGGTAAAAGCAAAGTTATTGACTGTTATCAATATAGCTGTTTTCCGCTTTGCAATTTGCAGATGGTCCCTAAGCTCACGTTCGCTACCTGGCTGCACAAACGAAGCAATGCCATCCACCGATCATGAAAGATTGTTTGTCTGCATGAAAACAGGGTTGTAGTAGCTTCTCTGTGTTACTAAGGTTGCATAGGGCCATGATATGTGTCTCAAAGATGTTTCAGCGATGATTTATTGAACTGCGAACAGCGAATCTGTCAATCTCTTGCCAACTTTACCTAAGCTACATAGACTAACGTTATGTGAAAATACCTCATACAAACTCGCTTAAAAAAATCCCCAACTATCACTTAACAACAAAAGCATGAGTAAGGGAGCAAACCCGCAGTGGACACAACAGATTACCTTGTTTGCAATGTAACTGTAACGGTAACTACGCAGCTAGCAAAGTTACTTAGCTGATAAACGTTTGCTTTCATTCAGAATTTACCGTTCTTTGTGCAACTTAAAATGTCAAACGAAGTTGGAAATTGTTGCGTCTCTGTCTGTAATCTTCGTCCCGCATGTTTTGCATACGGCAGTTTGTTTTTTGTTGACCACCTCGTAGTGTTTTATACCTGAACAAACTATCTTTGGTACCATTTTTGCCAGCTGGCACGTTGTTTGACAGTTCCTCTTCATTGGATGCTGTCGGATCAAAACAGCGTGGATCTAATTTGATTGGATGTTGTGCTAACAGCACACACATACACACACACACACAGACGCACACTTATACACATCAAGATATCAGATATGTATAAGATGCTGCCACAAATGACTCTATTGAGGTCAGTAAAACATTATGAAGCATTGTTACAGTACTTACATCAGCTACAATTCTGTGGTTGATATCTTGCTGCGTTGTGCTGTATTTTGATGTTCCATGTTGTAATGCAAGTGCATTTATCCTCAGAAAGGAAGAGTATTAGCATTGTTAAATAACATGACAATTGTTAACAACAATCTGGTCCTATTTCCAGGTGCGGGCAGAAGATACAGATGTGCTAGTGATGCTGGTGCTCCATAGCTCAAACACCAATCATTCACTCTTCTGAACCATGTGGAAGGGCTCTTACAAGGTCAGGAAGATCCAAAAGCTCTCTCTGAAAGACAAAGGAACTACATGCTCTTTTCTCATGCCTTCACCGGTTGTGATATGGTTCCTGCAATCTGGGGCCACAGGAAACCAACTCTGTTTGACAGATTTTGTGCAGGAGCCACTGATGAACACATGGACATCTTCCTTTACAACACATTCTTACTCCGGCCTCATCACATGTCCACGTTTGGTCAATGCTTTCCACGTCCACGTACGACATGATAGGTACTCTGGGTGTGTTGGTTGTTGACGGTCTGGGACACCTTGTCAAGTTTTGCCTGTTACATGCATTGTCTTCTTTCAAAGTACACTTCTGTTTTCACAGGAAATTTATATCGGTACAACACCGCGAATTGACATTTTTTTCCTTCAACAACAAAAACACATGGTTGAGTTTCGGCAACAAAAGCACGTGGTTTAGGAAAAAAGAATAGGGTTTGGCATACAATCTTACTGGAAGCAATCACCGCTCCCTCAGGTGAAAGTTGGTGTTTGTTGGACCCACCCACCACCCCTCCTGCACGTCCCACTCAGACTTTAGCCGCCTTAACTTTCATCCTTGTCCAGCTGGGTTTTCCCCCAACGCTGCCGGACACCATTAAATTATAACGGTGACCGGCTGTGTATCATGCCGACATTAAAGGATGCCTTTTTTAGTTGGTTTCTGATGCTGCAAGTCACTGTCCAAGTGCTGGGTTTTGACAACTTCAGAGTGAGACCTGGCTCTCCTTGATGAACAGGCTACTAAGGACACGGTGATCAGGGCTAGTATGGCAGTTCTCCAGTGCATATACCATGCACGAGGTACAACTTTGCATGCAACTCAGACCTACACTCCTGAGACATTTGACATGTAGAGCAGTATTGTTTTTTAACTAGTATTTGAGATATTGAAAGAAGTGAATAAAGGTACTTTTAAAATGTACTTTTTAGGCGTGGCCCCACCAAGGAGTGGTTTTGGTGCAAAACAAAAGCTTCCAATCAATTTAGAATCCTGAAAAACCCTAGTTTGACCCTCACAAGCTACTTAAGGCAGAGGTAAACATTTTAAATTTTTCTTTTTTTTTTTTTAAATATATGTTTATTGCTTTTCAAAATCCACACAGAACAAACAGAAAAAGAAAAGAAACAAAACAAATCCCTCCCCCCACCCCAAAGCAAACGAATAACACATGAACAGAATCAGCTCATCTCATAAATAATAAAGGCCACTGTCGTTACAATAAACTAGACATATTTAAAACTGTACAAAGAAAAAGTAAAATAAGAGGTACACACAGCAAGGTATTTCATATTAACTCGTCAGTCTATTCTTTGAAGCAACTGCAGAACAGGGTCCCACATTTTTTTAAACATTTCTTCTCTGTTTTCATCACAAAGTCTCAGTCTCTCCAGGTGAAGCATATTTGCCATTTCTCTTAGCCAGAGATCATATGTGGGTGCAGTGTCCGCCTTCCATGTCTGAAGGATTAACTTTTTTGCAATCACAGTTCCAAATAGAATAGCCTTTTTCTGATTTTTATTAGCAGAAAACAAAGGGGTAGTTGCTCCGAGAATGGCTACAAGTGGATCAGGCTCCCAGCATTTCCCATAAGCCATAGAAAAGCAATGAAATATACTTTTCCAGTATGTGTACAGTTTACTACATGACCAAAAAGAGTGGACTAAATCACCAGTTGCAGATTTGCATCTGTTACAGATGGATGAAACATCAGGGAAGAAACTGTGCAGTTTTTCTCTGGAATAATAGAGTCTATGCAATGTCTTAAACTGCATAAGGCAATGTCTGACATTTACAGAGCAGTCCTGAATATTTCTCAAACATTCGTCCCATACTTTTTCTTCCAATTCTACATTCAGCTCATCTTTCCATGCCTGCCTGATATGTTCTGTACTCAATGGAGTACTGTTTTGCAGAGCTCGGTAAAAGAACAAAACTGCCCCTTTAGTAACCGGGTCGAATTTATTTATTGTTTCCAGGGTCTCATGCTCTATCAGAGTTTCAAAGTTGCGCAGATGCGTCTTAACATAGTTCCGGATTTGAAAAAATCGAAAAAGATTAGATTTAGGAATATTATATTTAGCCAGAAGTTGTGAGTATGATCCAAAAAAGCCATTAATGTATAAATCACCAATATTGCAAATGCCTCTCTGTTTCCAGAGGAGGAAAGCACTATCTGTCAGGCCTGGCAAGAAAGAATGATTTTCACATACTGGGGCGTCCAAGTAGATTTTTGGAGCCTCAATGTATTGCTTTATCTGTCTCCAGATTCTTATGGTATTACTAATTACAAAACTGTTATTAAAGTATGTCTTTTTAACAGCGGTGGGGCTGTTAAGGAGAGCCAATAATGAAGTTTTTTTACAAAGCATCCTTTCTGTACACAACCACGCAGGGCAAGAATCTGCCTCAGAGGGAGGGCCCTTTTTCCACCATGAGAGGATGACTAAATGCGCTGCTAAATAATATAACTTAAAATTTGGTAAAGCAAAACCTCCCAAATCCTTTGGCTTTGATAGATGTTTTTTAGAGATTCTAACGGTTTTATAACTCCAAATAAAAGGCATAATAATCGAATCTAACTGTTTGAAGTATGATAGCGCTATAAAACATGGAATAGATTGGAAAAGATGAAGGAAGCGGGGCAATACAATCATCTTGATTGCGTTCATCTTCCCAGCCATGGATATTGGGAGGGTTTTCCAAAACTCGATATTGGTTTTGAGTTGCTCGATTTTGCTTTGCCAATTTGCTTGGAGGAGCTCATTTGGATTTTTGGTGACAGTCACACCTAAATATGTAAAATCTTTGTAGGATTTCTTAAATGGAATGGATTGTAAATAGTTCTTATTAACAGCCGCAGAGACTGGCATAAGTTCACTTTTCTCCCAGTTGATGGAAAACCCTGAGAGATTGCCAAATTTAGTAATGAGGGCCGGGAGAGGAGGTATCGATACTTGTGGTTGGGAAATGTACAGGAGAATATCGTCTGCATATAGCGAAAGATAGTGTTTATAGCCAAGCACATTTATGGGGGAGATTAAAGGGCTCTGTCTGATACTAGCAGCGAGCAGTTCGATGATAATTGCAAACAAAAAGGGGGAGAGGGGGCAACCTTGACGGGTCCCACGGTGTACTGCAAATGCAGGGGAGATATTCTGATTGGTAATAACTGATGCGGTCGGTCGTGAATAAATTATTTCAATCCATTTCATGAAAGAGGGTCCAACTCCAAACTTTTTAAGCACAGACATCATGTAGGGCCACTCTACTTGATCGAACGCACGCTGTGCATCCAATGAAATAACAACCGCCTCTTCTGAATGTTTGGTATACAATATATTGAAAAGCCAGCGTAAATTGAAATACATATGTCGACCAGGCATAAAGCCAGTTTGATCTGGATGTACGATAGAGCATATGCATTCCTTAAGTCTATTAACCAGGATTTTTCCAAGAATTTTGGTTTCGATGGGTAATAATGAAATCGGGCGATACGATGACACCATCTGAGGGTCACGGCCGGGCTTTGGAATTAGCGAGATAGTGGCTTTATATAAGGTGGGTGGTAAACCTGAGGTCAGCTTCATATGGTTGAACATCCGTAAAAGTAAAGGTGACAGCTTAGGGCCAAATTTTTTGAAAAATTCTACATTGAAACCATCCGGGCCTGGTGCCTTGTTATTGGGAAAGGAGGAGATAACTTGTGTGATCTCTTCCAACGTGATATCTTTGTCTAACATATCAGCGGAGTCCAACGATAATTTAGGTAGATTTAAATTCTCAAAAAATTTATCAAAAGCTTGAGGATCTAGGTCACCTTGTGACCGGTAAACATTAGCATAGAAATCTGCAAAACATTTGTTGATCTTCACCGGGTCTGTATGCAAAGTTCCTCTCTCAGATTTAATATAATGTATGGCTCTGGAAGCCTGCTTTTGCCTCAGCTGGCGAGATAATAGCCTATGCGGCTTGTCGCCAAGCTCAAAATACCTCTGTCTGACTCGGTCTAGCAATTTTAATATGTTTTTTGACATAATAGAATTATATTCATATCGTAGAGCAGTTATTTTATTAAAAACTTCTATTTTACGTTCAGTTTTATATGAAGCTTCGAGCTTGGTCAATTGATCATCAATTTCAGTTGATCTTTGTTTAGATTTTTTTTTTCTCTGCTATCTCGTATGATATTATATGGCCCCTAAGGACTGCCTTCATGGCCTCCCACAGAGTGGAATCATCTACATCGCCCGCATCATTGGTATTTAAATATATTTCAATTTTATCAGAAAGATAGGTACAAAATTCTTCATCTTTTAATAGTGCATTATTCAAATGCCAACTATGCTCACCTCTATTCTGGTTCAAGTCAAGACTTAACGAGACAGGAGCATGATCCGATATTAGTATATTGTGGTAGGTGCAGTCAATTACTGAATGTAACAACTTAGAGTCCAACAAAAAGAAATCAATCCTGGAATAGGATTTGTGTACAGTGGAAAAATAGGAAAAATCTTTTGTGGTGGGATGAAGAAGCCTCCAGATATCTACCAAATTATAAGACTGCATAAGATTGTTAAGTGTGCCACTATTTCTACATATATTAGATTTGGAGTGCTGCCGGTCTAGAACGGGATCTAAAACATAATTAAAGTCACCCCCTATAATTACACTTGAATCTGATAAATTTGGCAACGCCTTGCAGAGGTTCTGAAAAAAAAGCGGGTCGTCAAAGTTCGGCCCATATACGTTTACTAATATTAACGGTATGGAGTTCAGAGTCCCACTGACTATCACATATCTACCCCTCTGGTCTGAAATTGTTTGAGAGTGGATAAATGGTATATTTTTTCTTATCATGATTGCAACACCTCTAGATTTCGTGCTGAAGTTCGACTGATAGACCTGAGAGGCCCACGAGGGACAGAGCATTTTTGCTGCTGTTTTTTTCAAGTGCGTCTCCTGAAGAAAATATATATCAGATTTAAGTGCCCGTAAATGTGCGTACACCTTCCCTCTTTTCAGTGGGCTGTTCATTCCTCTTACATTCCAGCTAGATATTTTAACTTTACCAAGGCTGTGTCCCTGTAAATCGGCCAACATAAAATATGTCTACAATATATAAGAACATTTTCCATGACAGTGACAGTATTCAATAGCTTTGAACTGACAGATGAGCTGAAAGAACACCCCATAGAAAACACAAAACCCTCCCTCATAAACACAGGAGCAGTACTTCCATACCCCTAACTTTAAGTTAAAGCCAGACGTGAAGACCAGCAAGTGGCCCAGGCTAGCGATGTAACTATCCATCTCTCTCCAACCAGGGGAGACACCCCGCTTCGCATACAAACAATGAAGGAAGAGAGAGAGAAAATAATGATAATAATAATAGTAATGATAAATAAAATACTTATCAGTCCTCGCGCAGACTAACCATGAACATGTCCTATGAACTGTCTGTCAAACAATGTTAACTTACATACAATCTTTTAATGTGGCGGCATTTATCACATAGCTGACCAGAATATCAGTCTCTTCTCTGGCTTACAGCGGCGCTGGCGTCTGCGTCCCATCCCTCCGCCTCGCGGCTCAGGAACTCTTTGGCCTTGGCTGGGGTAGTAAACGTGCTGGTGTTGTTATTGACCGTGACCACAAACCGCGCTGGGTGTCGGAATCCACATCGGATGGACTTAGCTCTGCACTTCTCCCGAATGGCTTGAAAGGCCTGACGTTTCTTCATTGTGGCCAAGGTGAGATCCGGAAAAATATACACCGGGCGCCCATCATATTGTAGAGGAGCCTTCTCTCTTGCCAACCGTAGCACTAGCTCCTTCACCTGATAGTAGTGTATCCTGGCGATAATGGTTCTCGCTCTGCCGTCTGTAGCCGGGGCCAGGCTCCGGTGGGCACGGTCCACTTCTGTTGGAAGGTTGAAATGCTCCTCTCCAAGCAGTTTAGGAAGCAGCTTGGTTACAAACTCTGTAGGCCAGCCGTTTTCTGTCTTCTCCTTAATCCCGACAATCCGAATATTCTGCCGGCGAGAGCGGGCCTCAAGGTCCTCCAGCTTAGCTTGTTGCTCTTTGCATTGGGAGGCTAACGTGTCATATCGCTTCTCCAGCCGTTCTAGTCGCCTCTCATGTGACTCGGTGGCGGCCTCGGTAGATGACACCCGCTCGCTGATTTCGGTTAGGGCAATTTTAAAGTCCGCAATAGCTCCGTTGAGCTCGGTGAACCTCGTGTCGACTCTGCTGTCTAATGTTTTTATGGCTGCCAGGACGTCCTCCATGGTAACAGAAGCAGCTGGGGAGCTAGCTTCGTTAGCGTTAGCTTCACGCTTGTCCGTTAGCCTAGCACAGTGGTCGTCAGAGTCGTCCTCGCCAGGAAAACTATCTTGTTTCTTTTTTCTACTTTTCGACATCGCGGCCAAAATATTGCAGTTCACTTCAGGTACCCTAAATGATTGCGCAAGGTAAATGGCGAAGTCGGAATGGAGCTCCCCTCACACACGTCTACTCCATGTCGAACCGGAACCGGAAGCCCTTTTTTTCTTTTAAATTTTTCACTGATAAGGTTCTGGGTACACCTTTACAAATACGTTGGTGAAGAAGTTTTTTGGTAAGGAATTTAATTCCAGGTTTTCGCAGTATTCCCTGACTGTGAGTGAAATGTTTCAAACAGTAAATCATGCAGAGATATTGTGGGATCCGATGATGAAACCAAAAGAGGGGGGGGGGGGGGGGTCATGTGTACAAATTGACATTCCTGATAACACTTTAGAATGTGTTGGAGTTAAGGTTACACTCTCCCCAGAGATGTCTTTTCTTGTGATTGTGATTTATCAACCCCCAACGTCTAAGGATACATTCTTTGACTGCCTATCAGATGTACTAAAAGAGTTTAGCAGTAAAGAATTCATACTCATGGGTGACTTTAATTTAATTTGGCTCCGTAAAACACGTAGAAAGAAATTAAAGGACATTACCAACAAGTTCCAAATGAATCAAATGATTAATAGCCCAACCAGAATAACTAAATCATCTCAAATGCTACTGGATTTAATTTTCACAAACAAACCAGGTCGCATAACAAAAACATACGATTTAATCACTGGCATGTCTGATCATAACCTCACATTAATAAGCCGTAAACTATCAAATCTACGACTCAAAAATCTATTGAAAGGGGAAAATATACCTCATTCATACCAAGGAAAAGCATAGAACTATTCGAAAATGAGCTAGGTCAGGTGAAGCAGAATTATATAAATCTTAATACAAATTGTGAACAGACGTGATAATTTGATGTTGATAATCAAACAAATTACTTCAAAATACACAGTAATTTCATTACACAAGCACAAGGTAAAACAGATTATACCCTGGTCAAATTATATACTGTGGAGCCTCATGAAGAAAAGGGACGCAGCTCTTAAAAAATCTCTAAAATCTGGTCTGAGTACAGATCGATTGATCTTCAAAAGCCTGAGAAATAAAGTCAACATGTCTGGTCTGAGTACAGATCGATTGATCTTCAAAAGCCTGAGAAATAAAGTCAACATGTACTTTTTAGGCGTGGCCCTCCGCAAAACAAAAGCAAATATTTTCCTGGATATGATAAAAAAAATGCAAAAGGGAATAATCAAAAAACTCTGGAAAAGCATTGACACAATCACATGAAGATATAGTATAAAGAGTGAAGTCTCACAGCTCAAATTAAATGGTACACTTCACTCAGATAGTTTAGTTATAGCTAGCAGTTTTAATGACTATTTTATCAAATCTGTCCAAGACCTGGATGAGAACTTTATACAAACAAACCCCCATCAAATTACAACAAGGCACGAAGCCAATCTAGACCTTACGCCTACAAATGAGGTAGAACTTTACAAAATTCTGTCATCATTGTCAAGCTCTAGAGCTTGACATATTCATGGACTAAACACTGTATTCCTGAAAAAGCATAAAGACATCTTAATCGCTCCAATCACGAAACTGATAAATCAATCAATACAAGAAAGTGTGAAGAAATCAGCAACTATAGACCGATCAGTATTCTTCCTGCTCTCTCTAAAGCAGTTGAAAAGGTGGTTGCAGCACAATTGGTAAAACATCTTGAGTCCGAAGACCTGCTGCATCCTATGCAGTTCGGCTTCAGGGCAAATCACTCAACTGAAACAGCGTGCTGCCACTTTATTGAAACAATAAAAATGAATCTGAAAATATGATCATGTTTTTAAATGTACGTCTGGTTTTTAAAATTATTCATGATACTGCACCTCCATTCCTTAAGGCCTTTGTTCATCTGACTTCTGAACAGATGAACAGAGCAACAAGAATGGTCTTTAGGTGGCAGTGCAGTATTCTATTACATAAAACAGCTTTTGCACAATCAGCTTTCTCATACATAGCCATGAAAGAATGGAACAAGCTCCCAACTGAACTAAAGACCAACACAATCTATAGAGCCTTCTCCAGAGAAACAAAAAAGTGGAGTGTGAAAGTTGTGCACAGTACCAATGAAACCGTTCCTTACCATCGCCATTTTTGGTCACCCCTCTGTTGGGGTACCTAGCACACAGATCTGATACTAAAAGGTGGAGCTGTCTCAAGTCCTAAGCAAGTCATTATGTGCTCTTCATCAAATGTATTGCCATTTTATACAACACAGTAATAAAATAAATTTACAATGCTTTTAAAAAGTAGTATTTATTTGTTAATACAAGTGAGGCTGGTGTTAATCATAAAAAGAGTGGTGCTGACAATGCACTTTCATAGCACTATTAACCACAACAGAATTAATGTTGTGTGTCTCTGTCCTGTCTTGTTGTAAATTTATTGTATACTGAAAAAAAAATAGGTTTCTTTCCAAATTTGTATGCCATTTTCTGTAAGGCTATTCTTTCTGTAAACTAATATCATATGTTGTTGCATGTTTTATGTCCAAATGAAATAAGAAGATTAATGTTAATATTAGTAGAGTTAGGACAATGTTTTCCCTTGAATTTTTGTCAAATTTTGTTCAGCAGGATCAGGATCAGGATAAACTTTATTGTCCCTCATGGGAAATTTGTTTTAGACAATAGTGCTACATTCACATTCAGGCACATTCAGGGTCATAGCACCTTAAAAGTCCACAATAAAGTGCGAAAGTGCTAAAGTGCCAACAAACAAGGATCCCAACATCAAATAGTCAAATAAAACAAGTTTACAGTAAGGTAAAATAAATGAATAAATGAAAAGCAACAGCAAGATAGAAGGACTGAATAAAATCAGATAGAAATTTTAATACTAACCAGATAAAACCAGTAACCAAATAAAGGCTCAGTCCCCTATAAAACCAAATAAAAGTTTAAGCGACTGTTTTATTGAGAAGAGTGATGGACGTAGGGAGGAAAGAGAGTTTGTAACGATTAGTTTTATGTTTACATGCTCTAAAACGTCTCCCAGAAGGTAGCAGCTCGTATTCAGTGTAGAATGTGAGAAGGGTCATTAAGGATTTTTTGTGCCTGATTTACAGTGACCTTCTCAAAAACAGACTGAAGGGATGAGTAGTTTTTTTGTCCAATCACCTTCATAGCAGATTTGATCAGCTTCTCGATCATCATTTTGTTCTGGATGGAGAGGGTACCGAACCAAGCAACAAGACCATATCTGATCAAGCCATCAAAGACAGCGTTATAAAAAGTCAACATAATTTTGGGGCTGACTCTGAACAGTCTGAGCCTGCGGAGAAAGTGCAGTCTTTGAGAAAGTTTACAGCATAAAGACTCAACATGCACACTCCATTTAAGAGAACTGTTGATAATAACACCCAGATATTTGTATGATTCCACCTGCTCAATCATACAGTCACCAATTACAACACAGCTGTGACTTTCTGTCGCCCTGGGGTCAAACATCATTTCTTTAGTTTTATTCGTGTTTAAGATGAGATGGTGTCTCTCACACCAGTCCTTAAAGGAAACAATCTCACTATAATAACCAGAGGGACAGTCACCTGCACACAGAAGACTTAAAATGAGAGTATCATCTGAAAATTTGATGATAAAGTTATTGGGCTGGCTGCTTCGGCATTCATTCGTGTACAGGGTAAATAGAAGAGGAGAGCTAACTGCTCCTTGAGGGATCCCTGTACTACAGCTTTTAGCCTCCGAGAGTGTACCATTGACATTAACTTGTTGTGATCTATTGAGTAAAAGAGAATAAAACCATTTGACAATCCAGGGATTAACTTGCAGGTTGATCAGTTTCTGGGTAAGCAGTTGAGGACAAATGGTGTCAAAAGCAGAACTAAAATCAGCAAATAAAATACGGGCGTAAGCCTTGGGATTTTCAAGGTGTTTACTGACAAGATGGGACACACTAACAATAGCTTCCTCAGTACTTCACCCCTGTCTGTAAGCATACTGGAGAGGATCAAGAAAAGGAGATAGCCCAGGTTTAATGAAATCCACAATGACTTTTTCAAAACATTTCATGACTACACATGTTAGAGATATTGGGCAATAATCCTTGTTTTCTAAGGGACAAGATATTTTAGGCACAGGGATGACTGTGGACTTTTTCCAAAGGGAGGGAACCATGCAACTATTTACAGACAACTGAAAAATGGGGCGCCAGGCCTCAGTTAGTTCCAATGCACAGTGTTTAAACAAAAGGGCAGGCAGGCCATCAGGACCCACTGATTTCTTGTTGCACACTTTCCTAAAAATGAAGCAAACCACTGAGGGGTCTATTATCAATCAGTTAGAAGTGGAGCAAAGATTATCTAGAGTTTCAAATGATTCAGGTGGAGAAGAGGACTGAGAATCAAATCTTAAAAAGAAATCATTCAGAGCATTGGCTTTGTCGACTTCATTGGAGGTGGTAGTGACTTTTTTAGAAGATGTCATGTTTCTTATCCTCTTCAAGGAGTCCCAGAGTT
Source organism: Cephalopholis sonnerati (assembly GCA_019142605.1). Lineage (NCBI taxonomy): Eukaryota > Metazoa > Chordata > Actinopteri > Perciformes > Serranidae > Cephalopholis > Cephalopholis sonnerati. The sequence continues at coordinate 4,305,939 of JAGQAX010000017.1, read as the reverse complement.
TTTTATTGTCCATAGAGCTACAGCTCTGTTCAATTGCATTCCGATGTTTCTCCCTGGCCTTTCTGAGGACCACATTTAACTCTTTTTGTTCAGCAGCTGCACCTACTCGATCCTTGCGCTTAAAAGCCAGTTTCTTTTTGTTGATACAGGCTTTAACCTCCTTGGTGATATAAGGCTTGTTATTGGGGAAATGAATCACCTCCTTTTTGGGGACAACAATATCAACACAAAATTTGATATAGTCAGTAATGGTCTCGGTGGCCTCATTAAGCTCCAAATCATGAAAGATGCTCCAGTTAGTACATTCAAAGCAACCTCGTAAAGTCTCAAGGCTGTCATCAGTCCACTGCATCACCGATTTACGTTGTGGCTTGCTGGACTTAAGCACTGTTCTGTATGTGGGAATAAGGTGGACAGTCAGGTGATCAGAGTTGGAAAGAGGGGGAAGAGACTTTGCTGTATAAGCACCCCTGATATTACCAAAACATTTGTCCAAGATTTTGTTGTTCCTCACACTGCATTTTACATACTGATAAAATCCTGATAAAACAGGTTCCAGCCGACAGTGGTTAAAATCTAGCTTAAGGGGTGGAGTGGGCTCACCTGTGGTTGATTGTGAGCGTTGTCTGGGATGTCTGGGTCTCGCGGGAAGAGAACTGATAAAAGAGAGAGACCAGGCTTGTTTCACTCTCTCTGGGGAGCAGAACGTTTTGGATGCTACGGGGCACGTCGCCCTTTAAAGTATATCGGCCCATTGCTCACTTTCCGGGGGGTGGGGGCCGTTCGCGACTTATAGTGTCGCCGGCAGCGAAGATAGACAAGTAGGAGAGCGGTTCCAGTGTTAGGAGGGGAGACTAGTTGCCTCCTTTAGGTAGCTATGCGGGGATACTAGTCGAGAGTGAGCCGGCCGCCACCGCTTCCCAGCCACGTACAGCTTCAAGCCCGCCGCCGCTTGCTGCAGTAAGGCTCCGTCCCTCAGCTGCTTCCCCGGGGCATTGGACTGCGCCTCCAGCTCAGACCCTGGGGAGGGGTCTCATCGGCTCCACCAGTTGAGTCCTGTTTTTTTGATCCTTTCAAGTGCTAGCATTTGTATTGTTTTGTGTAATAGGAGGGGTGTTTTAATAGTCCAGTAGTGGGGAACAGAGCAGCGGAGTAGGAAGATAGTTGGGGTGAAAAGCTGGGGTGGATTTCCTCTCGTTTGTACTGGGAATTGCCGTGTTAGCGTGGGTTTCTGTTGGGTCTGCAGTGTAGTCTGCCTTGAATGCTGTGCACAGTTGAATCCGCACTGAGGGAGAGTGTAGTTTAAATGCATGGTGTGATTTCCTGAGGTGAAGCCCGCAGTTAGTCCAGCCCTGACGCCTAGTACTACCCTGTTTTGCCAGCCTCCCCCTTGGACTTCAATTTTTAAATGCTTGGAATTGTTTAATAAAGATGAACTAATATTTTTCTATATTTAGTGGTGTGGTGGTCATTTCTCAGCCTCTTACTAGGTCAAACAGGTCCACTACTTTTGTTAAAAACAGCTCTAAAACAGATCTTATTACACTATTTAGTCCTTCCTCTGACACAAGGGAGGCTTTAGACACATATTTGTACACAATTGTAGATGTAAATTATGTTTGATAAAATGCTCCCCATACCCCATATCTTCTAACAATCACTCCTGCACATGGGGGCAGATATATTTTTTCACATCTAGTGTTTCAATCCATATTGTGACTCTTACATTGCTGTAAAACAACCATTTGACTGTTTTACAGCAATGTAAGAACTATTTGACTGTTAACAAGTAAAACACAGATACATGTTACCTACTGTACATAAAAAATATATCAAAATAATTCACGAGAATTTTGAGAGATGATATCAAAACTAGGCCTGTCTCCATAACTAATTTTGTTTTTCCAGTCATTTTGAGATCATTCTCTGCCACTGATAATAATAATGTTATAGCATAATAATGCAAGTATAAACATTCAAAGAGCAATCAATTGTTTTTTCTTAAGGATATTCAGACATTGGAATTGGAATATGAAAAAAGTAGTACCTTTATGGAAGTGGACCATAGTTACTCAGTTTGAGTACCAAACAAAACCAAGTGATGCCTCCTGCAACTAATAGTCAAGCTTAGTGAAGCTTTGGGAACACCGCAGTTGGTCCACTTCAGCATGTGGGCTACTGAGGATGGATGCCTAGGAGTTGGATGGTTTGCTGGTGGACTAATGAAGTTGAAGACAAAATTGTTGGAGGGTAAAACTACAGACAGATTTTTTGGCAAGTTGCAACCTCTAGCAAGGCTTTCAGTAAGGTGTGTAAAGTGAGCCAGAAGAGGGACGGTGTGATATCAGGTTAGCAGTAAACTATGAATGTAACAGCTATTTTAGTGGCACATAGAGAAATGGTGGTGTTTTCCGTCCACTAATCCGCTCTTGCAGTTGCGCTAATCATTTAGCAGCAGTGAAGCGCATAAAGGGGAAGCAATGCAGGAAATGAAGGGAAATAATTTGATTTGTGGCACATACATTTTAATCTTTGGGCTTGGGGAAAGGTATCAAGTACTTGCAAGTCAAAAAGTAATTTTGTCTCTTCGAATCTAAGGTCAACAAATTTGTGACTCGAGTGTGACTCAAGTCCAAGTCATGTGACTCGAGTCAACACCACTGACTTCCAGAGGTTACTTTTGTCAGCATTCCTTTCACGATTTACATACAGTAGTGTATCAGGCAAAACTATTTCGCTTAGTAGAAACTTTTAATTACTTGTATTTTAAAGATAAGAAACAATACATTGTTAAGATAATAAAGCCTAATAAAGATTTTTCCTGGCTTCATATGAGTAAAGGAAAGTCTGCTAGCCACAAAGTGAATTTGTGCAATATATATAATGTCATAGGCTTATGCTAATAATGTTAGCATATTGTATACGTGGGAAAAACATGTCTAGTGTCTGGGAACCCTGTGAGTTATAATAGGGCCGAATTTTGTACTTGTGTTTAATATTGACGCTGTAAGGGCATGTTTTATGTGTGTTTTGGGTTTGTTTTGAATCATTCAAACTTTACAGCACTTCACAGGAACCCCACTGCCAACTAGCATTTTATAGGTGTAACTGCAGAGCAACACAGACACACCACCGCATGAACACTTGTGTAAGCTCAGTGTTAAGTTCTGTGTAGATCCTGCGCACAACTATAAATCAGCTAGGTTTTCATTTGACATTCAAAAAAATCAAACATAGGGGGAAATGGTGAAGTCAATGTGGAGAGCATTACAGTGAGAGAAAATGAAAAAGGCAAAAGCCATCTGGGGAATAGAAAAAATCAAGGTGACAAAATTTGCAGATTTGCACATATCATATACTCTTATTGTTTGTTATTTATTATCATTGTTTGTTAGAGAAGTTGTTTTTTGTGTCAGTTTCTCATTAACTATTATTCCTTGTTTGAAATGTCTGCAACACATTTCTGAGTTGGGTATCTCCACTGGGTGAAATTATAGAAATCTTTGTGTCCATTTCTCTGCATATGGTCATGCACGCCACTTGTGCAAATACATTTTTGAGTGCAAATACACCCATTTCTACATGTGCTCATTTATGTCTTGCATATGTGTGTGTCCTCTGTGTTCTGAATGACACCTCAACCAGTCGGTCTCCTCCATGCCTCATCGCTATTCATTGTTTTCCTGTTCGTCTGACTGACATGTCATCCTCAAAAGATGTTTGCATTGCCTAGGCACTCTAGATTGGACACGCTTGCACGATCCCAGCCTGGGCTGTGTTTGAAGAAAGACAGGCAGTTTGGTTCTGGTTTATTTATAGTCTCCCACACTTGTTCAAACTCTGGAGACTATGTTTTGATTAGACGTCTCACATGGGGAGATCAGGGCCCCAGTAGTTACACATTATCTGTAGTATTTCCAGTATTTGTTTTAATGTTCTCAGATTGGTGAGGTGAGTGAAATCAGGCCAAGTCAATCATTTCTGGAAAGTTTTCTTTTAAAGGGAGACAGTACAAACTTGCTGGAGTTTAATGTTTGTTGTTAGTGTTTGTTCTTTAACATAACCACAGCACACCCCATGGCATCGGGGTACAGCATGCACATGAAAATCAAATAGCACCTAGCTCATGAATTGTCACTTCAAACTAAAACATAGACGGGCTGGACAGGATATCTCATTCATCAGCATCACTCACTTCACTTTAAAATGTAAAATAATCCAGGTCATAGTCCCAGGATGCTCCTAGGGCACTACTTATCTTTGTTGAAGATGTTGAATGTTGACTCAATTAGAAATATATTACCAGTGAAAGAATTCCACATTAATATTTTAGGAATTTTTTTTAGCCACTCTATAAGCATCTTCCTGGAGATGGCAATGTGCAGAGATTTTTGAGAACTTACTGGACAGATAACCATGAACTTTTGCACATACATTCATGGTCCCCAGTGGATAAATCCTAATGACTATGGTGATCCCTTGACTTTCCCTCTATTGCCCACAGGAGCTTCACATCTGTGATGTTGAGTGAAATGTCTCAACAAAAATTTGGATTGCAGTGACATTCAGTACACATATTCACGTTCTCTCCACGATAAGATAGGATTGCTTTGGTCATCACTTAACTTTTTACTGGGTCAACATTTGAATTCATCCAATACTTTTGTTCATGATGAAATACCCGCAGAATTAATATCATTCTCATCAGCCTCAACTATGTTTTCTGTTTAGTGCCAGTTAACAAATACTTTTGTAGTAAGTTCCTCCGGGATTTTGTTGGCTTTTTTGGGATTGTTGCGACCTAAAATGCCTGGCTTCACAGCAGCTTTTCTAAATAATTGTGATGCATGCTGCTACATTTTTTTGTAATGACATAAAAAATGCAAATATATATATATTTTTTCTGTATAATTCATTAAACCAAAGCTAGCTTCCAGTGGGAATAAAACCACACTATTCAAGTTTGTGATACTACACAAACGTTACCATTTACCATATATACAGTGGTGGAAAAAAGTTTTCGGACACCCTTAAAATTTTACACAATCTCAAATATTATCATGAAATATTTGTGGAAAAAACTTTTTTGTATTTCAAAAGGTGTGGCTGCATTAGACAGACACAAACAAATACTAATGATATTTTTTTGTTTGTTTACAAGAAATGATCTAAAAGTCGGCCACGTACAGTGCGGGTGGAACACTGGGCACCAGTTTGGTTTGACCACTGCTGCTGAAGCTTCTGTGATGTTACTTGGTGGTTTTCCCTGCACATGCAGATCAGGATGCGGCCATTTCTTGCTGAAGAAACCCTTGGACACCCAGATCTTGGTTTGTCTTCCAAGCTGTTGGTTCGTCTGTATTTCTGCAGAGTGTATCAAACTGCTGAAGGACTGCATCTGCACTTCCTGGCTATCTGGTTTGCAGCTGTACCCTTCCTGGCTGAGAATCTGTATCTTCAGGCATGGTTCCTGCGTTAGGTTCCTTGTTTTAGCCATTTTTGTATCTGAAGAACTTTCAAATGTGCTGGCTTTATATAGACACGAAGCACGGCAACAAAAATTGTGTCTTTTAATAGAAGTGGATCACTGGTACCAAAATGACCCAATGCTCAAAATTTTGTATGTATTTTCATGGAACCAATCAATTTTAAGTTTTTAATGGCTTTTTTTAGGATTTGTTTAGTAATTTGACTGTGACTATACTAAAAGAAATTGCTCTTGAAGACCTAAGAGTGATTCTTAATGCAATATTTCACAAATGCATGGGGTGTCTGAAAACTTTTTTCCACCACTGTATTTAATCTAACTCATCTTGCCTCTTTCAGCACTTGCAATAGATCCAGATGCAACAGCCCTTGTCATAGAGATTTTTTTTTTTTTCACTTTTTCATTTTATTTATATTTTCATATCAATATAGATGTACAACAATGGGACAACAAATAGACATGACAACCACAACAATAATGTTAGCAACAATAACAAACACTGCAACCAAAGGTCTAAAATAATACAATAACATATCATGTGACAACATATGACATAGAAGGCGGTATACAGTACTATGCCCTATAATTAATAAATAAATTCATATATCTTAAGGAGTACATGCCATGTATATGGAAAACCAGAAATTCAGAATATGTTAGGCTATAAAGAAGAAGAAGAAGAAGCTTTATTGTCACTGTAATAAATACAGTGAAATTTCGTTTGGTGCTCTCTTGTAGCAGCTACAATATCCTTGTCATAAAATAAACGGGGGGGGGGGGGGGTCATGGTTCCTGAGGCAGTCTCTTCACAGCCATGGGGAAGAAGCTGTGTCTCAGTCTGTTGGTGCGGGCTCTCATGACTCTGAGTCTGCCAGAGGGAAGGCTGGTGAATAGAGAGTGTCCTGGGTGGGCGGGGTCATCCCGAATCTTTGTGGCCTGTCGGAGGAGACGGCTGGAATAGATCTCCTCTAGGCGTGGAAGTGGGGAGCCGATGATCCACTCAGCCGTCTTGATGACCCGCTGCAGTTGTTTCTTTTCAGATGCATTGCAGCTGGCGTACCACACCGTACAGCCATAGCTGAGGACACTCTCTATTGTGCAGTGGTAGAAGTTTTTCAGCAGAGGTGGAGGGAGTTTGTTCCTCCTCAGTGTTCTCAGAAAGAAGAGACGCTGCTGGGCCTTTTGATGATGTGGGTGGTGTTCACAGTCCAGCCCAGGTCCTCCGAGATGTGCAGGCCAAGAAACTTAAAGCTGGTGACCCGTTCTACTTCCTCCCCATTGATGCTCAGGCCTGAGTGCAGTGTGGTCCTCGACTTCCGGAAAGAGCTTAAAGAAAGAGCTATAAAGGGCTATAAAGGGCTTCTAAGTGTCAGAGTTTCAAATACCCCATGTTGAAACGCAGTTCCAAATTTGCTGATCATATCAGCTATTTGTTCTATACGAAGAAGACTGGAAAATTCAAGCAACCAAGCTTCTATCAAGAAACATGTCGGCTTCCGAATTGTCCAGTTCAACAATGTCATTCTTTTAGCAGCCAATACAGCTAAGCCTACTGTTTTTCAGTCTTCTTTTGACTTAACTTGTGTAGCTCTACAACCCAATAAGCAAACCAGAGGACATGGGGAAAGATTTATATTTATTATTGCTGAGATTGAATGACACACATCCATCCAAAAGGACTTGACTGCAGGGCAGTGCCATAACATATGAATCAAAGTTCCCAAATGCCCACAACCATGCCAGCAGAGATCAGAGGAGCTTGGATCTATTTTTTTAAATCCTGGAGGGTGTGACGTAAGCTCTATTGAGGATCTTTAATTGTATAACTCTGGCTCTTACAGACTAAGAAATCAACATTGGGTACCTCCATATTTTTAACCACTCTTCAGGAGTCAATAACACCCCTGATTCTCATTCCCACTGGGGCTGAGTCTGGGTGTTGTCATGTCATAGTGATTTGAATGGTCTGTTGTTCACTCATTTCAGCCATTCTGCGGTAAAAAGTGTTTGTCCATTGTTTACTTTTGTTTCTGTTTTGAGGTGCAAAACAGTTTACCCTGGTTGTAATGCAAAACATCAGGGATTTGCCTTGCACTGTCTTCAGCAGTAATTTTTGTGGGTAAATGTGAGACAGTGGTGTCGCACATGTCTGTATCCTTACAACCAGAAACAAGGAAGTAAGTTTGGTAACATTATGCGGTGGAGCTATGATTGATGAAGCTCACGGGAAATATGATTGGTCAACTTTGTGGAAAAAAAAGTTGTTGGGGTTAGACAAAATTGCAATGGCGCACAAAATTAACTGGGATTGGTTGTTTGCGTCAACTTTCTGAACACCCTAAAGGGACTGTGCAATGTTCTGCAGTGATTTAAAATCTTAATATGAAGCTAATAGTCTTTGCTATTGCTGTTGGAACTACTTTCTACCGACTGAAACGGTGAGCCAAAAAACATCACCTCTTGAAGAACACAGTATATCATCTCTGATCATTTTGGTGCACGTGGGTTGATTGAGGGTGAGAGGAGAGTGAGGGATATGGACAGCTGAACAAGAGCAGTAAGCCACCAACCTGTAAGGAAAATTGTCTGGTCATATCTCTGTGTGACAACTGTGACAAGCACACACACACTCATCTAGAGGTCTGTGATAAGGTAATCCATTTACTGGTGGGGGCTAGTATCCTGCTATCATGCTGAATGATGGAAAGCAGCTTTCATCTTTCAACTCTCTCCCCCTGCATATAACACTCTCTCTCTTTTGCGCATGCACACACACACACACACACACACACACATCATTTTCAAGGATTAATCAGCTTATGACATTATGTAGGTGGTGAGAAGAAAACTCAGCCCCACAAAGATAAGCAGTTTCAGCTTGAGCCAGTAGGCAGGTGTAATGTAATTCACTCACAGGTTCTCAGATAGTTCCTTGGTTTGAGAGATCCTGTGATAGTTCAATTCTGTACATGATTCTGTACAGGTTGGAGATTACTGAAGGGTTTTTAAAAATAAAACAGAATTATAGCAGTGATGGGTTGGGTCCGGGCATTTTTAGGCAATTCTGAGCAACAAGCAGAAGAATAGGAAGACATCAAGGAAGTTGATATTACAATCTGCATTTAGCATCAGCTGACTCATTTTGCAGGTTGCGTCATCTGGAAATTGTATTGCAGCAATTGAAAAGTAAAAGTGGTTGAATATTGGAATAAATTTGCAAAGTACACTTTTGTATCAGTGGAAATCACTACACAATAACAAATAAATAAATAAATGTTGGTGATTTGTTTTTAACAATAAGTGCTTTGCTTCACAAGAGAAAATCTGATTTAAAAATACCACTCTTAAAGTGACTGCAGTTGTTCTGAAAATATATATATTGTATCTAGACAGCATTGAGATGTTGGTAATTTCATATATATATATATATATATATATATATGTATATTTTTTGGGGGGGCTTTTTTGCCTTTAATGGAAAGTGAGCGTCGCAAGAGTCAGTAAATGGTATGGAGAACAAAAAATGACATAAGTATAAATAAATAAATAAATGTATAAATAAATAATTAAATACACGAATAAATGAAAAACCAAGGACATTTTGGTAATAAAAAAGGCTATTTCTGTATTTTTACATTTATTTATTTATACATATATTTATTTATTGTTTTATTTCTACATTTATTTATTTATTTCTACATTTATTTATTTATTTCCACATTTATTTATTTATTTATTTCCACATTTATTTATTTATACATTTACTTATTTCTGTGTCAGTGTCACACAGAAATGTAAATATGCTAATAAGGTAGGCAGGCCTACGTTAGTAAAGCCCGATTGGTCAACTGGGCAAAAAAGTACTGGTTTAAAATGCATTTTAACTTTTGCTTTACTAGTCTTTTGCAGACTAGGGCTCTAAATTTTGTGTTTTGCTTTACCAATAGTTAAAATGCATTTTAACTGAAGAGGTGACTGTGACATCAACGGTTAAAAGTAACTAATACTCTGAGTAGTTTTTTTGGCGAATACTCTGTACTTTTACTTGAGTATTTTTCTAACACCAGTACTTTTACTTGTAATTGAGTAATATTTTAGCAATGTAACAGTACTTGTACTTGAGTACAGATTTTCAGTACTCTTTCCACCACTGGCAAAAGCACCCTGAATGTAAATAAGACAGCCTAGACGGAATTTTAATAGGTTGACATAACGTTACACACATGACCTTATCCCATACTGTGCCATCCTCCGATGAATTGTTCTCTCACACACGCCGAACAACTGTGCAATGTCTACAACGGTGTGTCCCAAAAGCAGGTGAGCTTCAATTATATCAGGAGGTAAAATATATTGTGGACGTCCAAACGTCGCTCCCTCTTCCTCTGTCACCGAGCGGATTTGAAGTTCGTGGGCAGCTTCTTGGAGACCATCTAGCACCACGTCAACTTCTATGTCCCTATCAGCTGAGAGTTGAGCTAAATCTTCGAGTAATCTCTTGAAACTAAACTGAAGATAGTCGGTAGGTTCGCTGTTATCGAAACTGTCCGCTAATGCTCTTAAATCAGCAGCAATAGCCCGCACAAAACTATCCATTGCTAATAGCAAGCTAAAGGCTAACGTGAGAGCCAGCCAAATCAAGGCAGCACTAGTAGATCCGATCCAATCACATCGACTGACGTAGGCCTGTCCACCTAATTAGCATATTTACATTTCTGTGTGACACTGACACAGAAATAAATAAATGTATAAATAAATAAATGTGGAAATAAATAAATGTATAAATAAATAAATGTGGAAATAAATAAATGTGGAAATAAATAAATAAATAAATGTGGAAATAAATAAATGTATAAATAAATGTGGAAATAAATAAATGTAGAAATAAATAAATAATGTAGAAATAAAACAATAAATAAATATATGTATAAATAAATAAATGTAAAAATACAGAAATAGCCTTTTTTATTACCAAAATGTCCTTGGTTTTTCATTTATTCGTGTATTTAATTATTTATTTATACATTTATTTATTTATTTATACTTATGTCATTTTTTGTTCTCCATAAAATGGAGGGACAGAGAGGGAGATGACACACAGGAAAGGGCCTTCCAATGCAGGATTCAATCTGCAGCTGCCTGCATTGAGGGCTGTATTTTCTTTCATGGAGCGGCTGCTCTACCAACTGAGCTAAACACCTGCCTCCATGTTTTATTTTTAAGAATGATTGATTTGCTTCATAAGTAAATAACTGTTGTTTAAAATACCATTCTTGCATTGATTCTGATATGTATTCATCAAACATCATCTACCATGACTCTAAAACTTTATAGATTTGTTTCTCAAAGTCTCTTTGTAGTTTTGATGTGTCATACTCTTCCCCCTTGTTGGGTCTTGAACTCAGAGTCTTCGGCACTGTGATCCAGCTCCTAACTCACTGAGCTAATTGTCTGGAAGTGAGACCTGGTGTGTGGCTTCTCAAATAGACTCAGGAAGTCACCGACCAGGCTGCAGTTGTTGTGGCAGATTTCAAAAATAGTCAAAATGTCACAAATTCTATTATCTAAACAAAAATCTGACAATACATAAATTGCATCTAGACAGCATGGACATGTTGGTGATTTGTTTTAATGATAAGTGTTTTGCTTCACAAGAGAAAATGTGATGTTTAAAAATGCCACTTTTACATTGACTCCAGTTGTTCCCATGAGAGCAGAATTCAAAATGTTCTAGAAAATTCGGTTTTGGAGATAAAATTCTGATATTTCCAAACTTGATCAACCACGACTCCAAAATATTGTCAATTTTTTTCAGGAAGATTGAAAATGTACTTAGCAAGAATTGTATGGTATATGTTTACAGTAGTGTTTACAGTCAAACGTTTTCATGCACTGTAGGCTCAATTTGTGATAAATCAAAAATCCGAGAAACAAGTTTAGTGGAGGACAGTCTGGAGATGCTCTCTAGCAAGTTTGGTGACAATTGAGCAAAAATTGTGGGAGGAGATACGTTTTATAAGTTTTACAGTTTCTGAAAAAACAGAGTGATAGACTTCATAATTTGTAATGAGTCTAAATGGACAAAAGTTTCTGCAGTACTGGGGCTATATTGTGGTGAAGTTTCAAAACTGTACCATGTATCATTGGTTTGGTAGGAATTTTTAAAGTTTTTAAATTTAAACGTTTATTGTGCCCCCCCCCCCCAGACGTTGAGTAAATCTGGCATGGGGTCGGACATTTCTGTAAAGTTTGGTGAGTTTTTGCCCATGGGAAGTATGATTTCCTCGGAAGAAGAAAGAAAGAAAGAAAGAAAGAAAGAAATAAAGAATTCTTCTGATTACAATAGGGTCCTTGGCTGCTTTGCAGCCCGGACCCTAATAATTAAGTACAGACAGATAGGCTACTTCAGAAAATATTTGGATCTGGAAAGACAAAAGCGTCAGGAACATTTACAGACACACACACACACCTGTCACAGAAGAGGGGCTTCTGACATTTGGTTTATTGTTGGAAGTCTTTGAATTAAGTCATTGTCCATCTGTCATTGTGTGTGCATGCATATGTGTGTGTGCGTAAGTGTGTGTCTTAATGAGCTCCACAGGGCTACTTGTTTTGATGTTTTATTCTGTTGTTTATTCTATTGAAATCTAGTACATTTGGCACCATGCACATTTCTTCTTTTTTGTGCTTTTTGTGTGTGTATCTGCATCTGCGTGTTTGTTTGCATCTGCATCTCTCTTTGTGCCTAAACATGCATAGGCACTCTATTTGTTGCTAATTAATTTTTTTGCTGTTTTGGACATGGAAGCCGATTAACTAATGTTCCAGTTATAGTCCCAGAGGAAATTCAAATCAACAAACAAGGACCTTATTCTGGAAAAAACACAGAACAGTCAGCCTGCAGCTTGATCCCATGGTAATTCTTATAAAATCCTTGTAGAGGAGGGGAATCTGTTGTGTGAATATGCTATTGGAAAAACCCACATCAGCAAATATATAGCAACGTTTGCCCGGGCCACTTGAATGTTAAAGGAGAAATTTTCCACAGTTTAAGTGGATATCCAGTCAGTGTTGGTGGTAAATGCAGTCAATTGAAGCAATAAATTCCTCAGTATCTGTTGTATTGACAGAGAAGCTGAGTTTTCACTTTCTTGCACAGCCTTTATTTCAGTGCCTACATGCTCCTGGATGTACTGCACCAGAACTCCTGACATTCAACCCCCAAATACTCCCCAAACCTGCCCAGCATGTCGAGGTTAGCCTGTTTACAAAATGTAAAGCCATTTAAAATAATGTACTTCACTCTTTGACTAGAAAACTGGAAAAAAGACATACATTTCAAAAAACTTAACCCAAACATGTGCGTTAGTTGTTCGAGTGAAAAAAAAAAGTCAATTCGTGGTGTTGTACTGATGTAGTGCATTTATTTTGAAAGAGACTGTATGTAAATGGTAAATTTCCTGTGAAAACTGAAGTGTTTTTTGAAAGAAGACAATGCATGTAACAGGCATAACTTGACATGGTGTCCCAGAACGTCAACAACCAACACACCCAGGGTAGACGTATCTGGACATGCAAAATAAAATGACAATAAAGGGCAATGTACTCAGCCAGTCATCAAAATATTTGTCTCCAGCACACCTTTTTCCAAGTGAGGAGTAAAACGTTAATGCACAGTAATACGCACACAGGCTCTCTTTGATTTGTAGTAGGGCAATTCAAGCAAAGGCTGATTGCTGTTTGGTCTCAGCACCACAGGTTCTGGAGGTTCCCACCAGCATGTATGGCTTGGCCGCAGAATATCCAAGTTGGCAAATACCAGGGGTGGGTGGAAAAAAAAATCGATACAACATAGTATTGCAATATTTTGTGCGGCAATATTGTATCGATACATGGACACCACGGGCACCATGGATCTTTTATTATATACATTATTAATTTTTGCAAATACACATTTTAATACAAGTTATAGTACTAGAATAATGAAATAAATTGCTTTTTGCTCCACTACATGGTGCTGATGTTTTTTTTTCCTGGTGAGGTCAGCAGAGGTCTCAGTCAGCAGCATTTGGCAGGAAGTTCATCAAAGCAAAGATGGAAGCACCAGAGAAAGAAATCTGAAATGTGCCGTTGGCATTTAAATCAAACGTCTGGACTTATTTAGGATTTTTTTGACACAAAAGGAAAGGAGGACTTAGATATGATATATGTGATTCGCAAGAATTGTCTTGTGAGAATGAAATACTCTGGGAATATTATGAACATGTGGGCTCCCCTCACACTCCAGTGTCCAGAGATAGCGTTAGCCGCTAATGACTTGATTTTGGTCTATGGTCTTGCACTTGTGTAGGAGAGGTGGTGCATATCTGTGCCCAGGACCCCATCGTCTCACAGTCCACGCATAAATGTACTTAATAAAGGTTACTTTAACCACATCATTTTGAAGTTCTTTAGCCATTATACAGAACAAGCAGATACATCACAGCTGGCAGACAGTGTGCCAAAGATGTAAATGTGTCGAGTGGGCAATGGATGACTCATCAGACCATATTACAGTTTTTCATTGCTTGTGGATTCAGGTTTGCACCCTTCACATTCATGGATGGATTTCTGAGGGGCCCATCAGGCACAGAGCAGAGGCCCAGAGGTCCAAGCAAAGTGCCTGCTATTAAGATTTCCCATTGCACAGCGAAATGCCAGAAAGTCCTTCTGGCCTAAACATACACTTTGAAGTTGTCACAAGAAAGAAGCCATCATGACACCTTCAGAGGTGGTGTTTATCGCCTTGGGTTTCCTGTTGGACATTTAGGACTAGTGCTCCATGCTGACATCATGCAGTATTGGTCCACCAGGTCTGCAGGGAGAAATAAAAAAATGACCTTATTCTGAAGAACACAGAACAGGCAGCACGCAGCTTGATCTCAGGGTAATTATTAGAAAATCATTGAAGGAGCAGTGAATCTGGTTTCATCACTCTATGTGAATATTTAAATGGAAAAAAATCCACATCGAAAAATACATAACAATGACTGAATGGGCAACTTTAAAAATACTCAGAATGTTAAATTACTCAATAATTAAAGGGCAGTTTATCAGATCATGGTCTGTCAGACCCTTACATTGTGTACCTATGAACACTCTCAAGGCCACAAGCTAATATCATATGCTTCCGCTGGGGCTATGTGATAATTAACAAGTGTCTGAAAAGACATCTTTGTACATGTTTCACTATGTTGAAGCTACTATTGTAAAGTCAATATTCCTGAATGTAGCCTCAAGGTCATACCACTGTGGCATCATGGAAGAAACATTAGGCTTGCAGTTGAATAGTGTAGAGAGACAGTGACATTTTACCATTACATGTAGGACAAGTCTTCAGCCATTAATCTCAGTCTGTAAGATGGGAGCATACAGGGCTGCTAATGGAACAGTCAGCCAATGTAAACATCCTAATTGAAATGATGCCTTGCTGTGATTATTGGCCATAATGTGATTATTATGTGCATGTAAATATAGCCATTGTCTGGTTCCACTTACCCTCGTTCATTTTGCAATGCATGCCATATGTAATTAGATCTTTAAAACTGGCTTTAAATGAAGTCATGCACCAGCTAACAGTCACAACCCAAATACACAGACAGTGTGAGGCACAGGCAGAAACCATTGCAGCTGCATGTTGAGGTTAATGTAGAAATGCTTCAGATGGCCACAACAAGCTGATTTTTTTTTTTTTTTTTTTACTGAAACCCCCAACTCAATCAAAAATTTGTAAAAGGCTGCTTTTGCAATGAATATTGTAAGGATAGTCTGACTTAGACTTGTTGTTTTTATACACTTACGTTTAAACTTAGATATGAGATGTAAGTTACTGAGCCTTAGGTAGATTCTGTTACCTTTGGCTGGAGCAAGGTTTTGTTTCCCCCTGTTTCCAGACTATATGCTGAGCTAACAAGCTGCAGCCTGTAGCTTTAAATTTAATAAACAAATATGGGAGTGGTCTCTTCTCATCTTCTCCCCATCAGAAAGTAAATTAGTATTTCCCAAAAACTCACAACTATTGTTTTAGATAAAAATAAAAAGACAATTTGTGTAGCTTATCATAAAGACTGTAAGCTGTAACTATCTGTGTGTTCCAACACCCATACTACCATACTATATAGTTTGCCAGGAACAGATTTAGTATACATAGTATATCCAATGCAATTGCTTCCTTGCCGGAAGCAATTACTTTCCAGAGACAGCATTTTGTCAACACAATGAGGTGAGAAGGGTTGGATGGGTAGACAGTGTTAAACCCAAATATTGTCATTTTAATATTTCTGTTTGTGTATAGATTAAACAAGCTACACATAATGTGTTTTATTGAGCTTTAAAGGCACTGGTAGGTTTATCACCACCACAAAGATGAGAGTGGCGCAGTTCAGGGATCGCAGGTTTGGACCCAAATGCAGAATGAAAAGACAAGGAGGCAGCAGAATGATGATTAGGTTCATTTATTCAGACAACAACTTCAACTCAAAGAGTCCAGAGGGTAAGGCATGTAACAGGAGGCAGGAAAATCCCAAACTAAACCAGCACATTGGAAATACTAAATCATAGGAAACACAAAACTACAAAACAGGCTGGAGCACACAAGCAAACTGATGAAAGAAAAAGTGGCTAAATACACAAGGGAAAACGCAGTGATTAGACACAGGTGGAACTGATAAGACTCAGTAAATACGGGTGTGGTGGAAAACAGGCAGGAGACACACAAAGACCGGAAGTCAAGCAAGACATAACACATGAGGAGAATATAACAAAATAAAACAGGAAACACTAAACATAACTGAATCCAACAGGGAAAAACCAAAACCCAAAACCTAGAAAACAAGATCCTTATGATAACTGAACACATGAAAACAGAGACAGATAGTAATATAGATTAATTAAAACATCTACTGCCAGAGAGTTTAGAAACAGTGCCTCTTGATGCAGAGCAGAGGTCTGTACTACAAAGCAGGATTTGGAGTTAAGCCTTGCTCACATTACACGACTGGCCAACCAGTCTTGAGTTTCGGAGACTATCTTAATCTTTTGAGTGTTCATACTTGGCGATATGTGTTCCTGTCATCGGGAGTCTCACCAACTGCGTCACAACTTGTGTGTGCACACCACAAGATTTCTCCAGCGAGCCCTCGCCAACAGGCCCCAGATAACATGGTGACGTCACGAAACTACGTTTTGTCACACGTGAGGTTCCCCGGCGCTAAACTTTAACATGGATATCCGACAGCTTGGAGCTCTGCAGGTTATTTGTGCCCTGCTCTGCGCTGAGAAGAAACAGGAAAAGAGGAGAAGGATCTGGGTGAAGGAATGGGTTGCTGCACGCGGATTGCGCGGGTTGTTAATTCTGCAGAGAGAGTTGGAGGCGAGTTCTATGAATGAAACTCGGTTGCCGGCTGTGCCGCTAGCCTGTTAGCTTGCATTGTACTGTATATATAGTCTATGCATGTATTCTGACCCAGATTATTGTACTTTTCATAGCTGACTGATTGAACGGGTTTTCAGGATGCTACGGATGACAGCAGAGGACTTTGATTTCTTGCTGGGGCTGTTAGAGCCGTACATCGCATCGGCATATCCTGCCTCTCATTGGCTGATGCTCTTCGTAAGTCGTGTCAGACCTCTCCAGTTTTCTAGCATACCAGATATCCAGTCCCAGTCGCAGACGACGGTGCGACTTGCTCGTAGGCTTGTTCACACATGAGGACTCGTCGTGGCAGACTATCTGCCGACTCACCTTCAACCCCAGGACTTCTTAATGGCTCTCAAGATCCTCTGCGACCTCAAAATCAGGGTGAAAATCATGTAATGTGAACAAGGCTTTAGTGAAGTAACTTCAGGGTTAATTCTGGGTTTTCAGCACTACAAAGCTGGTTCTCTTTTTACTGGGATACATCACTGTGGTAACTTGTGCTGAAAAGCTAACCTGCTCCGGAGCTGGTTAACTTCAGAGTATCTGATCACAACCTGTCAACACCCTGACCTCTGACCAATCAGACCACTGAAGAAAAAAGTATCCATGGACAAAAGTCTGGAGTCTTAGGTAAAAAAGGGTAGCCTAAATATTTTTACAATCAGTAGAATCATTTCATTGCTCCAGGGCTCTATTTCCACAGTTTTAAAACAGAGTTTTTAACAAACAGAGAGATCGTTTACACACGAAACATGTGATTATAGCTGTATTTTAACTTGTGCAAAGTTTATTTTAGTCCGCAATGACAGTGTCCTTACTTTACACTCTGATTCCATCACTGCAGCTCAAAATAACATGAGACACCTGCACAATGAGAACTAGGAAAAACACACACACACACACGTGAACATGCTTGTGGCTGGATAGGAAAACTGAACTAACATATAACCAGCTTTGTAGTACCCATTATCCAGACTGCCATTGTTAGGGTTAGTCAAGGCAGATAACGAAAAGGTATCCTTGGTAAGCTGAACTGGTTTCATAGTACAGGCCTCAGGACTGTGACACAATCTTTTCATGTAACTCAGCAATAAAGGGAATATGTCCCATGATGCAGATCAGTTCCTTACTGGCTGTTCATACTGACAACTTCAGAATACCAAAGGGCCTGTGTAAAATGACTGATGCCATATTTTGCATGTGAGACAAGTAGCACGATATTAGAATATAATAAAAAAGAATGCCCCCTCATATGTTCACTAGATTATCTAGATTATCTGTAACTAGGACACTAGATTATCTTTGATAGATATACACTAACACACGGCAGTTTGCTGATATAACACTGAGTGACATATAATGTGAAAAAAGTTTTAAAAAAAAATGTGAATGACAGAATGACAATGACTTGTTTCTGTCATAAAGGCCAATTTTTGCAGAAGGAACACTAGACATCGCCAAAACAACTCACTCATATTCTCAGAGGAGTCATGTGTGTGACCAATTAAAGTAGCATGTGTGTTGGTGGCTATTACAGTGTAGATTCTTTATTAATTTATATGAGTATAATGCCAGCAGTTGTAGACATGCAAGAGTTGGAGGCTTTTATAATTTAGAAATAAGAAATGTCTCTGCTGGACCACATCTGAAGCTGCTACGCAGGTTTGGCATGGGAGGAATGGGGGCGAAGGGGGAGGATAGAGCAAAGGATGGAGGGAGGGAGTGTGGGGAAGGATAGAGGATGGAGAGGATGAATCCCAAAGACTTTGCATCATTCGTTCTCACACTCGCTCTCTTTTCGTCTCCGCACCATTGCAACTGCCTTCACAGTGTACACCTACACATTTTCCACACTTACTAAGGCACTGCAGACTTTTGACATGTTGTAATCACACACACACACACACACATACACATACACACACACACACACACACACACACACACACACACACACACACACACACACACACGTTTGAGGTGCCAGATGAAAGAACACCTACATCAATGGCAGGACTGTGGAAGCGTGTGTGTCGTAGAGATAAAAGCATTATGCAACACATGCCAGCCTGTAACAAGCCTTCATGTCATGTCAGCTATGAGGCACCCTGCAAACACACACATATACAGTTTACACTCTAATAGGTCATATAGTATTTGGTATGGAGAAACATAAAGAAGACCTGCAGCACATAAAAACAAATATGACAGGACTGACATTGAAAAATGGCCTGTAGGATTTTCTTGAGATGATGGGCAGAAACAGAATTATTAACTAAGGCTACATCATGATGTAACTAACAGATAATGTGGACTAAGTATCAGTGTGTTTGTTTCCCATGGAAAACCAAACATACATAAATACATAGCATATTATAAATAAGCAGTGTGAGACTGACAGGTAGGCAGGCATGAAGCTAGACTGGAAAGAAAAAGAATTCATAATACCAGGCTTTATCGGGGAAATCAATCACATGCAAAATTCATGATGGTATGCTGACATGCTTGCCGAATATGTTAGAAGCCACTTTCAATATAGTATACAGTACAGGCCAAAAGTTTGGACACACCTTCTCATTCAATGCGTTTTCTTTATTTTCATGACTATTTACATTGTAGATTCTCACTGAAGGCATCAAAACTATGAATGAACACATGTGGAGTTATGTACTTAACAAAAAAAGGTGAAATAACTGAAAACATGTTTTATATTCTAGTTTCTACAAAATAGCCACCCTTTGCTCTGATTACTGCTTTGCACACTCTTGGCATTCTCTCCATGAGCTTCAAGAGGTAGTCATCTGAAATTGTTTTCACTTCACAGGTGTGCCTTATCAGGGTTAATTAGTGGAATTTCTTGCTTTATCAATGGGGTTGGGACCATCAGTTGTGTTGTGCAGAAGTCAGGTTAATACACAGCCGACAGCCCTATTGGACAACTGTTAAAATTCATATTATGGCAAGAACCAATCAGCTCACTAAAGAAAAACGAGTGGCCATCATTACTTTAAGAAATGAAGGCCAATCAGTCCGGAAAATTGCAAAAACTTTAAATGTGTCCCCAAGTGGAGTCGCAAAAACCATCAAGCGCTACAACGAAACTGGCACACATGAGGACCGACCCAGGAAAGGAAGACCAAGAGTCACCTCTGCTTCTGAGGATAAGTTCATCCGAGTCACCAGCCTCAGAAATCGCAAGTTAACAGTAGCTCAGATCAGAGACCAGATGAATGCCACACAGAGTTCTAGCAGCAGACCCATCTCTAGAACAACTGTTAAGAGGAGACTGCGCGAATCAGGCCTTCATGGTCAAATAGCTGCTAGGAAACCACTGCTAAGGAGAGGCAACAAGCAGAAGAGATTTGTTGGGCCAAGAAACACAAGGAATGGACATTAGACCAGTGGAAATCTGTGCTTTGGTCTGATGAGTCCAAATTTGAGATCTTTGGTTCCAACCGCCGTGTCTTTGTGAGACGCAGAAAAGGTGAACGGATGGATTCCACATGCCTGGTTCCCACTGTGAAGCATGGAGGAGGAGGTGTGATGGTGTGGAGGTGTTTTGCTGGTGACACTGTTGGGGATTTATTCAAAATTGAAGGCACACTGAACCAGCATGGCTACCACAGCATCCTGCAGCGACATGCCATCCCATCCGGTTTGCGTTTAGTTGGACGATCATTTATTTTTCAACAGGACAGTGACCCCAAACACACCTCCAGGCTGTGTAAGGGCTATTTGACCAAGAAGGAGAGTGATGGAGTGCTGCGGCAGATGACCTGGCCTCCACAGTCACCGGACCTGAACCCAATCGAGATGGTTTGGGGTGAGCTGGACCGCAGAGTGAAGGCAAAGGGGCCAACAAGTGCTAAACACCTCTGGGAACTCCTTCAAGACTGTTGGAAAACCATTTCAGATGACTACCTCTTGAAGCTCATCGAGAGAATGCCAAGAGTGTGCAAAGCAGTAATCAGAGCAAAGGGTGGCTATTTTGAAGAAACTAGAATATAAAACATGTTTTCAGTTATTTCACCTTTTTTTGTTAAGTACATAACTCCACATGTGTTCATTCATAGTTTTGATGCCTTCAGTGAGAATCTTCAATGTAAATAGTCATGAAAATAAAGAAAACGCATTGAATGAGAAGGTGTGTCCAAACTTTTGGCCTGTACTGTATGTCCTGGCCTACATGTTTACTCTACTTTCATCCACACCCATATTCAAACACACACTCCCACTCATCCATGTCTTTATCTCTGCCCTGCCCTCCGTTCCCTCCCCAGCTCATCACTTCTATCTATGAGGCAGTATCATCCAAAAACAGTGTGCTTCTACAACCATTAGTAATCCAATAAACAATAAACAGGCAGAACAAACCAAAAAATAACCAAGGTACACACCAGAAATAATATAAAAAAGATAACATTGACATTACGTGCTGCAATTAACCAGCACATCTCCAGAAAGAAACTTACAATATAAATTAATGAAACATGAAAGTTTCCCAAGCATAGCTCCATCCCTCTGCCATCACTTTCAGCCAAGGTGACCATCAGTCTGTAAACTGTGCATTTTGCAGCCTCAGCATGATTCTTTTAACTACTGACTGCTATGTGTCAGAGGTTGGAGGGTCTTTTTTAAGCCAGTGTCATTGCTTTCTTGGCTGCTGCAAAAAGCAGTAAGTATGACTTTTCTCTGCTATGCTCATCACGGTTTCTGGGATGGCCCAAAGATGGCCAGCAATGGGTTGCTGGGTTGTTGAAAATAAAATATGTTATCAAATAAATCAAATATCTCCCTCCAAAAGGTATCCAAGACAGGACATTTACTAAACATTTTGGAAAGGATGTGAGGGTTTCTGAAGAATTTGTTAGCTATTTCCCATTGGAACTCTCTCCATAAGATTGCATTAGTGACTTTATACATTTCTTAAGAGAGCTTCCCAAACCACCTCACTTATTCTTAATTCAAGTTCCCAGTCCCCTTTTTGTTTGATATGAAGGGTGTTTTCATGGTCATACTAAATAATGGTCTGTGTAGACTGGAAATTGGTGTGCTCGTATGAAATCTTTATCAGGTATTGTTCAATGAGGAAACCTGATTTTTTTTAAAGGCTTTTCCAACTTAAATGTTTAAGCAAAAAAACTTGTTATCTGAAGACATATTTTAAAAAAAATTTGATCTTGGTGGGTTATATTCATATCCATTAATATGAGCACAACATGATAAAACTGATGGAGACTGAAAGTCCAAAGGCCTCTTCTTGGGCTTTATCTGCAGTGATTGGGGCATTTGAGTACAGACTGAGTTCTCAGTCTCTAGCTGCCTTGTTTCAACCCTGTCTGAAATCTAGCTAGTCAATGTCCTTACCTGACAAGCCAACCAGTAGTGCCTAAGGTGAGAAAGCAGAACTCTTAAACATGGGTACCTTCCATGCCAAATAAACCTGGAGATATGGCAATCTAAAATTGGCAACATTTTATGGTGGTGTGAAAAGCAGAGTTTGACAAGAAACAGCAGCCTGGGCAGAAATTCATTCTAATACTCTGTCTTCTACCCAAGAGAGTAAGGGTTTGCACATCTGTTAAGATCTGGCGATATCTTATCAATCTTATCATTTTATTTCTTATAGTTACTTACCTAAGCCTTGTGGTATAGTAATGTCCAAGTATGTTAAACGCTTAAACAAGAATTATACTCTTAGGTAGTGCATAATAAGCAAGGTCAGAGAAAGCTTATGTTTTATTAACACTGATTTTATATCTAGAAAGGTTTCTAAATTTAACAAAGCAAATCACCAGTCTTCGGACTGAGCTTAGAGGTTCTGATATATAAGCTACAATGTCATCCGCGTATAAAGAAATTTCATGGATTTGAATGAATGATGATGATTTTGTTGCCAATTTCTATCTACACCAAAAGATTGAGACATATATGTCCACTAACTCTGACCATGCTTTTGGGGGCAGTTTACAATAGCTGTATTCATCTAAAAACTTTGGGCCAAATCCAAATTTATTTGAGATTTTAAATAGAAATGGCCAGGATACACGATCAAATGCTTTTTTGGTGTTAACTGCTATTGCATTGCAGGGATCTGGGTAATTGACACTATGCTCCACAACACTAAGCAGTCTGCGGTTGTTATCTAATGGATGGCGAGCGACAGAGCTGTTTTTATTTATCCAAGTCAGTGCGGCACATTTGACCTTTTCCAGCAAGCAGTCTGACTGTCAGACTGACTCCACTGACTTTACAGAGATATTACAGGATACAAGCCCCAGAGCTTAAAGTGAAGCATCATTCTGTCAGAGCTGCATGCCATCTAGCCTCCTATGTCACATCAGCTAACAGTAAATAGAGTGGATAATGAGAAGTAAATCTCCTGAGACATTGTTAGGTCTTGACTGCAATGACAGTTTTCACCACTCTGTGCTGTGTTATGTGGAGCAATAAAATATTTGTTGAGTCATACTGAATAATTGTCTCTTTTATGGGCTGGGGGTGTGCTGGTTTCTGTTTCCTATGCAAATGTGAAAAATACATCAAATATGAAAAGAATTATAACAATTAATAAATAAATTTAAAATGGTGCAATGCATGTCTGGCCATCCCCGAACACTGCAGCATTTTACATTAACTTCATCCTGATGGTAATAAAGATTCTCTAAAAATAGTTATCTTAATTTTGTTATTTGCTGCTGTAACCCGGACGCTGAGGGAGACACTGATGGGCTAGAATACTCTAGGTTCGTGGAGGAGGGTAATGATTAAGAGAGAGAGACACCAGTGAGTAACTAGGACACAAGAATTCAGTTATAGAAAATGACTTGTCTTAACAAAATATGAACACACACACAAATTTACACTCTAAGCCGGCAAATAACCTATTCCCTACTGGAAAGTCTTTTCTTGGGTGCACCCTTGTAAAAAATAATGTGTGTCTTAGAAAAATAAAATGGATCCATCCATTCTCCTAGAGAGAAAGAAAATAGTTCTGTTCACTTTCCTTCTGAAGTCTAAAAGTCACCGTCCTACCGCACCACAGCAGGGTAGAAGAATGAAGAATGAAGAAGGTTCTCAGCCCAAGGTGCTCAACATGGGCTAGCTTGCCACTCTCCCTCCAGGAAGAGAATTAAGGTCGAATCCAAGTCCAATCCAGGAAGCAAGGAATCCAAGGGTATCCAAAAAAAAAAATCCAGACTGTATTAACAAACAGGTGGTTTATAGCATATGTATCTTCAGCCAACTCTTTTAAATGTTGTTTTAACTTTTTTAACTGTTTACATGGTTTTTAGCCATTTTAATTACCTCTTTTAATAACTTTTGACTATTTTAACACTTTTTTTACTGTACAGTATAATGTTTTTATCAATATCAGTATCAAATACAACCTTTTAAATTAACCCATGAATTTTGGATGACTGTTGTATTAAAATATTAACATATGAAATGTCAACGTCACTTCTATTTATTCAACATTTACCCAAAAGTGCAAATAAAATAATGACATTCACATTGTACGGACTAAGTCCTAAACAAAGTCTATACTGGTTGCTAATAAGGAGGATTTAAGCTACGACGTGCGCCCAGTGCGTTTAAACATAGCAAAACTGTAACGGGTGTGTGTGGAACCCAAATGTAGCACTCGTGTAAAGAGGAACAGGTGGAAAATGTCACAACGGCTAGCAGGCAGCGGAGCAGCGAGAGCTAACACCGCGTACAGTTCAATCTTCAGGCGGAGCGCCCGTACAAAGTCTCTGAAGCACAGATGAGGAACAGCGAGACAGCCGAATCCAGCCACAGAACCGAGGGGAAGCACCAGAGCCCCCGGATCCGAACAGCACAGTTTTCTCTCAACACACGGTGAAAAGAGGAAGCTTACTTCAGCCGCTGATGACGGAGAGAGGGATCTGAAGCCTGAAGATCCAGCCGAGCCATCCATCTCAGCCTCCTCTTCTTCCATAGGGGAGTCGTTCCCAGACGACAGCCCCTCCTCATCTTCGTCGGACGCCTCAGACGATAGGGAGGACAGAGTCTCCACATTGGTGCCCCCTCCAGCCGTGGGGGTCCTGGAGGGCTGGTCGGGGTGGCGGCGATGAAACTCACGGATGAGCTGAGCATCCAGGATGTGGCGAGCCGGAACCCACGACCTCTCCTCAGGACCGTATCCCTCCCAGTCGACGAGGTACTGGAGACCCCTCCCTCGGCGACGGGAAAGCAGCAGGCGGCGAACCGAGAGGGCAGGACCCCCGTCAATGATCCGGGGGGGAGGTGGTGGCTGGGAAGCAGGCATCAAGGGGCTCTCTCTCACCGGCTTGATCTTAGAGACGTGGAAGGTGGGATGAATCCGCATGGTGCAGGGCAACTTAAGTCTGACGGCCGCAGGGTTGATGATCTTCTCTATGGCAAATGGCCCAATGAACTTAGGAGCCAGCTTTTTGGACTCCACCCTCAGGGGAAGGTCCCGGGTCGAGAGCCACACCTTCTGGCCCACCAGGTAAGTGGGTGCCCTGGAACGACGGCAGTTGGCGGCTGTGGAGTACCGGTCCGCTGCTCTAAGGAGGGCTGCTCTAGCCTGGGTCCAAGTCTGGTGGCAACGGCGGATGAAAGCCTCAACGGATGGGCAGGAGACCTCTTTCTCCAGAGCCGGGAACAGTGGCGGCTGGAAGCCATAGGCGCACTGGAAGGGTGACAGACCTGTGGCGGAGCTGGTCAGGGTGTTGTGGGCATACTCGACCCACAGCAGCTGTTTGGACCAAGTTGAGGGATGTTTAGAAGCCATGCAGCGGAGTGCCGTCTCCATCTCCTGATTCATCCTCTCCGACTGGCTGTTTGATTGGGGGTGGTAGCCGGAGGACAGGCTGGTGGTGGCCCCGATGAGGGTGCAGAACTCTCGCCAGAATACAGATGTGAACTGGGGGCCACGATCAGAAACCACATCAGATGGGAGACCGTGGAGCCGGAAAACGTGCTGGAGAACATGTCCGGCGGTCTCCTTGGCCGACGGGAGCTTGGGTAGGGGCACGAAGTGAGCCATCTTGCTGAACCGGTCCACCACTGTCAGGATGGTAGTGTTTCCATCTGACAGTGGCAGACCGGTGACAAAGTCCAAAGAGATGTGGGACCAGGGCCGATGTGGTAATGGCAATGGTTGCAGGTAGCCGGCAGGGGCCCGACGGGAGGACTTGTGCTGACTGCAGACCAGACAGGCGTTGACGAAGTCCCTCGTGTCCTCTTCCAAGGTGGGCCACCAGAACCGTCGCTGCAGGACCTCTTTGGTGCGCTGAATCCCTGGGTGACAGGTGAGTCGGGAGCCATGGGCCCACTGCAGGACGTCTGACCTTAAATCCTGGGGAACAAACAGGCGGTCAGGAGGACAGGAGCTGGGACCCGGCTGACCCTCCAAGGCGGCTTGGACCCGCTCCTCCACCTCCCAGGAAAGGGAAGCCACCAGGCGGGGAGCAGGGAGGATGGTATCGCAGTTTGGGGCGGTGTCCTCCTCCTCCACGAACTGGCGAGACAGGGCGTCAGGCTTGACGTTGCGGGAGCCCGGCCGATAGGAGAGGGAGAAGTCGAATCTGGTGAAAAACAGTGACCACCGGGCTTGACGGGAGTTCAGTCTTTTGGCCGAACGGATGTACTCCAGATTCTTATGGTCAGTCCAGACCAGGAAGGGCAACTTTGTTCCTTCCAACCAGTGGCGCCATTCTTCCAATGCCAGCTTCACCGCCAACAGTTCTCGGTTCCCAATGTCGTAATTTCTCTCGGCAGGGGACAAACGCCGAGAGAAAAAGGCGCAGGGGTGCAGTTTCTGGTCCTCAGCCGACCGTTGAGAGAGGACGGCTCCCACCCCTACATTGGAGGCATCCACCTCCACCACGAACTGCCTCTCGGGGTCAGGAACCAGGAGAATGGGAGCTGACGTGAACCGGGCCTTGAGGTTCAGGAACGCCTCCTCGGCAGCCTGGGACCAGCGGAAGGGGACCTTGGACGAGGTGAGGGCGGTGAGTGGAGCAGCCACGGTGCTGTACCCCCAGATGAACCTTCTGTAGAAGTTGGCGAACCCCAGGAACCGTTGCAGCTGCTTCCGGGACTTGGGAACGGGCCAGGAGGTGACGGCAGAAACCTTGGAGGGGTCCATTTCCACGCAGCCTTGGCCAATGATGTACCGCAGGAATGAGACCGGAGGTGGCGTGGAACTCACACTTCTCAGTCTTAACAAACAGCGAGTTCTCGAGCAGACGTTGGAGCACAGCCTGGACGTGATGCACATGCTCCTCCTTGGACTGGGAGAAGATCAGGATGTGTTCTAGGTAGACGAACACAGACTTGTTGAGCATGTCCCTCACAACGTCATTCACAAGTGCCTGGAAAACGGCTGGGGCATTGGTGAGGCCGAAGGGCATGACCAGATACTCGTAATGTCCTGTGGGCGTGTTGAAGGCCGTCTTCCACTCGTCTCCCTCCCGGATCCGAACAAGATGGTAGGCGTTGCGGAGATCCAGCTTAGTGAAGACTACGGCCCCCTGGAGCAACTCAAATGCAGAGGCGATGAGGGGCAGGGGGTAGCGGTTCTTGACCGTGATGTCGTTAAGGCCCCTGTAGTCGATGCAGGGTCTCAGGGACTTGTCTTTCTTCTCAACGAAGAAGAAGCCGGCTCCAGCAGGTGATGAGGAGGGACGAATGATCCCCGCAGCCAAAGCGTCATTGATATAGAGCTCCATAACCTCTCTTTCAGGTGCAGACAGGGAGTAGAGACAACCCTTGGGGGGCGAGGTGCTGGGCAGGAGGTCTATGGCACAGTCGTATGGTCGATGAGGGGGCAGGGAGGTCGCCTTGGATTTGCTGAATACCTCCTGGAAATCGTGGTATTCCGCAGGCACGCTGGACAGGTCAGGAGCTGGACTGGAGCTGGCAGACGGTTGAGGTGCTGATGCCTGCTTGAGACAGACCTGGTGGCACATGGAACTCCAGCCCAAGATGGAACCCGTCGACCAGTCAATATGGGGGTTGTGACGATTGAGCCAGGGGTAGCCAAGGATCAGCGGGAGATGAGGTGACTTCAGGACGTGAAACTGGATCATCTCGTGATGATTGCCGGACAGGAGAATGCGGAGGGGCGTGGTCTGGTGGGTGACGGTCCCCAGGAGATGGCTGTCCAGGGCGCTGGCAGGAACCGGACGTGGCAGAGGAGTCTGGTCGATCCCCAGCTGGAAGGCGAGGCGTCCATCAGACTGACATCAGCTCCGGAGTCGATAAAGGTGGCGAGCGTGTGGGAGCCCCCTGCCAACAGGAGCCGGACGTGAAACAGAGGTCGGGAGTCAGGGACAGGGTCTTGGGTTCAGGCTCAGCAGGACGTCCCTGTTTACTGCTGAGCCCTCCCTTTTGCTGGACAGCGGGAGACGAAGTGTCCAGCCTGGCCACAGTAGAGGCAGAGGTTCCCTCTGTGACGTCGCTCTCGCTCTGCTGGTGTGAGGCTGGTGCGTCCCACCTGCATGGGTTCGGCCCCCCCGGATGGAGTTTCAGAGAGCAGGTTAGAGGCGGTTGGGGGGCCCCGTGGACGGGCGGATGGCTGGCGGTCCGCCCCTGCCTGGCGTAGCTCCCTTCTCCTCGCCTGGATGCGTCTGTCCAGCCTGGAAGTCAGCTCGATGAGGCCGTCGAGGGAGGATGGAAGGTCGAAGGAAACCAGCTCATCCTTGATGTAGGGTGCCAGGCCGTGGAGGAAAGCATCACACTGGGCCGCTGGGTTCCAGTCGCTGAGACGGGCT
The DNA here is from genome assembly GCA_019142605.1 of Cephalopholis sonnerati. Lineage (NCBI taxonomy): Eukaryota > Metazoa > Chordata > Actinopteri > Perciformes > Serranidae > Cephalopholis > Cephalopholis sonnerati. The sequence continues at coordinate 4,277,225 of JAGQAX010000017.1, read as the reverse complement.
CGGGTGCGGAAATCAATGGCGTAGTCAGAGACAGTCTGGCTCCCCTGTTTCATACCCATGAGTCCCCCAGTGGCATCAGGGCCCAGAGAAACAGGTCCGACAACTTTGCGCAGTTCTGCGGCGAAGGCCTGGAAGGAGGAGCAGGCCGGCGTGCCTCTCTCCCACTCTGCTGTTCCCCACAGACGTGCTCTGCCAGTCAGGTGATTAACAGTGAAAGCAACCTTCGCGGCCTCCGAGGCAAAGGTGTGGGGCTGCAGAGCAAACAAAATGGAACAGTTTGTCAAGAATGGGTTGCAGCCCTAGGGATCCCCAGAATAACGCTCCGGGGTTCCTACCCGGGGCTCGGGGGCGGAGCCAGGTGGGGGAGCTGGAACCGGGGGGGAGCGGCCGGTGGTGACAGCGAGGCCGCCAACTGTTGCACCTGGGTGGCTAAGGAAGTTAGCGCTCGTTCCAGAGCCGACGCCGTCTGCCGAGCCTCCGCTGCGTTGGAGGCTAGCTGCGCCTCGTGGTGCTGGAGCATTCCCTCCACCCGCTCCAAGCGAGCCTGAGGTGATGACGAGTGCGCTGGGTCCATGTCTGGCCAGATTGTACTGTAACGGGTGTGTGTGGAACCCAAATGCAGCACTCGTGTAAAGAGGAACAGGTGGAAAATGTCACAACGGCTAGCAGGCAGCGGAGCAGCGAGAGCTAACACCGCGTACAGTTCAATCTTCAGGCAGGAGCGCCCGTACAAAGTCTCTGAAGCACAGATGAGGAACGGCGAGACAGCCGAATCCAGCCACAGAACCGAGGGGAAGCACCAGAGCCCCCGGATCCGAACAGCACAGTTTTCTCTCAACACACGGTGAAAAGAGGAAGCTTACTTCAGCCGCTGATGACGGAGAGAGGGATCTGAAGCCTGAAGATCCAGCCGATTGTGCAGAGGTGCCGTTGAGGAGAGAGCTGGGGAACAGTCGGTGACGGGTGACGGGCGACGGGCGACGGGGTCAAAGCCAGGTGAGCAGTCCGCGTAGACAGAGGTACCGATGGGGAGCAGGCAGAGGGAGAGCCGGGGCCAGGCGGATGAGTCGAAGCCGGGAGAGCAGACAGACGCCAGAGACGCTGAGGCAGAGAACGTGGTCAGGGACAGAAGGCAGGTGGGTTTACCAGCAGGCAGACGAGGAGAGCAGGTCGGGGACAGGCAGAGTCGGTACCGGGTGATCAGACGGGTCAGGAACGCTGGAAAGTCTCGCATGACGCTGAAGAACAATCTGGCAATGAGTGAGTGTGCTGGAGAGGCTTATATGCCGGGCTGATTGGAATGAGCTGCAGCTGCGTTGACAGGTGAGTAGAGTGAGCTGATGAGATGGGTGTGGTTGGCAGGTGAGTGGAAAATTACTGAGGACAGGAGGGAGGCAGGGAGAATGGAGCTGTGACAAAAACGGAAAGCTCAGTAATTTACAACTAGAATTCAGTTCAGTTTACAATTATCATGCAGGTTTATTTTCCGTTATATATCATTACAACAGCAATAATGTTAACTCATAATATATGTAACCAAATTAACAAACCGAATGTCTCACCACATTAAACCTATGGGCACGTACTAAGCACAAGCGCATCGGCACAGTCGAAAACTGTTTGCTTCCCAAATCAGCAACACCTGCGTCAGGGTTTCCCTTAGGTTAAATGGGTTGACCCGAGGTGGCTTGAGCCACACATGAATACAGCCCCCTAGTGGCATGGAGTAAAATTGCATGAAATGAAACAAAATAAATATGGCTCATACACTCCAGCCCCTAATTGCGTCTACCAGAGCAATTACACCAAATTCAAAATGAGACATGAATACCAAAAAAAAGAAAAATAGCCCATTCTAAATGGAAACCAATTAGTTTTTAGCTTCATTAAGCAAGCATATTTTAGTTATGGGTCGTTCAATGATGTTTGTCTTGGTCTTTAAACGAACCACACGTACCAGACCTCTTTTATCAGGGAAGGTTTCTAGGACTCTTCCTAGCATCCAAGACCCACGTGGTGCAGTGGAGTCTGCAACCGTCACCAGGTCTCCAGGAACAAAACTCCTCTTTTCCTGGTTCCATTTTTGACGCTCCTGTAAAAGCGGTAAGTATTCGCGGATCCACCTCTTCCAAAAGGGATCCGAGATGTACTGGGTTTGTTTCCACCTTCTCCTTGCATAAACATCCCTTTTATCGAACAATCCTAGTGGGAGAACTGGTTTTCCTTTGAGGAGGAGCAGATGGTTTGGCGTCAACGCCTCAAGGTCATTGGGGTCCTCTGACAGCCTTGTGATGGGGCGATCGTTGAGCATAGCTTCAGCCTCTCAGAGCACAGTATGGAATCCTTCGTCATCCAAGGTTTGCTGACGGAGCACAGAGCATAAGATCTTCCTTATCATCCGTATCATGCGCTCCCAAGTGCTACCGTGATGGGATCCAGCTGGAGGGTTAAAGTTCCACTTGATTCCCTTCTTGGACAAGGCTCGTTCAATGCGGTCATGATTCAAAGAGGCTAAGTCTTCTCGCAGCTCTCTTTCCGCACCCACAAAGTTGGTGCCATTGTCAGATCTCAAGTGCGAGACTTGTCCTCTTCGACAGATGAACCTACGCAACGCATTGATGCACGAGTCTGTGTCAAGAGAATAGGCCACTTCCAGGTGTACTGCCCTGCTCGTCATGCAAGTGAATACTACTCCATATCTTTTCACAATGCTACGCCCTCTTTTCACGTCAACTGGCCCAAAGTAATCTACGCCAACGTTGGTGAACGGTGGTAGATCAGGAACCACTCTCCCTTCTGGCAGGTCTGCCATTTTCTGCTCACCAGTTTTTCCACCATGGAGCTTACAGATGAGGCATCTTGATATGATCTTCCTCACTGCAGTAGGTCCACTTGTGATCCAATATTTTCTCTTTGCAGCAGAAAGAACATGATTCCTACCTCCATGTCCAAGCTCCAGATGGAGATGACGGAGGATAAGGTCGGAGATGTGTTGGTCTTTTGACAAGATGAGGGGGTGTTTAATGTCCTCAGGGATTGCTGCCTTGTTCAGCCGTCCCCCAACTCGTAGAAGTCCTCCTTCTAGAACCGGATCCAATTTGAAGATGCTGCTACTTCTTGGCACTTGTGGCTTGCCAGAAGTTAGTGCAGCAAATTCAGTGGGGAATCTCTCTTGCTGGCAAAAAGCGATTATGGAGGTCTCAGCCTCCACAAGATCTTCCAGCTTCACCTGCTGATTCCTGAGTGATGTTGAGAAAGCTTGCATCTCCTTTTGCACATCCAACCTTGCTGCTCCATTAGCACTGGTGTTTGCAAGCTCTAACTCTTTTCGTTTCTTGCTCAATTTGAGCAGAGTTCCTTTCAACTTAATGAACCATGCAACTGCAACCTTCAATCTCTGCCAATCAGAGAAATGGGTCATTAGTTGCGATGTGGTGTTGGTGTCAACAAGTACTGCATTGACCGTCAGACTTCTTTTTACTTCCGGGTCGTCGGCAGTGACACTTGTATCGACAGGAAATGTTGGCCACATTTCTTCAGGTCCCCGTAGGAATTCTGGGCCTTCCATCCATCTTTGTTTCACAAGGTCTTCTGCCTTCAAGCCACGTGAAGCATCATCAGCAGGGTTCAGGAAAGTGGGAATGTATTTCCACTGCTCAACTTCCGAGTTATCCCTGATGGTGGTTACCCTGTTTGCGACAAAGGTTTGAAATCTTCGGTCCTCATTCTTTATGTACTTAAGAACTGATATGCTGTCAGTCCAAAAGCAGGTCTTCTTCAGTGGAAGTTGGAGCTCGGATTGAAGCATCTTGTCCACTCATACTGCAACAACGGCAGCGGTGAGCTCCAAACGGGGGATGGTCACAGGCTTCAGAGGGGCCACTCTGGCTTTTCCGAATAGGAAGGCAACATGAACCCTCTCATCCATGTTCTGCATCCTCAAGTAAGTAGCCGTACCATATCCGTTCTCGCTCGCATCTGCGAAGTGATGCAATTGGGCGCTGACAATCCTCCCAAATCCTTCAGGCTTCACACATCTGTGGATCTTGAAATCTGCCACCTTCTCAAGATCCATCAGCCATTTGTTCCACTTCTGCTGGAAAGCTGGAGGTATTGGATCGTCCCAATCACACTTCGTCCTGCATAACTCCTGCAACAGCAGCTTGGCAGGGAGTACTAGAGGTGCAAGGAATCCCAATGGATCATAGACGGAACTAATGATGGACAGCATGCCACGCTTTGTTGGCGGCTTCTCCTTGACTTTCAGCTTGAATTTGAAAGTGTCCGTCTCGATACACCACTGCAGACCCAAAGCTCTGTCCAACGGCAGCTTGTCCCTGTCCAGATCAAGCTCATGCAGGTTCTTGGACTTGAGATCTTCTGGGAGGCTTTGAAGCACTTCTCGACTGTTACTAATCCATTGAGTGAGAGTAAAACCTCCTTTGCTGCAGATGGTGGTAAGGTTCTTAACCATATTGACTGCATCCTCTTCAGAGGGCAAACTCTTCAGCAGGTCATGCATGTAGAGGTTTCAGTTGACCGTATCAATCACTTCTGGTGGAAAGTTGGCCTGGTTTTCATCAGCAGTCTTTCTAAGAACAAGGCAGGCAACACTGGGTGATGAAACAGCTCCAAATAAATGGACAGTCATGTGATGCTTGCTCCAGGTTACCTAAAGGCCACCACAAGAATCTTAAGTAGTCACAGTGTTCCTCTGCCACCTTAACCTGATGGAACATAGCCTTTATGTCCGCCATTATGGCCACTTGTTCCTGTCTGAACCTCATGAGAACTCCAACCAATGAGTTGGTGAGGTTCGGTCCTTGCAAGAGCTGACTGTTGAGTGAGACCCCTTTGTACTCTGCTCCACAGTCAAACACCACTCGTAGCTTTCCTTTCCGAGGATGGTACACGCCGTGGTGCGGGATATACCACACCTTCCCTGTTGGCGTTTCGAGCTGATGTTGCGGCACTTCTTTAGCGTATCTATTGCTAATGACATCAGCAAGAAAGTTCTTGTACTCCTCGTGAAAGCTTCCGTCATTCTGAAGTCTCCTTTTCAGACCACGAACATGTTGCTTGGCAACACTGAGGTTGTTCGGCATCAAAACGTCTTTCCCTTTAAAAGGCAGTTGAAACGTGTAGTGTCCATTCTGAAGCTGAGCAGAGCTTTCCATTATCTCCACAAACTTCCTTTCTTCCCTTGACATTTCTTCCTGTTCTGCAGAAGTGCGCTCATTGAAGTCGTAGTTGTATTGGCTGGTTAACAGTTCTTCAATTCTGTCAATGGCGATTCTGTTGGCATGAACTGAAGTGTGGTCACTTCCACAGTCACTACTTCCCCGCAACGGACCATTTATTACCCACCCCAGTAGGGTTCTGATCGCGTAGGGTCCATCTTCACCTTCACGACTGTTAATCACCTCCCAAGGCTCCATCAACTTGGAGGCGTTTGTGCCAATTAACAGGTCAACGTCAGCGTTTATGTGTGGAATCTTCACATCCTTTAAATAAGGCCATTTTCTCAGCTCCCTCCCACTGATTATGTTGGCTGTAGAGACAGGCATCTCTTTCTGGGTACACACTTTGGGAAGTGGATAGAAGCACTCACCAGAAAATCCTGAAATCTCCAGACTGTCAACAACAGAGCTTTCTACTGCGTCATTATGGCCCAAGGTGCGGATATGAATCTTGAACTTGCGTCCTTCCATGTTCAATTTGTCAATGAGCTTCCTGGTGCAGAAAGTTCCTGTACTCCCTGGGTCCAGAAAAGCATGAGTTTCAATAACTTGTTTCCCTTTGAGCACTTCACCTTAACAGGCAAAATGGGAAGAATTCCATTGCAGTGGCCAGCCCCAGTAAGACCACAAGCGGAGGATGTTGTACAGCTGTCAGAAGTCTTTGACTGCTCAGTACTCTTTTGCTCTTTTGGAGTAACCCTTTCCTTCTCTCCAATGTGCAATAAACTGGGATGCGTTCGGTTGCACTTTTTGCAAGTGATGCGCCTGTCACAGTTCTTGCTCCAGTGTCCTGTGCACAAGCAACTGAAACACAGACCTTTCTCCTTTAGATAGTCCAGTTTCTCCCTGTGTGTCTTTCTTCCCAGTTTAAAACATTGGTCCAAAACATGACCACCAGTATCACAATACAGGCAGGAAATGGAATCGGTCTTCTTAAAGGATGTCACTTTGTTCTGAGCCTTTTCCTTCTTCTTCACCATCTGATTTGCTGTATCCATCCTCATTCTTGTGAGCATCTGCTTTACATCCATCCTTAATGAGCACCTGTGTTGCAAAGCTGGTTCTTCTTAGCTGTGGTTTCACCTGTGACTGTTTCACCGGTAACTTGATTGCTCTTGTAGCTCCTTTGAGAACAGGTGAAGTGTCCTGTATGTCGCCAAAAACTGGATCTGAAGTGATTCTGACCTGGCGCGCAATGAACTTCACAATGTCTGAGAACTGTGCTCTTCCACCAGTTTTTTCCAGTATTTCACATGCCTTAGCTCTCCACTTGTCTCTGAGTCTGTACGAAAGCTTTTGACTCAGAATCTTTATGTTTGTTGGCATGTTAAGCTCCGCCAAGTACTGAAGATCATCCATAGCATTGGAACATTCGCGAAGGAAAAGTCCATAAGCTTTGAGTACTTTGGTGTCCTCAGCTTTGATACTTGGCCATCCTGTGACCTTCTCCATGTAGGCCGCTGTTATCTTGAACTCATTTCCGAAGTGTTCTTTGAGCAACTTCTTAGCCACAGTAAATCATTTATCTGCAGACATATGAAGGCAGCTGCGTACAATATCCCTTGGCTGCCCCCTAGTGAATTGTTGAAGATAGTACAAACAGTCTCCTTTACAGCTGGTCTTTGCTTCCACACAGTGCTCAAATGCTTTCATAAATGTGTTGAACTGCAAAGGATCTCCATCATAAGTTGGAATTTCTCGGCGCGGCAGCAGTTATGACGTTTGCAGTTGAACAAGGAGAGCTGTCATGCTGTCATCATTTTGTTGTTGCAGCAGATTGTAGAGACCTGCTGTTTGATTTTGGCCTTGCAGGGGTTGAAACCCTCGTTGGCCTAAAGTGGGTTGAAAGCTTTGACTGAAGGTTGTATTTGATTGTAACTGAGGTAGTTGAAATCCTTGAATGACAGTTGGCTTTGGTTGTGTTGCAAAATGAGTGGGTAAAGACGTTGAAACAGCAACTTGTTTTTTTTCCAAAGTTGGCATGGTAGTTGGCGTTACCAATGATGAAGCATTGCTTTGCGGTGGAAGAGATGAATGCTGCTGTGAGGGCTGAGGCACAAATATGGAGACCTGTGGATTGAGAGAGGTGAGTGGGAGCTTAGGTCTAGCCCCTTTCTTGAAGGAGGGCATGTAGGATGGCATTCCATCAGATTGCCTTGAATGGATGCTGCTGCCTACTTGTAGCACTGCTAGCTTAGCAGTTGTGGCAGCTATCTCAGTGTCCAGCTCAAGCTGCTCCCTTTTCCTCCTCAAGATGAGCTCCTGCTCCTCCAATGCATGCTTAGCCTTTAAAGCAGCAGCACGAGCCAAGAGCACGGCCTGTTCCGCCTCTGCATTGCATCGGGCTGAAGAAGTGGAGGATCTGCTACTTGAGCCATGATGCCTTGACGGCACATTTGAAATGCTGTCTTGAGGTAGAATCTGGTCATTCTCTTCTTCATCCTTTCCAACAGCAGCTCCATTTCCATTGTTAGCATCAAGCTCCTTTCCATTTCCAACATTGACATCAACAGTTTGAGAATCATCCCTTTCATGTTCCGTTGGTACAATTGCATTTCCACTTTGGACAGTTTGAGTTTGGTATTGCTCAATTTGAGTTTCAGTTTGACCCGGCAAATCATCATCATCATCATCATCATTATGATCATCACCCACTTTAGTAGCTGGACAAGCTTTAGTGTCAGACAGCCATTGTTTTGTACCCACAATAAACTCATTCACATTCAGCATTTTAGCTTGGTACCATATTGCATGTTTGCTTGCTTCATCAGCAGGTAATAAACCCAATAAAGATGTATGCACCTGTTGTATTTTGTCACACAAACCATTGAACCTGTTAAGCTCATTTACATACTCTTCATCACCCATCCATTTAGCAATATGTTCTTTTACTTTAGACAGTTTACCAAATTCAGACTTTCTTTCCTTTTCTAAAGTGCTTATTTTTTCCAACAAAGCTTTAGGTGTTAATTTAACCACACGTTTTTCAGTTATAGAATTTATCCCTGCACCCACACCAAGTTCAGTATCTAGGCCAGGTTGGCCTTTTTCCTCTTCAGCCATAATGGCCACGTAAAGTCAATTGTCAAAGTCCGCAAAATAGTTTGGTTGCGCAACAATCGTCTCGACGCGCAAAGTTATTTTTGGACGGTTGCGAGTCTGCTACCAATGCATTGGGTTTACGTGAATGTGTGCACACAAATTACCATGGCCATTCATAATATCAGCGCTGATCAACACATACCCCAATCGAGCGTTGGCCGGCTTTGATGAATGGTCTCCTGGTGTGATGATGCTGGAGTTCCGCTGGCCCTGTAGCTCGTTCCAGTACAGCTCCAATTAGCAATTGGCAACTCCAAACATTTGCCCACCTCACAGCCGTGGTCTCCGAACGAACACGCAAATCCACAACGATGAACGAACGGCAATCCAAATTGAAGCAGTTTTCGACGTAACTGTACGGTCTAAGTCCTAAACAAAGTCTATACTGGGTGCTAATAAGGAGGATTTAAGCTACGACATGCGGCCAGTGCATTCGAACATAGCAAAACAGAAAGCTCAGTAATTTACAACTAGAATTCAGTTCAGTTTACAATTATCATGCAGGTTTATTTTCCGTTATATATCATTACACCAACAATAACGTTAACTCATAATATATGTAACCAAATTAACAAACCAAATGTCTCACCACATTAAACCTATGGGCACGTACTAAGCACAAGCGCATCGGCACAGTCGAAAACTGTTTGCTTCCCAAATCAGCAACACCTGCGTCAGGGTTTCCCTTAGGTTAAATGGGTTGACCCGAGGTGGCTTGAGCCACACATAAATACAGCCCCCTAGTGGCATGGAGTAAAATTGCATGAAATGAAACAAAATAAATATGGCTCATACACACATGTAAAGTAGAAATAAAATAATCAATGACAACTGAAAACAACTTGAAAAGATTTTGTGGCTAACTGTAAAACCAACTGCAGTTTTTGACATTAAATGCTCACCACATTGAATAATGTGAGTGAAACAATACAATTTGGTGTTACCATGCTGCCATCTACTAGCCATGGACGGTAATAGCTGATACCGTGGCTGACTGAATCGAAATGAAGAGAGCTAGCTCCATAAGCCTGTTACACAAATCGCGCTGTTTATACCATGAAATAAACACACACTCGTTTCACACAAAAATACTTATCTCTTTCAATAGAAAAATAGCAACTCACAGCAGCTCCGTAGTGAATCACCATGAGGCTAAGCTAGAAACCTAGAGGCGAACACCACAGCTAAGTTAATTGAGATTTTGCTAGCAGTCATGTGCAGTAATTGTTACAAGTTCGATAAAGTTAATCATCAAGGGAGAAACAGAAAAACTCAGAAGATCGAGATCTCAGGGTCGCTTCGACAGTGGTCTTAACTCCTATCTGGTCGGGTAGTTTGCTGTTTTTTGGTGCAATATCAAGTACTTTTATCAAGGAATATCACTCTCAATTAGCAAAGTCTCTGTCTTCATCTTGCGGTACGCGGCAGCTCTGCACACTACGCTAGATGCAGCGTCACACTAGCTTGAGTGAGTGACGTGAGGAAGCGGAACTTGTCTTATTCTACATCAATAGCACTCAATATAACACCCAGACCCAACAAATATGTTTGTTATTGTGGTTTTTTTTTCACAATTAAATGCTAAATTGAAGCAAGGATAGACCTCTGAGAACAAATAAAAATGTGGTTTTCAATTAAATTAAATTAAATGAACTATCGGGAAATAAAAGCAACTTTAGTAACTATTGGTTCACCAATGAGTTACACTGCCAACTTACTCTGACAGTTGTATTGATGAGTAGCAAACAAACACTAAAATAATTCACTGCACAATTATAAAGAATTAAAAATATGTTACATTTAAAGGTCCAGTGTGTAGGATTTAGAGGCATCTAAGGCATCTATTGGCAGAAATAGAATATACATCATAACTACCTTTTCATTAGTGTCACCTAAAACTAAGAATTGTGTGTTTGTTACCTAAGAATGAGCCATTTATTTCTACACATGGAGTGGGTCCTTGTCTAAGGAGTCTACGATGTTGTTTCTACAGTAGCCTAGAATGGACAAACCAAACACTGGCTCTAGATAGGGCCATTTGTGTTTTAACACAATAGTTCTCCCACATACTTGGCACAAGGGAGAAGTTTCAGCTGGTTGCAAATTGCTACCCCACCACTAGATGCCACCAAATCCTGCATATGAAATCTTAAGAGCTTATAGAAATCTGTTCTAAGCCTTTACACATATATACATTATGTTCATAAATAATTTATAACATGTAATGGTATAAGGGGAGGGTATTATCAGCTCAGAGTAAAGAAGTGCTAAAACAGTTTGAAGCTCTTCAGGCATTATGCAGAACAATCAGATACATCGCAGCTGGCAGACAGTTTGCTGAAGATGTGAATGTGTTGAGTGGGAAACAGATGACTCATCAGACCATGTTACTGATTTTCATGCTCATGGATTTGGGTTTGCACCTCTCACATCCATGGATGGATTTCTGAGAGGCCCACCAGGCACACAGCAGAGGCCCTGGGGGTTAAGGGGCCCCTATAAGGCAGAGTCTGTGTGAAGTGACTGCTATTAAGATTTCTCATTGCATAGTGAAATGCCAGAAAGTCCCTCTGGCCTAAACATTCACTTGAAGTTGTCACAAGAAAGAAGCCCTCATGAGACCTTCAAAGGAAGTGTTCATCCCCTTAGGTTTTCTGTTGGATGTTTAGGACTAGAACTGCATACTGACATCATGAAATATTTGTCCCCCAAGCCTGCAGGGAGAAATCAAGGACCCGTCCTATCATAATCCATGCTCACATCAAAATATGCATGTTTTGCAAGAGGAAGATTCAAAAAGCCAGTGGTAGTCTGTGCATTTTGGTTTCTGTATTGGGACTCCACAGGGGTTCAAAGAATTGGTGGAAAATTACACCTCTGCAAGAAAAGCAAAAAGTGTATTAAGCAGTATCCTGACACAGCTGTGAGTATTGATAGGATCTATGCAGGAGGGCAAGAATAAATCATGAAAATGCCTGATATAGCACCTTTGGGGTGTTTAAACAAGAATGAGTGACATTCTTGACATTCAGCAAAAAGGCATTTCTGTTTGAACACCTTCAAAAAATGCACTTTTTTAAAATATAGAGGCTTTTAATGGAGTTAAATAGCATTACCACTCTCCATTTTTCTTTGAACACCACATACAACAGAGGATTTTTGCAGGGTTTTTTTTGTCTTTTTTCATGTTGTGCTTTATCCTGATGATGATCTTTTTTTTATCCATGTGGATTTTTTGTGTCCTGAATAAGCAGCAACCTCCAGGGCTGAAAAAGGAAGCAAACACAGAAGTGCCAAAAGCTGCAGTTCCTCGAATGGCCACTCGAGGCTGGTTCCAGAAGCCTATAGACACTCATGTTAAAATGCCTAACTTTACAAAAGAAATACAACGTGTAAACAGCCTGGTATAAAAAAAATAATAATCTTGGTCTCTTGTTAATTTCACTGTTTATGACAACTGTACAGGGGTAAATTCTTTTCATTACTCACCTGTTTCATTTTATTAAAGTTTAAAGCAATGCATAATTAAGAGAGGGCCGCTTTGAGTGAAAGGCTGTCTGCAGGGCTTCACCACAATCAAGTCAGACTCACCCATAGCTTTACCCTCTCCTCTGAATTTGGTCACCTCTGGCTCAAAAATACCCAAAATGATGATGACCAAAATGCCAAACTTGAGGCTTCAAAACATAAGTCCCAAAACCAATGGGTGACATACAGTAATGCTAGCTACATCCATTATTTTGTGCAGTCTGTGGTCCTGAGCTTTGATTTTTTTTTTTTTTTTTTGAGTTCTTAAGACTGCACTGTAAGAAAAAAAAATAACTGCAAGAAACCTGATAAACTATTTGACCTATTTTGACCCCTGTTTCTTGCCTCATATTGCTTCAGCTCACTTATAAATGTGAAATATGTGGTCACATCAGACCTTTGAAGTTTTACCTCTAATTGAAATTTAACTTTGAAGTGGAATTTGGTGTTCCTGCTTAGTTTTATATATAAACTGTTTGAACATTTAGTTATGATGTGCAAATTAATTTTTCACCTCTGGGTAGGATGTCAAAATTTAACACGTGACCAACACTAACATGGAAATATTGACATAAGTAATGTATTGTTGTACAGAATTAATCATCAAATGGTTTAATGTTTTAAAAACATATTTTTTTTATTAAAAAACAACCATATAATTCAGTCCGATCCATGACAAAATTGTAAACATAGCCCATATTTGTTGATTTAATTAATGCTAGAGGAAAAGAAAGCCATCTGCCATGTCTTCTTGTTCTGGCATTTGCCTCATTATAATGACCTCAAAGGACACTCAGTATATATACTGTGAAAAAAAACCCTCCCTTTTCTTGTCATCCAAGGAATTTAAGGATAAATTCTTTAGCAGTGAGGAATAAAGTCCTGCCGAGGAACAAAAACTACAAAAGCAGCCAAATCCCTAGTATTATAATCCCCGTGTATGACAGTGGTTTTTGAAGTCAAATCATTTCATACAATGAAATCCTCCTCCTGTCTGTCTTGGGGAAGAAAAATCTATAAAACCGCCTGCTTAGACTGAGGAGCGAGCGGTGCCAACAAATTCCAAGCTTCTATCATCACACACAAGCACACAACCCAAACCAAGACGACTCAACTCAGTCGCAGAGCACACAGACTCCTGTACAAACTGCCAAGGCATCTAGCTGCAGGCTAACCAGCAGCTGCCCCCCCAACCCATCCCTCCATGATGATGATGTTTGTGAGAGAAAGACAGAATGAAGAACAGAGAGAGACATAGGAAGGGCAAGGATGAAACAAAAGAGTATCAGAGAGAAAGTGATATGAAGAGAGAGTGTGAGGACGTGTGTGTTATGTAAACCCCAGGTGGTGCTTGTTGTCCTGGATATAAGTATCAGGGGGACGACTTCTCCAGCTTAGCAGGTCTCTTCACACACCTCTCTCTTTCCTTCCCTCCTCTGCTTTTTTCCCACGAACACACCCACTCAGAGGCAGGAGTCAGGGAGAAAAGAAATGAATAAAAAGAGGGCAGCGAAGGAAAGGTGAAGGGAGGAGAAGACGTGAGATTGCTGAGGGAAATGGGGGATGGAGGGAAGGAAGTATGAAGAAGACGATTGAGAGTAGGAGGAGGGAAGGAAGAGAGGTGAAATGCATTAAAAAACACATTTCAGAAATGTCAGTGTGTAGTTTTGGAAAGCACAAACACTCCACCTTCAGCTGGTTGTTATTCAGTCACATGTGCAGCCTGGGAGGGTATGATCTGTCCCCACCCTGTGCTGTGTTTTATATTTTATCTGTTTACTGATGGTTTCTCTGTACCAGTTTCGCAATGAGCACAATCATGGGAAGAGCCTTTCTGGATACATCTGCATATAACACACACATTTCCACACCCACACAAACACAGCTCCCTGAGGGGCTGTTGTAGATGTACTCTACATCTGATGCATCTGCGGGGATAGTCATCTCCGTGCTGAAACAGCAGGAAAGAACATCAGCAGAGATGTTTTATGGTCCCTGTCCGACTGCTGACTTAGGATGGGCTTCACTGTTCCAAATCTTGACCTCTACTACCACTGTGGAAATCCCAACTCTGACCCCAGATCAGCACTTAAAACTGAGCAGCTGTGGGAATAGAAAACAGACAAGGGGGGCCCAGATCCGGAGCAACACTGCCCCCCAGTGGTTCAGGTGCAAAGGTGTATCTAGTGGAGATGACGTGAGGCCAGGCTGTGTTGGTGTGTGTGGTGAGAAATGTACAAAGTGTGAATGGGTTTCGGGTTTAACTGTAAGAACACATTCATTCATTATTTTGAATATTGTTCAATTAAACCACATACTTGACATATTTGGAGGGTAAGTTAACCCCAAATTAAAAAAATATATATATATGAATTCACCTCGAAAAGTAAAAATGTAGTGCTTGGACTATAAGTCATGCATTATGTACTGCTTAGGCAGGACAAACTGACTTTATGTTAGGCTTGAGAGATGGTTACATGTCCAGTTTAATGGCAGTCACTATTTTGAAAGGAGCTGTAAAAAAAAAAAAAAGAAGTCAGTGTCAGTAAATATAGATATAAAGTTTGAAAGTACATGTAGGACATTTTTATTGTGTATTTGATTTGGAAAGCAAATAGATTTCCAATTTACAAGCCCAATTTAAAGCTATTGATGCTGAAGCAGTAACATTTGGTCATTGCACGGGGGGGGGGGATGTTACCACAGCGCCTGAAGGCAGCTCTGCTCGAGGCAGATCCCGCTCACTAACAACCCCCAGTAGGCAGAGAGGAAGATTTATCCTTCCAGGGCGGCTCAGAAAACACTGGAGCCTAATGCAGACACAAGTAAGACATCGCTAACCTTATTACCGCTGCGGCCAACTGGAACTCACAGTATGTCTCAGCTGTCATGAAACTTACATGAATGTTTTTTTTTCTTTTCTCAACAAGTTAAGACTAAAAATAAAGCAACAGACCGTGTCACAGGGATGGCTGCTATTGCAGTTTTTACGTTGCAGTTTTACTGATCTGTGCCACTACACTATATTTTAGTCTTTTAATGTGTTTTTCAGCTGGGAATTTGTGAATTGCAAAATGTTTGCTTCCTCTGATGTTTCTTTGATGTGCATAGGTACACAGCAGGGCCTGTTCTTTGTCCTCTGTGTAGAGATTGAATTCAAAATGGCCTCAGTGGGACATAGAGTGGTAGGTGAAATCCCCCACAATGCCAAGCAAAGTGGTATTCTCAACAAAGCTAGCAACATTTATAAGCAAAAATAGCATGTGTTCAATTGTATGCTGCAAGGACTATAATCTGAAATCATTTGTCCTCACTGAATGTAAATCACCTTTTCATAAAAAGCATTATTCTGCCGTTCTGACACTTCATCTGTCTTCACTTGAATAACATGCTATTGGTTAAGGAAGAGGACTTCCAATGCACTCAAAACCTACAAAAAATAATCAGATAAGAGATACACTTGTGAAGAATTGCAATGATTCAAACTTATTTATTTTCATTTGGCAGATTAAGTCATTGAAATGTGCAGTGTACTGTACAATATGCAAAATATGATTAAATTTTATTATTCACATCTCTCGACACCAAACCAGTTTTCTATCTTTCCACATTTCATTTGAAGCAGCTGCAGGTAGGGGAACACATCCGTAAGAGTTAACAAATTACATATTTGCCCTTTGAGGACCCGACCGACTTTGTGTCGAAATAACATTTTCAACATCCGTTCTCTCTGGTTGGCATTTGGGGTTCAGGTAACCACAGCAATCAGGGCTGAATTAATAATAAGATTGAATGCCTGAGGTGGACTAAGAAACAGAAGGATAAAAAAATATCAGAAATATGGAAATGACCTTTATTATCATCAGACTATACTTGAACTGTTGACTGAAATCAGAGCTATGCTGCAGCCTGTTTGCCGGGTAATGAGACAAGTGGTTCTGCATACTGACAGAACCGGCTCACAAATAAATAAAACAACTCTCAAAAACCTTTGAAAACCAAATGACTGCTAATATCAAACAGAGCTGACTGGGCTTTTCTGTGCCTTTCTGGCTTTGCTCGGATTTAAATATGAAGCTGAAGATGTGATTTAATAGTCTGATTTATAGATTTTGTCCCTAATGTTGAGTTATGTCCCATATTCACAATGTATGCCTCAAGGTCTAGGGAGTTTTATGTTTAATCACTTCATCTTGCCTGTGTGTCTGAGAGGGACTGAACACAATGTCTGGTGACCTTTGGAGTGCAAGACAAAATGAAAGGGCTGGTTCACCCAAATCACATTCACTTAATTTGTATCATTTTCTATTTGAGAAATTGTTCCAATGAATTGTTGTCAGAGAGCTTCGTTGAATATCCAGAGCACAGACAGTTTTTAAATTTTCATCGTTTTGAGCAGCACAAACAGAGGTGGCCGCAGAAGTTTCTCAGACTGATATTTCAAATAACACAAAAACTAAATGCATGTCTAAATAGACCTTTTCATTGCTATTCTGTTGCTAAGGAAACAGCTGTGGCCCCTGTTTGTTTCCTGTCAGCTACTTTATTAAGATACATTGCAACAGGAAATACAAAGGGGCAAATTAAGAATGATTATGATATCAACTTAAAAACTACTCTGTACCAGTAGAGGTGACTAAGACAATGTTATTTCAGGCTTTAGGTGTAATGACCTTTTACAGAAATCTGTCAGAATCAGAATCAGAATCAGCTTTATTGGCCAAGTACATGTGTACATACAAGGAATTTGGCTCCGGTAGTCTTTGCTCTCAATACACGTATTTACATAAGTACTAAAAATTTAATAACCAGTGTAGTGCAAAATATACAAATATACAAGAAAATATACAAGAAATAGTGTAAATATACCTCAATATAAAATATAAAAATATGAAAAAAAATACAATATTCAGGGTGCCAGTGTTGTTTGTTCTGCCACTCTGTAACTGTTAGGAGTTCATCAAAGCGACAGCCTGGGGGAAGAAACTGTCTTTGTGACGGGCAGTTTTGGCGAACAGTGCTCTGTAGCGCCTACCGGATGGGAGGAGTTTAAACAGTTTGTGTCGGGGGTGTGAGGGGTCTGCAGAGATGTTCCCTGCCCGTTTCCTGACCCTTGACCGGTACAGGTCCTGGATGGAGGGAAGATCAGTCCCAATAATCCTCTCTGCACATCTGATTGTTGGGGGGGCTCCTCCTGAAGTCCACAGTCATCTCCACAGTCTTGAGCGGGTTCAGCTCCAGGTGGTTCTGACCGCACCAGAGGACCAGCTGCTCCACCTCCTGTCTGTATGCAGACTCATCACAGTCCCGTATTAGACCAATGACCGTGGTGTCGTCTGCAAACTTCAGGAGTTTCACAGAAGGGTCCCCTGAGGTGCAGTCGTTGGTATAGAGTGAAAAGAGCAGTGGGGAGAGGACACAGCCCTGGGGGGCACCAGTGCTGATGGACTGAGAGCTGGATGTGATGCTCCCCAGCCTCACACGCTGCCTCCTGTCAGTCAAGAAGCTGGTAATCCACTGACAGGTGGAGGCAGGCACCGTGAGCTTGATGAGCTTCTGATAGAGAATTCCGGGGATAATTGTGCTGAACGCCAAGCTGAAGTCCACAAACAGGATCCTAGCGTAAGTCCCTGGGGAGTCGAGGTGGTGCAGGATGTAGTGCAGTCCCATGTTGACTGCATCATCCACCGACCTGTTTGCCCGGTAGGCAAACTGCAGGGGGTCCAGCAGGGGGACTGTGATGTCCTTCAGCGCAACACCAGTCTTTCAAAGGATTTCATGACCACAGATGTCAGGGCGACGGGCCTGAAGTCATTCAATCCTGTGATGGAGGGCTTCTTGGGGACCGGGATGATGGTGGAGCGTTTGAAGCAGGAGGGTGCTTCACACAGCTCCAGCGATCGGTTGAAGATCCGAGTGAAGATGGGGGCCAACTGGTCAGAGCAGGCTCTCAGGCAGGAGGGAGACACACCGTCAGGTCCCGGAGCCTTCCTGGTCTTCTGTCTCTGGAAGAGCCGACAGACATCCTCTTCACAGACCTTTAGTGCAGGCGGGGGGTCAGAGGAGAGGGGGGAGGAGGTTGTTGGGGGTGCAGGTAATCCTACTGTGTTGTGAAGAGGTGTGAAAAGGTTCTTTTCAAGCCTGCAGTAAAAGCTGTTCAGGTCGTCTGCTCGTCGGAGGGTCTCCACAGGGTGGGGGTATGTTCTCCTGTAGTTGGTAATGTCCTGCAGGCCTCTCCAAACTGACGCAGGGTTGTTGGCTGAAAAGCTGTTTTTTAGCTTCTCACCGTAGCCCCTCTTGGCTACCCTGATCTCTTTTGTCAGCTTGTTTCTGGC
This sequence comes from Cephalopholis sonnerati, assembly GCA_019142605.1. NCBI lineage: Eukaryota > Metazoa > Chordata > Actinopteri > Perciformes > Serranidae > Cephalopholis > Cephalopholis sonnerati. The sequence goes on along the minus strand of JAGQAX010000017.1, from coordinate 4,259,020 downwards.
CTGCTTGTACAGGGCCCGATCCTTACTCCTGTAGGCTTCCTCCTTGGCCTGGCGCAGCTGCCTGAGTTGGGGTGTGAACCAGGGTTTGTTGTTATTATATGTGCAGAAGGTCTTGGTCTGCACAAACGTGTCCTCACAAAAACTGATGTAAGATGTCACAGTGTCAGTGAGTTCGTTGAGGTCTGTGGCTGCAGCTTCAAAAACACTCCAATCTGTGCAGTCAAAGCAGGCCTGTAGCTCCAGCTTTGACTCCTCAGTCCACTTCTTTACAGTCCTTACTATAGGCTTACAAGTTTTTAATTTCTGCCTGTAGGTCGGGATGAGATGGAATGATGTAATGTCAATGTCAATGATGTGATCATGCCTCAAGGAATCAAAATGTTCAACACTATGTACAAAACTGGGTTTAGTGGCTCAGATTATGGTTATATCCTGATTTAGATGATCAAAAAAAGTTACTTCAGTTTCAGTAGTTGGAGGATTGCCTGTTTTGGGGTTGAGATAGAATAAACTGCATGCATATACACATATTCAGAATTTTAAAAAGCTGTCTGTTTTCTGAAAATTTCTGGTGTGTGACTGAGAGTTATGCCAGATGTTTAGTGCTGTATGCTGACAGCTACTGAAACCAAATAAGCATGCGCCTTGCCACCTGCTTTTCACACATCTTAGAATGCGGGGAGTTGATTTGTTTTTGCCTCTGTAAGAAAAGCAGAATATTGTTACCCAGTTTTTATAATATTTTCTCCAAAGAGGTCCAACAGCAGTTTAAAGGAAGGTTTCAGTCAGAATCTAACAACCTCCAAGCCCTGCACACTGACTTTAAAGCTGTGATTCTTTTGCCGTTTATGCTGTTAATCAAAGTTCGTCCTTTCCAGTCTTCTTTAAATGTTGTAGCATGGACTTGACTCATTGTCAAAGGTATCCCCGGGCACATTTACAGTCATTTTGGTGCATTTCTCACATCACTATTTAAATTTGCACAACAGTTAATGCATTTCTCAAAACAATTAGTACAAACTGCAAAACCTAGTTGATAACCTGCAAAAGCCTGTCACTTGCTCAAAATGGATAGTTCATTCCTCAAAAGCAAGTATTCATGTCAATGAAAGTGTCAGTGTCATCAAGATGAAAAGTCCTGACACCATTGTTTATGAACAAGATAGTCAAATGGCTTTGTCATGTTTTCATGATGACAGTTTACTCTGTAAGTGTTTTCCAATGCAAAAAAGTCAGATCTTGGTGACACTACCTGAAAACACTCAAGGCAGCACTATATACTATTTACACAGCCATTTGAAACTACAGTAAAGTTACACATTACTGTATTTAGTGAGGTAACTAAGTACAAGACACTGAATATGTATGTTTCACATTTTTACTACATATGCTCTTTGCAATTCTAATTTGTTCACAGCATTGTGCAAAAGAAAAAATACACCCTTATTTACAACAAACATAAACTCCCTTTGGGTAGAGCTGTGCACAACTGTAAACAATATTGCAGTACATATTGGAACTGAACATACAACATAAATCAAATCAAATCAAGTTTATTTATATAGCACATTTAAAAACAACTGCAGTTGACCAAAGTGAGCATTTTTCTTACATAATTGGCGTCACGAACAGTCGTCTCTGAAGGGAATACAGCGGTCGGTGGTGACTTCGAGGGGCATCCTCCCTGCGTGGAGTGACAGGCGCCAGATTAAAGGTAAGGTCTGTTAAAATTCCTTACACTAATTCTGAATTGGCTAAGACAAAACACCCTAAAATCTAAGTCACTGAGCGTGGCTGGGTGCTCCGGGGGGTCACTGCATACCGATATCCCTCGCAGACACAGAACTTGGCGGGGACGGAGAGCAGTGAAGAAAAGAGGGCCAAACGTCTGTGCACAGAACAGCTGCTAAGAGAGGAGCTACACTTAAGAGTGGAGCAACATTTGATTGTGATTGGCATTGTGTCTAAAATGAAACAGCCAGAAATTAAGAGAGCAGCTGTGGATATAGACGACTGGCCGAGTCGTGTGTTGGAAGTCTAGAGAGACTTCAGGTCTAGAGAGACCGTGGTTCAGAGTCCAGAGGGGCTCAGAGTAAATCCAAGAGGGATTTATGGCCCAAGAGGGGCAGATTTTGAGTCTGGTTGATGACTCTGAGTAAACCCAAGAGGGGTTTACGACCCAAGAGGGGTCAGATTTTGAGTCCAGAGGGGCTCTGAGTAAACCCAAGAGGGGTTTATGGTCCAAGAGGGGCCAGGATTTAAGTCCAAAAGTTAGATTTAGGCAGGTCTAGAGAGACCGAAATCCCATGTCCAAAGGGATATAGCTTAGATAGGGATGTTGTGGCGAGTCTAGAGATAGACTGCGCAAACGTTTGGTCAGGTTTGAGTGAAACCTGTGGCTTCTTGCTATTTCCGGCAATCGGAGAAATAGCTTTCCCCTACTTTTGGTCAGGTTTGAGTGTAACCTGTGGCTTCTTACTATTTCCGGCAATCGGAGAAATAGATTTCCCTTTTTGACAGTTTTGTGTGAAAACTGTGGCCGAGGTTCGGCAGTAACTGTTAGTGGCACTGATTGATGACTCTAAAATTTAGTGAGAGTGCCAAGAGATAGGAGCGCTGGGTGTGGTGACCAAGCTCCTATGAACCAGGGATGGTCTGAAGTGAAGAGACCATAAGCTGGTATATATATGTAAATGTAATATGTATATGTAAAATAATAATGATAATAAAAGGCCTATAAAACATAGAAAGTAATACAAAGGAAAAACTGGTAAATTACAATTGGCGAAGTAAAAAAAAAATAATAATAACTGATAATAATAATAATAATAACAATAATAATAATAATAATAATAATAATAAAAAGACAGAAAAAGGCTGCAGCCGGATACGGCAATCACCTCATGCATGAATCCAAATTGAATAACCTAAATTTTGGATAAGCCAAAGTACTTTTGTGTGTGTGGAAAACTGTTCACTTGGACGTCATATGAAATACTGTGTAATTGCTTGTACGGTGTGTTGAGCTCATGTGTGAATGTGTGAGTTGAAATATAAAAGCACTGTGTAGATTTGAAGCATGAGTGTGATAAATGAGTGTATGTGCCTATACATGTGTGTGTGAGAATCTGGGCTGAGGGCCAAGAGTGCCGAGCGGAAGGGAACTGTTAACCCTTAAGTGTGTTCTCTGAGTGAAGCGCAAGAAATTGGTGTCCAGAGTGTATGTGCTAAAGAAAGACAGGAGACTGGTGTGTCTGAGAAAAGCGCAAGAAATCTGTGTCCAGAGGGTGAATGTGTATGTGTTGAAGAAGACAAAAGACTGGTGTGGGGTGTCCGAGTTGAGTATGCATAAGTATGTTTGAGAAAGTAGTTGAGAAAGTAGTTACAGTAACACAAAGTAAAGTAGTAACACACTGAGGCTGTAATCGGTTGGGAAACTAAGGGGGGAGGAGCCTGGAGACACAGACACAGGCTTTCTAAAAATATTTTAGGTGCACTACTGCATAGGCCACTCCCAGCCCCTCCTTTTGGGAGCACAAGCAAAAGAGAAAAGTTGGGGCGTTTTTCTTTTTTCAACACGTAAGAACACAAATTTGGATAAGACAATTACACTGCAATTTAACACAATGAATCCAGCACCAGTAGCTCTGGTGGGAAGCAAAAATCCTGACATTTTGAAAGACAAAGGCATGTTTGACATGATGGTTTGTGAGGGTATGGAAATCAGAGTAAGAGACTACAAGCCTGAAGGCCAGTCAAAGAAACGTATAGAAAAGAAAGAATTGGAATTGAAAATTTTGAAACTGTTCAAAGATGAAGGCCAGCACTACAGGGCAAAGATGAGACAGGGACTATATCCAAATTTGGAGGGTTGGCTGCATTTCAACGGTAATGCTAAAGAACCAATTACAGAAGAAATATCCCAGATCATTTCAAATTACAAGGCTAGGGATGAGAACAAAACCACCACACCTAGGGAAGATAAGAGCCCAGGCCCCAAAAGTTCAAAAGAAAGCCTTTCGGACATGAGTAATTCACAAAAATCAGTAAAGGCAGTGGTAGCAGAGAAACAGAGATACGAGGAACACAATTTGGAGGAACAAGTGTGTGGAAACACAGTTCAGAGCACAGATACAAAAACTTCAGCTAGTGTAAAAGTACCGATTCCAAAACACTGCAGCATTGCCAGGAAAATGAGACATAGTTTAAAAAACATATAATAATGAACACTATATGGCTCCAATCTTAATAAAGGGGACCCAGGGACATTATATCCCGTGGCAGACCCTCGATCTGACCGGCCTGGTCTCCAGACTCCCTGATATTCACAACAGGGCCTCAAAGTGGATCAGAGCTTTTGAGGAAGCTACCATTGGCAAACTGTTGGCTTTGGGGGATGTGAAGGTGGTGTGGGCTCAGACTCTTGGAGCCTCAGCAATGGAGAGCATGTTGAAGCACAATGAGTGTGAGTGGATGATAAGTCCCATGGCTGATGGGACTGAATTTGATGCCTATTGTGGCAAACTGTGGGCTGCATTGAGAAGGGAGTACCCTACACGAGTTGATCCTAAAGCATTGCTGGGTGAATCATTTACGGACGCTGATAATCCTGCCGACAGCGCCAATTGCCAATGTCTACTCATCACCATATAAACAGCCATATCTGCAACAATACAACAACAACAAACAATTTGGTGGACGAGGTCGAGGTCAAGGACGAGGTCCACCTGGAGTATGCTGGGAATGTGGAGAGCCTGGCCACAGAGCATTAGCCTGTTCACAGGCGGGCCCCGGACGGATGGAGGGGAGGGGGGACCTAGAGCTGCTCAGAGAGAGGGAATGGGCCTAGCCAATCCTTGGGCAGGGCCAAATCATGGTTATTAGGGGTGCCCAGAGAATCCTATGGGGGGGGGTTAAAAACTAAAATCTGGTGCACCCCGCAAGGAGTGTACATAGATACTTCAGGCATGGATTTGCAAATACATGTAAAAACAGACTGTGCAAAGGTCTATTGGCTGGGAGAAATCACAGAATCAGTGCAACAAACATTCAGTGAATGGAAAAAATACATTGGAGCCCAAATCCCGAAAGCAACAAAACCTTTCTCCGACTACCACTGCACAATGTTTTATGACGCATCGTGCAGCAAAAATTTTTGAGGAAACTTGGGATGAGAAAATGAAGAACATGAAAATTAACCTGAGCTCTAATTATATAATAATTGGACCAAAAGGGGCAGCCATGAATGTAGAGCCAAACCCATTCATTGCAGAATGGTACAATGTGCCAGAATCCAATCCACACATTACCTTAGTGGTAAACGAGAACTGTGAATCAAAAGATCTGAGACCGATGATGAGAGTTGCAGCACAGGTAAATTTGGAAAGAAAAAAAAAGAAAAAAAAAAAAACAGATAATCCTTCTATATATGCGTCATAAGACAAAACTATGATCAAAGTTGAATGCACCACTAATATGACAGCTGTGCCACAGGTAGTCACAACTCCAATATTGAATGTAACAGAGACATCTGAATCTAACTCTGACGACACAATGTTAGAAGATGTTACGTCAGGTCCCTGAGCAACTGTGATCAAAGCATGACACAGATGTGGAGTTGGTGAAGGCAGCCAACCCAATAAGGATTGATTTGAAACCCAATGTGCAACTGCCAAACAAACCACAATAACCTTTAAAACCAGATGTAGTCAAAGGAATGATTGAAGAAGTATTGAACCAATGTGAGATTTGTGCTGAGAACAATGTCCGAAAAGGGGTGAAAACCCCTGTGGGAAACATTCCAGTCCCGGGGGGACCTTTTAAACACTTGTGTATGGACTATATTGACATGACTATACTGACATGACAATGACATGATGACATGATAAAATCTGCAAATGGCAAACTGTGCCAGCATGAAGCTTAACTGGGTGGATGCGCTACCACTCGTACTAATGAGCAACCGCATGCAAACTCACAGAAACACGCACCTTTCGCCTCACCAAATGCTTACGGGACGATGCATGCCTGTCCCACAAGCAATAAGGCTGCCACATGAAGGGCCTTATCCAGAACAACTGCAAATGGAGTTGTCTAAATACATGACACAACTAACTTCTATCTATAGATCTACATCTTTGCAGGAAAAAGCAAAGGAGCGAAAAGCTGACCAGGGGGCCGAAAGACAGGTGGTGCCAGGTGATCAAGTGAACCTGAAGGTTTTCAAGAGAAAGTGGCACGAGCCAAGAAGGGAAGGCCCATACACCGTGGTGCGAGATTCCAACAGCAGTCCAAGTCGAAGGATGCACAACATGATATCATTTGAGCCATTGCACCAAGGTCCAGGCAGAGACAAAGGGCAGTATAAAACTAAAAAACAATGAGGAAAATGATGTGGTTTTTGGTGGGAGTAATGTGCAGCCTGGTGTTGCAATCAACAGGCAACCTGGGGACAAAGGAGGCTGCTTCAAGAAGCCCGAGTCAGACTCTGAGGACAAGGAGCACGGAACATCCGCTGGAGTCACATCCGCTCCAGGGAGCACCACACAACCATGATCAGGATAAGTATGATGAAACCACAAAATTCCCAACTCACACTGTGCTGAAACCCATGCCAGCATTCTCAGATCAGGTTCACTATGATATTAAGCTATTAAGTCAGGAGCAGGTTGACAAACGAGCTAAGAGAGATCTCCACACTATGTGGGAATGGAGTGGAGTAGTGATCATCCCCGTTGAAATAAGAGGGGGTGGGACAGAATGTGAACTAAATGTTGAACTAAATAAAACAACCTTATGTAGAATGAAGTTAACAATATTGGTCTTCCCACAGGAATCCCGGAGGAATTCAAAGCCCAAGACGAGGTCAGAGCGGCGCTTGAGTCCATACTCCCATGGATAACAATTAATAATTATAGGTGCTGCGCAGCGATGGGTCGGGTCCGGGCATTTGTAGGCAATTCTGAGCAACAGGCAGAAGAATAGGAAGACATCAAGGAAGTTGATATTACAATCTGCATTTAGCATCAGCTGAGTCATTTTGCAGGTTGCATCATCTGGAAATTGTATTGCAGCAATTGAAAAGTAAAAGTGATTGAATATTGGAATAAATTTGCAAAGTACACTTTTGTATCAGTGGAACATTTGTTTCTCAAAGACTCTTTGTAGTTTTGATGTGTCATACTCTTTCCTCTTGTTGGGTCTTAAACCCAGAGTCCTTGGCACTGTGATCCAGCTCCTAACTCACTGAGCTAATTGTCTGGAAGTGAGACCAGGTGTGTGGCTTCTCAAATAGACTCAGGAAGTCACCAACCGGGCTGCAGTTGTTGTGGCAGATTTCAAAAATAGTCAACATGTCACAAATTCTATTATCTAAACAAAAATCTGACAATACATAAATTGCATCTAGACAGCATGGACATGTTGGTGATTTGTTTTTAATGATAAGTGTTTTGCTTCACAAGAGAAAATCTGATTTAGAAATACCACTCTTAAAGTGTCTGCAGTTGTTCTGAAAATATACATATTGCATCTAGACAGCATTGAGATGTTGGTAATTTTATTTTTTTTTTTAAATATTTTTGGGGCTTTTCTGCCTTTAATGGAAAGTGAGCATTGTGAGAGTCAGGAAATGGAGAGACAGAGAGGGGGATGACACACAGGAAAGGGCCTTCCAACGCAGGATTCAATCTGCAGCCGCCTGCATTGAGGGCTGTATTTTCTTTCATGGAGCGGCTGCTCTACCAACTGAGCTAAACACCGCCTCCATGTTTTATTTTTAAGAATGATTGATTTGCTTCATAAGTAAGTAACTGTTGGTTAAAATACCATTCTTGCATTGATTCTGATATGTATTCGTCAAACATCATCTACCATGACTCTAAAACTTTTATACATTTGTTTCTCAAAGACTCTTTGTAGTTTTGATGTGTCATACTCATCTCCCTTGTTGGGTCTTGAACCCAGAGTCCTTGGCACTGTGCTCCAGCTCCTAACTCACTGAGCTAATTGTCTGGAAGTGAGACCAGGTGTGTGGCTTCTCAAATAGACTCAGGAAGTCACCGACCGGGCTGAAAAACACTAACATCAGGAATTTTATTGTGAACAATTTGAAGAAGGACTTCTTCGGTTTATGGTTTTTATTACCTACTGACGGCTCCTCTCTTTTCATTGCAGGACAGAAAGATATAGAAGATCTTCCTTACCCACAGCCATTAGAATGTAACTCTGATAAATCAATGACTACTTGAATTTCCCTTTGGGACGAATAAAGTTCACCTCATCCTTATTCTATGCAAAAGCCTTTTAGTCAAAGAACATAAACCGATGTTAGTGTTTTTCACCACACAGCACGGCATGTAAAAGCAGTGATATTCACCTGTTGGAGGTAAAGTGCAGATGGAGGTGCAGTACAAAACTGCCGTCAAGCCAGCCGGCAGTAACGTTTCCGTGGTCAAGCTAGCCGGCACTCGGCGCCTTGGACTACTTATTGAAAATGTGATCTTTTATTAAAGATCAAAGTCGGATGAAAGTTTTTATTGCCTTATTTCATTCATTCTACGAGAGGCTCCTCCCCCTGTCAGCTTACAGCGCCATATTAATGCATTTGCCGTACGCATTAGAATACGTGCACACTCCAAATTGAGTGCCAGCTGGCTTGACCACAAAAACGTAACTGTAAAGCCGGTTTGTTTGCAGCATATAACGCCCCACTGTGGCTGTTTCTGCTTACACTTTAACCTCCTGTAGTATTCAATCAATCAATCAATCAATTTTTATTTATAAAGCCCAATATCACAAATCACAATTTACCTCAGAGGGCTTTACAGCATACAACATCCCTCTGTCCTTAGGACCCTCACAGCGGATAAGGAAAAACTCCCCAAAAAAACCCTTTAACGGGGAGAAAAAAATGGTAGAAACCTCAGGAAGAGCAACTGAGGAGGGATCCCTCTTCCAGGACAGACAGACGAGCAATAGATGTTGTACAGAACAGATCAATATAATGAATTAACAGTAATCCATATGACACAATGAGACATAAGGAGAAACAGATATTATATTAATAATATGATTATATATGTATGTGACAATAATGATATGTGTATAATAGTACAGGTATGACTAATAGTAACAGCAGCAGTGGGAGGCATCAGGCAGGACCATGGCAGCAGCACAACCATGACACACCACCCAGGCACAGCTGCGGTACGAGTTAACCTGCAAGACAGTGGAGCACAAAGGCTCCGGAGAACAAGCAGAGTTAGTGACATGCAGTAGACCCGGGTTAGAGAGATGCATTAACAGGCCATGAATACTAGCAAGGGAGAGAGAGAGTGAGAAGGAGAGAAGGGGCTCTGTGTATTATAGGAGGTCCCCCAGCAGACTAGGCCTATGTCAGCCTAACTAGGGGCTGGTCCAAGACAAGCCTGAGCCAGCCCTAACTATAAGCTTTAGCAAAAAGGAAAGTCTTAAGTCTAGTGTTAAAAGTGGAGACGGTGTCTGCCTCCCGGACCGAAACAGGAAGGTGATTCCACAAAAGAGGAGCCTGATAGCTGAAGGCTCTGGCTCCTGTTCTACTTTTGGAGACTTTAGGGACCACGAGTAACCCTGCATTCTCAGAGCACAGTGTTCTGGTGGGATAATAGGGCACTATGAGCTCTCTGATATATGATGGAGCCTGATTATGTAGAGCTTTGTAGGTTAGGAGAAGGATTTTAAATTCAATTCTGGATTTTACAGGGAGCCAGTGCAGAGAAGCTAAAACAGGAGAAATATGATCTCGTTTCTTAGTTCCTGTCAGTACACGTGCCGCCGCGTTCTGGATTAGCTGGAGAGTTTTCAGGCACTTATTAGAGCTACCTGATAATAGAGAATTACAGTAATCCAGCCTCGAGGTAACAAACGCGTAGACCAATTTTTCAGAATCTTTTAGTGACAGGATAGGCCTAATTTTCGCAATATTACGCAGATGAAAAAATGCAGTCCGAGACGTTTGTTTTAAATGGGAGTTGAAAGACAAATCTTGATCAAATATTACGCCGAGGTTTCTTATGGTAGTGCTAGAGCCCAGAGCAATACCATCCAGAGAAACTATATCATCTGATAAAGAGTTTCTGAGCTGTTTGGGGCCAAGAACAATAACTTCAGTTTTGTCTGAATTTAACATTAGGAAATTGGTGCTCATCCAGGTTTTTATATCTTTAAGGCATTTCTGAAGTTTAGTTAATTGATCCGTTTCTTCTGGTTTTATCGATAAATACAACTGTGTATCATGCGCATAGCAATGGAAATTTATAGAGTGATTTCTAATGATGTAACCTAAGGGAAGCATATATAGAGTGAATAGAATTGGTCCGAGCACTGAACCTTGAGGTACTCCAAAACAAACTTTAGTACATGAAGATGATTCATTATGAACGTGAACAAACTGAAAACGATCGGATAAATACGATTTAAACCAGCTTAGTGCAGAACCTTTAAGGCCAATTTAATGTTCCAATCTCTGTAGCAGAATTTGATGGTCAATTGTGTCAAATGCAGCACTAAGATCTAGTAAAACAAGTACGGAGACGAGTCCTTGGTCTGAAGCAATCAGAAGATCATTTGTAATTTTAACTAGTGCTGTCTCGGTACTATGATGGGCCCTAAATCCTGACTGAAATTCCTCAAATAAATATTATTATCATGGAGAAAGTCACACAGCTGGTCTGCGACTACTTTCTCAAGGATCTTTGAGAGAAAGGGAAGGTTGGATATAGGTCTGTGATTGGCTAACACCTTTGGATCCAATGTGGGCTTTTTTAACAGCTACCTTAAAAGACTGTGGGACATAGCCTGTTAATAAAGATATATTGATCATGTCTAGTATGCAAGTGTTAACTAAAGGTAAGACTTCCTTAAGTAGCCTAGTTGGGATGGGGTCCAAGAGACATGTTGGATGAAGAAATCATTGATGTCAATTGTTGAATAGAAATCGGGGAGAAGCAATCTAGATATGTATCAGCAATTATAGCTGTGTTTGGAGGCAGATTAATACTGTTTATTCATTCATATGCACATCCGCACTTTTAGTAACAGATAGTTCTGTTTAAAATCAGGGACTACACGAAGGCTATGATTGCTCTATTTTTCTAGTATAAGGATGAAGTATGGTTTAGGAGCAAAGAGGCTATATCATTTCGCTTCATATTTTTCTTATTTTTCTACTGTTTATTTCTTTTTGGTTGGACTCAACTATGGATGTCCTTTGACTCTGAATTTGACTCCGAAAAGGAGGTTATGATAAGTATTAGAAGAAGAGTTACATATGTGTTTAGTAATTGCATCCAATATTTTTGTTTTAGTAGCACATTGTTAGATGTAAAAAATAAGGACATACATTTAAGATTAAAAGGAATTTCAAAAGTGCTCTTTCTTGGTTATGAGGATGCTTACTTCGCATCTATTGTGTTTGTATTGTTTGATGGTGATTTTAATGCTATTGTCACTTCCCCTTAAACTACAAAGGGAAAAAAAAACGTTTGAAACACTTGCTATATGCAAAAACTCTGTCGAGCTGCTTTTAAGACCTGGCAGCTTTGGGTCATAAATAATGACCCTAGCATCCATGCAGGGGAACAAGCATGGAAGACTGTGGACAGCTACCCCAGGCGTTTGGTAGCACAATTGGAAGTCGAGTTCTTTCGTTTTTTCTTTTTTTTCTCTTTCCTTAATATTGTGTATGTTTGCGTTTTTTTCAGAAGAAATGAGGATATATGTGACTATTTCTCCACAAAAAGGGTACTTACATGTGTTTATCTAGATTTACAAGGCACACTGGATGTATTATTGAAAGAACAGGTAGACTACATGAGGGACACAGGGATAAGTATTTTAAAACGGACCATATAACGTGGTAGTTTATGAATATTACTATAATCTCACTTAATGTCAATGGTCTGAACAAGCCAATAAAGAGGAGCAAAGTGTTGACACAAATGAAACATCAAGGAGGTGACATTGTATTTATGCAAGAAACACGTTTGTCTAAAACAGAGCATGAGAAACTGGCAAAACTGTTTAATGCCCAGGTTTTTTTTTCGTCCTACAAATCTTCAAGAAGAGGTGTTATAATATTGATTCGGAATCATATTCCTTTTGAGGTAGAGAATATAATTTGTGACAAAGAAGGTAGATATGTTCATGTAGTAGGGAAGATAGAAGGGGACTATATTACACTATTAAATGTATACAACCCTCCTGAGGAAGGTCCAAGTACAATAGAGAAAATTATTGATTTAGTCACTGTGCAAAGTAAAGGGATAACGGTGGTAGGAGGTGATTTTAATTTATTAATGAGTGAAAAAATGGACTCCCAAAGTAGTACAAAACATAAGGCCCAAAAAGATGCACTCTTGATGAGGAAATTTGTGAAAGATATTGGATTAATCGATGTATGGCGAACCTTAAACCCAATGCAAAAGGATTACACATATTTTTCTTCAGTTACAGGAAACTATTCAAGACTTGATTACTTCTTTATGTTTGCGAAAGATCTGTCTTTGGTTAATAGTATTAAAATCGGCCAAATTTATTTATCAGACCACGCTCCCCTACAAATGACACTAAAGGGTAGTAAGGAGAAAGGGGCGAGTATCTGGAGATTTACTAACTCTCTCCTGTTAGAAGATGGCTTCAAAATAAAATTAAGCACAGCGTTACAGGAATATGTCACATATAATGATACAGAAGAAATTAATCCAGTAATACTATGGGAAGGAGCAACGGTTGTTTTAAGGGGAGAAATAATTGCCTATGCCTCTTTTAGGAAAAAACAGAAGGAAAATGTAAGAAACTCACTTGAGAGAGAAATCAAGAACTTAGAAAAAGTACATAAATCCTCTAGAGAAGCATCTGTATTGAAGAACCTTAAAGAGGCAAAGGCAGCAATGAACGAGTACTTAAATATGGAAGTAGAAAAATCACTCTCCATTGTGCGTCAAAGAACATATGATGGAGGACTAAAAGCAGCCAAGGTGATGGCATACAAACTTAAAAAACAGCAGAAGAAGGCATCAGTTATGCAACTAAGGGAAAAACATACAAAGGAAATAATAAGGGGCCGAAGGGAGGTAGCAAATCAATTTGCACAATACTACCAGGATCTCTATGATGCTGACCAAAATCATGTTAACAAAGACAAGCTAATGCAATTTTTCCAAAATTTAGATCTACCCAAAGTCACAGAAGAACAGAATATCTCCCTTACAAAGGCAATAACAGAGGAGGAGATTCACAAACATATTAAAAATCTTAAACTGCATAAGTCGCCTGGAAGTGATGGGTATACCAACGAGTTTTATAAGGAATTCCGGTCTGATCTTGTTCCACTTCTATGTAAAGCCTTTAATTGGGCATTGGACAATGAAACATGGGCAACGACATGGAATGCAGCAATTATAACAGTTCTACATAAGCCAGGTAAAGACCAGATTGCTCATCATATAGACCAATTAGTCTTTTAAATAAAGACTATAAACTTTTATCTTCAATATTAGCTTCCAGATTAACAAAAATTTTACCACAGCTGATAGATCCAGATCAAACTGGGTTTATTGCTCAGAGACAGCTTGTTGATAACGTAAGACAAACACTAAATATCATGGAGGAAGCTCAGAAACAGAATCTCCCTGTAGCTATAATTACCCTGGATGCTGAAAAGGCTTTTGATAAGGTCCTTTGGCCTTTTCTATTTGAGACTTTATTAAATTTTGGTTTTCATTCTACTTTCATAAAATGGTTAAAAACAACGTATAAACTACCAAATGCCAGAATTAAAGTTAACGGGGTAATGTCCAACATGTTTAAAATTTTGAAAGGCACTAGACAGGGGGACCCATTGTCCCCATTGATTTTTGCACTGTGCATTGAACCACTGGCAGAATATATTAGGATGGAACAAAAAATAAAGGGTATAGAAATAGCAGGAGAAAATTATAAATTGTCAATGTATGCAGATGATATAATAATCTACTTATCCAAGCCTGAGCAGTCAATTGAAGAGTTAATGAAGGTAATTGTAGAATTTGGAACTATTTCAGGGTATACACCGAATGTCACTAAATCAGAAGTAATGCTTATGGGTTGTACAATCTGTGATGACATCAAGCAGAAATATGCATTTCACTGGGATGTGGAAAGGATTAAATATCTTGGAATATATATAACAAAGAATCTGGATCATTTGTATGCAAGTAATTTTGGAGAATTAATAAGTAAAATTAACTATGATTTAAACAAATGGTCTACAATTCCATTCTCCCTTTGGGAAAGAGTTAAAATTATACAAATGAATATTTTACCAAGATTTTTGTTCCTTTTCAAAGCACTCCCAATATACATTGAATCTAGCATGTTCAAAAAGTGGGATTCTATTATAACGAAATTCATTTGGAACGGCAGGAAACCAAGAATAAAAACTAAATTCCTTAAACTGCCAAAAGAAATGGGCGGCCTAAATTTGCCAAACCTGCAAGCCTACTATCAAGCTTCACAAGTACGAAGTATTAAAGTGTGGATGCTAGAAAGCTCACATATAAGATGGAGAGAAATGGAATTAAACTGTGGAGATATTCCACTAACAGTTCTACCTTTCTCCAAATATAAAAAATCATATGTTGAAAATTTAGATAATAGGTGGGTAGTTGCTACGCTTAGAGTTTGGAAGGAAATCTGTCAAAAACAAAAATTGAATGAAGAATTAATATATCTAAAAGAAATAGCAACTGATCCAGACTTCCCACCCAATAAAACAGATGGAACTTTTAGAACGTGGGCTATGAAAGGTTTGTGTAAATTTGGACAAATGTTTGGGGATAAAGGAATGAAATCCTTTGAGTAGCTGTCAGCACAATATGGTCTACCCAATTCTCATTTATTCAGATTTTTTCAAGTGAGAAGCTATCTTTTTGATGTTTTAAAAAAGAGACCAAATCAAGAAGTAAATCCATTGATAAAATACTTACTTAAGATGTGTGAATGTGGCGTT
The DNA here is from genome assembly GCA_019142605.1 of Cephalopholis sonnerati. Lineage (NCBI taxonomy): Eukaryota > Metazoa > Chordata > Actinopteri > Perciformes > Serranidae > Cephalopholis > Cephalopholis sonnerati. The sequence continues at coordinate 4,243,992 of JAGQAX010000017.1, read as the reverse complement.
GAAACAAAATTCTTAACTAAGATTGCTAAATTAATTCATGTTAGTTATCACAACAAAGAAATGTATGCCAATATTAAAAAGAAATGGGAAAATGAGCTCTCATGCAGTATATCTATGGCTGATTGGAAACTAATGTGTAAAAATATACATGAAACAACTAATTCAAACTATTGGAAAGAATATTCATGGAAGGTATTAATCCGTTATTTCAAGACGCCACTAATTCAAAGTAAGTATAAAGAGAATACAACCTCAAGGTGTTGGAGAGAATGTGGTGAGCAGACAGCAAACCACACTCACATATTTTGGTCTTGTAAAGTGATAAGTGGCTTCTGGGAAAAATGTATTGGAGAATTGTCCAATATTTTTGGCATTTCTTTAGATAAAAACCCACTAATTCTGTTACTTGGGAAAACACCAGAAGTGATCGATAAGAAAGACTCTCACTTGTTTCTAATAATTAGGGTAGCAATAATTAAACAGATTACAAGGAACTGGTTAAAAGATAACTTAACCAATGATAAATGGAAAGATCTGGTGGAGGAAATATACGCAATGGAAAAAATTACCATGAGAGTTAGAAATCAACTGTGTAATTTTGAAGAAAGATGGGAAAAATGGTTGAGATATACAACAGATGATGTTCCTAATGATGTTTGTTTAGACGACAACTGTAATAATGTGATTGATAGCACAGAGGTGTTTTCTTGTTCTTTGCCGTCCACATGAATGCGTGTGCAACTACGTGTTGGGTGCACACACACCCGTGTGTGAGCATGTACAATTAGCTGTGTTGGTATCATGTCTATAGAAATCTGTGTGTGAAATGTGAAATACCTTGTTGTTAGGGAAAGTACCCTTTAACTTATAACTTAAATCTATATTTAAAGGTTTGTTTAAATATATCCTATGAAATAATGTATTTACATTGTAATGTTATTTTGTTTCTTTGTTCTTTCTTTTTTTCTTTTTTCTATTCAAGTTTCTTAATTTATCATCATTATTGTCACTTATCTCTTGATATGGTTATTACCTTGTTTGGTTATATTTTGTAGTTTTTTTTTTCTGTTATTTTTGGTTTACATATATGTTAAATAATTCTAAAAAATTGCAAAAAAAAAAAAAAAAAATACTGTTAGAGGGCAGGAGGTCATGAATTTTGTCTCTAATAGTTACAATTTTGTCATTAAAAAAGCTCATAAAATCATTACTGCTAAGGGCTAAAGGAATACAAGGCTCAATAGAGCTGTGACTCTCTGTCAGCCTGGCTACAGTGCTGAAAAGAAACCTGGGTTTGTTCTTCTATTAATGATGAGTAATAGTTTGCTCTGGCATTGCAGAGGGCTCTCCTATATGTTTTTAGACTATCTAACCAGATTAAACGAGAATCTTCCAGTTTGGTTAATCGCCAATTCCTTTCAAACTTTCGCGACATTTGCTTTAATTTTCTGGTTTGGGAGTTATACCAGGGAGCAAACTTTCTTTGCTTTGCGAACTTCTTTTTAAGAGGTGCTACAGAGTCGAGTGTTGTTCACAGCGAGCCTGCAGCGCTATCGACGAGATGATCAATTTGGGAGACTTTAAAGTCAGTACGGGAAACCTCACTTACAGAGGGTATTAAATTTAACGCCGATGGAATCACTTCCTTAAATTTTGCTACCGCACTATCTGACAAACACCTAGTATAGTAACTGTTACTGAGTGGCACGTAGTCAAGTAGACAGAAATCAAAAGTTATTAAATAATGATCTGATAGAGAGGGATTCTCTGGAAAGACCATTAAGTTATCAATTTCAATTCCATACGCCAGAACTAGATCGAGGGTGTGGTTAAAACGGTGAGTGGGCTTATGTACACTTTGACTGAAGCCAATGGAGTCTAATAATGTGATAAATGCAGTAGCGAGGGAGTCATTATCAACGTCCACATGGATATTGAAATCGCCTACAATAATAAATTTATCTTATTTCAGAACTAAACTGGATAAAAGCTCTGAGAATTCAGATAAGAATTCTGAATACGGGCCAGGAGCACGGTACACTATAACAAATAGAAGAGGCTGTGAGGTTTTCCAGGTCGGATGTAAAAGACTAAGGACAAGGCTTTCAAAGGATTGGTAATCTAGTTTAGGTTTAGCACTGATTAATAGACTAGAGTTAAAAATGGCTGCAACTCCCCCTCCTCGGCCGCTGCCTCGAGGAACGCGGGTATTACTATGACTGGGAGGAGTGGATTCATTTAGACTAACATATTCATCTTGACATAGCCAGGTTTCAGTGAGGCTGAGTAAATCAATATGATTATCTGATATTAATTCGTTTACTAACACTGCTTTGGAGGATAACGATCTGACATTTAACAATCCACATTTAATTCTCCTGTTTTGTCTTTCTGTCACAGAAGAGGTTTTAATTTTTATCAAGTTGTTATGTACAACTCCTCTTTGTTTGACTTTAGATTTAAATAATTTAGGTGGTCGGGGGACAGACACCGTTTGTATGACACTATGGGTGGATAACTGCACTAGAAGCTCAGAGAAGCGTTTTACACTGCTACTCTGATTCCTGGTCTCAACCCTGGGTTGTCACGGTTTTAGATCACTAAAAAACTTGTCCAGGTTTCTAGATATGAGAGCGGCTCCATCCAAAGTGGGATGAATGCCATCTCTCCTAATCAGACCAGGTTTTCCCCAAAAGGTTTTCCAATTATTAACGAAGCCCACATCATTTGCTGGACACCACCTAGACAGCCAGCGATTGAATGATGACATGCGGCGAAACATATCATCAGTGGTCAGATTTGGCAGGGGTCCAGAGAAAACTACGGAGTCCGACATAGTTTTAGCGTATGGACACACTGAGGCAACATTAATTTTAGTCACCCAGTCTCCCAGCTGCACAGGAGTTACCGGAGGACCGCTAGCAAAGTGGCTCCGCGCCGGCTACAACTACCGCAGCTACAGTTTGACTCTCCACAGAAATACCGGAAATGACACAACACGCTTACCGCAGGACGTCAGCACGTAAGCGTGGTATTTATAACTAACTGTGCGTTCAGACCAAAAGAGGCAAAAGAGGCAAGGACGCCCGAGGCTGCGCGAGAAAGAGGACAGCTTCCAAAGCGGCAAAATATTTTAGCCGCTTTGGTCGCTCTTCACGTGACTGACGTCAAAGTTAAATCGCGCTAGTCATTTAAAGGAGCCACAAAGCAGACTTCTTGACAGCGGCATAGTGCTGCTTGCTGTTGTTCACCTTCAGTTTAAAGCATGCCTAGTTGCATAGGAGGTTTTGTGTGTCATTAAATACAGAAAAAAAAATCTCAAAGCATGAACATAAATCAAAATCACCATCTAGTCACGAGCGGATTAACTATTGAGGGGGAAGCAATTAACAAAGGGCATTGTGATTTACCCACCACAACATCAAACTTTTACAACTTTGAAATATACTAAAATTCTGTGGCAAAGACGTACCCTGGGCATGCAAGCCTTTCTTGCTTCATCTGAATGAGATGACACATTGCACAACAAAGCATTTTATCAACTAACTGACATTTAAATAGAGCAAAAATATCTTGATGTGTGCAGTGAAAAGTGCATTTTTTTTCAAGCGTCTTCTTCGGGTGTACAGGCAGGCAGCAGCACACATCACAGTCATGTCATCCAAATCCATGATGAGTCCATATGATTTTGAGGGTTAAACGCGCATATTTATAGTCATCGCAGACCATGTTAATGATACAATAATAACAATTATGAGCGGGAGTTAATTTAATGTCATAACCGCCTCACCCCATTTTTCCCCTTTCTTCCAAAAAAGTAAGACGCCACAAGATTGTTATGTTTTCCGGCTCCGGGGTAATTTTCTTTAGGCCTATAGAACACACACACACACACACACACACACACACACACACACACACACACACACACACACACACGCACACACACACACACACACGGGTGCAAATGCGCGCTCCTTACGTCTCAGCTGCAGCATCTCTGTGCACAATTACGCATGTGGTGTTGTCTGCTTGTCTTTCGTTTGGTGTCATACAAGTTCGTCAAGTTCGTGTGTGTGTGTGTGTGTGTGTGTGGCCAAAGAGTGTTCCTTTTTTGGAAGAACGGGAAAATGGGGTGAGGCGGTTAGCGAATTAAATGAACTCCCGCTCATAATTGTTATTATTGTATCATTAACATGGTCTGCGACGACTATAAATATGCGCGTTTAACCCTCAAAATCATATCGACTCATCATGGATTTGGATGACATGACTGTGATGTGTGCTGCTGCCTGCCTGTACACCCGAAGAAGACGCCGTCGCCGGGTTTGGGTGCACGAGATTCTCCGGCGCCGTGAGGAGCTCGGAGAATTTCATCGGCTGGTGCTGGAGCTGCGGCTGGACAGAGAACGGTTCCAGCGGTACTTCAGGTTGGACGTCCAGCATTTCGACAGCTTGCTGGCGAAGATCGGGCCGCTAATCGCCGCGCAGAGGACCAACTACCGCCGTCCCATCTCCCCATCAGAGCGCTTGGCAATTTGCCTCCGTTTCCTGGCTACCGGTGACTCGTACCGCACTATTGCCAACAGCTATCGTGTGGGTGTGAGCACCGTGAGCTACGTCGTAGCCAGTGTTGCTAGGGTGATTTGGGATGTCTTGGTGCCCGAAATCATGCCAGCGCCCACCACAGAAGACTGGAGGAGAGTTGCCGAGGGGTTCCGTGACCGATGGGCTTTCCCAAACTGCGTCGGCTCCATCGATGGGAAGCACGTCGTCATCAAGGCACCGGACAACTCTGGCTCCCTCTTCTATAACTACAAGGGGACCTACTCCATCGTCCTCCTGGCAGTGGTGGATGCCGCTTACTGCTTCAGAGTGGTGGATGTGGGGAGCTACGGGAGGACCAGTGACGGTGGTGTGCTGGCGAACTCCATCTTTGGGCAGAAGCTGCTGCACGGAACCCTTGGCCTGCCAGAAGATGCTGTTCTCCCGGGGGCTGAGCGTTTGGGACCGCAGCCCTTCGTCTTTGTGGCAGACGAGGCCTTCCCACTCCGCCGCGACGTCATGCGTCCTTTTCCAGGCAGGCAGTCTGGCAGTCACAGGGTGTTCAACTACAGGTTGTCCCATGCAAGGCTGATTGTGGAGAATACCTTTGGTATTCTCTCATCCCAGTGGCGTATGTACAGAGGAGTCATTGGGGTCAGCCCTGCTAATGTGGATGCCTGTGTGAGGGCTACCTGTGTCTTGCACAACTTTCTGAGGAGGACCAGCAGCACCAGGACAGCGATGCCACCCCCTGGACAGCAGGCGCCGGATGCAGAGAGGGATGCTGCAGGTCTGCAATCTGTGACCAGAGTAGGAAGCAACAATGCAAGCCGGGAGGCCATCCGTGTCAGGGAGGCATTTATGTCCTACTTCACCAACGAGGGAGCGGTGACCTGGCAGCCTGCCGAAAACTGATGCCCTTCTTTAAAACGGCTCTTTTAAGAGCCACCAAATGATTTTTAAAGAGCAAATTTTTCCTGAGCTACCAACAACAAATAAACGTTATCAAGCACTGACATGACCAAAATTATCAATTGCTCTATTATAATTAAATCCAATGCCAGTTAATTAAATAGCCTATAACATACAGGCACTGCTGTTAAATGTTTATATGAAACACACACACACAATTCCTTAACAATTAAAAGAAACTTTATTTAGGCTAACATTTTTGTTTTGAGCTTCGATTATTTCTTTTTTGCGTTATTTCATTGTTTTAATAATAATAATAATAATAATAATTACCATAAAGTTAACCGAGGTTCAACTTTTCATCTGGTGCCGCTTTGGACGCTTTAGCCGCTTTGGACGCTCTGGACGCGCGGCTGACGGCGGCTGACGCTTTGGCCGCTCAGGACGCAGGGCTCTCATTGAAAATGTATTAACTTCCGGCGTCCTTGCCTCTTTTGCCTCTTTTGGTCTGAACGTACGTTCAAGGACGCCGGAAGTTAATACATTTTCAATGAGAGCCCTGCGTCCTGAGCGGCCAAAGCGTCAGCCGCCGTCAGCCGCGCGTCCAGAGCGTCCAAAGCGGCTAAAGCGTCCAAAGCGGCACCAGATGAAAAGTTGAACCTCGGTTAACTTTATGGTAATTAGCTATGACGCGGTTCAGCGGCAACCGCCGGCAACCAATCAGAGTAGAGGTGTCCTTCGCTCGAGCGGGCCTCAAAGCACAACGCATGTAACTTTGGTTCCTAGTTCCGTCATGGATGCCGAGAAATTAATCACTTGTGTGCGGGCTCATCCCATCCTGTACAATGTCAGCCTTTTTGGATACCGGGACCAAAATAAAAAAAATATTGCCTGGGATCGTGTCGCGGAGGTGGTTGGTTGGTCTGGTGAGTTTAAAAAAATGTATAAATGTATAAATAGTGGAGTGAAGTGCAGTCTGTGGCAAAGACGTAGCCTGGGCATGCAAGCCTTTCTTGCTTCATCAGAATGAGATGAAACATTGCACAACAAAGCATTTTATCAGCATATTTGAAAACGAACTGCCATTTAAATAGAACAAAAATATCTTGATGTGTGAAGTGAAAAGTGCAGTTTTTTTCGCGCTTTAATTTGCCGCCGAAAACGTCTATTTACAGATCATCGGTGCGATTAAATCTCGTTTAGTGTCAGGAGATTTGAAAGTAAATGTCTCGATATGCATGGCACCAGCACCACCTTTCAATCCGTTTCGAAGGGTTCTGTACAATCACTAATCTGGGGCGGACTGGCCTGTGTGTGATCTGCAGAATCACAGAACTACAGTGTAGTCCACGACGTTCCCTCTGTTTCATCCATTCAATTATGATTTCTTGCGTGCCGGCCGGGTGGGTCCGTGTTGTTAAAAAGCAGTTCAGTGTAGCTTAATTATTCATTTAAAACAGTTTAACAATAGCAGTGCTAATTAATGTGATCTTTTATTTATCTTTTATTCTGTTTTGATTCATGTTCGCAATACATGTTTTTGTGTTCTCTGTCCATTAGCTGAAGATTGCAGAAAGAAATGGAAGGGTCTGAGGGATCATTATAGAAAGGAAAGGAAGAGAGAGAAGGACAGGAGGAGAAGTGGGTCGGCTGGAGGTGGGGGCCGTGTGTGGCGCTACACCTCCATAATGGGTTTTTTGGACCCATTCTTGGAGGAGCGCCCATCCACCTCCAACTTGGATGAGGCTCCCGTGGAGGGCGAGGAGAGCAGGGACGATGAGACAGAGACAGAAGAGTATGAGAAGCCTTTCTAACATTTAACAACTCAACTATGCATAGATATAGATACAGTATAGCTTACAGCTTACCAAAATGAAGTTGTTCATATCTATCTAAAGTTCATTTGAAATTCTAAATTTTCTTTTAAATGTGAAAAAGGCTTGCAGAGGCAGAGGAGGCACCGCAGCAGGGGCAGGGGCAGGGGCAGGAGCAGGAGCAGGAGCTGGAGCAGGAGCAGGAGGAAGGGAGGAAGAGAAAGAGGCAGAGGCAGAATGGGTGCTCCGAATTTGAGCAGAGAATGTTGAGGGCCATGGAGGCAGTCAGCAATAGGGCCACCAATCCCCCTCGACCCAGCACTCCTCCACCTGAAGATGGGGACACATTGTTTTTTAAAATGCTTCTCCAGGATTTTAAAAGCCTGTCATTCCGAACACGGCAGGAGCTAAAATTAGAAATGCACCGCCTAGTTTTTGAGGCAAAACTTCGGGAGGACCCTTGGGGCCAGGGAGACAGCTCTCAACTGACCTCACTTTAGCAACACTCATTCATATACATCTGCGCACACACGCACACACACACACACGCACACACACACACACACCACACTTTAAAGTTTATTTGTTCCTGTTTATTAAAATTAAATAATTTGTTACTTAGGCCTACTCGTTATTAATAATAATTTAGTTTAAAAAACGAATTGTACTTTTAAAAAATAAATAATAGTAATTAAAACAATGAAATAACGCAAAAAAGAAATAATCGAAGTTCAAAACAAAAATGTTAGCCTAAATAAAGTTTCTTTTAATTGTTAAGGAATTGTGTGTGTGTGTTTCATATAAACATTTAACAGCAGTGCCTGTATGTTATAGGCTATTTAATTAACTGGCATTGGATTTAATTATAATAGAGCAATTGATAATTTTGGTCATGTCAGTCTATGTGCTTGATAACGTTTATTTGTTGTTGGTAGCTCAGGAAAATTTTGCTCTTTAAAAATCATTTGGTGGCTCTTAAAAGAGCCGTTTTAAAGAAGGGCATCAGTTTTCGGCAGGCTGCCAGGTCACCGCTCCCTCGTTGGTGAAGTAGGACATAAATGCCTCCCTGACACGGATGGCCTCCCGGCTTGCGTTGTTGCTTCCTACTCTGGTCACAGATTGCAGACCTGCAGCATCCCTCTCTGCATCCGGCGCCTGCTGTCCAGGGGGTGGCATCGCTGTCCTGGTGCTGCTGGTCCTCCTCAGGAAGTTGTGCAAGACACAGGTAGCCCTCACACAGGCATCCACATTAGCAGGGCTGACCCCAATGACTCCTCTGTACATACGCCACTGGGATGAGAGAATACCAAAGGTATTCTCCACAATCAGCCTAAAATATTTTGCCGCTTTGGAAGCGGTCCTCTTTCTCGCGCAGCCTCGGGCGTCCTTGCCTCTTTTGCCTCTTTTGGTCTGAACGCACAGTAATACATCAACAAATAGGCGCTAAATATCTCCATGTCTTTACCTGATTTCATGTGAATTAGCGCGAGCAGCGCCGCTAAAAACGTTTGCGCTAATGACCGCATATCACTTCCTATAAACTTTTCACAATAAAAGCCTCCCGTTACTTTGTTATTTCAAACCTTTCAGTGTGAAGCAGCAAGAACAGCAATGTGTGTTTTGTTTTAGCACCATCTGAGGAGTTGTGTTCAGTTACTGCAAATAAATGTGTGTGGACTGAGGTCGTTTTCACTTCAAAATCCCGTCCTCAGACCAAGACGTATCAAGTTATTAACGCTGTATGTGGCCATAGTTGAATCTTTGTTGGCGGCCTTAGATTGAATCAACAGCGCCAACTGCGGTGATCAACTGGAGAGACGGACCGCCTGGATAGTGGGGACGGCGAGAAGGGCCATCAGACTCCGGTGACGAAATGCGTTGAAATGCGTGGCTTCTCTTACGGGCAGCGATCCAGGGCTCCTTGTCACTGGGAGAGGAGCTAACCGGAGCCTTGGGCTTAGCTCCCAGCGGGGCCCAGTGGTTCACAGGCCAGGCAGAGTTGACATCCAGATACGGGACGGTCGAATCCAGTTCTCCGGTGGTTGTGGTGGTGACAGCGGGACCCACGGTGACAAGGGAGTCCAGGAACTGTTCTTCATTTTTTATCTAGTACAAGATGGAAATCCTCCCTTCCAGCTCGGAGATTTTCTGTGTCAGGCGGAGGCAGTTGTCACATCCAGATGGTGAGGTGAGTGAAGGCATGGCTTGTGATGAGGTCAGATGAGACTGGGGAAACACAAAAACAGACGCGAGGACTCCACAACGGGAGTCCACAGCGATATCTTGGCTTATGCAGAGGCAACAGAGTCGGCTTAGCAGGCAGAGAAATGAAACATACCGGCACAGGCCCAGAAAACAGGGCCCACTGAGTTGACTGAGATTCCGGCAGGTTCGAGGTAGTCCTCTCGGTGGCTTTAAGGTCCGGTGACAGGCGTCCTCATAGGCGGCCAAGGCAGTCCGATTCAAAGATCGTGATCATTTAGGTCACTAACTGGTGCGATCTCGGCGGGATTGATTTAGCAAACGTTAGACAATAATATTCTATTAAAATCTGAATTAAAACCGGTGGTTAAAACGAAGAAATCGCTAAAAACAGCCCAGATGATTTTCACTGAGGAGACAGAGCGGCCGCCATCTTGCGCATGCGAAAAACTCTGTTGCACTGCCAGAACGAACGAACATACACAGTACTGTAAATCATTCATGCATGTCCAGACGTTCCTGTCTGTCTGGCCACATATTTTCATCTACATCACAGCGAATATCATCTCTTGCGAATCCACCCTCTGCAGGACTCTGCTGTGATGTCATCACAGGCTGCATCCATGGCCGCTAGCAGGACCATTTGGGTATGTGGATGCCGGTCATATACCTTCTACCTCCAGGAAGAGAAAAACTCTATCGGATTTAGGAATGGTGAGTAGGGAGGGAGATGTTCCATCAGCATCCTATCATGTGCTGCAAACCACTGTCTGACCACATCTGAGTGGTGAAAATGCACATTATCCCAAACAACAACATACTTGTTCAGATGGTCTCCAGTTAGACCCCTCTCATTCTCAGGGATTATGTCCCTGTAAAGAGTGTCTAAAAAAGTCAGAAGATGTTGTGTGTTGTATGGACCAAGACGGGGGATATGGGTGAGGACGCCGTTTTCTGAGATGACTGCACACATAGTAATATTCCCTCCTCGCTGGCCTGGGACATCAATGGTTGCTCTCTGTCCAATGCGATTCCTTCTACGCTTTCTACCTTTTGCCAGATTGAAACACACCTCATCAAGGTATATGAATGTGTGCAGAGGTTCCCTGGCCTCCAGCTCCAGTACACGCTTTATCACATAAGAGGGAGCGAGAAAAACTATAACAACTTTTCCTGTGTAACATAATGCATTTTGGACAACATATTGTACAGTATGCACTGTGAATACACATACACAGAACTATCATGTAAGTGTAGTGCATGGCACTACACAAAGTAAACAGTTCACAGCACTGAACATTAGAGTATGCATAGAACACTACATGTTTTACCTGTACATACTGGTAACGGATCTCCTTCACTGTGTTGCTGTTCCGTTCAAATGGCACATTGTACAATTGTTTCATGCGCATTTCATTTCTCCTGAGCACTCTGTCAATTGTAGCGATTGAAATGGATTCAGTATTCCCAAAGATGTTGTCATCCTCTATAACAGCACTTTGTATCTCTCTCAACCTTATGGCATTGTTTGCAATCACCATTGCACAAATGGCTTCCTCTTGTTGCGGAGTAAAAAGGGGCCCTCTTCCACCTCTGCAAGGTTGTCTTGAAATCCTATGTGGTACAGAGTAAAATTACAGTAAATATGGCAAATCTTTACTGTAACACTACTGTACACTACAATACACCAAATCTGTGCTGCAGTAAAGCTGTAAGTCTAAATGTAAAATGTAAAAAGTGACAAGTTCTTGTCCCACTGCAAGCTTCATATGTATGACACAATGACAGTAGTGCAGTGCAGATTGTTTAGAGCTGAATTACTGTCCATTATACACACCTGTTCTCCTGACGAAATAATAATTAAATAAAAGAATAATTGAATTTACAGCGGTTCTCCCAACATTTGGCTGCACCCTTCGACCAGCCTCAGCCATTGTGAGGCCCTGATTGACAACATGTTCCATTTCATCAGGAATCTGCCTATGTACTTGGCCTCTTCTTCCTCTTCCCCTGTTTTGTCCCCTTCCCCTTCCTCCCCGCATCCTAACCCCTCTTCCACGAGGCTGACCTTCCATTTCTGTGTCACAGTATTGTAGAAATGGTACACACTATGTCCTGCTTGGTTCATATATGCTTGTAAAGTGGGGGTTCATGGGATTCAGCTCTGAGTGACTGTGGATAAGTGGCTTATCATTGGTTGCAACTAATGCTTCACACACCCCTTCTCATCAGTGAAAGCTGAGGTTCACCTGAGAGTAATTGTTCAATTTAGGAGACATTTTCAGGAAAAATAAAGTTAAAAAATTGTATAAAATTTGCTGATTTTGACAACTAGTTCAACATTTTTACATGTAATGACTCAAGCAATGAAATGATGACTATTAGTTTTATAGGGAATGACTATTCAGCATTCACAAGTATAGTTCATTTTGACTGACATGACATAAGCAAATGATAATGTTATAAAACAGCAGAGAGTTGTATGAAAGCAATTGATGCATGTCCAAAAGCATTTGCAATTTGTTGGAAGCAATGAGAAACTGCTAGCATGATGTGCATAAATGACTAAATGTTGTGGAGGCTGAACTAACTGTTGTGCAGATGTTAATAGTGATGTGAGAAATGCACCAAAGCGACTGAGAAAAACTGTAAAATGTTATAGTATCGATTTTTTTTGTGCTGTTCGTACAGTACGAGTGATCTCAGTTAGACCTTGCCGGTCTCGGTTGCATAGTAAAAAGACAGGTTTCATTGATTGTCTAGAGTTTCTTCAAGAGCATTCGAGGGCAGTGGACACATGATAGGTCTGTGTCTTCATCCTCCGTTTCATCTCTCTTATCATCTGACAGACAGCCAGAGGATAACAGCAACACACTGTGGTCCAGTCCTCACACACACTTCCCTGTGGATGAACATGCAGACAGGCACACAGACATGCAGCAGAAAAGACATAAAAACATTAACACAGAAATTTACTTGCATGACTTAAACTGAACGTTACTGTATTGATTATCTACTTTCTGTAGTTTTCCATTTACTGTGGATTCTTAAAGAAACACTTCAAGCACAAAATAACAATTTGCATTTTAATTAGTTGTGCCTTGTTACTTTGAATTTGTGAAGAAAACTTGTTACTCTTGCATGCCTCCACAGAGAACAGCAAACGCATTGTTTTATTGTTTGATTGGGGACAGCTTTAACATCAGCAAAACTGTATCAAAACATCTGTTTACAAACCCTCATAAAACTCATGCAGTATAATCTAAGTCTCATTTATCCAGTTGTAGGCTCATTACTTTCCAAACACATGCATTTTTGATAAGACCTTACCAGTTAAAACTGAAGTGAAAGTGAAACTTATCTATGCTCTCTTTAAAGTCACACCTCAATACCATACATTTTTTTGTTTTAGCAAAAATGCATGTGTTTGGGAAGTGCTTAGTAATCAATAGGGCTGGTAAAATAATATTCGAAGGTCGAATAACCGTCGAATATGGAAAAAAATGGACATTCAGTTGTGAAATTTAATATCCGATTAGTGGGCGTGGCTGTCGCTTAGAGCATAGGGCGCGCTGCTAACTCTCTTCCGGTGTGTGTGTCCTTTACTGGCCTATGTAGTTGAACGCTTACGGTCAGGTGTCATAACATACGCCCCGCATAACACAGCAGTGAGGAAGAGAACATGTTAACATGGCTGAAAAACAACCAAGCAAACCCGAAAAAGAACCTGGGAACTCAGTGGAAGCCAACAACTCCATGCCGGACAGAGTTATTACTAAACCGGATAATCTGAAAAGTGATGTGTGGCGATATTTTGAATTCTGGTCAGTAGGAGGGAAAGTTATGAGTAGGGCTGGGCAATAAATTGATTTTATTGATTAATTCGAATTTGTAGTTTAGGTCGATTTGTTTTAATGAAAATTGAGTTTCTCTTTAACATCCGCCACCAACGCTCCCCGCTGGGCTCCCGTAGTTCAGAGCGGGCTCCCCCTCCCCCCCGCGCGCTTGATACACAAACAGCATGGCAGCGAGCGTGTCTTCAGTTATTTGGAATTAGTTTGGTTTTGTGGCGTCAGACACAGAACAAACAGCACCCCGCTGCAAAGTTTGTTTGAAGGCTGTCGTAACCAAAGGTAGCAGTACTACCAATTTACTGCAGCACCTCAAACAGAGGCATGCTGCCGAGTGGGAGAGGTGTTGCTCCCTACGAAATGAGCAAGACCGCGGCAGCCCCAGCACCGCCGTCTCGGAAACATTTACAAACTGCATCCCGTATGATAACAAAGGGGCCTGGTGGAAAGCGATCGTGGATGCAGTCGCGATGTATATTGCAAGAGATATGGTGCCCAATCAAAACAGGGACACATACATTTTATGTTTTGCATTGTGTCACTGTCAGTTTGAAACTAGAAAATCTTACTGAAAAGTTACATTTTCACTGTTGTTTACAATGGAAGGCTACAATTTGATGCTGTTGATTATGCAGTGAATGCAGATGTTTAATTTTGTTTACATGATTCAGGGAATCAAAACAGTGACCAAGTAGTTTTTCTATACCACAGCATACCACAGGCACCTTTTTATTATGCAAAACATGTTAAGGTAACTGAAAGTTATGTTTGCACTTTACTTTATCAACCTCAATAGAGGAAATATACTGAATAGCAAAACTTGTGTTTTAAAAAACTTGAGTAAATGTTTGTTAAAAAAGGGTCACTTAATTTTATGTTTTTTAAGTTAGTTTGAGGGTGCACTTGTCACAGTCAGTTTGAAACTAGAGAAAGCTTACTGAAAAGTTACATGTTCACTGCTTACAATTCTTTTTGGCTTGTTTTTGCACTTGAACAATTTCTTTGTCATCTGCAAATTGATTTTAAGTAGGGGGGAAAAAATCGATTCAAATCGTGAATTGGATCTGTTGTGAAAAAATCTGAGATTTTTTTTGGGGCCATATCGCCCAGCCCTCGTTGTGAGCAACGTCAAAGCAGTTTGCACAAACAGAGATTAACACATATGAAAGAGAGCCACTGCTGCCAGCCGACGCAGATCCACTCCTATGGTGGAAAGTGACAGGCAGTGCAAGGTATCCCTACTTTGCGCAGGTTGTAAAAAAATACCTTATTGCACCCGGTACTATTGTTAGATCAGAGCATGTGTTTTCCTCGGCAGGCAACATTGTTAACAAAAAAACACTCAGCACTCGCTGCTGATGAAGTGAACCGTCTCGTCTTTTTGGCAAACAATCTGTAGTCTGCCAGACATATTTTGAGTTGATTTGTGGCCTGTACGCTTTTAACGCTGGCCTATTTTAACAATATATGCAGTTATTTTCTAAGAAAAAAAACATCATCAAAATCCAAATTATTAAAAATAATATTCGAATATAATCAATATTCGGCCGTTTTTTAAAAGCCCAATATTCAAATTTAATTTCTGAGCTCAGTTGACAGCCCTAGTAATCAATAAATCCATATGTTTGCTATTTTTCATAGAGGCATGTGAGAAAAACAGTTTTCTTCCCTAATTCAAGGCAACACGATGTGACTAATTTATATACAAATGGTCATTTTGTGGGTGAATTTGTTTTGTTTGTTCAAGGACAACACCAAATCTCTACTTGCTATTGACAAGTATGTTTTTGCATTTGAGTACAGACACTCACCCGTATCTTGTACCGCTCCCTGATCCCAACTCGCATGGCAAAAGTGGATCCTGGTAGCAGAGGCATGCACAGACACTCGCCATACTGGTGAGCTAAACTCAAGTCTAAACAGCACGGCACCAGAGCCCCAAGAATACCTGCAAGCACAGGTCAGCACAAAGTGTGGGAGTGATGTGCGTTTGTGACAAACGAAATCCCATTTAAAACAATTCTGTCAGATGCAAAACCAATCTAAGTATAAATAAATGATGATTTATTTGTTCTTTCTTTGCAGAAACATCAACCCATGATACCTTGCATGAATTATGGGTGCAGCTTCTAGCGTTGAACTGAAACGGGCGATTTCCAATGCTAACCGTTTGTTTACAGTACTTTATTCTTCTTTCTGAGAATAATTGGGAAATAAATTGTGGAACACACCATTTTTTTTTAGCTCAAATGGGATTATGTGATCATACCTCTGCCATCTCTGACAGCCATCTCAAAGTATGTTTGTTTTTATTCTTTTCAACTGAGCACGCTAGCAATTAGTTTGCCTTGCTCCGCTAAAATATTGTTAACTTTAACATGGCCCGAGCTAGCTTAAGATAAACATCTGCTCCTTCTAAAGATGATTTCTGATTTCTGATGACTTATTAAGAGATACTAAAGCATTCAATCCCAACAGTCCTAGAGAAGCCCATCAAGAGCCTCAGGCGATGGTACAATGCAGACCTTAGAGACACCCAGCAACTTGAAGAACTTCGACAGGACACGGCTAATGGCCTCAGGCAGATTAACAACACTGCACTACCAGGGAAACTGAAGCTCTGGTGCTTCCAGTTTGGACTGCTACCCAGACTCCTGTGGCCATTGACCATGTATGAGGTATCGATTAGCCATGCCAACCGCCTGGAAAGGCTAGTTAACTCTCACGTGCGGAAGTGGCTCGGACTTCCCAAATGCCTCAGCAGTGTGGGACTCTACAGCGATGGAGCCCTGTCACTGCCAATTTCCAGCCTGGTTGAGGAGTTCAAGTGTGCCAAGGTGAGACTGGAAATGTCCCTCACTGACTCTCGGGACCCTGTGGTGAGAGGCGCCGCTCCTACCCTAGCAACAGGGAAGAAGTGGACCCCAGCCTAGGGATGCACCGATCCAGCTTTTTCAGTTCTGATACCGATCCTGATGCTGTGGCTTTGAGTATCGGCCGATACCCGATACCAATCCGATACTTTTGATTCTATCAAGTTTTTATCCATAAATGTATATTCAGTTGTAGTAAACCCTGTTGTTGTTTTCCTGAAGGAGGTTGAACAGTATGTGTGAGTGCTCTCTAGCTTGATGAACAAAAAGGCTGAAACCATTTCCCTCCGTGGAAAAAAAGCTTTTATTTACTTTAATTTCACAGATAAGAAAAAATAAACTGTGAAGACAATAAAGTCTCCGCTAAAGAGCGTTTTAAGTCTTGTGTGTGATTTATCCTTCAGGGATTTAAACTTCGGGATTTATCCGGGTTTCATATGAGCAGAGGAAATCTCCGCTCGTCGCTAGGCTAATCGATACAATGTAAAATGCCATAGGCTTGTGCTAATAACGCTAGCATTTTGTATTTGTTTGGAAAACGTGTCTGGTATGACAGTTGTTTTGTCGGTGAATCTTGTGGTATAATGGAGCAAAATTATGTGCCGTCACCTTTGTTAAAAGTTGCTGTTGTCTCTGGTTTTATATGAGAAGAGGAAAAGATCGCCGGCCGCTAGGCTAATCGAGACAATGTAAAATGCCATAGGCTTGTGCTAATACCGTTAGCATGTTGTATTTGTTTGGAAACAGTGTTTAGTATAAGACAGTTGTTTTGTCGGTGAACCTTGTGAGTTGTAATGGAGCAAAACTGTGTGCCGTTACCTTTGTTAAATGTCGCTGTTGTCCCTGGTTTTATATGAGAAGAGGACAAGATCGCTAGTTGCTAGGCTAATTTATCCAATGTAAAATGCCATAGGCTTGTGCTAATAACGTTAGCATGTTGTATTTGTGTGGAAAATGTGTCCAGATAAAGACAAGTGTTTGTCTGTGAATGCTGCCAGTTATAGTGAATCTGATTTGGGTACTTGTGTTTGAAATGGTCTCTATTAAGCCATGTTTAATGTGGGTTTAATTTGTGTTTTAAATCAACTAAACTTTACAGCGCTTCACAGAAACCTCCGCCGCTGACTAGTGTTTTGGAGGTGTAACTGCAGAGTGACACAGACACACCACCACACAAGTAATAAATACTCACAATGGTGTGGGCGACGTGCGTAGGGTCTACACAGCCCGTCTACTGTCTGCGGAGCACGCATGTATCCCGCCGCACGCCGGAGATCCAGCTCGGTGCTGGATTCCCATCACCTCTGCATATGACCGTAGCTCGCGCCGCAATAGATTTAAAGGGAAGGGATCGGCATTGCATTTTCCGATACCCGATCCATCTATTTTTGATCATATCGGGCCGATATCCGATCCAGATATCGGATCGGTGCATCCCTACCCCAGCCGCTGCTGTGCAACAGGCCAAATCTGCTCCCCGCCATCGTGACGTAGTGGGCCACGTCCAACAAGGCAGAGGAGGCCTCGGCCTTGGAACTGTAACACCTCTCTGGCAAAAGGCATCTGCAGCCGAACGTCGAACCATGGTAGTAGAGGAGGTGCGTCGACAGGAGGAAGCCAGACGTTCCAAAGCCGTCGCACAAGCCAAACAGGGCCGCTGGATGAGATGGGATGGTGTTGAGAAGAAACTTACATGGAGCGAACTCTGGACCATGGAATCCAACAGGCTGAGCTTTATCGTCACATATGACGTGCTGCCCTCTCCCACAAACTTGCAGCTGTGGCTTGGAAAGGACCCATCCTGCCCCTTGTGCACAACCCCAGCAACACTAAAGCACATCCTGGTTGGCTGTAGGACCAGCCTCACCCAAGGCAGATACATGTGGAGACACCACCAGGTCCTCAGGTGTCTAGCCGATAAACTGGAGTGCAAGAGGGTATCCATCAACGCCCACCCCTTCAGTAACCAGGATGTTCGCCGACACCCACCATCATTTGTTCGGGAGGGGGACAAGCAGAGGATTAGCCCCTCAAACCCTGATCTGGGCCCACTGAACGCAGCCAGGGACTGGCAGATGCATTGTGACCTAGACCAGAGGCTCATTTTCCCTCCAGAGATCGCAACTACCACCCTGCGACCAGACCTCGTCCTCTGGTCTAACTCTTCCCAGCTCGCCTACATCATCGAGCTGACAGTTCCATGGGAGGATGCCATCGAAGAAGCGTATGAGCGCAAGAAGCTGTGGTACTCCAACTTAGCAGCTGAGGCAGAGGACAGAGGCTGGAAGATAAAGGTGCGCCCGGTGGAGGTGGGTTGTAGGGGCTTTGTTGCCAGCATAACAGCAAAGGTCCTGAGGGAGGTTGGAGTCAGGGGACAGGCTCACAGACAGGCCATCAAAGAGCTGGCCAGCACCGTGGAGAGGACGAGTCATTGGCTATGGCTGAAGAGGACGGACACCATCTGGGCCACTAAGGCTAACCCCGGGACACACACCCAGGCTTGATCAACCTGTGGTGGGCCTGCCTCAGCTGAGGGCGTATTGTGATAAGTGGCCGAAACGCCCTGTGACGCTGAGGTACACAACTGACGAGGTGTCCCGGCGGTAAAGCCTTTCAGCAGCCACCTTTCAAAACCTCCCATTAAGAAGTGGTGCAGACTTTAGGGATTACAACATCTAGTCCTTTTAATGAACATTCGGCAAACATTTAACATAACTAAGCATTGAAAGGGCCCCAGTGCCCCACACCAGAAGCACCACCGATAGCTCCACCCCTGTATCAATGGTACCTTTGACAACAGGAACGATCCCTTTTGTTCTTGTTACATGTTCAACACACAGTTGCTGGAGACAAAAATTTAGCTTAGACTGGTTGTTAGTCGTTAAATACTTATTAAAAAATAAATTAGTATTTGCTAAACTGAAGGCAAATTACTTTTGAAAAGAACCAGTGTTGGCGGTTAGCCACTAAGAGTAGCCACTGGGACTAACCACAGACAGTCTATAGGACAAACGAGCTTAATGCTCCTTCCGCTATTTCACTGGAAGTTGCACACATAATCATTTCTACAGTAGAGCCCTCAGGAATAAGGTGGATAGATATCAGGGAAGCTTGCTTGCTAAATATTTTTAAGAGAAAGTTAAAACTATATCTGTTCACTTTAGCCTTTAACTAGCTCTGAGCATTCTCATTGGTGTGTGAGAGCTGCATGTACGAATTTCTGGCTGTGTTTTCATGTTACATGTCATCTTGTCTCCGCAGATGTCAAACAGGCCTGTGCTCCAGTCTCCTCCAGTCTGTGTGATGGTGGTGATGGTTGTCGTGGTGACGCCGAGGCCGGGCTGTGTAAGTATTGGGTCTGTCGCTGCAGGGACATCATTTGACCTTGAGTCATCTTCACTTCCTGTGGTGAAGCCCCCCACTTCCTCCTCTTGATCTGCTGATGCTGAGTCTTTGGTGACTGACAGCCTGGGTCTGAAATTAGATTTTCATGTACCTGTCTTTATAAAGATGTTTGATAAATTCACCACAGCTTGTCAGGCCTCTAACTGATACTCTAAACTGCAGGCACAATATGAGGAGTCTAGAATTAGAAAATTTGTCCTTTTTTCTGATTTTATTTATTCAGCTAATTTCATTTTCTTAGAGCAGCATGTTTTGTACTCAGCTGGCCGCCTATGAAATTTTAGCAGCACGCCACCACAATTACACTAATATTATACTACCACCGGATGTGATAAAGAATGTATTCTTACATTTAAGTGATTAAGGCCTTCAGCAACACTTTAATTACTGCAATTTTTAGTAAAGGAAAATCAAAATAAGTAAAAGAAAATTGTATGCATCAATAATAGATTCAAGAAATGTTCTTGTTTAATTTGTATTATCGAGTTTCATAGGCATAAAAGAAGAAAAAGATTAAGCAAAAACACGGCAGCATATAAAAGCAGAATAAGATAAGTGAGCCGTTTCCTGTAATTCCATTGTGCTCACTGGTGACAACACTATGTGCTGGTAGGAACAACAACAAACACTTACTGGTGCGTAACTGTTGTCTGTTCCATGACTAGACGCTACTGGCATCCAGAGAGGAGTTAGGCGATGAGGAGGCGAGAGAAAGAGGGTGAGCAGGGAGTCAGCAGGAATGGGGAGGTGGAGGGGGGATGCGGAGTGACACTTCCCTAGCGAGAGGGTGTGTGTCAAAGCAGATAAACCAGCAGTCGGATGGCTCGGCCAGAAGCTGTGTGACAGAGATAAGTCTTGTAGTTGTCTTCTGTGTGAGACTTTACTGTACCCCCTGCTAATACAGCAAATGCAGAGAGGGCAGATACACATCAGTGTGCATGAACACAAATGTCTAGCATAAAAATAATCAGATGTGAAAGCATGCATACGCTTAACACAAACACACCAGAGAGTCAGAACAGGCTGAAATCTTGCAAAAAGTCATTATTTATTTACATATTTACTTGTAGAGTGTAACAGAGATACACTGCACATCTAAAACATGCACAAATATAAGACATTAAGAAATTATGTCAGAAGTAGGGAAGTTAAAACAGAAGCTCCAACAAATTAAATCAATATTAAGAGTTTGTTTGACCCATGGCAACTGATTAAAAAGATGTACACTTACCTTTAAGACAGAAACAGACTCATACAGTGTAAAAGATGTATTTTAAAACAAAAGAAATACGTGTGGTTCATGTTGAGAGGGGATTGTCTGCATTCATGCATTTCCTGTGCTCTGACATTGACCTTTAAATTTAGACTGGTGTGTGTGTGTGTGTGTGTGTGTAACAGAAAGAGAGAAGTGAGGGGAGCTTTACATGGTGGAGGGACACGTAGTGAAACTACCGTGGGTTTGGAGGTTACTCGCATGCATATTAGGTCTTAAAGCAAATTTGGGAGAAACATGTTGTACATGAAAAGTGGACACATTTTTAACTTAAGCTCCTTTTCGGCATGATGAAAATGTATTATAGTGGCATTAATTCTTTGTATGCATCACAGAAAGTAACATCAAAAAGAATAAAATAAAAAAAGAAAACAGTTGTGTGGGATCTTTGAAATCAAAAGGAATGCTCTTCTGAAAATGTAGCTGATTTGCATTTGATCGTTGGCAGTTGTTTGACTAATAGTGATCTCTGATGGAAAGTCATTCTCCCAAAAGCCTTTGAAGCAGAGACCACAGAGATCAACTGGCAGAGGCAAACCCCTGGAACTGCTCTGAAACTGAGAGTATGATAGCAGTCTATTTCGTACTATATAAAGGCAGATACATTTCTAACTTTAAGGCAGTATGAGTAGGATTTGCTGGCTGCAGTTTGTAAACACAACTTTCTAAGATGGCCCCGCTTCCACAGCTTAACCTGGCACCTGAGCTGCATTCAGCCCCGACAAAACATAGCATATTATTTATTTAAACAGAAACAGTAGTGCGCTAGATAACCAGTTGTGTTGCGCAGGTGCACCGCCTTTGACACAGTGGGCTTTAGGTCATTCATTTTCTGTAGCCGCTTATCCTGATGGGGGTCATGGGGGGTCTGGAGCCTATCCCAGCTGACATTGGGTGAGAGGCAGTGTACACCCTGGACAAGTCGCCAGGCTATCGCAGGGCTGACATATAAAAACAGACAACCATTCACACCTGTGGGCAATTTAGAGTCGCCAATTAACATGCATGTCTTTGGATGGTGGGAGGAAGCCAGAGTACCTGGAGAAAACCCATGTTGACACAAGGAGAGCATGCAAACTCTGCATGGGGGGGCTCCCCCACCTCCCACCCTGAATTTGAACCGGGAACCCTCTTGCTGTGAGGCATCAATGCTAACCACTGCACCACCGTGCTGTCCATGCTTTATGTCAGTCCAATTCAAAGGGGCTTTATTGGCATGGCAAACATACTTACACTGCCATAGCAAGTGTGGAATAAAAAAGAAAATTGTATGTACAGTAGGTAAAGATCTACCAGAATCCAGTTCATGTACACGTTGCTGCTAATTGAGTAAACCTCTGACAGACCCACCAAATGAGAGAAAACACACCTCAAAGCCTGCTGCACACTGTTTCAAAGAAACTTGTCATTCAACCTGGAAACTGTATCAAAATGGTGTACACCATTTGGAGACTGAACGTGCCCCTGGTCTCAAATTAAAGAGTCCTGCCCTCACACTTTGCTTATTATGTTTTAAAACAGGGCAGTAGAAGAGTCAAACTTCGTACTGAGTCCACTCTTTTGGCTAATTGTTACTCTCTTTATGATCATGTGATGAGTGATAGCGACAGTGGTAATGTTGATGATGATGACTGTGTTGCTGATATTGATTGTTGTTGTTGATGACCACTGTTGTTTCAGATCACTGTATTTGGTTCCCCCCACCGCCCCCTGAGTATTTATATTCTTATTTGTTCTCTTATGTCTTTTTATGTGTGATTTTATGTGCTGTGCAACTAATTGCCCTTTAGGGACAGCATAACGTTGAAGTAAAAGTTGGCTTTCCTGCCACAAGAAAACACTAGATTTCTTGACCAGGAACAGCTGCCAGGCAGCCGGTGCAGTCTCAAGAAAGGTACTGTTGACAGATCTAGATATAGAACAGGACATGACTGCATGAAAAGGGGCTTTTTTGGTTTGTATTTTTTAAACTTCAGTCTTTGCACCGATTAAAATTAACTACATACCCATAAATGATTGAGCTGTAGAGATGTTTGTTATCAGATTTTTTTTTACCATTGAACACAGCTGGGCTAGCTGTTTCCCAGTGTCAAGTATTTGTGCTAAGTTAGACTGCTGCTGATGGTTGTGTGGCTAATACTCACATCTAATACTCAGCAACAAAGCAAATAATTATATTAGCATGAATGTTGAACCTTTTCTTTACGAGTAGATCGACCCACAGGATAAAGCGAAACAATTTATTCAGTCAACTTCGGAAGTGTATTGGCTACTCCATCTCCTTGGCATATCCCTACTCCAAGTCACCAGTTAATATTGTCTGTATATATTGGCATAGCCTGTCCGGGGTGTACCCTGCCTCTCGCCCTGTGTCAGCTGGTATAGGCTCCAGCCCCCCCACAACCCTCAAGAGGATAAAATGTTTCGAAAATAAAATTAATAATATTTGGAACATGTTCCAACCAATAAAAACGTGAAAGTAGCAGGAGACTTTTATCTTGACAAAATTAAAGAAATTTTCACCTTAAATTGATGCAGACAAGGAACAAAGTGCATAAAAATTCACCAGAACAAAAGGAAATTTAGTGTTTGATGCTCAAAATATCCTGGGGGACAACCCCCAACCCCTCAGTTTCATACATGTCTCCCCCAATGTTGAAATGAAACCCACACCCCTGTGTATTTATGCTGTCTAAACCCTCGCAGCTACACTTCGTGCACACCATCCTCATCAGAAGACTGCTGACACTGCAAGATTATCCCCACTATCTACACTATAATGGCAAAGATCTTCAATGGCTTCACCAAAACCTTTTTTCATTTGGTGGTCTTATTCTTGTGGGTAACACTCGTCTTATTTATGTCCTTAGAAATAATAAAATAGCACAGAAAAGAAACAAGAAACTGAATATTTCATCGGTTTTATTATTTCTCTGGAAAGCAAAAGTCAGACAAGCACCATCCACTGCAAGTCAGATAGGAAAGCTATCTGACAGGCTGATAAAACAGGAGGGAAGGACATGCCTCACCTTCAATGTATAAAACAACACAGCAGACACATTAACATCTATATGATAACAACAGGAGGATGCAGGCCCAGTCTTACAATGTAACAACGAAATAAGTGGTTGGCTAGTGACAAAATAGGACATGGTGGTAGATGTTTGTTTGCCCTTTCAGAAGAAAAAAAACATTATTAAAAATCGTTATTATACAGATAGTTGCTTATTTATTGAGCATCATATCAAAACAGGAAAGAGTGACCCATAGAGAAAAAGTACAAGTGCTAACTTGAATCTAACAGACAAAAAGACCAGACAGAATACAAACTATGGTATTATCCTTTGATTCCAAATCTTTAAGAGAAGGTCTGGGGTATTTTTCAAAATTGTACTTTTTTCATACCATTAAAAGTATTGAACTTGCGTATCAAGGACTGGCATGATAAAGACCCTGAACCATTACTGTTTTGTGCAGGCCAAACCCTGATCTGAATGTACTGCAACCAAAGGTGTTTTTACAAACATTTAAAGGTCTTACCTGTTTTCAGATATTAGGTCACATTCAACAGTGAAAAGGTGAGATGAGAACCTGTGTATCTGTCAAATCTAATGTGTACAACAGCGAATGGTGCAGTACTGAAACATGATTTATAAAAACATACACGTCACTGTTTTATGGCTTTGAGTCAAATGAGCCAGCTGAACCTTTTACAAATAATTCACTGCTGAATGTGCCCACGTGCCTGCGTGTGTGTGAGTGCGAGAGAGTGAATATTACTTTAATGAACCAGATAAACCAGAGTGTCCCCAATGTCCACAGTGAGGCCGTTGTCGACCAGAGTGACCTTCTTTTCCCCCAGATTGACTTTGAACAAAGATTTGTTGGAGATTGGCAGTTTGCCCTGCTCCTCGTGTCCCAGGACGGGCACCCGGCGAGGCCCCTGCACAGGGTCCTCGTACCTCATCAACTTGACTCTGGACAGATCTGTTGGAGGAAGAGTCAAGAGTCAGATGTGAGAGGGAGACAAA
This sequence comes from Cephalopholis sonnerati, assembly GCA_019142605.1. Classification (NCBI taxonomy): domain Eukaryota; kingdom Metazoa; phylum Chordata; class Actinopteri; order Perciformes; family Serranidae; genus Cephalopholis; species Cephalopholis sonnerati. The sequence continues at coordinate 4,219,086 of JAGQAX010000017.1, read as the reverse complement.
GTGAGAAACAAAAGAGGGAGGAAGAGAAAAAAGGGTGAAGGGAATAAGGAATAAAAAGAGTAAGCGGTAGAGGTAAGACATGGGAGGGATGAAAAGATGGCAGGGAAAGAGTGCAAGGAAGGTTAAAGGTAAGCAGGGAAAGTGATGGAGGAGATGGTGAAATCAGAGCAGAGAGGGAAGATGAGGAGGAGGAGAGTGGAGAGGATGGAGGAAGAGGTAAGAAGTTATGAGCACAGAGCAGAGGAGTGGACAGGCCACAGTGCAAATTGGCTCACACTTTGAACTGCGCTAGCATAAGCTAATGCACTTCAACACTGTTTTTGTTGTTCTTTTCTCCTCAAATATGCTAGCATCTTGAAAAATACAAAACAAAAAGGCAATAGGGAGCAACAGATAAAGAACCAATCTGACAAGCCAGAGCGCCTCGTGTTGTTATATTCTGAGTGGAATTATTTCTGACGTTTATCCTTTAGCATCCATGCTAAAGGATGGATGCTGGATGCTGCTGGCTGTGCTAATGGCACACTGGTAAAGATACTTGCCCATACTGAAATTACCTTGTATAGAACGGGTATAAACTCATCTCAGAAAGCACATAGTGTAGTGTAAAATGAGTGGTGACAGACTGAAAGTGTAATGGAATGTATTAATCAATATAGTAATCAGTGTGCATTTATCCATATACCTAGTAAGTACAAATCAATGCACTCATCCACACAACTGATTTGATCACATTCATATATCGGGTTTGATCACATTTAATGTTTGTATTGACTATATGCCACCTTTGATCTGATCACAATTTAATAGAAACACTATGATTAAATGTTTCTAAAAAACAGAGTAGGATTAGACCTGAACATATTGGGAGGAAAGGTCAGACTGACTTTCCCCAAACATAGTGGTAAATCAAGTTGGGGCAATGACCTTACATGTTCAGACTGTCTGGAACATTACACCATTATGTAAGAGAAGTCATGTTTGAACAGGCCTGGATCATGTCCCATTAGGTTTTAGGTCAAGAGGGAAGGTTAAAGGAAAAGAGGTGGAGATTCAGTAGAATCTCCACGAGCATAAAAGAGAGAGCATCGAAAGTGAATCTTCAGTCTTGTTCCGGAGGTTGACTCACGGCTTGCATGTGTTGTTACTTGTGAACACGTTAAACTCAATTGCACCTGACTTCAAATGTTTCCAGTGACTTCTTGAGTACCATCCTTTTGACTCCATACATTTAAGAGAGGACGATGAATATTGAACTGAGTGTTGGGGACGAGGTCCAGAGTCATCTGGCCCTATTCTGGACATCGATTACTCAACTATAGCTTTGCTGTGGATATAATGATGGTTAAAGTCACATGGATGCAAAGTGCATGCTGTGACTGTAATCATGAAAAGAACTGGGGCCTATAGAAACTGCAGAGAGAGATGGCTTTAAGATAGTGGTGAAAACACTGGTATGTAAGAATATGTAGGTAACCAACAGTTATTTGATCTTAACTAAACTGCAATCATCCCTCAAACTGTATTTTAATCACATTAAATAAAGAGGGAAAAAAGGATTGCATGTTGCATAATATCCATTTGTTACATACAATTTCAGGACATGCTCCCCAGCTCTAATACAATGTCAGCCACTTTTTGAGAGCTAACTAATCAGTAAAAAAGGAACAATTTCTCTTTCACTACATTGGGCAGTCTACACCAACAGCACAGGAAAGCTCAACTGTTTATGAGAACGAAAAAGCTACTTGGTGTTTTTCTGGTTACTCTTTTCCCCAGTCCGTGTGCACAATGATGGCAGATGGGAAAGAATGGAAAAGGAGGAGAAGAATAACATGGGACAGTAGCCCCAGGCCAGATTCGGCTGTTGGACATCAGTTGCATAATATGTGTCTTGGTTAGCTAAGCCACCAGGACGTGTGATATAACTTTTTCCACCAAAAAGATTAATAATCTGCACACACACTCAGAAACTTCACCCCAACAGTGCAGACATTTTCATCAAAATTGAGTAAATATTTTCATCCTGTTTAGATTATAATATTAATTTCTGTGACTTAACAGACTTATTTTGGGCTCCTGACAATAGCGTATGAATTCATGCTGCATGTCCGTTAATCTGACTAACCTTTAATGAGTCTGTTGACCTTGGCTAGCCTACGGATGATGCTGTCTCCGCTGTCCCCCTGTCGGATGTCAACCTTTGTAGAAAACTGGCCATTGGACGGCTGAGGGTTGACCAGGGACACACACACTCCGGGCTAGGGAAACAGATGCATGACACAAATGCACAAATATACAATTTTATTGTTGATTTGAGTGTACAACAAACAAACAAGATACACAAACACTTCTGCAGAAGGGATGCACACATTTAACCAAGCACCCACAGAGACAAACAAACAAAAACAAAATAGTGTGAATATGCAAAAAAAATGCAGGTCTTAAAAGCTGATAAATAGGTGACTGAAAACAAGCACACACCTGTCCTCAAACACATGCGTACACACACACACACACACACACACACACACACACACACACACACACACACAGAAGAGCCAGCACACATCCGAAAGCATTTACCTCTGATCTGAAAACACTGAACGGTTTTCCCGGGCAGCAGTCCTCCTTCACTTTGTCGTCAGCCTCAGATGCAAACAAGACGTTGATCTGTTCCAGCTGCAGAGGAGGAACAATGTGAAAAAGAACAATTATCAGCTGATCATCCCTCTGCCAGATACTTTGTGTACAGGTGTGTTTGGTATGCACACTGGCAAACGCTGGTGGTGTTAACCAGGCTCCTGCAGAGATCAGAGATGTAACATCTGGCTTAGCACTAATCTGTCCCACATTAAAAAACTGCAACCTCAAACTGAAATACCATCCCTGATTGTGAAATTAGTAAAGAACAAGTAAGAAAAAGTATCTCAAACTCCATCTGCAGCATAGTCCACTACTCCCCTGACCATCCTTATGAACAGTCACCTAAAGACAAGTGTCTCTAGAAAGATGGATTTAAGGTGAGGTATCACTTTCAAATCAGTTCAACCCCATTCATAGTTTTAGTTTGTGATGTAAGTGATACATCACCTTTATTCTGTCCTACATGATACAGCATATTTCTCTATGATTTTGTCTTTTGTGTGGCAGCTTGTCTTTAGCTATGATTTATCAGAAACATGGGAATTGGATTAAGGGTAATAGTTTGACGTAGATTATGTACAGTTTTCCTTCTGTGGTTAAATCTGTGCTGGTTTCACAAAAGTGTCCCAGGGACTTGGGTTTTACTTTTCGACTCAGCTAAGTGTCTGTGCAGACAGAAGTATTAAGAGCTTTTCTGACTGACAACTGAGCTCGAGATTGTCTCAACCGAGTTCTGCAGAAGTAGCGAAACTCAGCTTTAAATCTGAGGTAGTTTTGAGGGAACCAAAATGCTGCAACTGCATGCTACAGCTCAATGCTGTAAAGACAAAGAGTGCTTAATCAACTGTTCTGGGGTTTCATTTATAAAACAGTACCTGGGATCCATACTAAAAGTGTATGTATGGACAAAAGCTGAAAACATTGTGATTTAACAAAACATGTACGCCTGCTAGTGCGCTCTTTCCTTTATAAATCCTAAATCAACTTGGAATTGTCTGTATACGGAGCACGCTTATATCCTGCTCTCCACATACAACTATAAATGTTTATACAAAGCACCTCATGAATGCTGATGCATAGAAATCTTCCAAAATCTGCAGTAAACAAACTTATCCCTTCACACCTTGCCAAAATGATGACGACTATCATTGGTATCCCCCACTGTGGGACATCATTAGATGCATGAGGTTTGATTTTTGTTGTTGTTAACCATCGGCACCAAACAGATCGAGTCTCTGCTGAATGTCAGAGATCTAGGTGCGTTTGATTACGATGGACAGAATACTTTGCCCCCGCTCCTGGTGGGGATTCCGACTCACCTGTACCGGGCCTCGGTCCTACCTTCCCGGCGGAAGCATCCCCGTCGCCGCGGCAGACGCGGCGGTCGGCTGGTGAAGCTTAAACTCCGGCTGGCATGCTCTTCGTCCATTTCCCGGACAGGACATGGATTATTCCCTCCTTTTGCTGTGCCCCGGCACTTCCTGGATCCCATCGACGCCTGCCTGGTACCTGTCACCGGCTCATCTGAGGGACTCCGGCCCCGTTGCCTCTGCCCTCTTCGGCTCTCTCAGCGCGGGGTAAACCACCGGCTCCTGAGGACAATGCCCCGGGCTCCCCGATCCACCAGACCACAGGCCCCAGCTGCCACCAGGATCGGCTTGGTGAACGCTAGATCCCTGGCGAACAAAACTTTCATCCTGAGGGATTTCTTCAGCTCCCGTGGCCTGGATTTCCTCTGTGTGACTTGGCTCGGTGCCGGTGAGCGCGGCGCTCTGGTTGAACTTTTACCGATGACTGTTCCTACTTTAACTCACCGCGGACGTCGGGTCGTGGAGGAGGAACGGCGGCGGTTTACAGAAACAATTTCAAATGTAAGCAGCGCACCGTCTCATCCTCATTCTCCAGCTTTGAGGTGACTTTATTTGAGGTGGGTCGTTCCAACCCGGTGCTGTGTGCTGTCATCTACCGACCCCCCAAATATAATAAGGACTTTGTGAATGACTTTTCTGGTCTTCTGGCTGAAATTATGCCCAAGTACGACCGTGTCCTTTTTCTCGGGGATTTTAATATTCACGTGTGTTGTCCTGATAAGCCGTTGGTGAAGGACTTTTTAAGCCTTATTGACTCTTTTAATCTGGTGCAGTGTGTGTCTGGTCCCACACACGAACATGGACACACATTAGACCTCCTCCTCTCTCATGGGTTATCTGTGTCTAATTTGTTTGAAGTTGCTTTCTCCTGTGCTCAGGTTAAATCTGGCGCTCCTGTTCAGAGACGTCGGATTTTTTACTCTTGTACTGCTGGTCAGTTCTCTGTGGCTTTTGATGAGCTCTGTGTCTGTCCTGCCTCTGTTGACACAGAGGAGCTCAGCTCCTGGTTTCACTCCTCCTGCCGAACCATACTGGACTCTGTGGCTCCATTAAAAACTGTGCAGCCCAAAGCTAAACCTGAGCCTTGGTTTAATGAAAGAACTCGCGCAGCTAGATGGGAGTGCCGCAAAGCTGAGCGGAAGTGGAAGAAGGACAAGCTGCAGGTCTCCCTCCAAATCCTAAAGGACTGTTGGCGCTGCTACCAGAGCACCATTAAAGAGACCAAAAGGGAATACCTGACAAACATCGAGTGCAATCGTCACAACCCACGTGTGCTATTTAAAACCATCGACACTGTTCTAAATGCCCCACAGCCTGTCAGCTTGGAGGCATCTCCTGAAATGTGTAATAGCTTCCTGCACTTTTTTATTGATAAGATTGCTGCTGCAAGGGCTCTCATCTCAGCCCCTGCATCTGACCCCTCTGACCCTGTTCCTTGTTCGGTAGCTCTTGATAAGTTTGAGCCTGTGTCCCTGTCATTTTTAGAAGATCTGGTTGGCCATATTAAGCCATCAGGTTCTCCTTGTGACGCTGTCTCTCCACGCTTCTTTAAGTTAAGTCTTTAAGAGGTTTTCCCTAGTATAGGGCAGTCTGTTTTAGCTATCATTAACAGCAGTCTGTCCTCTGGTGTTGTTCCTCTAAATTTTAAACATGCAGTGGTGCAGCCCCTACTTAAGAAACCTGGCCTTGATCGCAGCGTGCTGGCCAATTTTAGGCCCATCTCCAAGCTGCCTTTTATTTCTAAAATCTTGGAGAAAGTTGTCCATGCTCAGTTAAAATCTTTTTTGGATGAGCATGATGTTCTGGAGGTCTTTCAATCCGACTTTAAAACTCTGCATAGCACTGAGTCAGCTTTATTAAAAGTTTTTAATGATATCCTCCTGGCCAATGACTCTGGTGACCATGTTATTCTTGTTTTGTTGGACCTTACTGCAGCGTTTGACACTGTGGACCACAATACCCTAGTGGCTCGGTTACGTGACCTAGTGGGCATCTGTGGTACTGCACTGGAGTGGGTCAAATCTTATCTGGCTGACAGGAGTATGAGTGTAAGCCTTGGAAAATCAGAGTTCAGCTCTGCTTCACTGTTGTATGGGGTTCCACAGGGGTCGATTTTAGGGCCCCTGCTTTTCTCTTTGTATTTACTGCCTCTGGGCTCCATCCTGAGAAAGCATGGCATTTCTTTCCACTGCTATGCTGACGACAGTCAGATATATATGCCACTGACTAAGAAAAATGCTTTCTCCCTCACACCACTTCTGTCATGTCTTGAAGACATCAAAGCCTGGATGGCCTCAAACGAGAAAAAAACAGAAGTGATGGTGTTTGGCCCCAGTGGCCAAGTTGACTTGGGCCCTTTGGCAGAATATGTAAAGCCAGTAGTCTCAAACTTGGGTTTTAAGATGGACAGTGATTTTAAATTGGATCGGCAAATTAGTGCTGTAGTAAAGTCCAGCTTTTTTCAGATTAGGCAGCAGGCAAAGGTGAAGCCTTTCCTCGCACAACAGCACGTTGAAACAATAATCCATGCCTTTATCACATCTCAGCTGGATTACTGTAATGCACTTTAAGCACATAAGAGGGAGCACATAACTCCCATCCTGGCTTCCCTCCACTGGCTGCCTGTGCACTTTAGAGTCCATTTTAAGATTCTTTTATTTGTTTTCAAATCTTGAAATGGTCTTGCCCCTCCTTACCTCTCTGAGCTCCTTCATCCCTACGCTCCTGCTCGGTGCCTCAGGTCAGCTGATCTGCTGCTCCTGGAGGTACCGAGGTCAAAACGGAAGCTCAGAGGGGATAGAGCTTTCTCTGTTGCGGCTCCTAAATTGTGGAACGAGCAACCGTTGCACGTTAGACAAGCCTCTTCACTGTCCATTTTAAAATTCGTCTTAAAACCCATTTTTAATCCCTGGCTTTCAACCCCGCATGAGACTTTAGTGTTTTATGGTTTGCTTTTATTTATTGTTTTATTGTTTTTAAAAACAATAAGACAATTATTTTAGTGCTTATGCCTGTTTTATCTTATTTATTTTATTGTTGTTTTAATTGTTTTATGTCTGTGTTGTTTTGCCTATTTATTTACAGCGCTTTGTTTCAGCTGTGGTTGTTTTTAAAGAGCTATAAATAAAGTTGAGTTGAGTTGAGTTGAGTTGATAGGTGAACACGATTTTATTTAGTTTTGTCATGACAAACTTGGCCTGCACTATGATTAGGACTCATAATGAGGATATGAAGTGTAATGATTGTGTGAGAGCTGTCAGTGGCTTGATTTTCAGACTTAATTTACACAGTCCATATGTGCAGGTGGAGATATATGTAAGGTGACTGGAGAAGGCTGAGTGTGTGTGGCAGCCACCGCGATTTCTCCAGTTCAGTCTGTGCACATACAGTGGTGTTCGCTGCAGCGTTTTCACCCACGAAAACTATATGAAAACTAAAACCGTACTTGGTGGTATATGCACAATATTCAAAGATATTATTAAAAACTATTGCCATTATTTAATGCCATTTGATATGTTCATTTCGACAGCTGTAGAATGCTTCACAGCTGACCATGAGTGTCAGCAGCATACAGTCCAGCCCTCTCCTCTGCGCTCTGGGGAGGAATGTGGTGAGACAGCGCTGATGAAATACTGAAGAGAATTTTATTAGGAGATCTGAATTGTCTTATATTTTTGCAACTGAAAGGTGCTCATGGAAAGTTATTGCTCACTACCACAGGCACAAATAACACTGCTGGATTGAATGTTTATGATAAAATGGTTCTATCAGCAACATCTGATAGGATGTAAAATTAAATGTGTGCACATAATTTCTACAATCTGACCTCTTTCAGTACTTGTGCAGTGTTAAATGAGACCCCAGTTTATTGCTCACATTTGAGTGGTTACTGCATTATGATATAGTACTAGCGCTGGGATGTTTTTTGCTGCTCAGGGTTGTTGTCCAGCCTCAACACATTTAGAATTATAACATTCGTTTCTAACTCTGGACTCACAAAAGAGTAGACGCCTCAGGCCTTTTTTCAGCTGGGACAGACACTTTTTGGGTGGGGTCATCCTTGGATCACAAAACATACCTCGAGAGAATTGGTCAAGTAGACCAGGTTTTCCATCAGAACTGCCCGTTCATCAAACTCTAGCTCAAGATCCAAGACTCTGGGCCCATTCTTCTCCAGGTTCTCCTACAGAACACAAAGCAAAACCCAGATAGAATCAATCATACAAGTCTGAATGATGGACATGAGCTCTTCTGAGAAAAGAACAGGAAGTTAAGATATTCAGTTTGAATTTGATTTAAAAAAAAAAAAAAGCCAGCATGTAGGGAAGCAGTATTTTTATTAATCATCCAACTACTGAAGAATTCGTGTTTTAGTTTACTGTACAGCTATGGAGAACATTTATTGTTATGCTAATGCTGCTGCCATGAGATTTTTGAGGATAAAAAAGCTCTTTTTTACCAAAGTATGAAGGTTGGGAATAAGAATTTTGGACAAAGACATACAGACGTACAGCCAAACTATTGATGGAAAGAAAAAAAACAAAAACATTTTCTATTATTTAGAAATGCAGCAAACATAAGAACAACCTGAGACAGCCTGTCAAAAGTGTGTTTTGTACTCTTTCAATCAATAAAACCATTGAACTCGGAAGACCAGGTATCCCAGACATTTCTTTGGATTCTTGATGTAACACTGTCATTCAAACAGTATTGGCTGCAGTTTTGTCATTGTTCAACACAAAAAAAAATAAAAATAAAATTCAATAAAAAAAAAACTCCAATCTTCCAACAGAATTACCAGGACAGACTTCTGACCAATCAGAAGCAGAGCTGTGAACAAAAACAAAACAAGATAGGCCACCTTATGGACAAGTTGAGTAAACAGCATCTTAGGCGGTAAACAAACTCAACTTAAACAGTGCAGATAAAAATATAAAAAAAAAACAGAATGAGGGCAAATATGTATAGATTTTTTAAAATAAAAAAACAGGCAAATATGTATTGATTCATCGCCCATGTTAGAGGTACAGAAGAATGCTGAGGGGCAGGATGTGCCTTGACAAAGACACACAAAAGCTACTTAACTGTCACCCCACTTCCTCCACATTTACCTTGATCATGGCAACAAAAGGCATGACTCTCTTCATGTATTTCTTCAGTTCAGGCAGGGCTCCCAACTCGCTTGCTATCACTTTGTTGTCTGGAAGAGCCCCGTTGTTCTTCTGGACAGACACCGCGAAAAAAAAAAAAACCAAAGGTAGGTAAGGCACACATAACACAGGAACAAGGAACAGAGTAAGACAGAGAGACAAATGTACTGGGTAACTGCACAGTAGAGCCCTGTGTGGGACTGTTTTCTTATTCCTGCTCCTGCTGGATTTCTGACCATTACCGCTGGCTCTTGCAGTATGTGTATTCTACTCTCACTCGCAGACGCTCTGACCATGCATTCACACCCGCACAATAGATTCATTGCCAATAAACTAACCATTGATTTTGCATTGATAGGTAGGGAAATTACATTCTAGTGCATTATTACATGCACACCAAGGCAATTTTACTTGTATTAATTCATTTATTTTACTTATCATTTTAGAACATCTGTTGTCGGCTGTCTTTTTTTTTTTTTTTTTACTGAGGTTGATTGAGGTTTGATTTATTTAACTATTATGCTATTACATACAACCAAAAAATGAACTGACAGCTTTGCAACAAAGTTTTTAATTGCATGCATCAAATGCAGGAAAAGTTTGAATGAGTCACAACTCTAAGAGCAAAGAGAACATCCTCTCTGTCCTGGTTAGTGCTGTAGCTAAATTCTGGGACACACAGTTTATTTTTTTAACTGCCCGCTCCCATCCACAGCAAAGTTAAAACCACCTGCTCCTACGACATTTGTGTTGGGTTCTTCTGAATCCCAATCCCAATCCCAATTTAGTCTCTAATGCACAGCATTACTTGCATAATCATTTACGACACCTGAATATTTCAATGCATCACTACGCCGTGGATCCCTGTGCATTTGTACGTAACATGTAGTGTACGAATGTTGTGTGTTAGGTTTCTCACCTTGTAGTGCTTGCCAAGCAGGGATAAAGCACTGTGCTGCCATGGAGGGTAGCTCTTGGCAACATAGATGGTGCAGTGGGAGGGTTTGGCTGGGGGCTTTGAGTCACCTTTCTGTTGAAAGAAAAAGGGCATTGAAAAGGAGCATTTCAGGTTCATCTCATCTACCCATACAGTAAAGTACAAAGTCAGTTAGTCTTTGATGGTTTTGATTTTATTCAATACAATAACAGGATATATGTCAGGGGTGGGTGGCCTCAATGAGAGGCAAAGGATGTGTTTGGATTATTCAAGAAGTAAGCTGTTTTTGTGTATGTGTCTGTTCTTCTACAGTGAAGATTATCTGTGAACTTATTCTATGTGACAGCTGTCAATTCTACTCTAGTCCTGTACTGTATGCATACCTGCATGTGTGTTTGCACAAATGAATCTTGATGTGACTGTTTAATATCACTATAAATTAAACATTATCAAAATATAGATAAAACCACTTAGAGTCTACAAAGAACATTTTAACTTTACAGTCATACATCTTTGGGTTACAGTGCTGTTGCAAAACAATTTTATAACTCCACTTTTGGTGTTCATGTTACTACATGTAACTGTGTGCATTTCATTGTGTTTGTGAAGGAAGTTTTATGTCTACAGATCACATAAAGTACATAATGACAAAACATCTACCATCAAAAAAAACGTTCATCAATCTGACATTTGTTTGTTAATGAGGTGACTGTTAAAATATAGACTTGTGCACATTTACAAAACCCCATGATGTGTAAAATTATGACAAAATGTCCTCTGATGGCTCCAGCCAGGGAGAAGCCAGGGTTTAGGCCTAATTTGCCACCAAAATCTGTCTCCTGAACATACATGCATGCAAACATTATTATTGTTATAATAAAAAGACAGCTTCTTCCATCTTTCCCTGTCTCCTTTTCCCCACCATTCTTCTATCTTGCCTCCATGGCTCCATGGGAACAAAACATTTACAGCAAATCGATAACAGCGGTCTGGAAGCCTGAGATATCGGCCGTCGAGAATCTTGTCAATACTTGTTTTGCTTTCCTCCCAGCTGCCTCGAGCCACTTATCAAAGTGCCAAACTATTAACAAACAATAGACTAACTTTCCTGCTGTGAACGCAACACAGACTCAAGTCTTCGAGTACAGTGTAGTGTATATAGTGTAGTGTATTTAAAGGGATAATCAAGTCAATTTTATTGATGGAGCAGCCTTATATCACAAATAACAAATCCTTTAATCGTTAGACCCTCGCTTCACAGGATACAACTGCACATCCATAATCTACAAATGCTATGTGTCGACCTGTGAAGTGTCGACCATTGAAAGGGGGATTCCTACATATTTTGTATCCATGGTTAACACAGGATCAGTAAAACTGGCCTGGAAATGCAAAAACTGACTAGATACACTTAGAGCAGGATTCAAGTAGACCTCATTTTTTGTTGAAAACATAATCTTTATGCATAGTCTTAAAAGGGAAAATTTGAAAATGCTGTTTTTAAACTCCAGTTCCAAGCAGATTAAACACATAGATTTATTAAACTCCAAGTCAAATAAATATTCTTTTTAATTAGCAAATAACAAAAACAAAACAAAACCCCAAAGGGTAACTGTTTATCTAACAGCAAATATGTCATTCAACAAAGCTTGAATTTAGTTTTTGGTTTTAATTATTTCTAAATATTATTAGATTCAATAAGTGATATGAAATGATAAGTGGATTTTATAATGGATTCAGATATGATAAATTATTATTGAACCTCAACTCTACTTTCAGCATGCTAGCTGATATTTTCAAGCTTTTTATTGTGCTTTTTCTAGATTATTTTCTACCTCATTGTGCTCCTGATCAAACCATGAAACTGGTAAACAACGCCTGAGGGAAAAAGACTCTGTCTCCAATTTAATTCTCAAACTTAATGCACTTCAACAAGTGCTGGATTGGATAAAAGCTATTAAAAAACAGCACAATCAATTCTGAAATCAATATTCATTTTCAGAATTATTTAAAAAAGCTATTACAGCAGTGAAGTACAGTTGCAGTGAAGCATGTGAAACAACAAAACATACGCTGATCCTTACTTTGTTTTTGGGGGGCTGCATGTATGCTTTGAGTCTCAGTCGGAGGTCGTGTGCAGCCTCCATCAGGTACTGAGAGGAACGGATCAGAATCTCATCAACTGGACCCGCCACAGGCCACGATGCCTTCATAAGAGAACTGGTCTATGAGAGGGAGAGGAAATTAGGGATGGTGGACAGGTGAAAGGGAAGGACTTCTGTTAATGTATTTTGGTTTCCAGAAGTGTTTTGTGTGAAGAAAGAAAGAAAAGAAAAAAACAGCCCAAGTTTGAGACTTTAGAATTCTATTAAATACACAGCCACAGGTCAGACCACCTTCTTAACAAAACGAGGCACACACCGTATTAACTATATGTTAGAATGCCAGACTGATGTGTGAACCACTGTGTCCACTGAGAGCCTCTTAGCTCTTTTGCTAGCAGAGCTGAACACGATTGGAGAAAATGCTGGTTGTGTGGGGCTTTTGTTGTTGCTAAGCGACAACCAAAAATAACACCTCCAGAGCAGCAGCACTCTTTCATATTCATAAATTTGAGTGTTAAAAATATTCTCGGCTCTCTGTGCTGTTGGGAGCGTGCAACAGTGTGTGCATTCCTTTCATACTGATGAGAAAAAGAAGCCCACTGTGTGAAGGCAGGCTCCTGGTGGCTGTGTACACCAACAGAGGAAATGTGTGTGTGCGTTAGTAGCCATTTCACACAAGTAAATGAGCAGTAGGAAAAGTGCAACAGCAGACCTACATGAAGCATGTTATCTTACCTTGCTGATCCCCAGTGTTTTGTGAGTGTAAGTGAACACAGGGAGATTAACTGTTTCTTTTATACAGTATGTTTTACTTGCAAGTGTATACTATGATGCCAAATCTATATTTTCTTACCTTGCCAAGCAGACCCCAAGTGTATTCACAAAGATGTGGGCAGATGGGGGCAAGCAGCAGAGTTTGTCTCTCTATGAACTGGAAGACGAGGTCTCTGTGCATACCCTCGATAGCAAGCTCACGGTACTTATCTTTGGCTGCCTGCAAACATACCCATAACGCAGTGTAAAGGTCGTCATCAAGTTATGTTTTCTACACTATCCCAAACACTATCTTCAATCTCAGTGAATTCATCACACACTCAGGGTGAAATTTAATTCCTAAGTCATGTTATGCTCTATCTACTACAATATTCATAGCATCTTAAAATGCTTACTGATGATGAAAAGCATTACTTGTCTTTGAGACATAAAGATGATTAAGCATGCATTAGAGAGTGTTTTTTTTCTAAGGGACATTTTCTTTACCTGAAACTCAAAGAAGCCACTTTTCAGTGCCTCCTTGTACATCATCCTGTCATAGTGCTGCTCTGTCTTCAAGATGCCTGCATTCATCTCGCTAGACAGACAGGACACAAAATCCTTGCAATCAGTCTGTAAAGCCAGTTTACCATTCACTTTTCAGCACTGAATAGTACAGAGTCAAAAAAGGTCAAGATTTTCTGAGGGAATTGTCCGAGCTAAAGAACTAGCTTAATTCTTATTGCCTGGTTTCATTTCTTGCTTTTGAGTGCCAAATGGTCACAGTATTTCTTATAAAAAAAACAAACAAAAAAAAAAACAAAACAATTTACCTAAGGTACATTGATTCACACTGCAATGCAACATAAGTCTCAATCAAAATAATTCCTCTCCACTTATCGACCTTGTACATAAACCTGTATTTCTGGCCAGGTGCTCAACATGGTATCAATATTCTATTTCTTGCCAATATAAATTAGAGATGAAATGATTTGTGAACCCACTGATTAATTTTAATAACAGACTAATCTTTTTAAGCTGTAGTTGGTAATTTTTATAAAAAAAATAACATGTTTCGTATTTGCTGGAACTGTTACTATATTAGCACAACACTACATGATACAGATAATCAGCAAAAAGAAAAAAAAAAAACATGAACGACTGAACATATTTTAGTGTACTGTTTAGCTGTACAATGAGAAACTTTGTCTGGCTGGCAGGTGGTACTTTGTACGTCGGTCAACTGTCTCTAACATGGCGGCCGGGTCACAAACTTTTTCGTCTGTCAGCTACACAGTGTACTAAAATACAGTACAGGCCAAAAGTTTGGACACACCTTCTCATTCAATGCGTTTTCTTTATTTTCATGACTATTTACATTGTAGATTCTCACTGAAGGCATCAAAACTATGAATGAACACATGTGGAGTTATGTACTTAACAAAAAAGGTGAAATAACTGAAAACATGTTTTATATTCTAGTTTCTTCAAAATAGCCACCCTTTGCTCTGATTACTGCTTTGCACACTCTTGGCATTCTCTCCATGAGCTTCAAGAGGTAGTCACCTGAAATGGTTTTCACTTCACAGGTGTGCCTTATCAGGATTAATTAGTGGAATTTCTTGCTTTATCAATGGGGTTGGGACCATCAGTTGTGTTGTGCAGAAGTCAGGTTAATACACAGCCGACAGCCCTATTGGACAACTGTTAAAATTCATATTATGGCAAGAACCAATCAGCTAACTAAAGAAAAACCAGTGGCCATCATTACTTTAAGAAATGAAGGTCAGTCAGTCCGGAAAATTGCAAAAACTTTAAATGTGTCCCCAAGTGGAGTCGCAAAAACCATCAAGCGCTACAACGAAACTGGCACACATGAGGACCGACCCAGGAAAGGAAGACCAAGAGTCACCTCTGCTTCTGAGGATAAGTTCATCCGAGTCACCAGCCTCAGAAATCGCAAGTTAACAGCAGCTCAGATCAGAGACCAGATGAATGCCACACAGAGTTCTAGCAGCAGACCCATCTCTAGAACAACTGTCAAGAGGAGACTGCGCGAATCAGGCCTTCATGGTCAAATAGCTGCTAGGAAACCACTGCTAAGGAGAGGCAACAAGCAGAAGAGATTTGTTGGGCCAAGAAACACAAGGAATGGACATTAGACCAGTGGAAATCTGTGCTTTGGTCTGATGAGTCCAAATTTGAGATCTTTGGTTCCAACCGCCGTGTCTTTGTGAGACGCAGAAAAGGTGAACAGATGGATTCCACATGCCTGGTTCCCACTGTGAAGCATGGAGGAGGAGGTGTGATGGTGTGGGGGTGTTTTGCTGGTGACACTGTTGGGGATTTATTCAAAATTGAAGGCACACTGAACCAGCATGGCTACCACAGCATCCTGCAGCGACATGCCATCCCATCCAGTTTGCGTTTAGTTGGACGATCATTTATTTTTCAACAGGACAATGACCCCAAACACACCTCCAGGCTGTGTAAGGGCTATTTGACCAAGAAGGAGAGTGATGGAGTGCTGCGGCAGATGACCTGGCCTCCACAGTCACCGGACCTGAACCCAATCGAGATGGTTTGGGGTGAGCTGGACCGCAGAGTGAAGGCAAAGGGGCCAGGAAGTGCTAAACACCTCTGGGAACTCCTTCAAAACTGTTGGAAAACCATTTCAAGTGACTACCTCTTGAAGCTCATGGAGAGAATGCCAAGAGTGTGCAAAGCAGTAATCAGAGCAAAGGGTGGCTATTTTGAAGAAACTAGAATATAAAACATGTTTTCAGTTATTTCACCTTTTTTTGTTAAGTACATAACTCCACATGTGTTCATTCATAGCTTTGATGCCTTCACTGAGAATCTACAATGTAAATAGTCATGAAAATAAAGACAATGCATTGAATGAGAAGGTGTGTCCAAACTTTTGGCCTGTACTGTATATTTCTGAAAACATTTCAGGCAAGAAATAGGCAATGCAGTTACACAATCTTGATTCATATTTGATCAGTGCTCAGTTTGACTGCAATTCATAGAGTGACTGACAGCTGAGGAAGAGACTCGTTTGCTTTGATTGGTTGTTTTTGGTGTGTGGCGGCTCATTCTAGTGATTGCCATTTTAGGCAAAAGGAGGCGATCTGTCTCATGTACTTCTGCTCTCACCTGACAAGGACTCAATGCACAAACCTGCTATTTTTAAATATCCCATCCAGAGAGACTCTCACTCCAGCCTGTTCTCTTTTGTTCTGAAAATGTCTGTGTGCAACCCCATCCTGTGGATGGTACAAAGGTACAGACCTCCCTCTGCATCACTGGTGAAGAGGAAATACAGCAAAAGCTGGACGGAGCACTGAGTGACAACTATTCCGCCTACATTTAAGAGTACTGTCTGTGGTGGACATGCTAAACCTATCCAGGGTCTTGGTGCCTGTCCTTAAGGGTTATTTTTGGTTCTTTAGGTATTATACCAAAAGTTTTTGGTGGAAACGGGGCTTTTCAGAATATAGTTATATGGTTTTCATAAAAGATACCAACTGTAACTTCAATTGATAGTTCATATTCCTAACATTTGCAGGTTTCAGTTTCACCAATGTGAAATTTCAAGCATCTTCCCATCTCATTTCACTAATAAAAAAAGCTTTGGGGTTTTTAACAATTATTTAGACAATAACAACAACTGGAAGATGACACTTTGGTGCTGGGTCTTTTGATGGGCTTTTGCGCTCTTTTGGACACTTTTACAATTGGTTGATTAAAAAAAATAGTAAATAAATCATAATTTCATGCTCAAATTTTTTCTTTATTTCACTGCCAAACCCTGTTTTTCATATCTATTCCCATATCCACTGACATGGCGAAGACTCCATTGTTCAAGGATGTTGAGTTGAGTTATCGAAGATGAAATTCAGCTCTGTATTCCACATCTCCATGATCTCAAAACCCATGCACGGTATACGGCCTTGCTTAATGTGGTGTCCTAAATAATTTATGAGAGCTATATATCTCAGTACCTGCAATACCACCTCATCTTAATGAATTCCTGCATCTACCTGGCGAAGACCCGATCGTTGAAAGTGTCTGCAGGTCCTGTCCTTAGGTTGTTCTGGTTGGCAATCATCTCTTTCACCCACTCCACCCAGGTGTAGAGGCGCAGGATGCCAGCATCAGCCATGGTCTCTACAAAGTTGGCATCTTCCACTGTGTCCCCAGCATCGGCTAGAGCCAGACGCATGCCTGAGAGAGGAAATGCAAAGGTGTGTTAAAAGAGCAGAAGGTATAGGGACCAACGGAATAGGGACAATATTTGTCAATTGATTTGCAGTCAGTAGTTCAGAGCATAACCTTGTGTGGCCAATGACTCCAGTGGCACCAATGATTCCCCAAGGTTAACTGCTTTGGTCTGGGGGATGGGCCTACCGCCACACCAAATTCCATTCTTAGAATTAAAAGTTAAAGTTTCTTAAAATATTTAACAGTTAGCAAATCGAAATCAACATGAATCAGTCTGCACATCAGCATAATTTAGATCCACATCAACGCACTATTGTATTATTACCTTCTTCCAAAACAGTAGCAAAAGAAACCAAGAGCAAACACCAGGAGTTTAGTGTTCATTAACACAGAGAACAATGTACACAAAACAGGATCACCAAACTGTTTTAACCAAATAATCTCTTGTCTAGCTCAGCTAAAAACACAAAAGCCAACGACATTATCCTCATGTGACACATGACTGTCGTGCTCTTATTACAGACATGTGACCTAACCACAGACACTTGCCTTATTATTTGACTCACTGTGTTGTGCTGCCGCAGATTGAATGCGGGGGAATGGATATTTGGCGTTACTTTTGGCATTGAAAGGATTTTTTCCCAGGCTTAGTGGGGAAACACTGCTCACCCCTGCCTTTGTAATTTGCTTGAACTAAATATTCAATTATATGGGTCCTCTCAAACCATGGTACACATGCAAACGCTGAACATAGCACATCTTTTCTTTTCTGCAAAATACTTTGACAACCAGGTGAGCTTCAGAGACTTTGTGGAAAATTTCAGTCCGAGAAAACTTCAACTACCCAGCAGACATCACTCTGAGCTCTTAGACAGGAAGTCAACTTAATATGTCTATCTGCTGTCAGACAATGAAGTTTTCCACAGCAGGACAGCTTCCAGAGACACGACAGACACATCTATTATTCAGCTTGTTCAGAACATAAAAAAACAGAGGGTAGAAATAACAACACACACACACACACACACACACACACACACACACACACACACACACACACAAACACACACACACACACACATCAAAAAAGATGGATCAACTCATTCTGAAGTATACTGGCAGCAGGAGGGAAACAAAGGTTAATCTATGTCCCGACCAGGTATTGATAGAAAAGATCAGACAACTATTGCTAGAAAACAGCCAGAAAACGAAATAAACATATAGACATGAACAAAGCAAGGCTCAAATATTCAAAAGGGATTACTATTATTAACTATGCCTGACAGACATAAGGCTTTTGTTTTAAATTTCATTTTCAGGAACAAATTCTGCCTCTGCACATCAAGTCTCATTCTTGGTCTAAAGTCCCTCGAGAAAATCTTGTCTTCCTCTCATGTTCCTATAAATATTTGATTTAGAGTCTATACTTCTTCTGTATCTTTTGGTCTTTTGAAGAGACCACCAACAGGAAAGACAATCATGCAAATACAAAATAATTAATGATTGTCAGTCATCCAGGTCATGGTAATCTTAAACAATTCATGATTGTTAAGTAAAAAGTCTATTCCAACATCATAGCTGCTGGACCTCAATAATTAGTCATGGGGAGATCAGGTTGAATATATACTGTCTTACTGGTTACACTTTGATTTAAGCATACTTCAAAAATTATTATACAGACACACTCAGTACTTACAGTAGGGATATGGCATATACAATAGCTCATAGCACCCGATAAACACCTCAGTTATCTTATTAGGATGGGGCGTTTTCTAATTATCTTCAGTGCAGGATAAAAGATGCTTATACTATAATCAAGTGTAATGGCCCATGCACTATGAAAACACTTTGTAATGGGTTCTAAACGTACACCTGATGTTTTGTCTCCCACATTTCAATGAAACATGGCAGAGATAAGAGAGTAAATGATCAGAAACAAAACACAGGAGGGAAATAAATCAAGAAGAAAGTTAGCGTACCGTCTGCTGAGAACTTTTGAACGGCTTGGCAGAGAGTGAGGAAGTTTCCAGTTGATTTGGACATCTGGTGAATAGTAAAACAGATGTTAGCAGCCAGAATCTTTCAAGAACCCCCACCCACACAAGTTCATTACAAAGCTTAGTGGAATAAAACCATCGAGTCAAAGACGGTCTCTGTTTAAATCAACAAAAAGAAAAGTGCAAATCAACAGAACATAGAGTAATTAAAATTCTTAACATAACTGTTTAAATACAAAGGTTGGCTGCAAAATACTACAATGGTAATACTGTTCTTCAGTCTTTCAACACCCCTGACAAAAGACCACATCAGAAGGAACCAGACCCTTTCTCCTGATTAATAACCTTACAAGGGAAACACCTCCTGAATTAAGAATTCTGATATGCTATTTCTATGACCTAGGAAAGTTCAATCAATATTTGTGAACATGAGTTACTCTCTATCAAAGCCAGAAACCAAAGGTTTCATGTATAACCATTGTAAATGCACAAAACAAGGCCTGAACGAGGCATATGTCACTTCCCACACAAAAGTTGCTATATATTAAAACAAGCAGGCCCAGATCACCAGAACAAACTTAAATTAATAAATTAATTAATTAATTAATTGTGTTCACCTGTCAACCTACCACCTTTAAATGTTATCGCAGGGCTGAGAATACCACAGATTATTGTGATCATTTTGGCAAGGTGTGAAGCAATATGGTCTTAGACCAGACATAGTATAATGAATTTTAGATAATGGGTGTAGTTGTCCTGAAATATCAAATTTTAAAATTCTGATAAATTTAAACAACATTAATAATATTATAATAATATTTCCCAACATGAATTATTGACGCACCTTTTCAGAGTTCAGGAGCAGATGTCCGTTGGCCCGTACTGCTTGTGGCCACTTCCCACTGTTTATGAGAGAGAATGTTTTCATTAGCTTCATCTTCAGCATCATCATCACATAACCATCACCATATAATCAAGTTAACCCGAACCTGATGCTTGCATTTTAAATTGCAAAGTCACCAACTAGTGCAAACAAATTTGATAAATACTAGACATTCAAAATAAACAGGAATCAAAATCCTTCTTAACATGTACAGCAAATACACCCCAGATCTTCCTTTCAGAAAAAAAAACGTTTGATGAAATTTTAAGTAAAAAGGTAAAAATGAATGTCTATCAAACTTGTAGGAAGCACCAACTAAGTAGATCATAATTAAAAACTGCATGGAATAAATAATAACCAATACGAATGTAATCACAAGCCACTTTTCCACTGCCTGTTCAAGGTGGGAATGTTGCGCTGTTATTCTGCCTCTCCTATTTCTATAAAAGATGTGATCATGGAATGAGGGGACAGCGTTGTTTCACAATTAAGCCTGCAGTAGATGTAACAGCACTGAATTTATGTCTGTGTAAAAGGGAAAGTTGTCTGGATGGGACTGTGGAGGGGGCGGATGTGATATTTTGATGATGCCATATGTGTGTGACCCACTGCCAGGATATTTAAAAAGCAGCTAGCAGCTAACTCAACTAAGAAGGGCAGCAGCCAAAACTGTCCGCAAATTAGGGAGACAATGAGGTCAAGAGCTCCTTACTGCCTGAGCAGAGGACAAGATCAACCACCATATAAGAGGGACAGTAACAGATTGTTATTGCCATTGTTGTTGTTTGGAAAACGCTGCCGAAAGGTACATTATGTGTCACACTAGTGGCTGACGCTGTTGTTAAATGTCACACACCTCACACCTCTTTTGCTTTTATGATACCTGCTTGCTATCTAAAAAACCCACATTGGGGTGGCATGATGCCGGCATTATTTGGTTCAGAATTTAAAAAAGCAAAGGTCGCTTAACAACGGGACTTCATAGAGACCCTAACACATGATTTCTGGGTAGAAAGGACAATAATCATGCTAGAAAAAAGTCAAAAAAAAAAAAAAAAAAACAGACACACCTTAGATCTAAAATAACCTGAATGCTATGAGGTTCAATACATGCTATGAATCCTGCCCCTCATTCATTTATTCCTACTCTCTGTACTGGCCAATTTAATTGGCAAACTCACTTGTCTTTGGGCCACATAGCCACATGGTTGTACAGGTAGTAAGACAGGTGGTTGGGCACCAGGTCTTTGCCAGACACGCGGACGTCCACAGGGTACCAGTACTCAAACTCCCTCCTCAGCCTTTGTAGACACTCTTTAGGGATGTCTGTCTTGGGGAAAGGAGACGTCTTAAAGAAGATAAAGTCCCACACTTCTCTGGTCATCTGCTCAGGCCTGTGGGAGAGGAAAAAGAATGGTCAAGGGTAGAATGAGGGATGGTTGGAGTAAAGTGAAGAGCAGTAACTAAGTACAGCGTTTAACAGTGTGTTTCACTTCTCTTTGCTGTTTCATCTCAGCCCTGGGGAAGAGATTTGAGGATACTTAAATGAACAATGAGCTATGAATTGATTTTTCTAAACTGCGTCTAAAATCAGCATTTGTCATTGAGTGGACATTTTATATATTTATTTTAGTTCACAGATGAATGCCAAGCAACAAATTGACTTTGTCTGAAAAGCAACACTTGTCATGCGAAATGATTACATTTAGTGATTAAATTGGAGTTTTTTCTCCCTCAGGTGAAGCAGATCCGTGATTGTTTGAAGGTAGAAAGAAAAGGACAGGAGAAGGAGAAGAGACAGAGTGAATAAGTTAGGGCTAAATCCTTATTTATTCTTGTGTGCAGCCATGTGTGTGTATTGTGTCCATACTTGATGCCCAGTGGTGACGGTCCCTGTCCATTGAGCACACCCCCCTGGAGGAGGTGGGCTACCGTGTAGTAAGCCATGTAGATGGTGGAGTCCGATAGGGACTCAATCAGCCACTGCTCGTCCCAAGGCAGCCGGGTTCCTATGGTAACCAGGAGGCGCACGCACGCACGCACGCACGCACGCACGCACACAAATCCAGACACAGAGAAAGAAGCACACAAATGTCCACGGGAGGGAAACAAGAGGCACAAAATTATTAAGAAAGACAATTATTGTCTTCTCTGAGCTGACAAAATCTTTTGTTGCATTTGCCATCTTGTCAAGCTGGTTACATTCTGGTGCCAAGTAAAACACTAACACAATGGAATAAGTCATGGGCTTCATTGTGTAATTCTTGGAAAACAGCTGAGATGTAAATCTTTTATTGTCAAATAATATTAGCTAAAACTAAACTCAACCAAACCACAAATGGCTAACATTGCTGCTTTGACAGACACCAGCAACTTCTTTTTTTCACTCACTGATTTGCGCTTTTTCTCAAAATTAATTTGGGTACTGTAATTTTTGACTCAATCAACCTGAAATGTATGTTTTTTTTCGCCAATAGGCTCCTGCTGACATGTTTTACCAGCTGTTGGTGGTTTAAAAAAAATAAAATAAAAAAATCACACAATTACTGTGACTTTAAGCTAATAAAATTTTTAAACAGCTACATAAATACACTGTGTATACACATTGTGACTGGGGGACAGTCTGTCTATGGCTCATGGGTTTCTCTACATAAAAAACATAATCTACAGTAGGTCTGGGTGATATGGAGAAAATAAAATATTCCAATATTTTTGGCCAAATATCACAATATTGATATTGAGTTGGTTGAGTTGTGGACCATTGGTGCTTTCATAAAAAATCTGCACAATTAGATTTTTTAATAAATTATCAGTAATGTTAATATAATGACTACATAGGTGAAGGGCAATAAAGGAACAGCTAGAACGGTCTGGTAAGTTCAGAAACTTACATCACTGTACTGTAATACAGCCTTTTTAAACTGGGAAAGGACAACACTTATGATATTACTATATCCAACATTTAAGACGATGTGTTGTCTCACTTAACGATATTGATATGATATCAATATGTTGCTTGACCCTAATCTACTAATCTTTTCTTTGAGAACACTTAATCAATATGCTAATGTCATTTGCATCTTTACTTTTAAGCTTTCAGTATACACACTCTGTCTGCTGAGGACATAAAACAAATCTGCCATACCTGAACCTTACAGTAAAATCAGGTAGCATCCCATATGGTTTGCTGGTTGGTGAAACTTTGTGCTTCATATTTTGAAACTGTGTGGGGAGATCTCTACATTAGGAGTCTACAAAAAGCCTAGACTTCACTGCACTGGCCTGTATTGTATGCCAGCTGGCCCTCAGACTGCATCTATTCCTGTATGAACAGAAAGTCAGACTCTTGCTAGGTGCTTAATCATCAGTCCTCTGTCTCCACCTACGGACCAGAAATATTAGTCATACAACAGTCTAATCTTCAAATCATGTTCATCTTTGGAAGGGAATCTTATTACAAGAAACAATATTGCTTGTGAAAAATGCAGTAATTATGGCAGCCACAGAGTTGTACATGTCACCTACATTAACAGGCACTGCATTCCTGACACAATCATTTACACACTCAAATCACAGAGACAAAGACTCACCAAGTCCATAGGTACGAGAGCAGGCGTGCTCCTGTAGCCAGGCCAAAGTTGCCTCAAAGTTTCTTCTGGTCTCATCACAAAATCTGTGTAGTGCAAAATAGTCCTCATTAAATCGCAGAAAGTAGATGCAGAATTTGACATGATAAGGTTTGTTTTCAGCATGAGAGTTGAAGTAATAAAGTCATTTCTATTGATTCATTTTAATAACTACATAATTCAAAAGACGACGGGGAGGGAATTCAGTACATCAGAGGTCAGTGTCTTACGTTTCCAAAGACTTCAGGGCTTCATTGGCCTGTTGCTTCCAGTCTGCATCACCATAGTCCAGATACCTGAAAGACACACATGACATTAGCATAATTTAAAGAATCAAGAACGCCCAAATGCCATTCTATGCTTGATATTACGGACCATCTGCAAACATCTTGGCCATATTTTGTAGTCATTTATCTTTTTTTTTTTTGTTAGCATGAACTTATTTATACAAAAAGCTATCTTAATATTCACTTATATTCCCTTCACTTCTCAAACACTACCATGCAGCTTCAGATCCACTCTGGGCAAAAAACTGCTTCCTGTTACAAATAAATACACTTTAGGTCCTATGGTATAAAGATTATTGTGATCAGAATTCATGTGGTACTCACCACTGGTCACAGAGAGCCACCACACACTCATCAGCTGAGCGCGACATGACCTGTTTTTCTGGCTCCATGTAGATCATGGCCTCACCCTGTGATAAATTCATACAGAGCCAAAATCGTTACTGGTAAATATAGATCAAACATCTATCATGTATGGCATATAAGGAATTCTAAGATACTCTGTGACAGTGCACAGACATGAGAAACACCAAACACAGTCAGGTTAAGTCAGAATTTAAACTTGTTGTGCCACATTATTTGAATATACTTTTATTTTTACTTTGATTTTTTTTTTGCATTAGAAACAACAAATGTCTTACCCTCTCAACCATCATCTTCTGGATGGGTTTTTTAACATCCTGGACCTTCTGCCCCTTGTAGCCATTAACCAGCATGATCTGATAAAGGAATTCATTCACACAAACATTTCATTCATACTGATGCAATTCTTCAACAGTTCTGACAGTTCAGTCAACAACAAGTGGGCCATATCCCTGCAGTGCATTCTACAACCACAAATTATCATAAACTGTTCAGTGGAGAGACACATACTCAGTATACACATATAATATGCACTCTGCTTGATGTGCTGTCGAGTGGCCCCTCCCAGTGCCTACATTTAAATTTTTGCTCATATTTACAATCTGCTGACAGTGAAGGCAGTTGAATTTGTAAATTTTAACATGACTAATGTTGTGACAGGAAAAAATGGGCTTAGCAAAAAATTCTAAGTCCCGTCTGTGTGTGTGTGTGTGTGTGTGTGTGTGTGTGTGTGTGTGTGTGTGTGTGAGAGGGTGTGTGTGTCATGTTGTACAAATTCAGCCTGCTGTTGTGCAGTTTTTCAATAGTAGACAGAACCAAACCGTCTGAAGGCAATGCATGGCCAAAAGCCAGTCAATTAATAATGCAGTCTTACCTAAAGGTGTGAATCATTTGGTTTGTGTCTTAAGAGATAAATCATACAAGCTTCAAACGTAAAATTAAATACACATGGGCGGGGGGTTTGCAGAGGGGTTGCATTTTGCTAACCTATGCAGCTGCTTTTAAGTCATTAACCACTATGTTGTCTTACCCCTTCATAAAATCCCTTCAGGTAGACTTTCTCCTTGGCCTCAGCCAGCTTATCCTTGTCATTCTGGCTCTGGATCTTCAGCTCATCACACACTAGAGGAGCAGAGAGGTTTCCATAGCCTGGTATCTCTATGATGGGGACCTGATATGTGCACACATAAATGCAAAACACATTAGGGCTCCATTAAGCAACTCAGAGTGACAGTGTTCTCACCTTTCTTTTTTAGGGAAAGAGTGGGTTCAGTGCAACCTGACTGAAATCGAACTGACTTAAGCAAATTGGCTCACCGGCTCAAAAGGCAACACCATCTTATCCTCGATTCCATACTTCTCCCGCAAAGCCTGTTGAAAATGCAAGCATTAAGAGCCATATTAATAAAAAACAACTCAACTCCAACACCTGTCATAAAAACATGTAGCCAAAAGTGCTTCACGTAGCAAAATTAAAATAAAAACAAAAATGAACAACAATTAATAAAATGTTACTGGACTTTTTAATAATGAATTGCAAGTTATAAATAGACTCAAAAAAATATAATTAACACCAGGGATAAATTAATGTAATTATTAGTAATTTCATAATTATTAAAACTTACAACTAAGGCAAAAACATTACTCCAAATTAAATCCAGATTAAAAAGATCTTTAAAGTGTTCTATTTCTTCTTAAAAAAATACAGAGAGAGCTCTCCATTCTGTTCTCCAGTGGCAGTGAGTGCCACAGTTTAGGAGCATAAAAACAGAGGGCACTCTCACAGTTACTTTTATGGGACACACAAGGATCATTTAAAAGAAAAGCAGTGGAGGACCTTATTGATCTGGCTGAAACATAACATGGAAGAAAATCTCTGATGTATGGAGGAGCAGGGTTTATTTACAGCTTCATTCACAAGTAAAAGAAGTTAAAAATCAATTCTAAAAGATACAAATAGCATGTGCAGTCTCTTAAGCCACAGGGTAATGTCATCCATTTTCCTTGTTTTAGTTAAGACTCTGGTCACAGCATGCAACAGGTAGTGTGTGCTTAAACAATGGGTGTGTCTTTAAATGGTCATATTCCTCCCTAAAGAATTAGAAGTTTATCTACATGAGCTCACCAGTCTTTTAAGAGCACAATTTGTAACACATTTCAAAATCATAATTTCCAAAATGCCCTTGAAGTCTCAGTTGAGCTCTTGTTTTCTGCGTTTCTCTACAGCAGACTTCATTTAAGGTATAAATGCTTCCTGAATGGCAGAATGTTGGGCATATTTAAAGGTCTGTAACCTCACCTGCTTTTTCTTGATGTCTCTGAGAGCAGCAATGTCATCTGGAGCATCAGAAGGCACGCTGGTAACTACCCCCGTACCTGAGAAGAACGTAGACAAGGCAACATGTAAAATGTATTCATGCACACTAGGGAGTATGCTTCTCATTGTAATTTACATTATACATGTTCAGTGCCATTGCAGATTGCCGCCACATTTCTATAAACTGCTGAACAGCTGCACTGGAGCAACTGAGTAACTGTGACGAGGGAAAGAACAAATAAACATGATCACGCTGGAATAGACAGATTAGTTCTTACTGAAATGTTGGCATTTCACCTAAGTCATTCAGACATTCAAATTAAGGCTAGTTACAAAAATTCATCAAGAGGCCACATGAGGGCAAACAGACAAACTACAGCCCTCGAGCAGTACAGACGCTCTACCACAACAGAGGCACTCTGGTTGCAATTAGATCCATTTTATATATTTACAAATGTTCTCCCCCAGGTCAAAAAAGCAGCTATTATTTCCATCCTCTGACATCACAGTGCAGCACTTTATAAATTCTATGGTGACCTTGGTCTGTTATTTTGAGACTCCCCAGTAGGCTCCTCCAAGAATATCTACGACAAGGAGGAATAAGGGATAAAGCACAGTGCAGATTTTCTGACTTTTCTAAAGAAAGTAATACCAAGAGCAATATGAGCGGGAATATATTACCTTTTTTTTTTAACACAGGCATTTATAAACACATCGACACATTTCAAGCAGCCTCTCTTGAACTATTCACCAACTGTCAGATACATTTAACTCAAGTTAAAGTTGGCACATAAAAAGAGAGTAAAGTGCCCCTACTCAAGGGTATTCTGACTGCTATGAGCAATGCAGGCAAAGAAGTCTTTTAAGAACTATGAAGCTTTTACCAATGTGACGAATTTAAGCCTTGGGAAAAAAAACAATCATTGCAACCACTCTGAATAAATTTATCTCTGCAATTTTTCCTAACTGTATGTCTCATACCTTTGTCCTCCTTGATGGTGAGCATGGGCAGAGCATAGATGATCTTATAGGAGGTCAGAGGAGCACTTAGGGCACTGCCAAGGATATCCTAAAAAGAGACAAAAATGAGGCAGAGCCTGTTCTGATTTGCCCTGTATATAGTATATGTATATAATTTGAAAGAAAGGGTAAAGCAGAGGTAATAAAGGAATCAGGCTGTTTGTGCCACAGCCATGAGACCTTGTCTCTTCAATTGTCTTTCTACTGCTAATTTGCCTCTTAAGTTTTAAGTCTTCAATGTCTGATATGAATTAGAATTAATCTGTTGCTCGAAGCAAGAAATGCACAAAGTTAGTACCTGTCCCAGTAATTCCATGGCCACTGGCACCGCTCCATTCTCTTTAGTGAAGCCCTGGTAAGACATGTTCCTGGCAGACCTACTGGTGCAGATGAAGATGTCTCCGCTGGCTGTCTCAAAGGCAGCATACTTCATGTCGGGCCTCACCCAGCAGTTGGTTTGACCGAACATGGTCTCTGGTCTCAGAGTGGCTGCCACCAGGAAGATGTTTTTACCTTTCATGGAGCTGCGGGGAGGACAGCATTGGCACTTTACTTCTGTCTCAAATTTGAGTTTGTGGTGCTGTGTTTATCAAGATGAGAATTAGGCGTGGTCCACACATACACCAGTATTTTTTAAAAATAAAGTTTTTTTCCTCCATCATTCTCATAAAATAAAAATAATTAAAACTTTTGTCCACACAAGCACTGTTTAAAAAAAGATTTCCACCAGAATTGGAACGCAATAATACAATTAAAACACTGCCAAGAGCATGCCAAACCAACAGGCAGTGATATAGCGCTAACCCTAAAGCCATATTGGCCAATCAGGCGAAGAAGAAGGAAAAGAAGAAGAAGTAGGAGAAGAAGAAGGAGAAGAAGAAGACGATCAGCAACACTGGCGGTGGGGTCTGTGTCTTGGGAGTGTTGGATCATGTAGCAGTTACTTCCATAGCACATTGTGATGCACCTGTTCCTCAATATAGTGAAAAAGAAACTGTACATTCATGTGTGAACATGTAAAAGTCCTGATAGCACTAAATGCACAAAAGGCCTTATTTGTAATTCCTCAAAAAAAAAACAAAAAAAAACTAATACACAAAAAGGAGATAATGGCACACTCTATGACATCACTAGCCAAAAACTCCCCATCTTCACTGAAAACAGAGTATCTCAAAATCTTCCCCATGGAAGGAGTTCTACAAAAGGTCAGTGACTTAAAAACAATGTTTGCTTGTGGACAAAAGGCCAATATGTGTAGAAAAGCTTAAAAAAAATTACTCAGTATGTGTGGACTATGCCTTATACTTGTAAAGTAAATGTAAAACGTGCTGTCTGTGGTGTAGTTTCCTTTCTTAAAAAACATGTAAGCATTGCAGTGTTCAGTGTTTGTAATTTGTTACCTGCTATAAAAGACTTTGGACTTGAATCTTGCTGTGTACGGTTCAACTATTTTCATCTTGATGAGAGTGTACTCCTGAGGTCCAACTCCCTGCAGGTGAAGGCCAATGTTAGTTAGCAGATAAAGGACAAAATTAAGCTCTCAAATTATCTTAAATTAAGAAGCCATTTTAAAGGACTTGGTTGTTTTTACTTTTTGTGCTACCATCACTAAAACACATTTGCAAAATTCACTATGTGGTATTTTCTACATTCCCAGTAAACTGCAGGAATAGGCAAAAATGTTAAGTCAAATAAAATCACTAATGATCCAAGGGTCAAGTAGTTGGATGTAAGTTGAGAGATAGAGTGGTAGATTTGCAGTAAATTAAAGAACAATCATTTCAAAATTGGCAAAACTGTGAACACAGTTCCTTTTAGTGTTTGCTGTAGGATTCACACTTCACCATAAGCAATCAATGCAATGAGCATAATCATATCATAGTTTTGTTGTCTACGACTAATTTATTATTTTATTGAGCCATGTAAGTTTACCTCTCCTGTCTGCCTGTCATGGTCCATGCATGGCTGTCCATCCTTGGGGGAGTAGATGGTGTACCTGTAGAAGAGTCAGGGACAGTGACATTATATTACTGGAGGAACTTACAATACCAAATGCAAGTAAAAGAGATTAAAAGGCAAACTTTAATATCAGTTATCTACCAATATCTTAATTTAAATATTCACTTTGCTTTTACCCCATGGAAAGAAATGACATTGGTATAGGACATTGTTTCAGGCAAGCCAGTTCAACTGATCCAGATAGCAACAAAGATAAACTACAAGGCACTTACATATTACATAATGTGGGCACTTCCTACTTTTCTTACTCTTCTCTAAATCACTACAAGGACAGCACAACAAGTAAAACAGGTATATACACAAAAAAACAGGTATATACACAAAAAAAACAATTAATACAACACTTGTTTTTGCTCACATTTTTCACAGATTACAAAATTGCAAAAATACATGTTAGTGAGCACTTCTCCTTTTCTAAGCAGGTGTGTTTTGGGCTGGTCATAATAAAAGACCACACTAAAATGTGTAGTTTGATCACACAAAACAACACTACAGATGTCGCAAGTTTTGAGGGAGTGCGCCTTTCCAATGCTGACTGCAGGGATGTCCACCAGAGGTGTTTCCCATGAACACTGTTGTTTCCATTAATTTTCCAGTACATCCAACTGGCCTCATAACCGCATACCTCCACATTTGGTGTCTTTACCTGCAAGATCATCTGAGACCACCTTTTCGAACAGCTCATGCAGCAACTGGTTTAGACAACCAAAACCTTACTGCACAAACTGTCAGAAACCATCTCAGGGAAGCTCATCTGCATGCTTGTTATCATCACCAGGGTCTTGACCTGACAGCACGTTCTCGTAACAGAATTGAGTGGGCAACTGCTTACTGTTGATGGCATCTGGCACTTTGAAGAAGGGTTCTCTTTACTGATGAAGCCCTGATTATATTGTACCAGGCACATGGTAAACAGTGTGTTTGGTGTCGTACGGAAAGTGTTTGCTAATGTCAGTGTTGTGAACAGAGAGCCCCATGGTGGCAGTAAGGTTATGATATGGTATGGTATGGTATACATCACAGACAATGAACATAGGTCCCTTTTTTAATAGGTGTTTGAATGCACAGAGATACAGTGATGAGATACTGAGACCCATTGTTGTGCCATTTATCCGCCGCCATGATGTCATGTCGCAGTATCATAATGCACAGTCCCATGTTGTCAGGATCGTTAAAGAATTCCTGCAAACTGAAAACATCCCAGTTCTTGCATGACCTGCATACTTATCAGACATGTCACCCATTTACCATGTTTGGGATGCTCTGGATAGGCATTTGTGCCACCATGTTCCAATTCCTGCCAAGATCCAGCAACTTCACACAGCCATTGAAGGAGCGGGCCAACATTCCACAGGCCACAAAAAAACCTGATCAACTCTACGTGAAGCAGATGCTTCGCACTGCATGATCTAACTGCATATTGTTGAGTGGCCTTTAATTGTGACCATATAAAGGTACACCTGTGTAGTAATGATATAGTTTAATCAGCTTCTTGAAATGCCACACTTGTCAGTTAGAGGGGTTGCCTTGGAAAAGGAAGAGTGCTCACTATCACAGATGTTTACAAACTTGGCGCCAAAAAAAAAAAAAAAAAAAAAAATGCTGCTTTTCATTTTTTTGTTCAGGGTAGAAAACCTTTAAGCAGTCTCACCTTTTGCCAAACATGATCTTTTGTCTCTCCTTCAGTGTGATGAACTGCCACCTGACAAAGGAGTCATAGAAGGGGTTCACATCGGTGGTGATGAATGAACGTCTCCAGTCCACCTGTGAAGTGATAATATGACAACAGAGTTCAGGCGCAATCAACTTCAATGAATAACCTGATTAAATTACCCTCAGAGCCAATACATTCTGGTGAATCCAAGGCATCAAACAAAAAGATGGCAATGGGCATGCCACGCAAGTGTGTACCTCCTCAAACATATGTTAAGATAATTCAGCCCCATGGCATTGCAAGGCCCAATAGTAAATTGTACTTTTGTCTTTAAAATAATAATGTTTGTCATATTTCATTGTAGTATGGGTAATAGGAACAGAAAAAAAGGTACAGAAACAAATCAAATAAAGTTGTTTACTAGAGTTACGTGGTTTTAATTAGTTACCTTGACTCCCATCTGTTTGAGGTCTTTGACAGCCAGAGGAGGGAAGTACTCCAGCCAGTGCTCAGCATTGGCAAACTTGGAAATCTCCTTATCAGTAAGTCCCAAAGACCTCATAATGTCCCACTGATAAGTGGCAGATCCAGATTTGGCCGCTGCTTTGCTCTAACAGAGTAATAAAAAAAAGAGAGAGAAAAACTAGGTAAACTGACACACCCTTTGTGAATGCAAAAACAAAGGAAAACTTAAAATAACTCCTAGTTGTAAGTGACAACATCATTCAATAAATTCTATATTTTTTCATCCAAATGTGGAAAATGCTATCAGTCCAGGCCCTCGGATCCTGACCTTCTTTCCCTTTGCTTTGTCCTTTATGATGATTTCATCAGATGTCTTTGGCTTCTCCTTCTCCTCTTCCTCCTCGTCTGGAAACTGAGGAGGGTTTCCATATAGTTCCATCTCTCTCTTCAGCTTGTCTGCACAGGCCTTGTGGATACAATATGGATGCATCATTCATGAATACCAGACAGAAAGAAAAGGCCATGTGTGTAAGGGTAGGAGACAGGGGTGAATTACTAAATGTTGAGTAGAATCAGTAAATGCAGCAATGGTTTAATGAATACCATTTGTCATTTTATTTCCTTTTATTTTGCAGGAAAGTTAACAAGCAAATGAATGAAGTTGGCAATAACTTACGTATTGTGTTTTTTAAATGAAAAGTGCCAAGAATATGTTAGGCAATTATACCTAAAACAACCCTAACACATGTATATCATTGCAACTACATATGATGGACTGAATTTAAAAACACTAACTTTAATTGGCATTCCTGTGCAGTGCAGCCCAAATGGGAAGAGGCATTTCTTCCCTTTCAGAGCCTGGTAACCAACAGCAAACTATAAGACAAAAAAAAGTTTAACAGCAGTGAGTTAGAGACCAGTGATTATAAGGTGAATATTTGTATCTCATTCATAGGAGCAAAAATGAATACGTCTATTTGTCAGCATTCTTCTCTGTATGTAAGCAACCTTACCTCACACTTTGACAAGCTGAAAGTGTGGCCCAGGTGCAATCGACCATTCATGTAAGGGTAGGGGAAGGTGACAAAGTACTTGTTTTTGCTAAAGGAAAAAATAGTATGTTACATTATGTAGTTGAGACCACAAGGATTTCATACCTGGTATGTTTTTCTGAGCAAAGTGGCGTACACTGGAGAATAATATGCAACAACCATTAGTGTCAAAGGCTCACCCTTGGAGTGTTCACTGCACCACATAAGTTCAGAGCTTCACCCACACTTGCATGGCTTGTTTTGTGTGTTTCCCCAACGGCAACAACATACCTACTACAATACCTATTTTGAACACTGGGTGCTTAAATTTGCATCAGACAGTAAGTACACCTGCAAAAACTGCTCTGACATTCCTGAGCACGGCAATCTATGTAAATTGTTTTCTTCACAAATGGTCTTAAAACTTTATTATTTAACTTTTCCTTAAGTGTGTGTAGGAGAGCAAAACTCTTCGAGACTGTAACACATGGTCCTTTCTCATGATAGCAGATACTCACTTGGTGCTTTCCCCAACTGTTGTCGGTGCATCATACTCAAATACCTTCTCCTTCTCCCATTTCTCCTGGATCTCTGTCTCAATCTTTCTAAGATAGTCCAACTTTGCTGTTCCCTTCCGCTCCTGGGATACAATGACGAGGCACACAGCAGTTCATTAGAGATATATTAGAGTGATAGCTGCAAGTCAACTGATTACAGATGATTTAATAATAAAAAATAAATTTGAAGGAAACTGTTAAGTACCCGAGAATACTCTAGATTAAATAACTGAAAAAAAGTTCATGTGTTAACAAGAAAACAGCTGTATTCTCTCGAATCGGATTTCTTTCGAGTCTACTTCTGCAGTTTGCTCGACAACTACACGTTAGCCCATGTTAGCTAACTTAGCTAACAGCTACAGTAAATTAATGAAAAATAACACCAGCACTGCCTATAAACCAGCATTAATCATTCTGAATCGTAGCTAAAGTGAACAATGGACCTACCGTCATTTTGACCCGAATTAAGAGCAAGTAACTACTCTCTCGTTTAGACAGAAGAAACAGTAGAAGTAGTTTCCAGTTTGACAAGGGAAACCCACGCCACCGGTGCCTGGCTGATGACACCCACAATCACCTTCTCGCATGGTTTTCTGGGAAATTGAGTCCGAAGAACTTTTCACGAATCGTATCTTTAGATATCTAGCTAATGTTAGCGAACGAGGACTTTTATTTATTTAATAATTATATGCTTAAAATCACATATTTTAATGCACAATGTAGGGACGCTGATATGAAATAAATAAATGACTGTTGAATAATGACACAATATGATTATAACGTTCGTCGTCTGGCCTGCGTTA
This sequence comes from Cephalopholis sonnerati, assembly GCA_019142605.1. Classification (NCBI taxonomy): domain Eukaryota; kingdom Metazoa; phylum Chordata; class Actinopteri; order Perciformes; family Serranidae; genus Cephalopholis; species Cephalopholis sonnerati. The sequence continues at coordinate 4,184,876 of JAGQAX010000017.1, read as the reverse complement.
CGACAACTCAACTTGTGTTGCCATGCCGTAAAACACTTTCGTCCGACCTGCCAGTGAAGACAGACAGAAGGCCTTAAAGCTTATAAATTTATAGACGATGAAAGCAGGGTTATCGAAACGCACTTTCATTTTATAGACAGTATTATAGTCTTTCTCACGATGATCATAGAGAATGTCGAAGCGTTGAAGTCGTGGCTGGCAAAACTCCTGGAACCAATGTGAGTGTCGAATTGAAATGACATTTAGCTTGCACGCTACGTAGCTACGCTAGCTAGCTACTGGGTTAGCCAGCCATCAATGGGGGGGGTTGCTAGAATCTGATGGCAAATTCTTGCACGAGTTAGCAAACCACCATTGCCGCTAGCTGGCATTTCATAGCAAAGAGAGACAGCGGGACTTCGCATTACCTAACGCTAAACAAATGAAAATTGTGCATGAAGTCGAGCGTTTGTCGCACTTATATGTTAGGGTAGTTAGGCACGTCGTTAGCCCATGGTAATCTGACTTTATCACAGCTCTTTAGCAAGCTATCAAGCCACAACAGATAACCTGTGTGCTGCTACTTGGGTTTAAAATTAGTGTTGAATCTGTTGTACTATATCCAGCGTTACGTTACTGAGTCATAGATATGTCTTAAAATTAATAAGAAGTGTTTGGTCCTTGTGTTACCATAGTTACACACGCTCTTACTCTTTGTCCCTCTCTTTTAAATGTAAAATTACTCTGTATTTATAAGAGGATACACTTGTTGCCAAAGAACCTACATAACTACATTGATGGATTTCATATGTGTTAAATGTTGTATTTAATATTATATTAAATATAAGGAGGAGCAATTAGATGGTGTCATGCACACAGTCTCTGTCGAGGAGATGCAGTAACAGTCGCCTACTGTCTCACATACTAAAGCATACTCTCAAAAGTGCTGCATATTATCCACTTCACAAAAAGCATTCTCACTGACATCAGCTCAGTTTCAGGCACATTAATCTCTGATCGTTTTGGTTCTTAGAGGCCAAATGGAAGTGGAGGTAGTTTTCTCCAAAACATTAGCCATCTAGTTATCTAGTTAGTTATATATTAGCTTGGAGTCATTAATAGCACTTTCTTTCCTGTGGTTTTGTGTGTATGTAGTGGTGTTGTAATAGCCCCGACCAGGACTTTTACCATGTCCTGTTGGCATGTAAATATTTAGTCAAATAGAATATGGTTGGGCGTTTGGTTTCAAAGTTTGGATGATATATTCTGAAGTTTTTATAGCAGTGTTATTCCCTGCAGGTACTGTTGTGTTCAGGTTTGTTTTGAAATGGATGCAGGAATAGTTGGGCACACCTTGCTGACATACAGCAAATTGCAGTTGGTTTACATATGACTTTGAATTCCATATTCCCTCTCAGTTTTGTCTCCTCTTTCTTTTCCTCTGTTTCAGTCATTAGATAGTTTGGTAAAAGCTGTGTTGCTTTTTCCTTTTGTCTTGTATTGTTGAAGTAAGATACTGGGTAGTTGAGACTGAGAATGTATCCATTTTAACCTACAGATGTGATGCTGACCCATCTGCATTAGCCAACTATGTGGTGGCTCTTGTGAAGAAGGACAAACCAGAGAAAGAGCTGAAAGCACTTTGTGCTGATCAGCTTGATGTCTTCTTACAAAAAGGTATGACTGCCATGCAAAGCTTCTCTGCCAGTGTGAGTGAATGCGACACTCTGTTTTATATTGGACCTAGCTCTTGCTGGTCAGCAAAGTTGCGCAAGGGTTTTTTCTCCAGCAGAGATTTCCATTATTCCGTCAATAAGCTGAATTTATTTAATTCAAGTTATTTTAAGTTATACATTTATAGATGCAATCAGCTGTAAATTATCACAATTTTACTACTTGTGTCATCAATATGGCCACCAGAAGGTGTGTTACATAATTTGAAATGACCTTTTGTACCCTCTAATGTCTCCAGTCTGTATCTCATGAAGCATCAACTTGTTTAGCTTGAGTTGAATGGTAATTTCTACCCTTGAACGGATGAAATTATTAATTGGTTTCACTTTACTTTTAATTGAAGAGTACAATCGCAATTGCAGAATTGGATTGGGCTGATGATGAATATACAACTCAGTCATTACTTGTGTTGAGAATTCAGGGTTGAAACCTTAAAGATTGCATTCAAATAAATGGTTCAAATTAGTACTTCCATTTTTTTGTGCTTTGCACTGTTGTCTTTTATTATGTTAAACTTTTGTCAAGTAGCTTTCCCTGTTAAATCTTTTTTTTTTTTGCTGTGTCTGTGGTTATTTATTTGGTGTTAATTAGACTCTGGATATATTTAGCACAACCAGGAGCAGAGAAATACTTAGCGTAGTGTGATTCAGGAGGAACATTTCATGCCTGAGGGCAAATATGCTCCTTCAGGGGAATGGGCAAAACTGCACATAATTCAGTTAAAAGATGAAATCTATTCACATGATTCATGGTGTCTTTGCAGAAACAACAGGATTTGTCGATAAACTTTTCGAATGTCTGACAACCAAGAACTACCTGGGAAATCCTGCTGCCAAGGAAGTCCCTAGAGAAGAAGGCAAACCACCTGCAGTCAAATCTGATGTTGTGGAGGTAGGAAGAGTTGGAAATTTATTGGCTGGAATAAGACTATGAAAATGAATATATTGCCTGTGAAAAATCAGTCTTGTCACCTATCAAAGCATCTTTAAAGAACTTTTAAAGATAAGTACGCAGAGCATAACTCAAACAAATAGTGATTCTGTTCCCATATGGGGATTGGATAAAGAGTTACATTAATGTCTTATTGTGTGTTAGGACACAGCATAGAAATGTCCTTCTGTTTTAAAAACATAAACTAGAGAAGAGTTTGGGTCAAGTAACTATTTTTTTCCCTCAAGGCTGAAACTCCAGAGGAGGAGAGGGAAAACAGGCGGAGAAGAAGTCCACTGAGGAACTTCAACGAGTCCAGGTATGATGTGGTTTCAGCTATATGTTTCAAGGCAGCCCTTAGTCTTCATATTGAAATTTCCAATATAATTGTCCTTGATTTCTTATTGCTGATTTAAAAAAAAACATCACCTTGCATTGCTTTGTTGTTTGGAGAGCTTAACATGCTGGTATATTTGCATGGTTAGTCTGAAATCCCACGAGTTCTGCTTTTAGCTTGATGAAGGCCCTGGTGTCAAGTAACCTGTCCCTTGTCTATAACACACCTAGTCAATAACAAATAGAACAATAGGAGAACTGTTATACTATAAATAACAGTTGTGTTGTGTGCTTTGATATAGTCATAGAGACACACATTTACCCTAGCTGCTCTAAGATTTAATCCTGCTAGAACCCTCTAATGTCTGTTGGACTCATTGCATTTAAATCAGGCATAAAGATAGTTATTCACACATATTCCCTCTTACTCCTCAACCACACAGGAGCCGTGATGACAGGAGGCGAGATGAGCGCAAGCGCCGTGATTTTGATCGACACGGGAAAAGCGGCAGTGATTCCCACCGCGAACGGGAGCGTCACGAGCGCCGCAGGGGCAGCCCCCGTGGGAGGAGCTACAGCCGGAGCCGAAGCCGCAGCCGGAGCAGGAGTGGCAGCCGAGGAAAGAGCAGGGACAGGGAGCACAGAGGAGGCAGAGGTGAGAAGGTTTGCCCACAACCAGTAACAAAAGCACAGGGGAGCGGACCCAGGAGTGTCGAGATTCCTGAAGCTCCTGTCAGTGCTGCCGAATTGTACAGTAGTGCTGCAGAAGTGCTGCAGGAGATACCCTGAGTGTAATGTGTGCTGAGGTGTTCAAGATTTTTGAGAGAAGACCGAACAGAGTCCTGGATGTAGCCGTTTGTATTATTTTCTGTTATCGATAAAGGAGCAATGTGGACAGCTTTGCAATTCCATCAGTGTGGACTGAACAACATGGCCTGGAATTGGCCTTATCACCCTCAAGGTTACAGTAATCTACATGTGTTTGACAAGAGAAAGAAATAGCTGATTTTACGTTAAATTTCTGCTATTGTCGATGATTATATTGTACTACTATTTCATGCTTTGCTAACCTTTATTTCTACTTGTCTTTAACAGACTTCAAGTCAAAATTTGAGTTAGAAAGGAAGGATACAGACTGCTACAACTCCACCAACACATCCAACTCCCAGCAGCAGCACCCGTCACCTCTCCTGCCCCTGCCCACGCCTCCGCACCCCTTTTCCTCCTCGTCATCCTCTGGAGTCTCAGGAGCTGGAGGTGTTCCCGTAGCAACACCTGCTCACCTGCCTGATAGCACTACAGACAGCTGGTCTGGCTACTATGGCACCCAGAGACAAGATGGTGTCAGCAAGCCATTCAGCAACAAGAGTGCTTCGCTCAAACAGCGCTGCAGGGACTACGATGGTAAGAACAGAGTGAATCATCCTTTCCTCTTCTCCTTTTTTTTCCTGCTCTCTATCACTTCTTGTCTATTTTTTCTTTGGCTGAAATGTTTCTTCCAGAGCTTATTGATGAGCCTATTTCACCAGTGCATGATGTGGTCATTGGAGTTCGCCACATAAATGCTGCCATTATCTTCCCATGACTATTATTGATTGCCTTGTTTAGTTTTATCACTAATGACCAGTGTTTAGCACTCCCTCTCTTCTCCCCAATGAAAGGCAGGAAAGCAAGCATGCTCGCTCCCACCTCTCCCCAGAGACACAAGAGGGTTTAAACTTACCCACTGTCCCTGAAGCACATTGCTATCTGTCACAGTGCTCAAACACAGCCTCTAGGGAGCCAGTGCCTTAATGAGACTGCAGAGTACTGTATGTCTTAGCTGCTTTGAACTTGGACAAGCTTTCATTTTGTTTATTTATTCTCATTGCTTTTTTCATTTGTTCTTATTTTCCTTTCAGTCTTGTTTTTCTGAATGAGTCCGACTTCCAAAGGCCCAAACCCCTTAGAGGGATTACAGTAGGATACTCAAGTATTTGAGGAAAAAGTACAGAGAAGATTTGCAGGTCTCCCTAGACGATGTTTGCTAATGCTGTTCCAAACTTCTGAATTACCCCTATATATATAAAAAAGCAAATTTTTGATGCCTGTCTTCTCCCTCTTGCAGAAAAGGGATTTTGTGTCCGTGGTGACCTTTGTCCATTCGATCACGGCAATGACCCTCTCATCGTTGATGATGTCAATCTACCAAACATGATTCCGTTCCCTCCTCCACCTGTTATGCCCCCCACCGGCCTGCCCATGCCTCCGATCACTGAGCCCCCTCCTCCGCTTAGGATGCCTGCGATGCCACCCTATGGCCAGCCACCACCACCGGGCGTCTTCCCCATGACTGGTAAGTAGTACCACCACACAGGTGCATAAATGGCAACTCCTAGAAATCAATAATGTTGTGCTATTTGATGTGAGCAATGACATTTCCAGTGGCTTGTATAGTTGTGAAAGTGACTAGTGACTTTTGATTTAAACAAGCCACTGCAGCTAGTTCGATTCATGAGACGAATGTTTCCTCCATATCTGGTAATGTGCTCCCCTCAGTTTTTCAAAGTGGATATAAATGATTACCCTTTTTTAAAGTTTTTATTGCTGATTTGGAGGCAATTTACAAACATTTATAATATTTTCACCACCTTAGTTGATTTTGTGATCCTTAAAGTTCTTACTGTGAAGTTATTTTCCTGATTTGCTAAAAGTTAGCAAAATATATTGTTTTATCGTAAAGTTGAAGCATTGCATTTAACAGTTGTTACCACTTCCTGCCACCTTCACTGTCATATCAAGACAACCTCTGTGCCATGAAAAACATTTTAGTAGCACAAATCAAAGACTCACTGTCATACCTGTGATACACCTGAGACACTAGCTTGGGCTTTTGTCTCCCTCAGGGCCCCCACTGATAGCAACCAGTGGGATTGATACCCCCAACCACCAAACAGCAATCACCTCTTCTCCTCCTATCGGACCGCCTGGCGTGGGGTTACCGCCTACTCTTCCTCCTCCTCCTCTTCCACCTCCTCCCTCCTCGTCCTCATCTGTGTCTCTTCGTCCCCAATATGTCCAGTCTGAATGTAAGCAGCAATGCTTTTGCTATTCAGATTGGGGAAATATGTTCTGTATTTCCTCAAGCTCTCTATTTCCTGCTTTCCTTTTTCTTTTGTGTTTAATTATAATAAATATGACTTTATAAAAGTTAAAGTTGAACTATAAGGGCTGGGGTAGCAAGGGTTAAGTTGTTTTTTTGTGTACTTTTGAGCACCCTGTGTTTAAGTTGAGTTGGTTTGTGTGTTTCATAGTGGATGCACGTCTATTTCTTCTGGGCTGCAGTAACAGCTGTTGACCAGAGGGTAGCACTGTTTACTAACCAAAGAGAAAAAGGCGCTGAGAGCAATTAACATTATCTCTGCTACCTTATTCTGTTGAGTGCTTTTCCCATAATTAGGCTAGTGAATAATTCAGGTTAAACAGAAAAAGCTAAGGCTTAGTTTAAAGGGAGTGGGTGTGTTTTTAGTTCATTATGAATTTAAGCCTTAATTCAACTCAGACAGCCAAAATCACAATCACATGGAAGGTCAAACTTTGATGAGTTGCCATTGTTTTACAGTACACTGTGGCTCAGGATAAGAATGATCATCTTTTAATTTTTTACCTAGTTTTTCCTTTTATTTTTTTCTGTTAGTGTAATTCTACTTTAATTTATTTTTTTCACTAGTATATATTTTTCATAATATTCTAGATTTATATTTAATCAATTCTCAGAGCTGTATATTGTATTTATTTAACTGTCACAGGTTGCTGTCACTTTGACACGTTTAAACTCATCACATTCTTTACAAGAATTTTCTGTGCTAGATAAGTCACTGAATGCCAGGCAGCACTTATTATTTATGCAAGACTGCTTGTTTTCATTATGCTAATTTTAATTGATGTTCTTTGTCCATTTTTTTCCCACATATTTATTAACTTCAAAATGTTCTGTATTTCCTTTAAGCCTCAGTGTGTTTGTGTTTTATGTGTGTGTGTTCATTTTTATACATTAGATAACTATGATCCAGAGGGCTATAACCCAGAGTCGCCAGGCCTGACTGCAGCAGGTCGCAACCCGTACCGGCAGTTCATTCCCCGAGTGCAAACCCAGCGCTCCAACCTTATCGGCCTCACCTCCAGCGAAGGACAAGGCTCGAGAGGTAGCAAGTATTTGCCTGCTTAGTACTCACACTCTTCCTCAGACTAATCCTGAGCAATGGGCAGTTTTGGACTAATGGGATTTGATTGTAAAGTGTGAATGCTCCTGTAATTAAAAAGAAAGACAAGAGGTCAATTAGTAAGTCAATGAACTGGAAGCAGGATCCAGACATAATAATCCTGTATGATGATGACAGCTTTGTGGGGGATGCAGCAAAATTCAAAAGCTCCCCATGTTTATTGTTGTTTCTCTTTGTTTTTGTCTGTGTGTTCATCTTCTAGCTGCTAACATAGTGATCCAGACAGAGCCTGCCACTGCAGCCAGCACTGCTGGAACTAATGTGTCCCGTTTTAACACGGAGCAGGACAGCAGGAAGAGAACCCTGGGACTCAGTACAGCTGAGGGACCAGCAGCTAAAAAGACCTGGATGGAGAAGTAAGGATTTCAAAAGAAATGCGCATGTTAAAAGTTTCAAAGGAAATTCAAAGTCTTGCCCATTAAGACAAGTGTTAAGCCTGGATCATATGTAAAATGTACTGTGTCAGGGTTATGTCCATGGATCCCACCACACAAACCCACACTGATAAAACTGAGTTGCAAAAAAAGAAGTTCTTGCTTCGTGAAGAAATTTGAAGAAACTACCAGCTGACCAGTTGAAATTTGATCAAACAAATCGCTGCCTTCCCCATTTCCTGACACTGCAATGGGAGCCTTGTTTCAAGCCAAGGTGACTCATAGGTCAGGAGCCTATCTTTTGTGTCAGTTGTGGGAAGCAGGTCCACACACACATCCCCATGACCAAGATGCTTTGATGGCAAAGGCTCAACTTGTGATCCATGGTTGACATGTGCTTCATTTTTCAAGTATAACTGACATATGGCTTAAGGAACTTCATTATGAAGACAGAAACTCAAACCTGAGGTCAATAATCTAGGTTCTATTTCACTGCCTATTTCATTGGTAGTTATCTTGTCCACAATGTCAATTAACTGTTCTGCTTTTTTCCATGAATTCCTCTCTTTAAAACAAATTCTGTCCGCAAACCTCAGATGTCAGCAACACTGTCTCCTTCTCGTTATAGGCCAGGTTTTAACAACCAACATAAGAACACTTTTCCCAAGAGGTATCACTATGTAAACACCAAGTTGGAGGTGCGCAAGATCCCACGTGAGCTCAACAACATTACTAAGCTCAATGAGCACTTCAGCAAGTTTGGAACCATTGTCAATATCCAGGTAAAATTCATAATTTGCCGCTTTGCACCAAGAAAACCTACGAAGTTCTTTTGTTTTCATTTTTAGTTTAGATCAGTAATGGTAAAATTATTGAAAATGCAAGAATTGAAGAACTTTGGTTTAGACTAGACTAGACTAGACCAAAATAGAATAGAATAGAATACCATTTATTCATTCCCAAGGGGAAATTCAGTTTGACAAAATTCATTTTAATTTACTATGTTTTTAAGACACGCAACAGACATACAATGCAGGATTCACATAAGTTGCAGGACATCACGTTTAATAAATATGGCTCACATATATGTTGAGACTCTCATTATAGTTTGGAAAATATTCATGATTTCATATTCATGAGTTCTGTAGAAGAATTTATCTCGTCTTTTATACATCCCTAATCTGCACACTCTTCTCTCAATCCAGGTGGTTTTTGGAGGAGACCCAGAGGCGGCGTTGATCCAATACACAAAGAACGAAGAGGCCAGACGGGCCATATCCAGCACCGAGGCGGTCCTCAACAACCGCTTCATCCGTGTGTACTGGCACCGCGAGCCTGGCACCAACGCTACAGGGCTTCAGCAGCAGGAGCAGAGCTCAGGGAGCCAGGCTGCTGGGATAGCGCCCAGCCAGGGGCTGCAGCACAGCAACATGCATAAGGTCAGTATAAAGAGCTGAAACATATTGAAGTCCTTTGTCTTTTCATGCTAATCCCCCAGTCTTGCCACACTTTTGCAACCCCTCATCACATTGACATTTTCTCCATTTTTTTTAATCTGCAGGGGATCAAGCAGCACAATCCAGCGGCTTATGTGTTGAACAAGACTATACCCAAGCATCGCGTGCCAGCAGCGCCTGGGGTCACAGCTACAACTAAGCCGGACAGCTTGAACCCAAACACAGACACTGTCACTGTACGTTTCAGTCTCTGTGTATGTGTGTGTGTCTGTCAGGTTATGCCAGCCCTGGAAGAAAGCATTTTCAATAAATAATTTGTTGAAACACACACTTGTTCATATCTTGAGCAGGATACAGATAATATCAAGAACATTGTGTCTCAGTGAAAAGTTAAGTTGGCCAAATTACATAGCTCTGTGTGGCTGTACTTAGGCCCAGTAGTGCTTTGAGTTGAATGCTAATGTCAGCATGCTAACATGCTGATGTTTAAGCTGGTATAATGTTAGCCATGTTAATTATCTTAGTTTAGTGCATTAGCATGCTCAGTATGATATTATCAGGACTGTCAGTCAGTGCCTCTAGTCTAGAGGCTCTCCAAATAATGGGGAGAGTTTTGTCTGCCAGCTTTCTGTCACAGAAGTTACCACACAAAGTAGGTGAAATATTTTTACCACACCAATATCAGGACCAGTGCACCTAGCCCTGCTTTGCGATTGCAAATAGAAGAACACTGTTATTGCCATGAATCTAGAGACCTCAAAGACATAAAGACTGCAGTTCAGTAACACTGCTCAGCCAGTCTTACAAAGCTTAAGACGATATCAGAATAAGAGCAGCTCAGGAGAACAAATAATCATTTGTTGGCACTTAGCAATGCATTCTTGCTCATGTCTATTGCAGCTGCATACAAGCTTATTCAGATGACTTAAATGTGTCGCTCGCTCTCTCTGTCTGTGGCACTCAGGTGGCACCTGCACTGACAAACACCCAGAAGGGTCCCTACACTTCCACAGCCCTCAAGTCATCCTCAAAGAGCCTTGGGAAAACAGCAAAAGCACTAGAAGCACAGGAAGTCCTCAAGAAGAAACAGGCATGCGGCTTAATTTTTTAATATATATTTTGACTGGTACAAGAATAGCAGAGCTGGTATTAGTCATTTGTTTCTCTCAGGGGCCACCAGTGACAAGCAGGCTGCCACTGAGAAATGAAATGTCCACCAACAGCAAATGTTATATTTTCATTCTCAGTGAATGTGTTTTATTTTATCTATTTCATCATATAGGAGGCATTAAAACTCCAGCAGGACATGAGGAAGAAGAAGCAAGAGATGCTAAAGACACAGATTGAGTGTCAAAAGGTAAGTCTGGCCTCAACAACCCTACTCATCCATTTATCTCTGAAACTCTTGCTGTTCTTGTTTTCATCCATCCTATGCTTTGTTCATGCTTTTCTCTAATCTTTACTCAACGCCAGACCCAGCTCCTTTCTTGTCTTTTACACCTTCTTCTGTCTCATTGCTTGTCCTCCTTCTTACAGGCTTTGATAAACCGCCTGGAAAAGAACAGAGGGATGAAACCTGAGGAGAGAGCCAACATCATGAAGACCCTGAAGGAGCTGACAGAGAAGATAGCACAGCTGCAGAATGAAATGAACCCTGCCTCCCAGGTCTCCAGTGCCAAACCCAACCACAACCAGTCCAAGACCAAGACTGATGTAAGTTTGGGCCCATTCAGACGGTGTGGATCATCTCCTTGACACAAAGAAAGTCGAGTGGAGTTCTGTCCTGCCATTGTAAATCTGTTTTGAAACTGTTCACATAATATACAAAAGAAATGAAAAATTGACTATTTTATTGTTTTACATATGTGACCAGGCCCAGAAGGAATTGCTAGATGCCGAGCTGGACTTTCACAAGAAGATGAGCTCTGGGGAGGACACAACAGACCTTAAGAGAAAACTGGGACAGTTACAGGTGGAGGTAATAGACACACACACACACACACACACACACACACACACACACACACACACACACACACACACGCACAGTACATAACCACAGGCCAACAACCTGAGAACATAGCTAACCCTGCTACAAACGGATCTACAGAGTCAGTCACAAAAAGACAGACAGTGACAGCATCTTTCATCATCAGCACTTTTCTTGAGGGCTGAATTTGAGGATGTGATACCAAGAAATGCCTTAGAGGAAGTCAGCAGCAAGCAAGATAATACTTGCATATATCACTCAGCACTGCCTGATTGAGTATAAGAAGAAAAGAGAAAGTAACATGCACATCCAAATAGGGCTGCAACTAACAATTATTTGGTTGTTGACGATGAGTTGATCTGTTATTTAGTCTGTAAAATGTAAACAAATAAAGGTGAAAAATGTCCCAAAGCAGAAAATGATATCCTCAGATACCTTATGTTCCCAACCTAAAGATATTTAGTGTGCTTTAATAGAAAAGTAAAGAAACAGAATAAATTCATATTCAAGAAGCAGGAATCAGAGAATTTTAATTTGTTTTTCCTTTAAAAAAAAAAATACTCAAACCTATGAACTGATTATCAAATTAGACGGTGATGAATTTAATAGTTGATAGCTAATTGATAATTGCTTAGTAATTGTTACACTTCTACATCCAGATTTTTAAAATTTTTAAAGGTGCTGGATAAAAAGTACGTAAGCACAGGGAGGAGCCAAGTAATATTTGCACACTGTGTGAATGGCTACCAGTAGAATGAATAAAGCAACATTTTGATCCCCAGAAAGGAATAAATCATACAAACAAAAGCCTCACTTTTGTTGAGTTATTCACAGGTATGCCAAAGCATTAAAACACTGACAGGTGAAGTGAATAACATTGATTATATTGTTACAATGCAAGGCTCTGCTAGGAAACTTAGGGTTACCAGGTTAACCCTGTTCTCTGATAACCAAGTGAGGTATCTCACCATGGGAAGCGCCTTCAGGCGTGAACGATCATGGAAGCTCCGATAACACCACGTCTGTGGGGAGAAAGACCAATCATTTTGAGTTGCATGGGCCAGCCCGTTCCCCTTTATAAATGCCTGCAGCATCCCACCTGTCATTCTCAAGGGTATTTCTTCCACATACCCCACATATGCAAGTAGGGCAGTTTTGTGAGATACCTCACTCGGTTATCAGAGACCTGGGGTTACCCTGGTAACCTAAAGTTCCCTTTCAAACCTTGCTCGGTATCTCACTATGGGAGATGTGGCCCACTCCCGAATTGCATGCTCTGAAGCCAATAACACCTCAACCAACAAGCCCTCCCCTTGGGCTAGGACATAGTTAACGTGAAACCACACTCAGACGGAGTGAGCCAGTGAAGGCGCAGTCATGTCCAGGTGGTTAAACTGAATAAATGTGTGGGGGGGGAGCCCAACCTGCAGCAGCACAGATGTCACTTACAGAAATGCCCATGAGGTGGCCATACCCCTGGTGGAGTGAGCCCGCAGGCTTTCCGGGGACGGCAGTCTACAACTCTCATAAGCCAGAATTATAGCCTCCACCACCCAGTGAGACAGGCGCTGGCGAGTTAGAGCCCTCCCTCCTCCCTGAGAAGGGGCCCAAGATACAAAGAGCTGGTTACTCTTCCTAAACACCTTGGTGCTGTCCATGTAGATGCGTAAAGCTCTGACTGAACATAGTGAGTTAAGCTGCCTCTCCCTCTCTCCCGCAAAAGGCAGTGGGTGAAAAGCAAGCAAAGATATTCTTGAGAGAGAAAGCAACTTTAATACGCTGATAGCAGGGTCACCACATTTAAGTTTTTCACCGACTGAGCTGCTGACTTGTACACTTTCTGGTACATGGAGGTGGTGAAGCGCTCCAATTTGCCCGGGAGAGTGGGTCCAGCTGACACGAGGATGGACCAGCAGTTGGGATGAAGATGATAAGCCACCGATTGCTCCACCAACGGGGGATCTGCAAGCCCCAGAGCCTCGCTGTTGGCAATATCTAGGGCAGAGTAACCCTTGACGGGGACCCTATGATGGAACGGTTTGTCCCAGTATCTCCTTCATGCACGCCAGGACAGCGGGCATGAGCTGTTTGGCGGGGACCTGACAAGAGAGCAGGATTTTGCCATTGTATACTCTATACTCTTCCCCCTTGTCATCCATCGATGTGGGCCAGTCTATGGCCAGCCTGGCAGCCGTTCATCTACACACCTCGTGTAGATCGACTTCACGCGGGGCATGGGAAGGCCGCGCCTCTCTGCTGATGGAGTTGCTGGGCCGCAACTGAGTGGGGGGAAGGACGGAATCTTCATCATCCTCCTCATTCTTGTCACAGAGGAGATCGAGATGAATCTCATCCTATCTGGAACAGTCCTCTGAATTGAGGAGTTGGCTGAATAGAGGGGGAAACTCTGTAACGGGGTCCTCCATCCTCTCTCCCCAGCTAGCGCTAGCTGCAGCTGGCTTCTCTCTGGGCTTCACTGCCGTGTTGGAGAGGCAAGGCTTTTTAAGCCACCAACACTCTCAAGCGGCGCTCCAGGATTCTCACCGGCATGGCAGAGCAGTGTTCACAGGATTCTGAGTCTGCGAGTGAAGCCTGGGCATGTTTCACACCCATTCATGTGATGCAGAGAGGATGGGGATCTTTCCCCAATATGGTGAGTCCACAAGTGGCTGGGCAAGGCCAGGACTCGATGTCCTTGCCCTTGCTGACACCAGTGTTCCCCTTAGAGGATCCGGTGGTTGCCATTGCTAACGCTGCCGTTAGCTAAAATAAAAATTAACCTCGACAGCTAATTGCAGTAGGAAAGACTGACACACATAGTGCAAACAGGTAAATGTCTGCCACAACACGAAAACACCCACCTGAACAATTTTAGATTTCGTAACGAAATACGCAAGCCAAAAATCATGACACCGCATCTCCACGTTCAATGACTACCTTGATGGCTGCATCGGAGAACAGTTAAATGAAAATCCAGACTTCAGGACAGCTAACGAGCTCTAATGGTCTTCACGGGGAAGAAAGCGAGAATGACAAGCGTGATGCTGCAGGGGGACGGGCTGGCCCATGCAACTCAAGATGATTGGTCTGTCTCCCGACAGACGTGGTGTTATTGGAACTTCCATGATCGGTCACGCCCGAGGGGGCTTCCCATGGTGAGATACCTAGCGGGGTTTGAAAGAGAACCTTTTTGGATGCCATTTAACATGCCCCACCCACCCAAACACTGTCACAGACCAAGTAAATCAAATCAAAGAGTTCAAGGCATCAACCTAGCCTCAATCTAATCAGGTATCCATGGGACGTGCTGGTACCCCACCTCACAATCCACAGGAGTCTAAAGATCTGCCTCGACGAATCAGTGCCAAGTCCGATCCAAAAAGAGCCTACTGTGGATGGAATATTCCACATCCCACAAATACTCGATCAGATTGGGATCAGGGGAATTTTGAGGCCAGGTCAATGCATTGAGCTCTTGATCATGTTACCTAGGCACTTAGCAGTTTTTGCAGTGTGGCATGGTGCATGTTTCTGCTGGAGGGGCCATTGGGGACTGCTGTCATCATGAGGGAGTGTACTTGGTCTGTGTTTGGGTGCGTGGAGTGTGTGAAATGGCATCTACATGAACACTAGGAAAAAAGGTTTCCCAACAGAACCTTGCTGAGATGATCAGTTTTATTCACTTCACCCATTAGTGGTTTTAATTGGTTTAGATTCAATGAGAGTAAATGGAACTTTTAATACACGTAAGCATTGAACTATTATGGTATATAATGCTTAAAGTCAGCTAGACATAATGAGCTTATTCACACTTGATTGGTCTGAAGTACAGGTGCTCTGTTACAAATGCAATTGGACTGAAGGGACCTCCCTGGACTCAGACTGTATATGTTGTATCATAATAAGTTTGTGTAGTAAGTCAGTGTTTAATACCGAGCGTCTTGAATAATTAATTTAGATAGTATTGTGCACAATGGCTGATATAAATTCACAGTCAAAGTCTATGAGGTTGTTTTTAAAATGTAATAACTAGAAAATGTAATGTCAATAACAAAAGTCACAGGTTGCAACTATAATGAACTGTGTGCAAATTACAAAAATGTAATTTCTGGTAGTATTAAAACTAGAGATTGACCGATATGGATTTTTTTAGGGCCGATGCCGATACCGATTTTTTTCCATCACCCTTAGCCAATGGCCGATTATGGACTGCCAATTTTCTTGGGCCGATATTTGTGGCCGATACTGCTTTTGCTCCCTAAATTTACATAAAAAAATGACACAATGATAACAAATATTACAGGTCTCAAGTTTAAACAAACAAACATTTATTGAAATGTAACGATTTAACAATTTAACAACTTTAACTAACAACGCCTACTGTACACAGTAGGATTCAGCTTTGTTCAACACACATACTTTAAAATAAAAAAGTATTTGGTGCTTTTAATTATTCAAGTAATATCTATGAAATAAAATAAAACAAATATTTTAACTTAAGCATAAATAAAACAACACCTACTGTACACAGTAGGATTCAGCTTGGTTCAACTTAACCACACATACTTTCAAATAAAGTGTTTGGTGCTTTAACACCACTAGTTTTACTTGTAATTGAGTAATATTTTAGCAATGTAACAGTACTTGTACTTGAGTACAGATTTTCAGCACTCTTTCCACCACTGATGCTGTCAGGTTTGGCAACACCAGAACATAAATCAGCAGGAAAATAACCGTGACGTCAGAATCACATTAAGCAACAAATTGTTCAAGTTTAAGTTTTAAACGGCATTATCAACTTTAAAAGGAATAAATATTCAACCATGTACAAAACATTTCTCTCATAGTTTAAGTTTTATCTCCTATCGATGTGATGGCTGCTCCTCCGCAGTGAGACGCGCACCCCCCCTCCCCCCTCCACACACAAACACACACACATCAGCTGAGCAGACTGAACTCAGACGCTGGATTGATAATGGCAGCAAACGGCTCTAAACACGTTTTCATGAAACACTGACACAATTTAGTACTACATATAAAACATTTCTCTCATCATTAAAGTTCCTCTAGTGCATACCTGTCAGGTTTTGGATTTGAAAATAAGGGAAATTTTCCGGCGCTCGCTGCGAGCCGTCCCACCACCCCAACCAAGCTACAGTATCCCTTACATTTTAAGACAGGTGTACAAGATATCTAAAAACAACTTGTCAACTGCTTACTAACTACAGTTGGGTGATCAGAATCTGATAGGCCAACCTTTGTTGACATTGAAATGCTGTGAACATTCCTACGTTATAATACAGCCTAAATGAAAACACAAAGGGGTATATGAAGCACATTTATTTATTTGTTATAAAACGGGTGCTTCCCATCCTTAAATGTGATTGGCTGAGCCGCATTCCATGCCGTTGTAAAATCACTGTAACCCACTGGTTGACCGCAGCGTCTGTGTTGCTTGGCAACCATTCTGTCCACTCGATCTTGCTTGGTGGAAGAATGAATAGTTCTCAGTTTTATTGTTGCATTATTTCCAATAAATTGTTGATTTTTGTTTGTGTGTTATGGGGTATATGTAGGGTAACCGTTTTATAAAAGCAATAAGTCCCTTGAAGCCGTGAGTTACAGTGATTTTACTACGGCGGAGGGGCACTGAACGCCCATCAGCCGTTGTAAAATCACTGTAACCCACGGCTTCTCGGGGCTTATTGATTAAACATATTTTCAGTTTATAATGTGCCCCATCCTGCTCCTCTTTAGGAAAGTAAATTCGCTGTCCCATTTGTCGAGATATTTACAGGACTTCTTTGTTTTTTTGGCAGGAATGCCTTCTCCTTCGTCACATCCATCCATCTCTCTCTTTTGTGGTTCCGGGTTTGTTCCCGCTGTCGGCACTAACCTCGCAACAACTGCCACCCAGGCTACTGCACGTGGCAGCTCTCGTGAGGCTAGTGACAGAGTTCAGTTTGGAGAGGCAGAGGAATGTTTTTTTTTTTTTTTTTTGTATTATAATACGGGAGATTTACGGGAGAATACTAATACGGGAGGACGGCGGGAAAGAGGGGTAAAATACGGTAATTTCCCGGCCAAAACGGGAGACTTGCCAGCTATGGCTAAAGACCTCTCTGATAGCAGACACGGCTGCTCCACTCCGCTCTGAGGGAGAGAGCACACACACACACACACACGCACGACACTACACGCATTTAACCTCAGCCCGGTGTTCGCTGAATTGAACTCCTACAAACACCATGGAACTGAATTGACAACGTTGACATTACTTAATCCTTAAACCGGTGTTCGTAACAGCTGTACATATTAGCCTACAACTACGTCAACAGCTCCCTAATTACAATGGTAAGCAGTTTTAAAGACGAAGCATTCAGCAGCATTCCCGTTTTTCTGACCCACAAACTTAACTATAGTTTCAAGCACGTGTATTACATGCACTTGGCATTCATGTTTCCTATTTCAAAGTGGGTGGCAATATTTCAACTAAGTTTAACAGTTAGAGGCTAATTGAAAGTTTAAAACTTACCGTTGTTTTGAAGCAGCCTCTGGGGCAATGCTGCTTTCACCACCCTGCCAGTGGGGGAGGGGCAACGCGTCTGCTGCAGGGTCTTCCGGCAACACAGAGCTGCCCATGGATGCCTGTCTGTAAATCATGCCGCGGAAAAATACATCGGCGACCCACACACGAATCGGCCGATGCCGATTCAAGTAAAGAACGCAAATATCGGCCCGATATATCAGCCGGCCTTAATCCTTAATTAAAACTTTAAGGGATATTTTATTAAATATTGAAATTCTAGAGTTAAATTACAAAGGTATCGGTTTGTATCTGAAGTTATGCTTATTTGTATGTGAGTAACAAATGAGCATAAAAGGGCTCAGAATGATGATAATAAAAATGATGATAATAAAAATGCCAGACAATACACAATCACACAGCTTTTCCAGGTGGGTAAAATTCCCAAGATATATTGTTTTCCACACTTATGTTATATGGGAAGAACTAGGTATGTGGAAATAGGGTTTGATAGAATTTTAAACGTATAGATGTTAACCTGTATATCTTCTTAATTATTTCTGACATTTTATGTGTCATGAATCATGAATTTTATTCTATTTTGTTATCCATGAAAATAAAAAACAGCTCTAAGCTGCATCAAACGCTGTTCGTCAAACTCAGACTTGGCCCTCATCTCCTCTCCCGTCTAAACTAGCAGCGCATGAGGTCGGCTGTGTCACAAGATCAGCCCAACAAGAACATAGATTTTGTTAGTAACACCCTGCCTAGCATGTTTTTTTTCTCCTCTACTCCTGCGGGTCCTAAATTGGCTAGTTGTTAAAAATGCATAGCACCCCCCCCCCCCATCCATCCAAACCCAACCCTTCTTCTGCACATTAAACTTAAGCCACTTAAGCAAGCCCAAGAGGAACAGCCGCTAACGAAGCCAAATCAGACCCCAGGTCCTACACTGGTGGAGCCACGTCTCATTAAAGTTTGAGCCGCTGGTCCTTGTAAGAAAATTGCGGGATGACAATTAGAGGGAAAAGTGAGAGAGTGGTTGTGAGGTTGTTGAGTGGTTAGGAAGCGAGGAGATGTCACTTTAAAAATGGAGGAGTGACAACTAATGGTAAAGGGCAGAGAGTGAGAAAGGAGGAGGCCTGAGTCAAAGTGTAAAGAATGTTTAAGCTCTAAGCTCTTTTTTCCTTTTGTACACACGATTAATTCAAACACTGTTTTTCACAGCATGTTTGTTTTTCCACATTTAAAGCACAGTAGTGCTGCATCATGGTGCATTTTTCCACATCTGTTTGCAATGATTATTTTAACACAGCCAGGTGGCGCCCAGATATTCTTGTCTGTGTGTGTGTGTGTGTGTGTGTGTGTGTGTGTGTGTTGAAAAATCAGCAGCCAGTCACTGGTTTTGCTAATGTTTAACTTCTCAAACTGTTCTCTTTCAGGCGACTCGGTTGGGTCTGATCAGGTCCCCAGCAGGTAGAGGTCGGGGCCGTGGGAAGATGGCGCTGGAGCCCAGTTTGATGCACGTGGGCCGCGGCAGGGGTCGAAGCCGAGAGATGATGCCTCGAGGCGGGACAGTAAACCGCATGGTGGTTGACCACAGACCCAGAGCTCTGGCTATTTTGGGGGTCACACAGGAGGAGAAGGAAGAACTAATGCCGCACTTTGTGGTGAGGACTGTTACTCTTTTTTGGATTATTTAGTTACAGATTCAGGATTACACTAATAACTGTTACACGGAGAATTTATTTGATCATTGAAATTTATACTGCAGTTCATACTAATCTTTTTTTTTTCATTCTTCTTTAAACAGAAATTTGGTGAGATTGAGGATGTCCGTGACCAAGACGCCAACAGTGTTGTCATGACCTTTAAGACGCGAAGCGAAGCAGAGAATGTAAGTCACAAGTCAAAATCCGTCCAGTCCACCTTTACCTTTTTCTTGCTCTTTCTTCCTTCTTTCCTCTGTCTAGTCACCTACAAGTAAATTATAGTGAAATATAGAAAGTATTTGAAATGTTTTCATTGAACTTTTCAAACACATTGATACACTCACAGCAACATATACCACTACTCATCAAGGTATACTAAGCTCCATACCAAAATAGACATACACATACATAAGGCAACACAAAAAAAAAAAAAAAAAGAAAGACGGGGGGGGGAGAGACAGACAATCTGTGTAATCTGTGATTTGCCTTAAAATGTAATAAACCATGTCTAATACATATGGATGTAGAATGGATTTTTGAAACTTCTGACTGCCATGCTTCATTAGAGAATTCCGTACCAAAGTCTTGAGCCCACTGCTCCTTAAGATGAGTCAGAGGAGGTGTGACCATGTCTTGAACTGAATTGTATAGTTTGGATATCATGCCTCGCTGAAAAGGGTCCCAACCAAGAAAATCATCTATCTGGCCCTGTACGGGTGGAGATGGTAAGGACACGTAAGAACGTAAGAACCGCTTTTTGACAAAATAACGCACCTGAAGATATTTATAGAAGTGTGAATGTGGAATGTCATATTGTTGTTTCATTTTTTTCAAAAGGGATAACATTATTGTCTTGATAGAGATCACTTACACACCTAAAGCCCTTCCTAAACCACAGCTTGAAGGCCGAGTCTAGGACAGATGGTGGGAACAGGGCAATACCCGTAATAGGCGTTAGACAAAGTGCCTGTGTGTATTTAAAGTGAAATCTAAACTGAGACCATATTTTCAATGGTTTGTCAGGTTTTTCTTACTGAGAGGTAGTGGTGCACAGAGCATAGATGTTAAAGATACTGGATTACACAATGCCTGTTCCATCTCAGTCCACACCGGTCCGTTACTGTGGTAAAGATGTGATAACCAATAAACCATCTTAACCAGCTAAAGAAATAGGGAGCAATAACCATCGATTAAGATCCTGTTTGGCTCTCCCTAGCGCTGATTTCAGATTGTGTTTAAATAAATCTTTAAATTTGCGTGTTACTGAGATCCCCAGGTAGGTAAAGGTGCCATGAACTAGTTTAAATGGGAATTTATCAAAGTTCATGCAGAGTGCCTGAGCATTACCTGGGAATACGATGCTCTTGGTTTTGTAGCCTGAAATTTTGCCAAAACTAGTAATTATGTCCAGGGCTCTAGGGATTGAAATGTCAGCTTGAGAAAGAAACAAAATTACATCATCAGCATACAAGGATAATTTGTGGGTCTGGTCCCCCCAACTGACCCCCTTAAACTCTGCGTCATTCCTCATTGCTATCGCCAGGGGCTCAATAGCTATATCAAAGAGGAGCGGGGACAGGTAGCACCCCCATCTGGTCCCAGGGTAGAGGACAAAATAATTAGAGACAGTTTTATTTGTTCTAATACAAGCCCTTGGAGCGGCATAGAGGATCGCAATCCAAGAGCCAAATGCTAGGCCAAAGTCAAATTTAGTTAAGGTTGTGAACAGATAATTATACTCTATTTGATCAAACGCTTTGTAGGCATCAAGAGAAATAATCACCTCTGGAGACAAGGACCCCCCAGCCATATAGAGAATGTTAAATAATTTGTATAAGTTACCAGAAAGTTGTCGCCCTGAAATGAATCCTGATTGGTCAGGGTGTATTATGGAGTTCCTCACCTTGTCAACTCTGACTGCAAGAATCTTGGTTAGAATTTTGTAATCATTAGAAAGCAAACTTACAGGTCTATATGATTCACATCTGAGAGGATTCTTGCCTTTTTTATGTAGAACCGAGACTATAGCTTCTGTCATGCTAGGAGGTAGTCATTTCTTTTCAAATGTTTCTGTAAACACTTCACTTAGGATTGGGGCTAACTTCTGTGAATATTTTTTCTAAAATTCAATGGGGAACCCATCTGGCCCCTGTACCTTGCCACTTGTCATTTGTGTGATTGCTTGCTCAATTTCTTTTGTTCATATAGGTCGATCAAGATTTTTTTTTCTTGTTCAGATGACTGGAAAATCCAATTTGTCAAGAAAATTATTTATCTCAATTTTTTGTTTGCACTCTGATGTGTAGAGCTCTTCATAAAATTTCTTAAATTCATTATTCTATACTTAAAATGTCCAATTCTGTTTGCAGAGCTACACATTTCATGTAGAGGTCAGTCGAGGGGGTCAGTGAGTCTGGCCCCACAGAAAAGCCTTCATTGCTTCCCAAAGTGTCTGCACCGTCACATCTGGTGTCCGGTTTGTCTGTAGAAAGAAGTCTGTTTGAGAGGCCACAAACTCCTTGTCTGTTAGTTGTCTTGGATTAAGTCTCCACATACATTTGGTATGTCTATCATTTGGAAAGCAAAGCTTCATGCAAACTGGGCTGTGATCTGAAATTATTATGCCTGCATATTCACAAGACTTTATCAGGGGTAAAAAAAATTGTAAACATAAAAAGAAAATCAATTCTAGAATATGACTGATGCACTGGTGAAAAAAAAATTTGTATTGTCAAGATTTAGGGTATTTATATCTCCAAGCATCAATCATTCCACAAGTCTGGAAGAAGTCCTTTACATAATGAGCAGATTTATTTAATGCTCCAGGTGTGGGTTTTGATCGGTCTCAGTTTGGATGTTATACACAATTAAAATCTCCTTCTATAATAAATTACTGGCTGTGAGTATCCCTGTTACCTGGCATTCACGGTTCCCTCTTTCTAAACATATCATTGGTTCCCTGAGTGGGGGTGGGGGTGGGGTGGGGTGTAGTGGGGTTCCACGTACGCAAGTGTCTGGCCCAAAAAACACATATGCACAACATATATTCAAACAATTCTAATCTATAGGGGCCGCTAGTGCCTCCACTTGTAGTCTCTAACATGACTCGCAAAACAACTCGCCTAACCAGCCAGAGTTTCATCTAGAACATGTAACAAGTACAATATGTCAAACTGTAACCGCAACTCCTTAAGTGAAAACATTGTAATCTTATTTGCGTCCCTGTTGCCCTCCATCACGATCGAAATACTATGGGGAAGTTTACAAATAATTGGGACCCCTTTCAAATTTAAAATTAAAGTGGAGAATAAGGAAAAAATAAGGACAGAAAGTAAATACCATAATTGTAATAAGAACCTGAAAGGCCGCTGTGCCCAGCATCTTTGTCTTGTAAACTGAAAGAGATCCCCAAACCATGGAGAGGACTATGGACATTGGCCTACCTTTATGTTGATACAGATGATTTAATCTTTTAATGCAGAAATGAAGATAACTTGTAGGCGACAACCCTGCCGACCGTTAAAGTATTTAAAGTCTGTTATAATTTGCATATTGTCCTCCGCCTTCAGTGTAAGTCACTGTCTTTAGCATCCCAAAAACTGGGTCATAATCAGTTCAGGATTCATATTTTTATGATACCCGTGGCGTCCAGTTCTCTTCCACAAATGCCCTCGCTTGCTTAGGGTCCTTGAAAGACCGTCTCAGTCCATCTTTCATAGTAATCCTCAACTCCACTGGGTTAACAAACTGTTATCCATCATGGATAATCCTGACCACCCTCTTCACCACATACTGGACAGACAGCGGAGCTCTTTCTCCAAGAGACTGTTACAGCTTCGCTGTCACAAGGACAGATACAGGAAATCATTCCTTCCCCAAGCAATAGCGCTCTTCAACATCTCACCTCTGTCTGACAGAGAGCACTCACAGCTCTCTACAGCCTGATCTTTATAGCATAATAGTTAATGCTACAACCATTTGTTTGCACTGCTGGTAATTATCAATTGCACACTTGTAGCTATTTTGCACATTCTTATAATCCTCTACCTCACTTTGGACTGTGCTGTGTATATAACTTGATCCATTTACTCCTGCAATTTGATATTTTATTTATTCTATTCTATTCTTGCATAGAACAGAATAAAGCCAGTCCACGTCGCCAGGGATCAGCATGCCCGGGGCCCCGCCCCTGCCTGCCGCCCGGCACACAGAGAGTGGGAGACCCTACCAGGGGCTTTTAGCCCCGGACAACACAGCTCCCAGGTTCACAGGGACACGCAAACCCCTCCACCACGTTAAGGTGGCGATTCTCAGAGGAGGGGGGGGGGGGGCATGGAGTCGGAGTGGGCCATGTTCAAAGCCTTCAGCCGAGGTCGTCGGTGCCTGTCGTGGCGGCAACCTGTGAACCTGTGAAGGAGGCTTTCGGGTCTGGCTGCTCCGGGGGTCTCCTGAAGCAGCAGACAGGTACCGGTTGGCCAGAAGGGCTGCAGCTGTGGTAGTGCTGGGCGGTATACCGGTTCATACCGGATACCAGTGTTTTTTTTTGTTTATGATATGAATTTTTCATATACCGCAATACCGGTGAGTATGTAGCGTACACAACGTTGGTAAAGCTGAGCGGCGGAACATAGCGCTGCAGGACATTGTTTGGGAGGGAACTGTTTTGCAGGTGCACTAAGCAAGGTGATGTGACGGCATAGCGGTGAGTTGTTGAGTCAAGAAAATGGATAAAAACAGTGAAAGTTCTGAAACTAAAGTTACAGAACGAGTAGAAAATGACAAAGAAGAACTTGTACCGAAAAGAGGAGTCGTGTCTGTTGATTGGAAGTTCTTCTTTAAAAAAAACTCACTGTCGATCAAACAACAATTATCTTTAAATGTCGGACTGAAGTTGTAGCCGCAGGAGGCAACACAAGCAATATGCTTCATCACCTCAGGCACAAACATGTCTTGGAATATCAAGAATGCATGAAACTAACATCTGCGTCCTCCACATCTGCAGGTAACGGCAGTCGCACTGCAAGAGAAAAGACGAGTCAGATGTCCCTCAGAGACGCGTTTGTATTAGAGGAGCACCGATTAATCGGCACTGCTCGGAATCGGGCCGATTTTCACGTGATCGGCCATGACCGGCGACCGGCCGGTCAGTCTGAAATATGCCGATTTAAAACGCCGGTCAAATTCCCGTCGCGCCGCATGACTGACATTGTGTAACGCGCACAGCGCACACACGCGTATGTGCAACTCACTCCTTGGGCGACGTGAGGAAGAGAACCTCAGGGTGCTTTGGGTAGGACAACTATGGAGTCAGTGATTCCGGCCAGATAATCAGGTTCGAGAGGATACTTTCATTTTCAATGCAGGAGGTTCACAACGCGTGTGTGTGTGTGTGTGTGTGGTTCTAAAATAAACAAAAGGAAAAATAGCTTTACACTCAGTTCTTACGAATCTGCACAGTGTTTCCTCTATATGCAACTAGCAGCTGCTGAAATATGACCGCCGCCGCTGAGTGGTTTTTTTTGTTTTGTTTTTTTCGTCTCATCTTTTTATAAACTGCCGTCATATTATTTGGTGCTATGGACACTTCATATTCAGGTCAATTCACACACTTGTGAGTAAAGCATATACGAGAGGAGAGGGCTCCGTCTCATCTCTTCATAAACTAAAGTTATATTATTTAGCGCGACGGACGCTTCATATAATAACATAACAATATACTATTTATCGTGTTATACGGTGAAACGTTTCACCTTTTAACGTGATGACATTGTTATAATGTGAGACCTATGTTTGAATGAGGAAACGGTGTGCGGAGAGTGGATAAATTGAGGAATATTGCTCATTTACACGAATGGTTTTAAGTTGTACTTCATGCTTGGGTTGAGACATAGCGAGATTCCGCTGTTAGGAGCACAGTGGATGATATTGTGCTAAATATATGTAAGTGAAACATGGGTGGCTTCTCACCTTAATCATTCACGCACACACATCAAAAGAAAGGAGGAGGAGGATGTTAATTGTCCGTGTTAAACTTAACTGCGGAGCTCTCACTGCTGCACTGAAACTGACGAGGCGCGTGTCCGTGTGTGGAGGATGCGCGTGTCCGCGCACTTACTGGCGGGCGCGTCCTCAGCGTTAAGGGCTTTGATACAGGCGACCTGCACAATGTCGGCCGTGTGGAAGTTTTTGTCTGAGGAGGATAAAAAGTTGGCAGTATGCAATATTTGCAAGGGTAAAATAGGGCGTGGAGGAACACTACCGAAAACGTTAAAGACAAGACAGAAATGCTTCTGTTTTTGCCTATTTCAGAAATTCCCCCCAAATGTTATACACTGCTGTGTCACTGTTTTTGTTTGTTTCAGATAATTACTGAAAAGCTGGTTGTATCTTGGTAAAAAAAAAAAAAAAAAAATTAATAAAGGAAAATATTGTAATATCTTATGTGCTGTAAAATGGTTTGAAAAAAATGAAATCGGAATCGGCCAAAATCAGTATCGGCCATCCAAACACTCTGAAAATCGGTAATCGGAATCGGCCCAAAAAATTGCAATCGGTGCATCTCTAGTTTGTATTGATGCCTTCACTTCATTAGAATCATGAGTGCCACCTCTTTGTAAACAGCATCATTTTGTTGGGCCATGCAAACCTGTATCAATACTAGTGTGGACATTAATGTGTTTCTACTAGGGCTGGGATTTTAACGCATTAATTTCGATTAATTAATCACAGGAAAAATAACGCGTAAAAAAAAAATAACGCATTTAATCGCACCTCTCTCAGTTCCCTAAAGAGCGCGGCTCGGGACACATTTTCCTGACCGAACCCGGCCTGAGTCCGAGACATTTATAACCGAGCCTGGCCCGAAACTGACAGCCTTTATGTTTTTCAAACCCAAACCCGACCCGAGCCCGATGCAGTTTGTTACCTGACATAGTTATTGTTACCATGGTTACAGCTTGTCTGTTTACCGTGACCACACATGGACAGTGTGTAAATGACCATCAAAAGGCTGCTGTTACTCACAGTCACACACGTCGCACACACAGCAGTGTAACACAGCACACACACTCAGTCGGAGCGGAGTCTGTGTTGCGTTCAGGAGTTGTCATGTAAATAACAAATTCCAGCACTTGAATAGGCCATAGCACAACACAGCAGCATTTCAAATTTCTTAATTGTTATCCTAACCCGGCCCAACCCGTGGGGTATCCACTCTCTGGCCCACAATAGACCAGATGACAGGGTTCAGAGCCAAAATAATTAAGTCTACATCTGACAAATTAAGAAATTTTCTGGCGAAATGAAAAATAAAGTTCACCTACTCTGTTCATTGATTCAGTCATCAACCAAGATTTATCTGAATTGAGAAACTTTGCTTATTGTGTCAATTGTTGCTTTTTGATAAAAATGTGATTAATTGCGATTAATTAATTACAAAGCCCTTAATTAATTAGATTAATTTTTTTAATCGCATCCCACCACTAGTTTCTACAATGTTCACTCCTCATGACAGTAAAATAGGCCATTCTAAGCCAATTTACTGCAGTAATTCCTCTCTAAATCGTTAAAAAATGTGGTTAACACCCAGTCATGCATGAAAAAAAAATACCGTGATACCGTCATAAGTTGGAAAAATACCGTGATATAAATTTTTGGTCATACCGCCCAGCACTAAGCTGTGGCGGTTGCTGAGGCAAAAACCAGGGTGTGGGAGGAGTTCGGGGAGGCTATGAAGAAGGACTTTCGGTCGGCCTCAAGGAAGTTCTGGCAGACCGTTAGACGTATCAGGAAAGGAAAGCAGGGCTTGTCTCAGGCTGTGCTCAGCAGAGACGGAGAACTGCTGACCCGAACTGGGAACATAGTTGAGCGGTGGAAGGAGCACTATGAGGACCTCCTGAACCCGGCCATCACGTCCACTGTGAACGAGGCAGAGCCTGAAGACTCGGGGAAATTCTCGCCCATATCCCTGGCAGAGGTTGCTGAGGTAGTTAAAAAGCTCCCCAGCGGCAAGGCGCCGGGTGTGGATGAGATTTGCCCGGAGATGCTGAAGGCTCTGGACATTGTTGGGCTGTCTTGGTTGACACGCCTTTTCAGTGTCGCGTGGAGGTCGGGTACGGTACCTGCAGAGTAGCAGACCAGGGTGGTGGTCCCCATCTTGCGAAAAAGGGGACCCGAGGGTGTGCTCCAATTATCGGGGTATCACACTGCTCAGCCTCCTGGGTAAAGTTTACTCAAGGGTGCTGGAAAGGAGGCTTCGACCGATTGTCGAATCTTTGATTCAGGAGGAGCAATGCGGATTCCGTCCTGGCCGTGGAACAGTGGACCAGCTCTTTACCCTTGCGAGGCTGCTGGAGGGGTCGTGGGAGTTTGCCCATCCAGTCTACATGTGCTTTGTGGACTTGGAGAAGGCTTACGACCGCGTTCCTCGGGGGGTCTTGTGGGGGGTACTGCGGGTGTATGGGGTACCGGGCTTGCTGCTACGAGCCATTCGGTCCCTGTATGACCAAAGTGAGAGCTGTGTCCGCATACTTGGTGTAAAGTCCAGCATGTTTTCGGTGGGTGTGGGCCTCCGCCAAGGCTGTCCCTTGTCACCGATCCTGTTTGTGATCGGGACAGGATCTCGAGGCGCAGTCGGGTGGGGGGGTCCAGTTTGGTGACCTCAGAATTGCATCTCTGCTTTTCGCAGATGATGATGTGGTTCTGTTGGCTTCATCACACTGTGACCTCCAGCACGCACTGGAACGGTTTGCGGCCGAGTGTGAAGCAGTCGGGATGAGAGTCAGCACCTCCAAATCTGAGGCCATGGTTCTCTGCCAGAAACTGGTGGATTGCCCCCTGCGGGTTGGGGGAGAGTTACTGCCCCAAGCGAGGGAGTTCAAGTATCTCGGGGTCTTGTTCACGAGTGAGGGTAGAATGGAGCGTGAGATGGATCGGTGGTTTGGGGCAGCTTCTGCAGTGATGCGGGCGAACACGCTGGAGGGATTACATATCTCATCTGGCCTGGGAACGCCTTGGGGTCCCCCAGGAGGAGCTGGAAAGCGTTGCTGGGGAGAGGGATGTCTGGGGTGTTTTCCTCATGGATGGATGGATATTCCTGCATATTTCTTGTATATTTGAATTTTAGTACTACTCATTTTGTAGATATTTTATATTTCTATATTTTAATACTGTTTGAATAATGCTGCTGTAACAAAAGAATTTCCCAGCTTGGGATCAATAAAGTACTATCTATCTATCTATCTATCTATCTATCTAGAACAGGCCATATCGTATCCCGTCCCAGCGCCTCAGCATCCCTTGTACCTCGTTGAACGCAGCCTGCTGCCGAGTGACCCTCTGGGTGAAGTCAAGTTGGATGCGGATCTTGTCTCCATCAGGGGAGACGATGTCTTTCTTCTGTATTGCCTTTTTTCATCCGAATCTCTTGTTCTTGAAAATAATGGCATTTCACTACAAATGCTCTGGCTGGCTGGTCGTCTCCTGGCCTCTCCCTCAGAGTACGGTGCGTCCAGTCCGGCCCAGGTGTTTTCTCCAGTCCCAGCGACTGTTTCAGTAGCTGCGCCATATATTCTGTGATATTTTTCCCTTCTTCCCGTCTCTCATTTACACTAAGTTTTCGCAGATTACAACATCAGGACCTCACCTCCAAATCCTTGTTCTTCTCTTCCAAATTAGCAACGGCACGTTTCAGCTGGGTTACCTCTTGCTGCAGGGTGGTGGTGACATTGGCAGGAGGCCACACAAGGTTCCAAGCGGCAACCCTGCTACCTACTTGTTCTATTGCGTTTTTAAATTCTTCCCTCAGCTGTTCTTCTTGTTTTCTGATTTTGTTGGCCTGGGTTTCAACTTTCTCATCAATTTTCAGAAGTAGCTCTGTTTTCAATCTTGTAATCTCGCGGAGAATAGCCCCTTCACCACTCCCTGCTACCTCGTTTTCGGTGACTGCCATGCTAGCGTCCTGTGTTTTTTCTGTGTATCAGGCATATTGGGATTACTGTGCTTTAGTCTTGTTCAGTGTTCCCTCTAATTTTGAAAACTCTTCTGATCTCCTACTTGAGCGACTGTGGGCGACATCTGACGCGCACGCACTACGTTCACAAAGCGGTGCCATGCCACTTTTACATTGACTCCAGTTGTTCCCATGAGAGCAGAATTCAAAATGTTCTAGAGAATTCAATTTTGGAGATAAAATTCTGATATTTTCCAAACTTCATCAACCACGACTCCAAAATATTGTCATTTATTTTCAGGAAGATTGAAAATGTATTTAGCAAGAATTGGATGGTATATGTTTACAGTAGTGTTTACAGTCAAACGTTTTCATGCACTGTAGGCTCAATTTTTGATAAATCAAAAAAACGAAAAACAAGTTTTGTGGGGGGCAGTCTGGAGATGCTCTCTAGCAAGTTTGGGGACAATTGAGCAAAAATTGTGGGAGGAGATACGTTTTATAAGTTTTACAGTTTCTGAAAAAAACAGAGTGATGGACTTCATAATTTGTAATGAGTCTAAATGGACAAAAGTTTCTGCAGTACTGGGGCTACACTGTGGTGAAGTTTCAAAAGTGTAGCATGTATCGTTGGTTTGGTAGGAATTTTTAAAGTTTTTAAATTTAAATGTTTATTGTGCCCCCCTCAGGAGGGGGTGGCACATGTCCTTGGAGTTGAGTAAATCTGGCATGGGGTCGGACATTTCTGTAAAGTTTGGTGAGTTTTTGCCCATGGGAAGTATGATTTCCTCGGAAGAAGAAAGAAAGAAAGAAAGAATTCTTCAGATTACAATAGGGTCCTTGGCTGCTTAGCAGCCCGGACCCTATTTACTATAAAGATTAATAATAAGATTATTTTAACAACATGAACTACTGCATATCTAGGTCAGTTACAATTAACAATAACAAAACATTGTTTTGGCAAAATAGATTTTGCATTTATTGCCATAATGTGAACAATTAAGAGAAAAATGTGCTCCATAAAAGTCACTTGGAGACAATACACAGAGGCCTCTAAACTGCAACAAATATAATATGCTAGATCACAAACTAAATGTAAACTTAAATTGTAGTTGTACTATTACAGACAGTGCCACTGTACTGGATGAAAACATTTACCTGGCAAAAAAAAATATTAGTGGCCAGGCAGTGCAATGAGTGCATGTAAACATACATTGTAAACAAAAATTGAAGCAACACTACTACTACAGACATTGCTGTACTGGATGAAGTTTTTACTGGCAAAAACATATTGCTGGCCAGGTAATGCAGAAAAATATCAGAATATGTTTATGTTGTAAGTGTATGTGCATACATATTCTGTGTGTGTGTGTGTGTGTGTGTGTGTGTGTGTGTGTGTATATGTGTGTATATACAGTACAGGCCAAAAGTTTGGACACACCTTCTCATTCAATGCGTTTTCTTTATTTTCATGACTGTTTACATTGTAGATTCTCACTGAAGGCATCAAAACTATGAATGAACACGTGGAGTTATGTACTTAACAAAAAAAGGTGAAATAACTGAAAACATGTTTTATATTCTAGTTTCTTCAAAATAGCCACCCTTTGCTCTGATTACTGCTTTGCACACTCTTGGCATTCTCTCCATGAGCTTCAAGAGGTAGTCACCTGAAATGGTTTTCCAACAGTATTGAAGGAGTTCCCACAGGTGTTTAGCACTTGTTGGCCCCTTTGCCTTCACTCTGCGGTCCAGCTCACCCCAAACCATCTTGATTGGGTTCAGGTCCGGTGACTGTGGAGGCCAGGTCATCTGCCGCAGCACTCCACCACTCTCCTTCTTGATCAAATAGCCCTTACACAGCCTGGAGGTGTGTTTGGGGTCATTGTCCTGTTGAAAAATAAATGATTGTCCAACTAAACGCAAACCGGATGGGATGGCATGTCGCTGCAGGATGCTGTGGTAGCCATGCTGGTTCAGTGTACCTTCAATTTTGAATAAATCCCCAACAGTGTCACCAGCAAAACACCCCCACACCATCCCACCTCCTCCTCCATGCTTCACAGTGGGAACCAGGCATGTGGAATCCATCCGTTCACCTTTTCTGCGTCTCACAAAGACACGGCGGTTGGAACCAAAGATCTCAAATTTGGACTCATCAGACCAAAGCACAGATTTCCACTGGTCTAATGTCCATTCCTTGTGTTTCTTGGCCCAAACAAATCTCTTCTGCTTGTTGCCTCTCCTTAGCAGTGGTTTCCTAGCAGCTATTTGACCATGAAAGCCTGATTCGCGCAGTCTCCTCTTAACAGTTGTTCTAGAGATGAGTCTGCTGCTAGAACTCTGTGTGGCATTTATCTGGTCTCTGATCTGAGCTGCTGTTAACTTGCGATTTCTGAGGCTGGTGACTCGGATGAACTTATCCTCAGAAGCAGAGGTGACTCTTGGTCTTCCTTTCCTGGGTCGGTCCTCATGTGTGCCAGTTTCGTTGTAGCGCTTGATGGTTTTTGCGACTCCACTTGGGGACACATTTAAAGTTTTTGAAATTTTCCAGACTGACTGACCTTCATTTCTTAAAGTAATGATGGCCACTCGATTTTCTTTAGTTAGCTGATTGGTTCTTGCCATAATATGAATTTTAACGGTTGTCCCATAGGGCTGTCGGCTGTGTATTAACCTGACTTCTGCACAACAAAACTGATGGTACCAACCCCATTGATAAAGCAAGAAATTCCACTAATTAACCCTGATAAGGCACACCTGTGAAGTGAAAACCATTTCAGGTGACTACCTCTTGAAGCTCATGAGAGAGAATGCCAAGAGTGTGCAAAGCAGTAATCAGAGCAAAGGGTGGCTATTTTGAAGAAACTAGAATATAAAACATGTTTTCAGTTATTTCACCTTTTTTTGTTAAGTACATAACTTCACGTGTTCATTCATAGTTTTGACGCCTTCAGTGAGAATCTACAATGTAAATAGTCATGAAAATAAAGAAAACGCATTGAATGAGAAGGTGTGTCCAAACTTTTGGCCTGTACTGTGTTGTGTGTGTGTGTGTGTGTGTGTGTGTGTGTGTGTGTGTGTGTGTGTGTGTGTGTGTGTGTGTGTTGTTTGCATTAGGGCTGCAACGATTAGTCGACTGATCGATGACTAATCGACTATTAAAATAATCGGTGACTGTTTTAGTTGTCGACTGATCGGTTTGAGTCATTTTTCATAGAAAAGTACTATAAAAGTACCCCAAAATACTCTTATTGCAGCTTCTTACGTTCAAATATGAATGAATGATGAATGATTAATGAATGATCTTTATTGTCATTGCACATACAGAGCAACGAAATTTGTTTCAGTTTCAGCCCATCCAAGAAACATAAAAAGACAGTGACACATAACAAGGGGAGAACAGGGGCGGGAGAACTGTGGGTCGCCATAAACGGCGCCCCGTTACTTAGATGAAAAAAGGGTGAACAAGAGGGAGGAAGAGGGGGAAAAAAAAGCAACTCCCAAACTAGGCTCCTGTAGAGGGGGGCACAGTGTGGGATTAGGAAAAAAAACACCTGAGCACATAAGCAACATAATAAGACATAACAACAGAACTCGAAGACTTGCACATGTTACGAAGGCGTTGAGTTGAAGGTTGTGTGTGTGTTATATGTGTTTTCGTGTGTGCGTATGTGTAAGCCCGTGTACTGTATCTCCCTCAGTCTCAACCCATTGTCTCTGCCGTCTGATACTGATGATGAAGCCACGGCTGTTGCCGTGGAGATGACCTCGGAGAGTTCTGATCCAGAGACAAGTTCACAGGAGAAGGGGGTGTTGGGGGGGGAGATAGGGCCGTAGCATCTTGTATGCATAACATCCAAGAGAGTGGAGAGATAACCGACCTTGGGAAGGCTGGTTATCTCGGGGAGCCAATGAAGATAACAATTGTTTTGGGTCAGGCAGACACTGCAATTTCCATCTGCCTTGAGTCTCTCTGAGTCTCCTGGTGGCTTCAAATATGTCCGAATTCGGTCACCAATTTCAGTAGAGCCGGGCTGGCAACTTTCTCCAAGTTGACACCCATCTTGCAAAGGAGTTCATAAATCGCGTCCAGCCTGCGATTTTGATCAAGAATCGCGTCCTGCCTGCGATTGAGCTCACATATCGCTTGAGTCTGAGTGTTGGCAGCCCTGCACATTCCCTCAATCATGATGGGCAGCTTCTCAATTGCCAAAAGTGCTGCCAACATCTTCCGAACTTTGCGATAAATCAGGAAGCTGCTAACTCCAAACAGCAGAATGCCTGTTATCATAATTCCAATTATGTACACGTCTTCAACATCCTCAATGGAAAGAATCGACAGGGACACGATCCTCCACTTCTCTCAGGAGTCCATCGTGTATCCGGCTGCAAACGTTCCGTCAGGGCAGGCTGGTTCTCCTTTACCCAGTCTCTTCGTTGAGAAAATTTGGTCGATTGCGTTAAGAGACGCAAATCCATGATTTAGGTTTCGGAGAGAAATGCAGAGAGAGGCTCAGATAGATCAGACAGAGACAGCACAAGACAAAGAGCAGTAAGCAGGGCAGATAAGGGCAGGGAGGGAGCGAGAGAAAAAGCGTCTGCCTTCGTTGAGAGCCAGAAAAGATTTATTGGCAGCTTTACACACTCTCCCATGACAGTGAACTAAAACCCTTTGGCGTGAGTTCGAAAACAAGACATTAGATGACATAATTTTGCGGTTTGGGAGAGACAGACTGACATTTTTCACCATTTTAACACATTTTTTGATAAAATGACTAGTCGACTAATCGAAGAAATAATTGACAGATTAGTCGACGATGAAAATAATCGTTACTTGCAGCCCTAGTTTGCATAATTCTATGCTTTGCCAGTGGGCTCCACACAATGAGAGAGAGGGATGGAAACATTGTCCAGTGTCCACTGAGTTGTACTGAGGGGCCTCCTCTGCTCCTCTGGCCTTATCCTGAAAAACAAACAATAGAACAGAGACATTACCCAAGTTAAAAACACAAATGATACAGTTTAAAATTGTATAACTAGCTTGGACAGGAAAAGCTATGAACAGACAGCTGATTGTATTAGCAGTTGTAATTCTGATGATTACCGTAATATTCATAGATGATAATTCTTTTTTTTTTTTTTTTTTTTTTGAATATTTGATTTTCGGTTATTCAATTTAACAACCAAATAAATAAAAATAAAAATAAAAAATACAAAAATACAAAAACATGATACAAACCCCTTCCCTATCCCACCCAAAAAAAAAAAAAAAACATAAAACGATAGGCAAAAGAAAACACAAGCATTGTCTTGTACTGATGACCAAAGACCTGTTGAAATTACTAATCCTCCATGCTATCCATTATGGAAGTTGGTAAGGTATCTAAATAGGCCAAGTAGGGCTGCCAAATGTCAATAAAAGTATTGTAATCATTTCTTAATGTGTATGTGATCTTTTCGAGTGGAATACAACTGTTCATTTCTGAAATCCATCTTGCAATAGGGAGATGGGAGTCAGACTTCCATGTAATAGCTATACATTTTCTGGCAATGCACAAGGCCACTGCAAGAAATTTCTTTTGGGTCTTACTTAATCGTGCATCAATTCTTGTAAAATCTCCTAACAAACAGGTTTGAGGACATAATGGGAATTGTAACCCAAGAAGTTTTGTCATAATGCCTGAGAAATCGTGCCAAAATGTTTTAAGTTTAGTGCATGACCAAGTGCAGTGCAGAAATGAGCCCACATACCACATCTAAAACACAAACTGGATATCTCAGGTTTATATTTATGCAATTTCTGTGGAGTATAATATAGGTTTGATGAAGGAAGTTGTAATGAGTCAGTCTGTATCTAGAATTAATAGTGGCAGTTAAACTTTTTTGACACAGTTCAGACCAGAGCTCTGGACAAATTGTGATACTCAAGTCGGACTGCCATTTCTCCCTTGATTTATGTAATCCTGCTTTTGGAGCGTCATTCATCAGAAGACAATACACTTTTGAAATGAGACGAGGTGCATTGCCCTCATGGAGCAGTCTTTCCAGATCACTGAGTGTAGGTAAAGTCATTGTAGGTCCCAGAGAAGTTTTGAGAAAGGATCTTAACTGTAACAAAAGAAATTTCTGCTGGACAAATCATATTTCTTCCTCATGTCCTCAAAAGACATCAGTGATCCGTCCCCATAACAGTCCTCCAGATAACAAACTCCTTTCTGATGCCATGTTTCCAGAGTCTTATTATCCAGTGACATAGGTATGAGTCCGTTCTGTTTCAGAGGGGTTTTGGGTGAAAAATTATTTTCCAGTCCAATACTTTTACGGACTTCATACCATGTTTTGATGATATGTATCAAAATAGGGTTGTCAGTTCTGCTGGTAATGGTTGTAGACGTCCATTTATAGACAAATTCTGAAGGAGCATTTTCTTCTAGGGCAGACATTCCAATTAAAACCCATGGTGGGCTATTTTCTCCTTCAAAAAGAAAAGACACCAGTATAGATGATAATTCTTCATGAGTGAGAGAATATGAACATATTTAATCTGATGACAGGGACTAAAATATCACCTTATTTTTCCTATCTGTCCTTCTCACTTCTCCAGTGGTTGTAAACTTGTTTACAATGTTGATGTTGATGATGGCACCACCCTCTTCTTGCGTTGACTTGATCAGCTGGTCATCTTGCCAGCTTACTCCGGATCTGACTTTTTCTTAAGTAACAGTTTGTTTCTCTTCTGCCGTTCCTCCATGCTCTCTTGCAGTAAAGATCCCATCCCAATCCCCTGCTTGCATCTCTTTACAATTTCCATAGCATTTAAATGTCCTTTTGTTCCAACATGTTGCTTTAGGTAGTCAAGTTTCCACTCACTCCACACTTTACGCTCTGAAAACTCACCTTGTACTTTTGCTTCATTGCACGTCTTGCAAACAACTCCATTCTCGCTTGAAAAAGAAAAAATATCGCCGAGCTTCACCGGCAGCGTTGGCTCGTCTGTTTGTATGTACTCCGACAGCCACTCCACCTTACACAATGTGCGTTTTTTTCTTAAAATTTCCAGAGGACGAAGCGCCACAGCCCACACGTTTAGCCATAGCTGCAATGCTATGGCTAATGGCTAGCAACCAATATCACAACAGCGAATACCCAACATAATGCCATTGATTGGCTGTCAAGCTAAACAACCGTTACAGGTATTGGCTGGGCAGCGCCTGGTGGGCATGGTATTTCACTGACTGACAGTTCACTGTCACCCGTCACTCATTGCACAGACAAATGCCCACAGTGGAGTATGTATTTACTGTTCAAAGAAGGAAAAAAAAACAAAAACAGTAAAAACTGGTCGGGGATATTTGACTGCACAACTTTTTTGTCATCTGCGCAAAGAGGTGGGGAGCAGTGCGCAATTGTGCAGTAAAACAGTTTAGAGTGAACAGTGGTCTCGTTCCTAAAATTATTTCTGATAATCTTACTCAAACGGGAGATGTGAATAAGTGACTGAAGAGCGGTTACAACTAAGAAAAAGAAAGTTCTAGCAGAGCTCTAGCCTACCACACATCTTCACATGGTGCTGCTTCAACTGGAAGTCTGAAATATAGAAATTTGCAACTGTCCTGCTGTATCGTTTTCTAGGCAGCTAACCAGGGAGCGAAGTTCAAAGGTCGTGTGCTGCAGATTTCCTGGTACAAGCCCAAGACGCCCTCCATTACAACAGAGCCAGAGGAGGAAGAGGCGAAAGATGAGGACAATACGGTATGACACAAAAATCCAGACATTTCAAGTGGAACATGGCCTCATGCATTATCATTAGTAACATACAGCCACCCAGAAACCAGGGAAGGAACTCCATGCATATTACAACTTGAAATCCTAAGAGGGGAAACTTTTGGAAGTTTTAGTTATATTTACAGATTTTCACTTGTACATTTCTTTCCAGCGCTTTTAAATTTTTCACTGCTGCTCCCAATGGAAAATCAGGACAAGCCTCTCAGTACTAAGAGCATCTTAGCCCTTTGAGTAAAACTGCATTACTGTCAGGTGAAATCCTCATACTGTAATTTAATGTTTTTGGTTGGGTTTTTGAGGTCGCAATCTTTTTTGTGACAGGGTCCAAAATAATTCAACAGAGAACCCATTGATAAATAGTGGTACCACACCAGTATCGGAGGCCTTAGAGAAAAAGAGACTGAAGTGTTACTTAGGCATCATTCAGTCCACCAGCCCAAATCAATTTTTGGCAAATTAAGATTGTGTCTAGAGCTTGATTTTAGAAAGTCTGGTCAAAAAGAAAAAGCTCTGTCCAATCAAATGGAATTTCAAAGTGTCTTGAGTAGACTTGCACCGATTGCAATTTTTTGGGCCATTCCGATTTCCGATTTTTAGAGTGTTTGGATGGCCGATACGATTTCATTTTTTTTCCAAACCATTTTACAGCACATAAGATATTACAATATTTTCCTTTAATAGAGCATTTTAACCAAGTTACAACCAGCTTTTCAATAATCATCTCAAACAAACAAAAACAGTGACACAAGTCGCCTGTATGAAAGCCCTGAGCGCTGAGGACGCACCCGCCGGTAAGCGCGCAGACACGCGCATCTTCCACACACGGACACGTGCCTCGTCAGTTTGAAGTGGCACAGTGCAGCAGAGAGAGCTCTGCAGTTAAGTTTAACACGGATAATTAACAGCATCCTCCTCCTCTCTTTTGATGTGTGTGCGTGAATGATTAAGGTGAGAAGCTGCCCATGTTTCACTTCCATATATTTATCACATCATCCACAAGTACAACTTAAAACCATTCGTGTAAATGAGCAATATTCCTCAATTTATCCGTTCTCCGCACACCGTTTCCTCATTCAAACATAAAGCTCACATTATAACAATATATCATCACGTTGTAAGGTGAAACGATTCACCGTGTAAATAGTATATTGTTATGTTAATATATGAAGCGTCCGTCGCGCAAATTAATATAACTTTGGTTTATGAAGAGATCAGACGGAGCTCTCTCCTCTCCTCTCCTCTTATATGCTTTACTCACAGCTGTGTGAACTGACCTGGATATGAAGCGTCCATAGCACCAAATAATATGACGGTAGTTTCTAAAGAGCTGAGACGAAAAAGAAAAAAAAAACACTCAGCACCAGCGGCGGTCATATTTCAGCAGCTGCTAGTTGCATATAGGGGAAACACTGTGCATATTGGTAAGAATTGAGTGGAAAGCTAATTTTCCTTTTGTTTATTTCAGAACCACACACACACACGCACACACACACACACACACACACACACACACACACACACACACCTCTTGTGAACCTCCTGCACTGAAAACGAAAGTATCCTCTCGAACCTGATTATCTGGCCGGAATCATTTACTCATAGTTGTCCTACCCAAAGGACCCTGAGGTCCCCTTCCTCACATCGCTCAAGGAGTGAGTTGCACATATGCGTGTGTGCGCTGCTGGTGTTACACGATGTCAGTCATGCGGCGCGACGGGAATTTGACCGGCGTTTTAAATCGGCGTCTTTTAGACTGACCGGCCGGTCACCGGTCATGGCCGGTCACGTGAAAATCGGCCCGATTCCGAGCACTGCAGATTAATCGGTGCAAGTCTAGTCTTGAGTCAATAGCAACGTGATACACAGAATAATGGAAGTGCTTAGCATAATTTATGCTATGAATAGCTGAGCGCTATGGAGGACATCTGTCTGTCTGGTGCAATGAGGGGGGTTCTGCAATGTGACTTGTCAGCGCAGATATTTAAAGGGCAAAATGCTGGACCTCCATTTCTCTTGCTCCCATCATGGAAAGCCGTGTCATCACAGTAGCTATGTAATTGCTGATGCTTATGTTGTTACCGCAGCAACCCATGCAGATTGGTTGGTGATGTTTGGACACACAAATTCTGTCTGATCACTTGCAAATTACAATGAGGACAGCCTTTCTGTCTCATTTATAAAACAGCACATAGGATCCATGCTAAAAATGTATGTATGAATCACACCTTTTCTAGGGGAAGTGACATATGCCTCTTTCAGGCCTTGTTTTGTGCATACGCAGTGTTTACAAATG
This sequence comes from Cephalopholis sonnerati, assembly GCA_019142605.1. Taxonomy (NCBI): domain Eukaryota; kingdom Metazoa; phylum Chordata; class Actinopteri; order Perciformes; family Serranidae; genus Cephalopholis; species Cephalopholis sonnerati. The sequence goes on along the minus strand of JAGQAX010000017.1, from coordinate 4,145,546 downwards.
AGACCCACAAGGACAAACGTGCTGTATATATAGACAGGAGTTGCATATACAGAAACACGCTGCAAATACAGAAACGTGCTGCATATAAGAAAGCAAATGCAAAAGGAAAACACTGTAAATACAGAAATGCACTGCAATGAGAAAACAATTGCAAAAGGAAAACACGCTGCATAAATGCGTTGCAAATAAGAAAACAAATGCAAAAAGAAAACGCTGTATATCCACTAATACAACGAAATTTCTCCAGGCCTCAAGGGGCAGTGCTGAGCTTCCACCCGAGAGACAGACAACGGACGTATCAACTTATGGAGCAGATGAGTGAGTGAGAAGGTGGAGAAAAAAAAAAAAAAAAGATGAAAAGAAAGAAAAAAGAAAACGTATCTTTTTATGCAGCCTCTCCCGACTCCAACTTTCCTCCAACTATAATTTTCTTCTCACTCACTCATTTGCTCCATGTGTTGATAGGTCCATTGTCTGTCTCTCGGGTGGAAGCTCAGCACTGCCCCTAGAGGCCTGTTGTACCAGTGGATATGCAGCGTTTTCTTTTTGCATTTGTTTCCCCATATGCAGCGCCTGTCTGTATATGCAACGCGTTTGTCCTTGCCGGCCACCATAGACCCCTGATGTGAGAAACAAATGTGATTTGCCTGCAGTCTGAACGTAACCTAAGACAGTTCAGTTTAGCAAAACCAGGAAGAAATGGGGTTCATGTGGGAATTTTTTACTTAAATTCAGCCTCAACCTGCAGATATGCTTCTCATCTCAAACGGATGGAACAGAATCTCTCGTAGCGTGATTCAGAGCTGCAGCTCAGTCTAACCAACTAATCAATTATTTTGTGTTTCACTCATGAAAGTTGTGTCTACAAGTGGGTCCAAGTACAGATTTGAAAACCTCACGTTTTGTAGCATTGACACAATGATGTGACAGTGTAAAGTACTATCACATAATCTCATCAGTTCTAGAGTTAAAAGCTAAACAATACATTTGTACACATTATTCTAACAGAAGGAAGCTAGCTCTTATTTACCTGGTGAGGAGGAGGAAGAGGAGGAGGAAGAGGATGACGATGAAGATGACGAGTACGAGAGCCGATCTTGGAGACGATGAAGGCATTGTGATTCATCGCGATCTGCTCTCCAGCAGAATCTGTCTTTACTTTTTTCCCATGTGCAGATAAAATCAACACGATGGAACTCACTTTTTTTTTTTTTCTTTCCAGTATTTCAAACTAAGTAATTTCAGACTCTAATCAAAGTAAAAACGTCTTTACTGTACATCACAAGAAGTCTAGAGGGCCGACAGTTTTTGTATCCCTCGATTATTTAAAACATCTCACTTTTGCTGAGAAAGATAAATGTTAAGTTGTTCTTATAGATAGAAAAACCTATGTCAGTTTCAGTGTGCATACCAGATGATTAATATCAGTAATGCACAACATTTGTGTCTACTGTTAATAGGTATTTTTATATATACTGTATTTAAGCTCTTTTCTCACCAGTTTTTGAAAAATCTTGTCCTTAGTTCAGAGACATCCATTCCTTCACCCATAGAACGTTCTCTGTTGCTGCCAGAGAGATATTTATTTATTTTTACACTGCGTAAATGCACTGTGCCGTACCTATATTGGCACAGTATGGTGTGGTTCTCCATTTCACTTTGCTCACTTTGTTTTGGTATGATTAAGCCCAGCGTGTTTAAAGATCCAAATATTTTTGACAGTGACTCACTGCTGGCATGAATACATGCTAGTTTGCACGTTGTATTCCATATAAGCAGAGCCATCCCTGCCCAGCACCCACAGGTGCTGATACTGTACCATAACCATATTAGAGCCAGTGCAGGTACAGAAGGAAGCCGGTGCAATAGAAAAATCTAAACTATGTTTACAAATTGCTGTGTCCATGCACGCCAGATACAGTCTTGTAGTAAATATTAAAACTTTCCCCACTTGTGTTTTGTTGCTCACTAAATGTCCGGTGCCACTCTGTGTAAATATAAACACCCACACAGGTGTTCTACATTTTCAAAGAGTGTGTAACATGTTTCACTTGTTTTATTGTCTTCTGGTCGTCTAAAGAGCCTGACAGGACAAGGATGAGATCACCCATTTAAAAAATGTGAGATCCATAGACAGGTGTTTGAATGTAATACTGAACAGTTGATTTAAAAAAAATATATATATAATTTCTTTGCCTTACACAATCAGCAGATGGCTGAATTTTTACAAGATTTGTGATTTACTTTTGTAAATTTTGTAAATGCTTGAAAGAGAAATTACTGTTGTACTTTTTTTGTTTTATTTTCTTTTTTTTCCTGTCATTTTAAACAAATGACAAGGTCGAGTCAGGTAGAAAAGGTCAAGCAAGAGTGCTTAGCGTCTCTGCTTATTTGCAAGAATTTTTTTTTTCTTCTTTTCATTTGTGTTAAACCCATCAGATGATGTTATTTCACTAAATTTATCATCTAAGTAGCACATTTCTTTAAAAAAAACTTTCTAAGCTGTGGAAAACACTCAGTTGGAAGGCAGTGGGAGTCATGCACTTCACAATATTATTTGAGCAGCTTTGCCTGCATCTGAATTTTGTAAGACAGCACTCTAAACCCACTCTACAAGTGCAACCAAAATGTGCACCATCAACGACGACGTTTTATTTTGCGTTTTTGCCTTCTTTGCAAATACTGTACTTCAGAATCCTTGTGGTGGGAGGAATACGATTCATTAAGTTAATTTGGAAATGTGCTCAGTGAAAGGAAATACATTGCTAACACTCTAGAAAGTTTTTACTTTTGTTGCTTCCCTGTAACAAATAACTGTTTACATAAAAACTAATGAAGCTTGTTGTTTGATGTATGCTTATCACAACTCAACTAATCATCAATAACACAACCAGTCAGACTGAAGCACCAAAACAAAGGAGATAAATGAACTTATTTGTTAACTGTAGCAGTCTCATTACTTTACACAAACGTGCGGTGAGAGATCTGCATGTAAATTCAGTATACTTGCAGATTTCTTCCTGCATGGGATTACATACAGTAACAGAGAATTTGTCTCTTTTGTTCCTTAACACGAACTTGCACCATGGGTGAAGAACTGTTTTAAACACATTACGCGATTTCCTCCTACCTGCAATGTCGGTAGCACTCTTGTTTTGATTGCATATCTCACTGTTGACTGAGGACTCACAAGCTTCCTGCCAGTGACCTCATTGTCCCATTGAAACCTCTGGCGATCGAATTGGGTTCAGGTGTGCAATGGAAAGCTGAAGCTTCTCTCTTTGGCACTTAGTACTTAAAATTTGCTCATGATTTTTTTTAATTTTTTTTTTTAACATGAGGTCACTGGCAGTTATTTAGGATAAACCTATACTGGCAGGGTTCTTACTTGTCTAAGTGAGGATTCAGAGGTCTCTCACCCACTTTTTGTACTATCTTCTGTATGCTATTATCACAATGGTGTAAAAATAATGTAAAATGTTTATTGGATAATAGTTTTGGATTTGTTACTGTTTATATTTGCAGGATGTGGATGTATTTTCTTCATGTATTTTGTTTGTAAAAAATGGATTTCTAATTTACTAGCATGTTTGCTTTTGCCAATAAAGATGGAAGAATGGGGTGCTTTGAAGATGGTCAGAAAAAAGAAAAACAAGAAAAGAAAAAATATGATTTGAATTGGATCTGGGAAAAGAAAAAAAAAACAAATTTGAGATAAAAGAAAAAAATTGACCAAAATATGAGTCAATATTGGCAAGGGAAAAAAAATGCAAGCAGAAGCATTCCAGAAAATATTACCTGAAACTCTTGTGTGGTCTCCTTCATTTTGCATGTTATCTGATGGAAATTTGTTAATGCATTGGTTCACTGACATTAAGTAATAATGCGTTGCTAACGAGGCAGAAGTCACTGAGTTTGAGAAAATAATGGCCTCCACCTTATTTACTATGTTATTAATGGAGTTCATTATTGTACAAAGACCATGACCATACTTCAGACAAAAGTAAGCTGTACTCAGACTGCAAAAGTTGAAGTTCCATCCATCCATCCATCCATTTTCATCCGCTTATCCGGGGCCGGGTCGCTGGGGCAGCAGGCCGAGCAAAGCACCCCAGACATCCCTCTCCCCGGCAACGCTTTCCAGCTCCTCCAGGGGGACCCCAAGGCGTTCCCAGGCCAGATGAGATATGTAATCCCTCCAGCGTGTTCTGGGTCTGCCCCGGGGCCTCCTACCAGTGGGACGTGCCTGGAACACCTCCCGCGGGAGGCGCCCAGGACGCATCCTGATCAGATGCCCGAACCACCTCAACTGACCCCTTTCGATGCGAAGGAGCAGTGGCTCTACTCCGAGCTCCCGCCGGATGTCCGAGCTCCTTACCCTATCTCTAAGGCTGAGCCCAGCCACCCCACGGAGAAAACTCATTTCGGCCGCTTGTATCCGCGATCTCATTCTTTCGGTCACTACCCAGAGCTCGTGGCCATAGGTGAGGGTTGGGACGTAGATGGACCAGTAAATCGAGAGCTTCGCCTTCCGGCTCAGCTCCTTCTTCACCACGACAGCCCGGCACAGCGCCCGCATCACTGCAGAAGCTGCCTCAAACCGCCGATCCATCTCACGCTCCATTCTACCCTCACTCGTGAACAAGACCCCGAGATACTTGAACTCCCTCGCTTGGGGCAGTAACTCTCCCCCAACCCGGAGGGGACAATCCACCTGCTTCCGGCAGAGAACCATGGCCTCAGATTTGGAGGTGCTGACTCTCATCCCGACCGCTTCACACTCGGCCGCAAACCGCTCCAGTGCGTGCTGGAGGTCACAGCGTGATGAAACCAACAGAACCACATCATCCGCGAAAAGCAGAGATGCAATTCTGAGGTCACCAAACCGGACCCCTCCCCCCCCCCCCCCCCCCCCGACTGCGCCTCGAGATCCTGTCCATGAAAGTCACAAACAGGATCGGTGACAAGGGACAGCCTTGGCGGAGGCCCACACCCACCGAGAACGTGCTGGATTTTACACCAAGTATGCGGACACAGCTCTCACTTTGGTCATACAGGGACCGGATGGCTCGTAGCAGCGAGCCCGGTACCCCATACTCCCGCAGTACCCCCCACAAGACCCCCCGAGGAACGCGGTCGTAAGCCTTCTCCAAGTCCACAAAGCACATGCAGACTGGATGGGCAAACTCCCACGACCCCTCCAGCAGCCTCGCAAGGGTAAAGAGCTGGTCCACTGTTCCACGGCCAGGACGGAATCTGCATTGCTCCTCCTGAATCAAAGGTTCGACAATCGATCGGAGCCTCCTTTCCAGCACCCTTGAGTAAACTTTACTCAGGAGGCTGAGCAGTGTGATACCCCGATAATTGGAGCACACCCTCCAGTCCCCTTTTTTGAAGATGCGACTCTGAAAAGGCGTGTCAACCAAGACAGCCCAACAATGTTCAGAGCCTTCAGCATCTCCGGGCAAATCTCATCCACACCCGGCGCCTTGCCGCTGGGGAGCTTTTTAACTACCTCAGCGACCTCTGCCAGGGAAATGGGCGAGAATTCCCCAGAGTCCTCAGGCTCTGCCTCGTTCACAGTGGACGTGATGGCCGGGTTCAGGAGGTCCTCATAGTGCTCCTTCCCCGCTCAATGATGTTCCCAGTTCGGGTCAGCAGTTCTCTGTCTCTGCTGAGCACAGCCTGAGACAAGCCCTGCTTTCCTTTCCTGATACGTCTAACGGTCTGCCAGAACTTCCTTGAGGCCAACCGAAAGTCCTTCTCCATAGCCTCCCCGAACTCCTCCCACGCTCGGGTTTTTGCCTCAGCGACTGCCACAGCTGCAGCCCTTCTGGCCAACCGGTACCTGTCTGCTGCTTCAGGAGACCCCCGGGCCAGCCAGACCCGAAAGGCCTCCTTCTTCAGCCTGACAGCCTCCTTCACCGCTGGTGTCCACCAGCGGGTTCTCAGGTTGCCGCCACGACAAGACGACCTTCTGACCACAGCTCCTAGCAGCCGCCTCCACAATGGAAGCTTTGAACATGGCCCACTCCGACTCCATGTCCCCAGCCTCCTCCGGGATGCGCGAGAAATTCTTCCGGAGGTGCGAGTTGAAGACCCTACGGACAGGGGCCTCAGCCAGACGTTCCCAGTTCACCCTCACGACACGTTTGGGTTTCCCAGGTCTGTCCGGCAACCTCCCCCGCCATCTGATCCAACTCACCACCAGGTGGTGATCAGTGGACAGCTCTGCTCCTCTCTTCACCCGAGTGTCCAAGACACACGGCCGCAGATCTGATGATACAACCACAAAGTCGATCATCGATCTTTGGCCTAGGGTGTTCTGGTACCAGGTACACTTATGAACCTCCCTGTGCTCAAACATGGTGTTTGTTATGGCCAGTCCATGACTAGCACAGAAGTCCAATAACAAAACACCACTCGGGTTCAGATCAGGCAGGCCGTTCCTCCCAATCACTCCCCTCCAGGTTTCTCCGTCATTGCCCACGTGAGCGTTGAAGTCCCCCAGGAGAACCAAGGAGTCCCCAGCCGGCACCCCTTTCAGGACAGCGCCAAGAGACTCCAAAAAGGCCGGGTACTCCGTACTGCTGTTCGGTGCGTAAGCACAAACAACAGTCAGAGACCTACTCCCTGCAACCTGCAGTCGCATAGAGGCGACCCTTTCGTTCTCCAGGGAGAACTCCAACACGGTGGTACTCAGCCGGGGGCTTGTGAGTATCCCCACACCCGCCCGGCGCCTCTCACCCTGGGCAACTCCGGAAAAAGCGAGAGTCCAGCCCCTCTCCAGGAGTTTGGTTCCAGAATCAGTGCTGTGCGTGGAGATGAGCCCAACTATATTTAGTCGGTACCGCTCCACCTCTCGCACCAGCTCCGGCTCCTTTCCCACCAGAGAGGTGACATTCCACGTCCCTAAAGCCAGTCTGCGTCGCCAGAGATCAGCATGCCCGGGGCCCCGCCCCTGCCTGCCGCCTGGCACACAAAGCACCCGACCCTGCTGTCTGTCCCTGCGAGTGGTGAGCCCACAGGGCAACGGCTCCATGTATCCTCTTCGGGCTGAGCCCGACCGGGCCCCATGGCCTAAGGCCCCCCCCCCCCCGGGTCTGGCTCCAGGAGGGAGCCCCAGTGTCCCCATACCGGGCGAGGTGCTCTTATTCCAAAGAGGTCGCATCATCAGGGTCTTTGAATCACTCTTAGTCTGGTCCCTCCCCCGGGACCACTTTGCCTTGGGAGACCCTACCAGGGGCTTTTAGCCCCGGACAACACAGCTCCCAGATTCACGGGGACACGCAAACTCCTCCACCACGTTAAGGTGGCGATTCTCGGAGGAGAAAGTTGAAGTTGCTGTTAATTAAAACCATGGCAAGGTTAGGCTCACCGGTGAGATTCAGCAAGTTGCTTTAAAGTACCAAGTGTAACAGTGTTACTAGACCAGTTGTACCAAATTTAGAAAGGCAGGAAATGGTGATCTGAGCTTTGTTTCTGAATTTTTGCCAACCACATGAAACGCAGCTGTGGCCAGTGGCGCCCCAAAGGGGTGGCCAGGAGTCCATGGCCAGGGCCACCCTGATGCAATTACTGTCCCCGCACCCCCTGCATTAACACATTCTCACTCCAACCTTGTCACATCAATGTTTGGTCATGGACTTTTCATGTCGAGAATCAACGTTCAAGGTACCCTGGGTGAGCTGGTTGTTAATGTTCTGGGACGCTGTATCAACCGTAGCCTGTTACATGCATTGACTGTTTTCAAAATACATTTCCATCAAAATTAACACACCACATCAGTACAACACTGCTAATTGACAGGTTTTTTTTCCCATTCAACAACAAACGCACGTGGTTGCATTTAAGGAACACACACATGGTTGGGTTTAGAAATAAAAGAACAGGGTTTGACTTTACATTCATATGGGTAGTGAACACTGGCCTACTGGGTGAAAGTCCATGATTGTTGGACCCATCCACTCTACTTGGACATATGCCTACTTAACTTAAATTGCTGTCTGGCCGCGTTTCCCCTGACACCACTGTGTGTTACAGAGCAACAGCGACAAGCCGCCTATCATGCGGACATGGAAGGAAGGCTTTTTTGTGGTTTCTAGCAGTGGAAGTCCCTGACCAAGCGTCAGTATTTGAAAACTTTGGAGTGAGACCAGGGGGGTATTCCATCAAAGTCGCTAATGATAGCGGCATTTAAGTGATTAAGCCTCGTTTGAATTAGCGTCAGCTTCCACCTCAGGCTGAAGCCGTTCCACTAACACATTTCAGCCGCGCCTCATCAGCGTTAACTTCAGCCAGGCTTATCAAGTCTTGCATTAGGCGCGCGCACGGAGTGCATGAGAAGCCCAGAATATGCGATTGTCGAAAACGCGATCATGTCGAAAAAAGACAAGAAAACTACGGGCTGATTTCTTCAACAGCGCGGAGCAAAAGCTCCTTGTGGAGCTTTACGAAGAGTATAGACACGCAATTACCAGAAAAGGAAATACTTTTGCTATTGTCAAGGCAAGAGATATGGCGTGGCAGAAGATTGCGGACCGCTTAAATGCATAAATTAACTTTTACATCAGTGTTTAATGTCTTACGTTTAGACTGTTATTCATATACAGTATGTCCTGTCAGTAGCGGAGAGGAATTGCCACCGTCATTAATGTGGGAGACCTGGGATTGAGGCTCAATACCTCCACAGTATTACTCGATGGAAATTAACTTCTGCAAGGAAATTTTATTTGGTTTACAATTTTTTTTTTAATGTGTAGTGTACTTTGCACCAACTAATATGCCAAATAGTGTTATCTCTGCACAGGAGTGGTGTCAACAATGTTGAACGCACGGCTGTGCAGGTGTTACTCCAATCATATGGACAAGTGTCAATGTTAGGCTTAGCTGATGTTAAAAGTTCTGTAGGCTACAAAGTTATGATGAATCATTGTCGGCTAAATGGCATTACATTTCACATACGTGTAATGTGTGACAAATGTAAGCTATAGGCTGTTGGTGAAAACATCAAAATAATTGCTGCAACAGAGTTTCCATAATTTGATGTAGTGAATGATGCCATAAGATAGATTGGAACTCCAGATGCCTGCATGACAGTCAGAGGATGAGACCACTCTGCTACCGGTAATTTTACTCATATGTATGAAGAATTTTAATATTTCAAGATATCATCACGACAACATTTTTTTTTTTTTTTTTAATCCTTGGGAATTCGACGAAACTAACCAAGAGTGTTGTGAATTCATTTTTGCTGAAGGTGGCAACTTTGTTTTCGGACAACACGGATAACCAAGCGAAAAGTGTGAGGAACTGTTTGTCTGAGACTCTGTTTACTACAGGTACATATTCTTTGTAACACCGATTCATTAAGCCTGATAGTTAACCTGCCACGGAGCAGGTTGGTTCAGGAGCATATGTTACCCCAGTAACTCAGCTGAGGTTCCTGATAGCGAGAGTCATGGAACCGAACTCTCTCTAAAACTAGCGCGGCTTATCGAAATAAGCCGGAATTTGCGGTTAGCTGGTTTGATGGAATACCCCCCAGGTTGCCTGCATAAATGATCAAAAATAACTGGAGGCCAATATTACTGTCTTTACCAGGCTGTAGCGTGCTTATTTTTTAAGCAAGGTTAACACATTCTCACTCCAACCTCATCACATAGCCTATTGATATTTGGTCATTGACTTTCCACGTCCAGACACCACATGCAAAGTACCCTTGGAGTGTTAGTTGTTTACGTTCTGAAACGCCGTGTCACCTTCAGCCTGTTACATACATCGTCTTCATTCAAAACACACACAGAACAGAGTTTGGCCCTATAATCTTGCAGGACGCATAACACTGCTGTCGCGAGTGCAAGTCAGTTTTTGTTGGACACATCCATCACCCGACCCAGTCGCACATTCGCCACCTTAACTTTTGTTTGTGCTGTGTTTCCCCCTGATGCTGCCGGGTGCTGTCAAACCATAACGGCAACCAGCCATGTATCATGCCGACAATAAAGGACGGCTTTTTTCGTCACTGTCTGATGCCACAAGTCACTGTTTAAGTGTTGGATTCCGACTACTTTGAAGTAAGACCAGGTTGGCGCTAGGTGGTGGTAATGGTAGCTGCAAAGATAGTGGTATCTTCTGAAACATGACAGTCATCCAGTGATACCAACCATGTCTTGCTAGCTGTTCGTAAGGGGTGCAAAAGTTAGGCTAAAATTTGGAGAGGGAAGGACTGGCATGGTCATTTTCACAGGCATACCTAAATTCACTTATGGTCTATTGGCTTTTGGTGTGCCACCCCAGGATTTTCATCAGTCCCATTTGTCCACCCCTAGGAATTTCTGCCATTTCTGGGGGCACCATTGGCTCATGAAATATTAAAATGTACCCTAACAATCAATCCAGGGTTTTAAATATTCCTCAAAAAACAATATTATTGCAGCAGGTTTTTGATTCATAATACTATTTTGGGGCAGTTTTTAAAGCACATTTCATTTCATCTGACTGGATAGTAAACATAGTTTAATACCCGCCACTGTGTCTGTCTTACTAAAGAGAATAAACCAATCATTGCTTGCAGACGCCCCCAAACAAATCTCACCACGTCACAGCACAGCCCATGACCTCTGACGCTCAGTTTAATTACAGCAGCCAACCGAATAATGCACGAGCATTTCTGACTTTAGGAAGTCAAGTGAAAACACTCAGTCTGTTTAGTTTAATGCAGGAGCTGCAGCTCTACCCTGGGAAAGGGATCTTAAACTTGGGTCTGAAAGGCCCACCGATCCAGGATCTGATAGATTGAACATTTTTTAATAGCAAAAGTGCAAGACAGCAAGAAAAGAGCCGCTGTCACATTTGGCCACAATATGACAACGCTTTTCATAAAACATGTCAGATGCAATCTTCAGAAAATGAAAAATCACAGAGGTGACAGGGTTGTAAACAATGGCAACTAAATTATGAATGGCCCCAGCTATATAACAGCTATTAAGGGGAGAGAAAAGAGAAAGGGTGACGTGAGGGTGAGGGTGAGAAAAGGGACTTACTCAGGCTAACATCTTATAGTTTACATTCAATGGGATCCATGACCAGATTTCTTACATGTTGCCTTTTTTACAGATGATACTGTCACTACCTTTCTCTATCCTCATTTTTAACACATTATAAAATTTATTTTTATTAATGCTCTATAGTTAGACGAAGAGCATTAATGCCAAAGAGGAAATTCAATTTTTTCACTCTGTTGACATATACACACAGGCCCGATATACACACACATACACAAACAGGACCTATACATGCATTAAATGGAGAGATCTTTGAGCGAGGGGGGCTGCCTTGGACAGATGCCCCAAGCAGTAGGGGGTCCAGTGCCTTGCTCAAGGGCACCCTGGCAGTGCCCAGGAGTCGAACCAGCGCCTCTCCAGCTACTATATTTGGTCTGGACTGGTACTTGAATAGGTGACCCTCCGGTTCCCAACCCAATTAAACGCCCAGTCCCTTTTATTAGCCTGGTGTGGCTACACATTTTGACAAATATAGGCCCGTCTCAATTAGAAGCCTGGTCTGGTTGCCAGGCAGTCCATTTTTCACATAAGTTCTTTGGATGTATTAAACCGGGGTTTTTGGCTACCCGCTTGAGCTAACATTAGTGAGCTGTTTAGATCATGCATACAAATACAAATGTTAAAACTTTTGTTGGTATGGAGATGGTACATATCGAGCTCCGTAATTTAATCATTCACTTCATTTTACTAAAACCATGAGCACCAAAGAATAATTCATTCAGATTTACCGGAGTGGTAAACAAAATAGACGAAAAAAAGTGGTGACTCCCTACTTCTGAAACAGTCATTAAGTCACATCATATGTCAATTCCCCTAATTCAATTACCGTTGTCCGTAAGGGTCCTCAGATCAAAAGAATCAAAAGGGTTGAGGATGTGAATATTGTTTTAACAGGATAAAGTGGTGTTGGGTCAGTATGTTGGGTGCCGTAATCCTCAGGTCCCATAAAACGAGAGTCATAATTATATATATATGTATATATATATATATATATATATAAAACTCCCCTACTCTCATGAGTAGCCAGAGCCCACTAAAGTTTGGCTCTCCAGCCTGCAACAGGTTTGCATGGTGATAAAAGTCTTCGACTGTTTTAATCTGTGTAATGAATAAGAACATGCCAACATGGTAATGGATGCCTGCCACCGTGCAGCTAAATTATTCAGAGTCTGGGGAACCAGAGAGGCGGCCAGCAGGATCGGATGGACCCGCTGTGTCATCGGTCCGCCTGTGCCCGCCTGGCTCCTCTTTCGGCCCGTCCACCCTGGCTTCATGAGTTTAAACCAGGCAGCCACATGAGAAGGCTGTTAAGCGGCATTCACATGGGCGTTCACATGAGAGGAGAGCAGGCCAAGGCCTTCGGGTCAACTGGTCAGCAACCTGCAACAGGCCTTAGATACAGTTTGAAGTATGTAGGTGTAGTTTTCCATTTTGTTGAATTCATGTAGGAGACAATGAAACCTGTCAGTACCACGGACAGCACTGGAGCCACCTGCACTAACCCCTGTGGTGATGCGTTGTCCGTGGTGCTGAAATAGTTGGCCCGCCTTGAAGGATAAATCCATGGGTTATCATTGTCTGTAAAATTTGCCAAAATGCCACATGAGGTCATAATAATACAGTCAATGAACAACGTTTTATTAGAATATCAGTGATTTTGGTTGGGTTTATTTGACGATTGCTCACAGGGGCCAACATTTTGCAACTTGTAAGTTGAGCAGAGGAGCAGGTGGGAGGGAAGGAGGAGGAGGGAGGCTGAAAGGAGGGGGAGGGTGGGGAGGAAGAGGGAGAGAGGGATGCCGGGAGGCGCTGCCGATGTTATCAGCTCAGTCTGGTGAAGGAGAGCAAGAGGAGCTCTGTAGCTGTCCGCTCCCCGGCTTTCATGTCAGGGGCCATACTGCGTGCGAGGTGCTTGCAGGGAGGAGGATGATGACCATGAACGGCAAGCAGCACTTCTCCATGCACCCGGCTCTGCACGAGCCCAAGTATCCCGGCCTGCATTCAGGCTCGGAGGGCATGCGCAGAGTCTGTCTGCCCGCCCCGCAGGTACGTTCAGGTCGAGGGAGAATGGCTGTGGAGTATACTGGGTAAGAGGAGGGGGAAAAAAATATCACACTGGGAATGTCTGTAAAGTTGATTTGACAGGACTTTGTTCTATCCGCTATCTCTCTCTCTCTCTCTCTCTCTCTCTCTCTCTCTCTCTCCTCCCTCTGTGCCCCCCCCCCCCCCCCCCACAACTCCCCTCCTTCCCCCACTCATCCACATGTCTTTTCAAGCAATGCTCTTGCTTTCATATTAATTTTTATGACCTGCGCTTTGAGGAGGGTTCTCTCCTCTCCTCAGCGCTGCTTGCCTTTGGAAAATGTTTTTTAGATCCTGAGAGCTGCCTGACAGAATTCCCCACTGACTCCAGTATGCGCACTCTTGCTTGCAGCTGCAGGGCAATATATTCGGAGGCTTTGATGAGAGCCTGCTGGCACGGGCAGAGGCTCTGGCGGCTGCTGACAGCATTGTCTCTCACGGCAAGAGTCACCCGTTCAAACCAGACGTGACTTACCATACCATGAGCAGTGTCCCCTGCACCTCAGCCTCCTCTTCTTCCTCCACCACCGTGCCCATCTCCCACGTCCCCTCCACCATCGCCTCCCACCACCATCACCACCACCTGGGACAGACCCTGGAGGCCGGGGACCTCCTGGACCACCTCTCCACCAGCCTGGCCGTGACCGGGATGGGTGCTCCGGAGTCTCCCGGGATGACCACGTCGGCGCACCACCACCAGCACCCTCACCACCACCTGCAGACCATGGGGCAGCTGCACCAGGCGATGGCCAACATGGCCCACCCTCACTCTCTGTCAATGCACGGCGGCATGGCGTGCGTCAACGACGTGGAGTCGGATCCCAGGGAACTGGAAGCCTTTGCTGAGCGGTTTAAGCAGAGGAGGATCAAACTCGGAGTGACCCAGGCGGACGTCGGGTCGGCGCTTGCCAACCTCAAGATACCCGGAGTGGGGTCTTTGAGCCAGAGCACCATCTGCAGGTTCGAGTCCCTCACCTTGTCCCACAACAACATGATAGCGCTCAAGCCCGTTCTCCAGGCCTGGCTGGAGGAAGCAGAGGCTGCGTACCGGGAGAAAAGCAGCAAGCCGGACCTTTTCAACGGGAACGAGAGGAAAAGAAAGCGCACCTCCATCGCCGCGCCGGAGAAGCGCTCTTTGGAGGCTTACTTTGCCATCCAGCCTCGGCCCTCCTCGGAAAAAATTGCGGCCATCGCCGAAAAACTGGACCTGAAAAAGAACGTGGTTCGAGTGTGGTTTTGCAACCAGCGGCAAAAACAGAAACGAATGAAATACTCTGCGGTGCACTGAGTTTCACACATCATGAATAAAATAGCCTACTACATTTTTGATCGAGTGATTAATAATAGCCTATGTAGCCTAACTAACAGGGATTTATCAACAGCTCTTCACTCTCATCTGGGATTATCTCCAAAAAGACTTCAGTTTGTTTTTCATTTCGTGTCACTCACTCTTTATTGTTGCACTTTTTTCGATTTTGTTATATGGGACTCATAAATGATTGTGATACAGATCCGTGAGGAGGAGGGTGTTTTTGATGTTGTTGATCATGTATCTTGCACACACTAAGTATGAACTCTGAGCAAATCCACCCTGACAGTTTGTCACATTCAGGGATATTAAGTCACTTTTATTTTTTAACCATGAAATGAAGTTAAGAGGCTGCATTTATGGGCTGTTTAATTATCAGCAGTGTTGAACTGATGCTGTGTGAAGAATTTAAAAGAGAAAGAGTCAATGATTTCGTGAGAAGATCATGGACTTTTTTATTTGTAATGTTGGTTGAGTTTATCCTCCACTTCACTGGCTCACATGTGCAGATATACACCATCATATCCTGATCTGTGTTCTCACTTATTTTTGTAATAATTCAGACTAACGTGTGTTCAATGATGAGGGGTCCAATGATTCACCTTTAAACCAAGATTTATTTTATTTTATTTTGCGGCTTTTTTCGTGAACTGTTTGATGGTCATTAACGCACAAATATGAATAATTCAAGTAATACTTCACAGAGTATGACACATCGAGTCTGTTTTTATTCAGTTATTTAGAAATGAAAATGACACCGTCATATATGGGGCACATCCGTGTGACTTTGGCTGCTGCTATATTTTAGTATTTTGATGTGAACATGTTTTGGAGCATTAAAGGTGAGCTATGTATTTATTATGTAGCCCAGATATTTACAGTATCACCTAATTTAAGTATTTAGTTTTTCCCCACTCTTGAGTTCACTTGAAAAAAACGTGTGAAGTTTAAACTTAATAAATGATTGGTTATTTAAAAAAAAAAACTCCTATTTTTGTGCTTTATTAAGTTGTAATTTCGAGGCCTTTAAATGCGGCATATAAATTGTAAACTATAGACTTAAAAAAAAAGGTTATGAACTGTCCTGAGCTGCACCAATTGCCGATAAAATCTTTGTTTGTTTATGGAAACTCTGCCGCCTCTTTTATTTATGACTCCCAGACCTCTGCTGGGATTAAATATGTATTGTCGTACATGATATAAGCACCACAGAAAAATAAAGGCTCCCATTTTCACACCGCGGAGCGCAGCCTTTACACGCCGCTAATGGCCCCTCTTCCTCCTCTGATTAGTGCTCGCTTTTAATTATGGATGTCCTTATGCACCGGGTTATGTCGTGCATGGGGATTTGAAATGATTAAGTAATGACGATGCAATATTAATTATATATTGGTATAAAACGAAGTAATGTGGAGGAGTTGGGAGTAGAAGTCTGATCGGGAACTCTGGGAACTCTAGGGAGAGACGAAATGGACACACAACAGGTTAACCGAGGAAAGAAAGTATGATTTTTTTCCCCCCTCTCTCATGTGACTAAGTAAGTATATTTTCCCCTTTATTGTGTTTATTTAATCTATTTCTTTCTCACTTTCACTGGCGTCTGTTTTATTCTTTTAACGCAATTAGTATAATTAGTATTAATGTTGTTATTATTGTCGAGGACTTTTCATGGCATGTTATGTATTTTTATAAATCCACACTTGGCCGACATCTTCAATATTGCTAAAATGTAATTTTACGCATAATTCCCGATTTATTCTTTGCGATCTTTGCGCAAATCACTTTTGCTGTAACTCTCTCCTAATATTGACCAAACATTTCTGAATTAATAATAATAAAATAAATAATAATAGGCCTAATAAAAAGCTCTCAGAGGAATCCTCCCCAAGCCAACATGACCTGCGGATTTGCGATTTTCCCAGGGAGACTGTCGGCGGGTTATTTCAGCCAGGGGATCAATACTTGGCAATTACGCGGAAACGTTTGTGGCTCTTATTAATATTCTCTGTGATGCTGAGGGTGATTAATCACAGTCTGTAATTTACGGTGTTAAATATGATTTTTAGAAATCTATTTATTTTTTAAATGTATTTATTTATTGGGCCTCTTTCTCAGCCTTGTCACATGTTTCAGCCGGTGTGTCGTGATTAAAAAATATGCTCAAACACTTTAAGAATGATAACTATTAAACCCCTAAACGCCTCACAGCTTTGTGTTTCTGACGTATATGTTCAGGTTAAAAAGGGGAGCTTCGGCCGTGTGAATAATTGATCTTTGTAATACCCGTATTGATATCATAACGTACTCGCTTTGTGGTAAGTTGAGTTGAAGGCTTGCGAGTTAGCGGCATGTGGTGACTGAGGGCACCTGAATTATTCAGCAGCAGCTGAAAGGTATATTGCATTTTCTCGTGCAATAATGGAGGTGTGTTGGGGCCAATTTGTGCATTATGTTTACTATGAAAACTCGTTTGGAATCAAGGTTGATTTAAAACAACTGTGAATGAGCTAAATTAAAAGCTGAGTTGAGACTGGTGTCTGAGACTGAGTGGAAAATTAAAAACAAAAGTAAACAAACAAAAAGAAAAAGAGGGAAAGCTTGAGAGAAAGAGAGGGGGGATGTGTGTGTGAGATGATGAGAAGATGTTTTCAAGCAGGGAAGACCCTTTTTGACAGATTAAGCATGAAAGCCCTGCTTAAGTGAAGAAGAATGCATACATATACACTCACTTTAACACACACCATACAGTTTGGCTGTCATCCTTGGGAGCAGTTTGAGGGAATGCGAAGAGGGGAGGGGGTTGGGAGCCAAGACACCCCAAACTCAATAATTCATCCAGTGCCAGCAGCAACAAATGAGAGTGTGGCCAGAGCACAGGGAGACAGCTACCTCTGCGCTCTCTATTAGTCACCTTCTATTATCGTCAGGAGCCCAACCAGCTCGGGACCAGCCTGCTGAAGTCCACACGCATACCTGTATGCATCACAAGCATGGACATGGACACACACACACACACACACACACACACACACACACACACACACACACACACACACACACACACACACACAGAGTGAGATCGTGTTACTCTCTGGAAACTTGAGGCCAAGGTGATGGGTCTCTTTAAAAAGGTATAGCAGCAGGAGATGTTGTCCATCTGGTCCCTGTTCCCCTCTCTACACTTTGGTGTGTGTGAATGTACATTATGTGTGCGTTTCTATTCAGATAATGGCAAATAAAATGCTTATTGTGGCAATAGATAAAAGTGGTTAAAAAAAGTAGATTCACTCATGTTGAGGTATTTAAATTTTATACTTTTCTTTATGCTGTACAAAATTTTAGGAGGGCACTGTTAATTTTACTTGTTATTTTGCCAATTAAGATCTTGGAAAAAAATACTGTCTGCACCTTTAGTGTAAATTGTGGTAATAAATATTATTTTTTAAACTTTATTATACGTTTGAATGCAGAACTTTTACTTGTAATAGAGTGCTTTTACAGAGTAAAAAAAAGAGTGGTAGATCTACCTCTGGCCCCACTGACAGAGAAATGATCCAACAGGCAAACAGGCCAAATTGGCACAGTGGTGTTACATAGTGGTGCAACAATTAGTTGACTAATTTAAGCAGCCACTGACAGATAATTAATCAATAACAATTTTGAGTCATTTTTCAATTCCAAGCATCTGCAATGTAATGCCTTTCTCTGTGTTACATCATTGTAAATGGAATATTTTGGAGTTTTGGACAGCTGATCAGACAATTTTAAGGCATCACTTTGGTCTGATTGCACAGCCTAAATCAAATAATTGAATACATACTCAATGTATAAAGGAACAGAAACAGAATAATGAAAATAGTACCACAACTAAAGTGAAATTGCTTACAGAGTATTTTCTATAATTAAGATAATTTTCCTGAACTAACTGAATTTGGAGCAAAGCTTTGGCCCATGTCGCTTTTACTTAACATTTCATCAAATGAACCAAATCAATGATTTATGAGTTTAAAAAAACCCCCATACATTTAATTAATGAAATATCAACGCCCACTCTACATTAATTTAAAATTGCACTGAGCATCAGCTCGACGGAGAGAGCAATTCAATTCAATTCAATTCAATTCAATTCAATTTTATTTATAAAGCCCAATATCACAAATCACAATTTGCCTCAAAGGGCTTTACAGCATACAACATCCCTCTGTCCTTAGGACCCTCACAGTGGATAAGGAAAAACTCCCCCAAAAAAACCCTTAACGGGGCGAAAAAAAATGGTAGAAACCTCAGGAAGAGCAACTGAGGAGGGATCCCTCTTCCAGGACGGACAGACGAGCAATAGGTATTGTACAGAACAGATCAACATAATAAATTAACAGTAATCCATATGACACAATGAGACATAAAGGAGAACAGATATTATATTAATAATATGATTATATATGTATGTGACAATAATGATATGTGTATAATAGTACAGGTATGACTAATAGTAACAGCAGCAGTGGGAGGCATCAGGCAGGACCACGGCAGCAGCACAACCACGACACATCATCCAGGCACAGCTGCGGTACGAGTTAACCTGCGAGACAGTGGAGCACAAAGGCTCTGGAGAACAAGCTGAGTTAGCGACATGCAGTAGAGCCGAGTTAGTGACATGCAGTAGAGCCGAGTTAGGGAGATGCAGTAACAGGACATGAATGTTAGCAAAGGAGAGAGAGAGAGGAGGAGAGAAGGGGCTCGGTGTATTATAGGAGGTCCCCTGGCAGACTAGGCCTATGTCAGCCTCACTAGGGGCTGGTCCAAGACAAGCCTGAGCCAGCCCTAACTATAAGCTTTATCAAAAAGGAAAGTCTTAAGTCTAGTCTTAAAAGTGGAGACGGTGTCTGCCTCCCGGACCGAAACAGGAAGGTGATTCCACAAAAGAGGAGCCTGATAGCTGAAGGCTCTGGCCCCTGTTCTACTTTTGGAGACTTTAGGGACCACGAGTAACCCTGCATTCTCAGAGCACAGTGTTCTGATGGGATAATACGGCACTATGAACTCTCTAAGATATGATGGACCCTGATCAAAACAGAGCAGCGAACTACTGTGATGAAGAAACATTTAGTCTCATGGTCTGTGTGTGAGGTCAAGCTGTCTGCTAACGAACATACCATGCATTATGCAGAGACTATTGGGATGTGCACACACACACGTGAAGAGATGTTAGCACAGGGAGAGAGATCCTTCTTCTAACCATGATAAGGAATGAGACGTAAACACCTGTGTAATCTATATTTCATGCCCCGTTTACACGTACACGGGTATTTTTAGAAACGGAGACATAAACCTTCGTTTGCACCCTTCGTTTACACGCAAACGGAGAATTCGCCTCTGAAAACGATGCTTTTTAAAAACTCCGGCCAGAGTGGAGATCTTGGAAAACTCCAGTTGCACGTTTGCATGTAAATTGAGCAAAACGGAGAAAACTCCAGCAGCAGACAGACAGAACTTGCACTCGCCTGAAAAGTGCGACCTATGTTTACATGTTGCTATGGTGATCATGGATGCCTTCAGAGTAGCAGCCGCATTTATGTTGGTGCAAGCCCTCTTCGTATGTTTGCATGTGCAAATACAGCTGCTCTATTATATCACCCCACTTTGATCTTTGCAGTACCCTTGACTACTTATTGAAAATATTATTTTTATTAAAGATCAAAGTCGGACGAATGAAGCATGTTTCCAGTCGATATGAGAGACTTTGACACAAGATTACTGCAAAAGTACACAGTAAAAGTACTTCATATTATTTGTAAGAAAGTTGTTTTATTTCCTTATTATATTCATTCTACGAGAGGCTCTGCCTGTCACCTTACAGCGCCGTATTAATGCATTTACTGTAAGCATTAAAATACGTGCGCACTCCAAACTGAGTGCCGGCTGGCTTGACCACAGAAACGCAACTGCCGGCTGGCTTGACTCCAGTTCTATATCGAGGGTGAGATGACCGTCATGCGGTCTCCTGTCAGTGTCATAAAAAAAGTTGCCTGCACCCTGTATTACCTGTCCGACGAGGGTAGACTGCGTAAGACGGCATACATACACGGGTTGGTGTAAACGCAAAGTTTTCTGAAAACGGACACGTATGCACGCAATTATTTTTGAAAACGGAGAGGGTGAAATGTCCGTTTTTGAAAATAGCCGGCTACGTGTAAACGTAGTGTCAGTTACAATAATAAAATTCTGTCATTTTATTTTCTTCACTGCTCAAGTGTGTATTTTTGTTCTTATTCCAAAAATACAAAATCAGAGAGTGGAATTGAAAGGAAAACAGGGGCACTATATTAGAGACACTCACAGAAACTCACTTATAGGCACTTGCTTAATTCATTCAGTAGGCCTGAAGAACAGTATTATACACCTTATTCATTATTCAAGTCCTCTCCATTATCAAAGTGCCCAGAGAAATAAGATTAACCCAGCCAGAAATAATTTACTGTGGCGTGATTTTTTTTCTACAAAGCACTTAGCTGGTCGGGTGCTGGTCTGCACACAAATTTAGATTAGAGTATATGAACATATAATCACCACACAGTCTGCTGAACATAATAATCCTAGTGTAGAGAGACGGAGGAAGTGGGTTAGGAAGAAAGAGGAGAGAAGAGGAGTAAAACAGGGAAGGAATGAATTGTTAGGGGGGGCATGAGTTGAAGAACAGAAGGTGAGAGGAGATGGCAGAAAAAAATAAATTACACAGAAGGGACAGAATAGAGACAGGAGAGGCAGAAGGAGGGAGTAAAGGAAATAAAATGGGAAGGAAATAAGGGGATGAAATGACACAGGAAGGAAGTAAGAGAAGATGGATGGGAAGAGAAAAGGAAAGAGGAAGATGAGTAAAAGAAATGAAAGCCGGAGAGAAATGACACGTGAATGGAAAGAGAGAAAGAGATAAGACAATAAAGAAAGAATAAGACTAAATCCCTAACGGTCGACATGTCTGTCATCCTGACTGCCTGGATTTAGTTCTCCTCATTTCCAAGTTGATCATGTCAAGGTGAGTACGTCCCTGCCGGCCCGAACAGTCTGACACTAAACTTCTGTGACAGCAGGAGCACCCAGAGGACCTGCAGCCAAGAGGAGAGGAGGTATGAGGAGGCTACGCCCCCCTGCACAGGAGGGACATCACCCAATCTAAAGTCATATCCATTTACACAGCTTGTTAATTAGCTTGTTCTAGGTTCATTCTGAATTTGTGCACACAAGAAACTGAATATAAATACCAGATATCACAGTTTTACATTTGGCAGCAAACATGTATAAAAGAGAGATGGAATCACCTTTGTTTTAAAATAAACATTCTGAGAGATGCTTCTTCTTCTATTGTATCATTTACAAAAAAGTAGGTGCAACCTTGGTAAGCTGCTGCCACCCACTGTTAAATGTCTGCTCCACCACACAAAAAAAAAACTTAAAAAATGATGGCAGAGGAGACACATTATTTTGTTAAACTGTAACTGAGAAGGTGTTACAGAAGATTTACATGCTGTTTTTGGATTACATATCCTCGCTAGGCCCTCTTCAGAATATTAAAACTACACCAGATCATGCAAACAGTGTATTCTGTATCTTGTTTACCAACATGACAACCTCAAAATTTACCCAAGTGTGTATTCTCTTTGGTAACACTGGACCAAGTGGAGTTTGCCAATAAATATCAAGTAAAATAATGGAAAAGAAAAATCATAATGTTGGATGGAGACATGCCTTTTGATAGTACTGTGTACATTCTGTATTTCTTATAGCCTTGAGGGTGAAAAACATGTAAACAAGAAAGTGAAAAGCAGCTCGCTGTTGACATGCTCCACCACTTCAGACCCGTATACAGACAGAGGGCACATGGGAAAATAATAATGGCAGTGCCACTGTCGACGAACTGTCTTCCCCTCTCTTGCTCTTTCCCTCAACGGGGCTGTGCTTTTGAAGACAGACATGAAAACCAAGCGGGGCCACAGTGGGGCCCCTGAAGGAGGTCCCCAAGCAGATGCAGCCACCCGCCCTCCCCCCCTCCTGCTCCCACTGGCCCCAGGCCCTGAAGACAGCCCCGAGGCTAATCGACCAGGAACACAATAAAGAGGCAACAGAGGCAGCCGGTGCTGAGCACATATGTCTGATGTGCATATACAGATCAAGAGGAAGAATGTAACATAACAATGTTTATCAAGCCACTCTAAATACAAATAATGATCCTGATCAGCTTGGCTTTTTACACACCAAAAGAGATTCAGGTCTTCATGACGCCAGTCGTTTGAGCTCTTGTTGTGAGACGTTTGACGCATTGAGTATCCTTCAGTTGACAGCAGATCAGGTATGAGAGCAAAACTGGTGTGATCTAGTTGAATAACAGGTCAGGTTATATTGCCTTGGGGTGATTCAAGCTCATTTGCATACTTTCAAACATGATCACATGGGGTTTGGATTGGTAGCCATGATAACTGGTCTAAACAAATCTTAATTTAACCTTTAATGAGGCCACATGATACTACCGGTAGCACAGATTCCTTTAAATTAGTATATGTGACAACATGAGGTCTTCTGATTTAACAAGCAACAAAAACAAGAGTGATCTGAGTGTGTTTACCTCAATTGATAATGAATGATTAACATTTTATTGATAACAATCATGCTTAGAAAGTAGATTGGCCAGGGTTTCCCAAAAAATTAAATGATATAATTGCAGAAACGAATGCTTAAGAGGAATGGTTAAAAAAATAATAAAGGGACAGTTTAACCCAAAAATCAAACATAAATATAATTTTTTCCTCTTACCTGTAGTGCCATTTATCAGTCTAGATTGTTTTGGTGTGAGTTGCCGAGTGTTTGAGATATCAGCTGTAGAGATGTCTGCCTTCTCTCGAATGTAATGGAACTAGATGGCACTCAGCTTGTGGTGCTACAAGTCTAAAAAAAAAAAAATACATTTGAAAAACTTAACATCAGTGTCTCCACAGACGTTGTTGTGAGCAGTTTTATGAGGGAACATTTTTTTTCTACCTAACTTCACCGGCCCATCACATCTCTGTCCAGAAGGAAGCTTGCATCTACTGCTAGCTCACCTTGCAGCACTAAACTAGCTAATGTTAAAGGGGAACTATTATGCTTTTCCTCTTTTCTGACCTATAAATGTTGTTACAATGTCAGATACTCATGTTAAATGATGCCAAAGTGTCAAATAATGAGGTTTATGCATTTGGACGTGAGCCCTGCAAGCTGTTTTGGATGGCTCTGCACTCTGTGTTTTATTGTCTTTTTTTAACAGAGTAGTCCCATTGACGTCAATGCTGCCGGACTTACTTGTATGGGCATGCCCAGTAATACGCCGCAGAGGTAAGCAGGAAATGACAACAACAAGCTATGGCTAACGGCTAACGTTACCTACCATTCAGAGACGTCTTGAAGTAACTTCTGTACTTGAGAAACTTCAGGTTGTCCTGTCTCTACCTCCGGATCGGATTCGGGATCCAACACATATGGCTGTATTTCAAAAGTTGACATTTTCAAAAGTGAAATTCTCTCAACTTCTGCACCGGCAAAATAAGGAGGTGGGGCTTGGCAGTGCTCGGCAGCCCTTCGGAAGTCCTCGGGAGTGTGACCAATCACAGCGGAGTGGGCTCGGGGCCGGGGGGATGGAGTAAATAACACAGACCATTTTCGTGGGATGCAGGAAATACAAGGAAGCGATGCAGCGAGAGACACAGCATCCCAAAGATCTACAAAGCTTTCAGTGCGGGTAATCATGAGTAGCTGCTCTACAGGAGTCCAATAATCAAATACAAAGGCCCAAAAATGAGTATAATAGGTCCTCTTTAAAGTTCAGCTGAGGAGCACATTACTCCTGTTTACATGTCGTGCTGTCACAAGCACAAGCCTGTCATCCATGAGAAGATACATGCTTCCTTTTGCACATTCATATGATTGGCGGAGCCCGGTCTCACTCCAAAGTCGTCGGAATCTGGCGCTTGGGCAGTGACTTGTGGCGTCAGAAACCAGAGGTGGGGACTCGAGTCACATGAC
The DNA here is from genome assembly GCA_019142605.1 of Cephalopholis sonnerati. Taxonomy (NCBI): domain Eukaryota; kingdom Metazoa; phylum Chordata; class Actinopteri; order Perciformes; family Serranidae; genus Cephalopholis; species Cephalopholis sonnerati. Next base: position 4,121,039 of record JAGQAX010000017.1, on the reverse strand, counting down.
TTGGACTCGAGTCATGAATTTGATGACTTTAGACTCGACTTGACAAAATGTAAAGAGACTTGCACATCAAACATCAGACTTTAACATCAGTGACTCGTGACTTGACTCGGACTTGAGTCTTTTGACTTGAAAAGACTTGCTATTTTCCCCAAAACCCAAAGATTAAAAAGTTTGTTATTAAGGAACGCACTGTATCTTTCTCTGTGTATATGTGTGTGTATGTGCTGTCGGCACAACGTCCAATCAAATTGGATCCACGTTGTTTTGATCCGACAGCGTCCATCCAATCAAACTGCAGGACAACCAATATAGAGGAACTGTCAAACAACGTGCTAGTAGATGTACGCTTTATTAAGAATATGTATACCGTTTTAGCTTGCCGTCAGACAGACTTTTCCACAAAAACAAAGTTATACTGCACATTGTTCTCACTTTCTCCAGCACACCTGAGTCCATTGAGAAAAACAGCAATTTTACCACTGCAGGTAGACAACAGCAACTCCCGTGTGCTGGTCTACGTGCTGCGAGGTAAAATAGCTGTTTTTGTCAATGGACTGGTTTGATAGAGAGAGTGAATTAACAAGCGATATAACTTCAGTTTCCTGACAGAATGGGGCTGTTGATGGCAAGGTAAAGCAATGAAAATATTTATTATATGGCGTACACTTAAACTGACATTGATTTTATTAGGTTTTCATCTTTTAGGTGGCTAAAATACATTTAGCTGCTGACCCTGTCCACAGCAATGTACAGCCTATCTCGCCTGCTGGTGGCTGTCTGCTTTTCTGTACTGGAAGTGCGCTGACCACCATCTACTGTGTGTAGTCCCTCATACAACCTCACTTCAGAAATCCCAAACTATCCCTTCAACCCGAAAGAAGTTTTACAAAACATGACCAGTGCTGCAGTCTGCTACAGCAGCGACAGTAAAGTAATGTTTACAACACACACACACACACACACACACTCACACACACACACACACACACACACACACACACACACACACACACACACACACACACACACACACACACAATACAACAAATATTAACAAAATGTTAAGATTGATATAAATAATGTGAGTAATAAAGAGTAGTTTCAAATACAATTCATGTGTGGCTATAAGGGATTTTCTGACATCTGTTTAACATGCTTACCTCTTACAGATTTGAAGAATACCAGATGAACAAAAGCATCACAAATGAACCACAACAGCCTTCAATCTCGCAATTCCTGGACAATTGTGTAGGGCATTACAGCGTGAGTTATCCACAGCAGAAGGCTATCACCAATGCAATACTGTTCAACTTGATTATTGATTGCAACTTGCCCCTGTCTATTGTGGAAAACAAGAGTTTTCTGCACTTTCTGACAGTACTTGACAGTAAGCACAGCCCAGTGTGTCACAGAACATTGACATCAAAAACAGAGAACCTCGCTGAAGAGAGACGTTCAAATTTAAAAACCCAATTGAGCAACACTGACCATGTTTCAGTCACTGTGGACATTTGGTCTGACGGAAAGATGAGGGGATTCCTTGGTGTCACTGTGTACTGGATAGAGAGAGAGGCAGAGAGGATACAGCTAAAGTCCAATCTCTTGGCCTGCAACCGCTTCAAAGGCTCACACACAGCTGAAAGAATCTGTGACCAATTTGAGGCAATATGTGATGAATACAACATTAAAGATGAACTGGACTACATCGTTAGTGACAATGCTGCTAATATGCGAAAAGCATTCACTGTATGCTTCCCCAGTGAACAAGAGGATGACGATGACAGAGATCATCTTGATGACCCTGAGCTCTGGTGTGACTTAACCCTAGAAGATCAGCAAACAGTAGATGCTGCTATGGCAAAGAAACAGCGCTTGCAGTGCACACTCTTCAGCTGGTGGTGGGAGACTGTTTGAAAGAAACAAAAGTGGTATCTCCCTCTCTTTCAGAGTTATCAAAACTCAGCTCACTGCTGCACACAAGCACAATATTCATAGATGTGTTTGATGCTGAATTTGGGGAACAGAAAGGCATCCCTGCTGCAGTCATCAAAAGATGGAGCTCAACACTGAGGCAAGTGAAGGCAGTTCTCTAGTGCAATCATCTAAAGCTCTGTGCTGTTCTAGAAAAGGCTGGGCACAAGGAGTTGTCACTCACAGCACGGGAGTGGAATCTGTTGAAGGAGTTGGTGGACATCAAATAATGCACAATAATAAACGTAAGTATAAAAAGAAAAAAAAAAAAAAAATATATATATATATATATATATACACACATACACATATATATAACAGATAATGGAAACATATAATATACATCAATAAGACTGAAAAGAACAATATTGCTAAAGCCATTACAACAATTGATGATCAACATTTGCCATGGGTGGCGTCACAGTTTGATGCAGTCGAGACATATATTGTTGGATGCTGGAGGAGGCTGAGGACATGAAGTTGCAGAGGGCCATGTTTTCTTTCTCAGGGATTTGGCCAACAAGGGGCTTTAACTGTGTCAGCTTGGGCACATACACCAGTATAGGTCAGTTATTTTAAGTGTTATCATAGAAATATTTGGAGACTGAAATGTAGATAGTTGATTGATTGTGATTTTTAATTTTTTTTTTTTTAGAGAGAGCAGTGAGTATGATAATTAAACATTCCCCATATAAATGACCTCTTGTGATGAGGTATTAGCGACCCCCTAACGATGCCCTGGCAACCACCTGAAGCACCTTAAAAAAAGGCAGCATACTGGCCCAGTGTGGTTAAAACAGACTCGAGTGCTCGTGCTGGTCATTTTTTGTCCTACCTGAAAGAACACCCCTAGTGCATGCACGGGGTCTTGGGATCCATGTCGCCATCATTCCTTGATGAGGAGAGGGTTAATAAACTGTAATATAGCAGAGGAGACACGAGTTAGGGGTCAGATCATAGGCACAGACAGAATATACATGTCCTGGAGCAACTCAAGTCTACGAGAGGGGGGTGGCATACGCTAACAGACAACAGGAAGCTATAGATTTCTCTGTAAAGGATGCCAATTGTTTTTTTTTGGTAGCAGATATTTTCTCAAGTGAAATGTGTTCAGCGAGAAGGTTCAGCCAATGGGTGATGTTGAGGGCTTTCTTATCCTTCCAGTTAACCAAAATAGTTTTCTTGGCTATGGCGAGAGCTGCAAGTGTGGGTTGGTACTGAATGTCTGGTAGGGTCATAGTTGTTAGATCGCCAATTAAGCAGAGATTTGGAGATTTGGGGATTCTGCAGCCCAAAATAGAAGATAGTTTCTGTGTGACTGTTTCCCAAAACTGATAGACAGGTGAACATAGCCAAAGAGCATGAAAATAAGTGTCGGTCGTGTTTTGGGTGCATTGAGTGCATATGTCGGAGTGTGAGAAACCCATTTTATACAATTTAAATTGCGTTATATGTGTTCTGAGGAGAACCTTAAATTGGATCAGTTGTAAGTTGGAATTTTTGTGTCATTTTAAATGTATTTTCACAGATCTGGGTCCAGAATCCGTGGTCAGGAGATATGGATAAGTCCACTTCCCATTTGGAAATTGGTAGATGTATAGTGTTTGACGTTGAGAGTGAACTATAAATATTTGAGAGATTTTTCTTGTTTTTTGGGGACAGTTTTGCAATGTATTTGACAAATTCGGGTGGCTGTAGATCAGGTGGTTCTAGAGTGGTCTGTAGGGCTGGAATTCTTCTTGTAATTGTACTTTTTACCTGTAGATATTGGAGAAAATTCCCATTACTTATTTCAAATTACAGAATAAATTTGTATATGTCATGAGTGTGTTATCTTGGAGAAGGTGATGGAGGTGGGTGACCCCTTTCTCTGCCCATGTGCTGTGATAGAGTGGTATTTTATTGTTTACAAAGTCAGGGTTGTGCCAGATTGGGGAGAGTATACCGGGTTGTAGTTGGGAGCCTGTGACTTCCAGGGTTTTCCACCAAGCAGTCAAGGTGGAGGCAATCAGGGGGTTCTTGAAGCAAGGATGTTGTTTAAGGGTGGAGGTGATGAAGGGAAGGTCAGAGATTGTGATGTGGTCACAGTCTATCTGTTCTAGTTCTAACCAAGAGTTATGCTCTTCATGTGGATGTATCCATTTCGTGAGATATTGTAGTTGGTTGGCTAAGTAATAATGCATAAAGCTGGGAGCCTCCAGTCCTCCTTCCTGTTTATTCTTCTGTAGAGTAATCAGGCTGATTTTTAGCTTTTTTGTTCTTTGAATAGAATTTACCAATAGCAGAATCTAATGATTGGAACCATTTGGATGTGGGTTTGAATGGGATCATGGAGAAGAGATAATTGATTTGAGGTAATATTTTCATTTTGACTGTAGCTATTCATCCCAAACGTGAGATGGGAAGGTTGTTCCAATGTTTCAGATCACCACAGACTTTGTCCAAAAGTGGGGTGTAGTTCAAGTGGACCAGTTCAGAGAGTTTTGAGGAAATATGTATGCCCAGACATCTAATATTGCCTGTGGGAAAGGAATAATGTAAGTTTTGGGCTGCAGGATTCCACGAGTTCTCCGTTAATGGAAGTATTATTGATTTTGACCAATTGATGGAGTAGTCTGAAAGACGCAGCCTACAGCCTCATCTGTTCTTGTGTAAGAACATGAGACCCAGTGTTGCATACTGTCCTGCACACAGTGGCAACAAGGTCAAGTACGCGTGGCTGTGCCTGCCTTAGGTTGTCCCGAGTCTGCAGGGGGATCTTACCCGTCATAGGTGAACCAGTCTTCCATACTTGCCTGTTTTGAATTTATTTCCTAATCTACCTTCTCAGGTGGTGTTGGGTTAGGACACTGCACAATGCCATTTCACCACTTAACTGAATTAAAGCCAACATGCAGGGTGCTATCAAGTGGTTACAGACCATCCTCAGGTGGTCGCCAGTGTTTTTCTTTGTTGTTTTTTTTTTTTTTATCTCTACAGTCAGAATCTCCAACGCTTGGCAACTTACACTTAAACAATCCACATTGATTAATAGCACCACAGGCAAGAGGGAAGATATGTATTTTTGATTTGGGGGTGAACTGCCCCTTTATTAATTAAGCAATTCACTTCAGTGTCTGCTCAAGGCCACTTCAGCAGGGCAGCTGCGTGTTCTCAGAGGCATTAGAAGTAAATTTAGCTTATGTAGGTATTGTACCTAAGTGAAATTTTGAGGTATTTGCACTGTTTTATCCCAAATGTATGATTGTTTCATGAAATATTATTCCCTTTTTATTCATAAAATTACCCAACAGTATAGAGTTGTTAAGATTCACTTCTTCTTGACCTGCTACAATAAAATGTTGCCTACATATCGATGCATAAGTAAAAATAATTAAATATAACACTGACAGAGGCCATTCTGCTGCATATAAAGTAGTTTTCCCTTTGATAAACTATTCTTTTGTACTTGTCTACTTTTACTTAAGTAAGGTTGTAAATCCAGGACTTTTACTTGTACTATGATGGTGTGTTTTTCTATCATTGCACTTGAACTATAGTGAAGTCTCTGAATACTTCACCAATTAGTGTTTATCAGTCTGTGGTCTACAGGAAAATGCAGTGTGGTGGGCACTGGGCAGGTGGAGGTTAATCCTCTCATTACACAGTGTTAAACAGATCTGAGAGTTCATTTGTCCTTTGAAGTCCTTCAAGACAAGCGTGGGAGGGACGGGTATACAAAGTATTAAGAATATTTTAACAGTTCTATAAAAAGCGCTGCTGAAAAGGAGAGTGATTCTCTTTATTTAGTAATGAGGGAGCCACGGTTCAGTAGCGCACATACACACAGCTGAACGCCACACAGAGGCCCAACCACCACCAAGAGCAAGCCTCCCCATAGCTCTCACATTGCATCAAGTCACTGAGTGACGGGTACATTGTCCAAGGCAAGGGGGAAAAGAGTGGTGAAAAATGTTTCTCTCAGAGAGCTCCTCAGTCAGTCAGGCAACCCAGCTCACCACAGCCAGGCAGAGACCATTTACTCAAATGTATTTCTGGGGCACACCAGTGGTTGAGTGCACTCCATGAAAACAGGGTTCTTCAGACATTCTTTGGGGCTGAATGATTTACAAAATCATGAATATTTGAGTAATCATTTGAACTACTAAACGTTTCTGCATCGCTATTTCTGTACACATATAAATTATTTTGTTGTGTGGTTCCCCCTGGTCCTATTGAAAAGTAAATAATCAACTGATCGCCTTAGGACCAGAGTCATGTTTTTATTTTCATATCCTCATAATCATCTTGGAAAATCTATTCTGAATTCAATAAAAATTGACACTGTAAACTTTTTTTGCCATTTACAATACAGTGAGGTAAAATTTAACAAATTAAATGTTTAAAAATGAAATACAAGTATCTGTGTCATTATCTACATGGTAAACTTAAGTCGTGTTTAAGATGTGAGAGACACATTTTCAAAAACACTGAAGTGGGTCAGTGGCTTAAAGGTCCTGAATGAGAACAGTGGGTACACTGGGATCTGCCAAAAATAAATGACTATTATAAACCAGTACTAAAAGTAAAAATAAATGTTTAGTTAGTGCATTTCAATACAATTTGATTAACATAAACAGCACAAAGCATTCCCATACTCACATGATTCAAGAACACTAAGATTTATTTTTTAATTGCCTTACAATTGTATGTCAGTGCTGTATGATAAATATAAAAAAATATGCCTTTCAAGTATATTTAACAGCCATGACTTAATAATTTACGTTAAACAGAATAAAAAAGTAGTAACAAACAGGTGTGTTTGATGGCATTCAGGTCAGACCACAAGAACTTTCATGTAATTGCTGTTGCTCATTTTGGGCAACAGTTTTGATTGCAAATATCCCATCTTTGTTAGGTTGTTTTTGGGTCTTGTATTCAGGGGTTGGTATTATTTGCTGTTATTGGTGTTTGGATGTTGGACACAGTGCATGAGATGTTCAAACAGTTTGTACAATCCAACATTGTTAACAGTATTTGTCATCCTCTGTGATGTCATTTGACAAGTGACCTGAAAGACAAAGAATTCAGGTCAGCACTTAATAAATGTTTCTCTATTGTCACATCAGTTGAACACAGCTCACTCCCACGTCTTACATTTCTGTTGTTATTATACGCCTTAAAGGGTTCTCACAAGTTCCTCCTTGTGTTTTCCGCTACAGAAGTCTTGGCCATGGTTGTGCAGGACATGGTACACTTTGCATAAGAACTTATCGTGTATAGAACATCAGTAAGAATATTATGTGAACAACTGTGTGTTGAGGAAGATACGTCATTGTTATGACCATGCTATACAGGAAACCAAAAATATTTTAGATTTTATGTTAGAAAATAATAAGTAGCTCATCGTAAAAACAAACCAGCCACACAAATAGATACTTGTGTAAAATGACTATTGATTTTTCTCTACACCTTATTTGAGCTGCTCTCCATTGAGGACAATGTCTGTCCGCTGTAAAATTTCTGGAAATTAGCTTAAAATCAATCTTTTTAGGCCTAGAAACTACATAAATTACAATATAAAGGATTTAGTATACTTCATCAAAATTGTGGCAGTGTAAAATCCTTAAAACCACATTTAGAACATAATAAAGGGCAATACTTTTCTTTTCTGAGTAGCTCTGAAAAACATACTTGCATGAAATAGAACTTACTATAAGTTTGTTTACATGTATAACCTGTTTATGACTGAGCTTTTGGGTGTGTCCCTTTTTTGTGTTTGAGCATGTAGACACCTTATCTCGTTTTAAGAAAACCAGAAAAGACCTTACCCAGTTTGTAAGAAACCCGAGTATACTACCTAAAATAATCCAAAAGAAAATAATATACTGTTGCATGTATACCCTCATCCCAGTTAGTGAGCTGCCCAGGTGTGGCTTCAGCTTAGTGAAGTACCAAAAACACAAACAATGGTGCTGCTGGAGCTTTAAAGAAACAGAAGGTCCTTAACAGATCCTTAAATGGCTGAATTTCAAGGATGCTATGCCATCAAATCCCACCTGCTGTTCCAATGTCAAGGATCCTTTAAATTCTACCAAGGACTGTCCCTCCTTCAGAGAATTTTCAAGGATGCATGTGTGTATCCTAAGTGGGTATAAAGTACCCACAATTCTGCTGGAATTGAAGGCAGGGCCTCTTCAATGAAATGTGCGCCAACAGAGCTCTGCAAGATTTCGATAGAAATATCATTTATTTGCATTAATATCTCTGGGAGTTTTTATCATACAAGCATGACAAATATTGATGGAAACCTCATAATTTACACTTTCCAATGTGTCCACTGCTAAATAAAACTTTTCTTTTTTTTTTTTTTTAAATAAAGTGATTTAGATAAAACATAAAAGTTTTTAAGTTAATCATTTACAGTGGAGATGGTGTTAAGTGTTTGTTTTTGTTTTTTTTTAAGTATAATCCAGAAAATACATTCTCTCTAAAAGTTATGACTCTGAAAATACTGCTCACATTTGTTCAAATTGTACAACATTATCACAGTACCCTGAAACCCCCTCTGTCCCAAGAGGGTTAATGATGCACACCTCGGGACACTCGCCAGCATGTTCCAATGTGTGTTCACCGAATGCTAGGATGGAGTCTGGCCTTGCCTCTGTAGGATCCTTCCTTGGAAGGACCTGTCCTACCAAGGAAGAATCCTTGACTTTGAGAAACAGCAAGAGTTTTGGCTTTTGGTAATGAAAGGCTGTGTATTCTCATCCACTGTTCCCTTGTCCTGGGTGTGACAGTGAAAGGCTGGCACTGGTCAAAGTGGAAGACAGTGTAAGCAGAGCAGCATGGTGCCTTTCAGGAATAATGTTATGTATGTAGTCTGTGTGGTTAAGAGAGGGAGGGAAAAAAAGAAACAGTGGATGCGCTAAAAGCAGATTGCTATTGGCATTCGGAGCAGAAGAAATTAGCAGTTATGCTGCTAAGTGGAGGTAAATGCAATGTAAAATCTGACATCTTACCAAAAAAAATCTGGGAAACTGATTGCCTTGGAAAAGGTAAGTAAACACTACTTAAGACAGATAGTTATATTACATTCTTTAAAGGAATTTCTTGGACTGCAGTAATCAGTAACCGGGTTACAAGTATTTATCATGTTAAAAGGGATCATGAGTAACTCGATTTCTCTGTGCTCATGTAAACACTTTATCCTGAATATGATCATAACTTGTAACCATGTAACCACCATGTAACCACTCAATTTATGCTTCAAAAACATAAAACTCCTCACCCCACATTTGTTACTGCCTTCTGCCAGATGTGACACATCTTCAGCCAAGAATTCCTGCAGCACATATTGGAATGACTTTAATGACATCATTATATATAAAATATAGACATAAAAAAGATGTGACGATAAAGCATCAATAAATGGAACAGATTACAAAGCAAGAAAGAAGTCTACTAGATGAAATCTTACCTGAGTAAGAGATGCACTGCACTTTTTAGCCAAGTCATATATCCTGTTTCACATAGTGTGAAGAGGACTGGCAACAGCTAGCTTCATCAGCAGAGCCACAGCAGATACCAGCAGAAACATCTTCATGATACTAGTTTGTTGGCTGTTGACCTCTAGAAGAAGTTATTTCAAAAGGCCTTTAAACTGATTACTCAGCCTGTTCTGTGGTCTTAGTTGAGCACATGTGATTTATAGTTGCTTTGCCCACGCCGTTGCCATGCTTTCCCCTCCATTACTGAGCCAGTGACGTTGGTCTGTTGTGGGAGATAAGATATGACTGATTATGATGTGATTGATGAGAAACTTCACCAAAACCAAGGTATGTTTCTCTGAACTCAATCTGTAAGCAGTTGAGAAACCACTACTTAAAAGTCCCATGAGATTCAGAAAAACAGTTGAAATGATATTAAAAAATTATATGTGCTGTTCACACCAGTATTTCAGTGACATGATGTTAAGACCTTACAAAGAGACTGGCAATTTTGACCAACATGAAAATAACCAAAATGACAAACTTCTGTATTACTTCTACCTCTGATTTATGAGTGACAACAAGCAGTTCTTAAACACTAAAAATTACAAGGATTAAGGATTAAAGATCCTTTTCAACTGCAGAAGTATGATTACTAGGAAAAAGCACTACACAGTAGGTACAATGCATATGGACTGGCTGCCTCCAAACACACATTATTTTAGTACATCAATGTGCTCAATGGGTGACACTGTGTGCAAAAGGGATAGGAAGTGGACTACAAAGCATAGGCAGTGATGATTAATCAATTATCAGTAAAACAAACATAAATCAACAGTAGAGAGACAGCTTCTTCAAAATAATGATGCCTAAATTACATACTGTGGCAAGACTTTACTACATGGACCTTACATATTCAGCCAAAGGTTGACAGTGGCATTTCAATTTGAGTGTGTCAGAATACTTAAAGTTCAATCATGTCATATTTTTCAAGAAGGTAAAACCTTACACTGAATTAATTTTTAAACCTTAAAAATGATTACATGCAGCCATTAACTCTGCAGGCTAAAATGAAGGCGCCCAATATTACCTGAAATAAATAAATGTTGAATTCTTCAGTCAACACAGTTGAAGACATTCGCTGATACAACAGAAACAGAGCTAAGGTAAGACCTTTACTGAGCCAGTGAGATGCTGAGAAGCTTTTTCATGCTTTTGTTTCCAATTATATGAACTTAGTAACGCCTTATACACTGGCCTACCTAATACTGCCATTCCAAAATCACAGACCTTTCAGGATGCTGCTGCCAGGGTTTTAACCAAAACTAAAAGGAGACACGATATCACACCCGTTTTACATAACCTATACTGGCTTAATGTATCTTTTACAATTGATTTTGAAAGCCTTCTGTTGGTTTATAAGGCTCTTAATGGCATTGTCCCCTCCTATATCATAGACTCCCTATCACCTTATGTCCCTCCATGAACCCTGAGATTCTCCACAGCTGCTCTTTTCACTGTTTCTAATGTCAGTACAAAAACCTTTGAGGATGCTTCTTTGAGCTACTATGCCCCAAAAATATGGAACACCCTGACTTTGAATGTTAGACATGCTGGTTCAGTGGACAGTTTTAAACTGTGACTCAAAACATATCTTTTAAATATAGCCTATAATTAGGAGTTATCAAATTTTCTAAATATGTATTTTTTTTTTTATTACTTGTTTAACTGATTGATTCATTAATTCATTTATTCTTCTAATTTCTCCTTGAATGACTGCTGTATAATTGTATGGTTTTACTTGTTTATTGTTTGTCTCTGCCACTAAATTTTCATTGATTCATTCATTTCATTTATAACCCTGCTGTGGGATACAACTGGATCTATATCTCAATAGGTAAACATGCTTAATTTCTAGGTAGTTTAAAAGCAAGATAGAAAACGTGGCTGTCCAAAAATCAGCACCAGTATTCAATGTTACTAAATATTAAATGCTATAAGAGGAAGAACAACCAAAAGACAAACTTTTTAAATATCATATGGTGACAATTTTATGCCTCACTTATCAGAAGTAGAATCACAAAAAATATAAAATATTATTATGTGCTAATGATTTTACTCTTTACCTATTAGATTTGGAATTATTAAAATATCCTTATAGGCAGACAATTTTAATCTTTACATAGCAGATGTAGAATCATTAAACTATTATATGCTGATGAGTTTACTCTTTAGTTACTAGATGTAAAATCATTAAAATATCATTATGTGCTGAGGATTTTACTTTTAGGATATACAATAATCTTTTTTTTTTTTTTAATCAGTTGACAAGTTAAGTGTTAACAAGTTCTGGATGCACTGTAAAAACACACCAAAATTAAATGAAACAAAGAGAAATGACCTACTCAGGCCTCAGAATATGGTACAGGCTGTACCGTACAGCATTTAGGAACCATGAAAAATCCACCTCACACAAAATTTTAATCAGGTGAAGAAAATGTATATTCTGTTTTCCAATATCATTATGGGGTACAGTATATTAAAATGGCAATAATTGCTAGTGTTATCTGTGTTTTAAAAAAATGTTAGTTACTATTTCAAACCCCTGGTTAGTAATTTACAATCACTTTATAATGACTTGACATGATATGGAAATTAAGCAGTGTCCTCATATTTACAGCTGGCAGTTTCAAGTTTAAAAGGAGGATGTAAATTATAAAATATAGCCAAAAATACTGTGCATAAGTTTGCTTCCATATGTGGTTTCAAAATCAAATTTCTGGTTGAAAATTGAAATGAAGTAACAAGATTGAACTGTGTAATCTTGACTTGTTATCCCAGATGTACAGAGGAAACACTGACTTCATTTTATGCCACTAAGCCATTAGCGTGATTAACCCACCAAGGGCCCCCCCCCAGCCCTCTTTTTCCTTCCACTCTCTGGGCTATGTGTGTGTACCTAGTCACTCTCAACGGCTCACATGGCAGCTTTGCATTATTTTGTCTGAGACACCACCTCGCCACGGGTTTGCCACGTGTCAGATATATCACACTCCGCCGTGCGCGATACGGAGAGCAGAGGAGAATTGTAAACGCGCGACCATGTGGAGACAGAAATGACATGCCGTCGTGTAAATAAGATAAATAACATAAGGCTATTTAGTTTGTTTAATAAAAGGACAAGGTATAGACCTGTTCTATAGGACAGGTAACTAAAAATGACCTCAGTTGCGATGTGGCGCTATATAAAAAATAAAATCAAATGAAGTGAACTCGACCTTCCGGTGGGGGGGTGGGCCGCCCCCCTAATGTAATGGTAGGGGAAACACTATGCAATACTAATCCCGTAAGGTCTGTGAGGTCCTCTTTTTTTATTTATTAAATATCTGCTTATGTTTTTTTTTTCCTTTTTTGTTTTTTGTTGTGTCATATTTTGCTATTAAAATTGAAGACTAAATATATCTTGGGAAAAAAGACATAGTGTGCTAATGATAACTATGATTGGATCATGATTAAAAGTTGAACAACCCACTGTGGGTCTCTAGGGAAAAAGGGAAGAAACACAGCAACATCAACCCTACAAATATTGGCAATAAAGTAATTTATTGTTGTTACAAGGCAATCTAAAAAAGGAAAGGGGGCAATTTTAAACACAAATCATTGTTTTAAAATGTCAGACACTGACCACCAGTTAGGACTGAACCCTCTTGGATGATTGGGGTAACATCATTAAATCACAATTTCTGCCCTGTATTCATTTTGTATCGCTGTCCAAGGTAGTTCTCTCATAGTCAGTTCAGCAAACATTACACATAAATTAAATATTTCACTGATCAAATAATCAGCTGGATTAGCAGCCAGCACTCTACAAACCCAGAGTCATTTTGTCTTTTTTAGTTTTTTTTGTTTGTTTAAACTGATTACAAACATCTTGATTTCATTTATCTTGAAATCAACAGATATCTTATTTACCACTTGGTTTGTGAGGTCAATGCCAAAAATATGCATTTAAAGAAATGAAAAGTAAACAAATACAAAAATAAATCAATTCTGGTAAGGCACAAAAAGTGAAACAGAACTTAATAAGAGCCCTTGCAGCACAAACCATTTCCATACACACTCTACTCATGGGCAAAAAGATTTAATTTTCTTTAAACACTTATTTCAATGCTGTGTGATATGATTACAATAAATATGTGATTCAAATATATATAACAGATTTTATTCATTAACTTATTTTAAATACAGTGAAAAAAATAAATATGCAGGTGTATTTGATAGTGCTCAGATCTGCGTAATAACAACTTTCACTTTTAATTTTCTACTTGGTTAGCTGTTTGAAGCGAGACCCTTTATCAAGTCACTACAGTGACTGCTGTGCTGATTAAACACAACTAACCAGACAGTTAATATTATTTTAATATGTTATGGTTTACTTTTGTCTTGTCTTGAACTGTGCTGGCTGTAAGTCATGCCGAGGGACTGCAAAAATTAATTTGTTTGAGGAAAACTCTATCAATCTTTATAATTATACTGTACAGTTGCTCCTGAACAAAACTGACTGTGAACAAAGAAACCTGTTAAACATAAAACAAACCATAAAATAAAATAAACATAAATCATTCAGTATTTCTAATCATATCCCAAAATAATTTGCTCTTTGCCATTATCAGTGTCAACTTTTTGAAAATGTTAATATCTCATTTAATTAGGTACTGATGCGGAAAAAGAAAACACTTATGGCTCAAGTGGTCCACTGACAGTTGGGTCGCAGGCTTGGGGGGCATTCAGGCGTCGCCTTTTTTTGCCCCAGCGAGGTTTCTTTGCCGGATACAGGTTGTGAGGTTCTCCACAAGTGTGGGTATTGGTCTGCTCTCGCCTTTAGATGTCTCCTCCTTGAGGAGCTCTGTACAGTTTGACTGAAAGACAAGAAATAAAGTTAGTTAGTTCAGTGCACTACCCTCATGAAAGTTTGTCAGCTGCCACTTTACTCTGCCGCTGCATTTGCTTTTTCTATACAAAACAGATTTGACTTTCTCACTTTGCACATGTGATGTCAAAGGGAATTCTTACATTGCCGCCATCAAGAAATATCTTCAAGTTTCTCACAAGCTCCTTCTCCTCCTTCCTTTTGCCGAAGTGTTCATGCTTGTGCAGGATATCATACACTTTGCAGAAGAACTTATCCTGTATGGAACATATGCAAGAATATATTAGCTTTAAAAATAAACCAGAAACACAAATTCATGTTGATTCATGTTAATGATGCAAAATGTCAATTACTATTTTTGTTGCAATTAGTCTTACTGTGTTTGGTGCCAATCAGAAAACAGACACTAGACCACAATATATGTTGAAAAAATACTGGTGCTTCTGTCTAATTGCAAAAGTTAGATTAGTTTTGCCAAACGTCACAGCACTTGAACTACAAACCGTTTCAAGGACCTTACACTTCTCACCTCACATCCAGCTTCAACCAGATGTGACACATCCTCAACAAAGAATTCCTGCGGCACATAATAAAAAAAAAAATTCATTTATTACTTTAGGTAGCTCTTTTTCCTTACATAAAAAGATTTCACAAGGTATGTATTGTTGCAAAAAAACAACTTAGCTAGCAAGAAATCAGTTCAGATGAGATCTTACCGTTGCAAGAGTTTCATTGTATTTTTCTGCCAGGTCAATTATACGGTTCAGATTATCTTCAGGCTTGCAATGAGTGGGACTGGCAACAGCCAGATCAACCAGCAGCGCCACAGCAGATACCAGCAGAAACATCACCATGTTCATGATACTAGCTCGTCGATGGTCGACCTCTGAAAGAAACTATTTCAACAAGTCTTTTGCTCAACTATCAGCTTGCAGCTTGCTCTGAGGTCTTGGTTGAGAACACAAGATTTATATTTGCTTCGCCCACGCCTTTGACACGTTTTTTCCCCTCATTACCAAAAAAAAAAGAAAGAAAAAAAAAAAAAAGTAGTGAGTCTGCAGTACGTGTGAGATAAGATCGGTTTGATTAAAATGCGGTTGATGAGCATGATAACCTCTACTGAGCTATGCTTCTCTGAACCGAATCTATGGAGTTGGTTGACAAAAAAGCCTTACACCAGTGAAAAGACAGACAGTCATAATTAACAGCACATGTCCTTCACAAGAGATTTAATGAATATGTTGCTCTTATACGGTGGCAAACATGGAATTACAACTTTTAACTGCAATATTAACCCATATTTTTAAGCAGAACACATCTTTTTGTTGCAACTGATGGTCAGCAGATACCTACTGAACACTCTGTAAAGACTTCAAACACCAGTGCAAGACTATACCAAAAAGTTGAGGTCCATAGCATGGAAGCTGTCCATGCTATGGATTAGGATCATAACTGTCAATGTCAGTTTGTTCTTAAATGCTTTTGATTTGTGATTTCATCCAAGAACATTTAAACAAGACATTTGAGAAGCACCAGATTATTTATGAACTCTGTGTAGGTACTTCACCCAGTGCTGTCTTGGTTGAATTAGGGCTGTAACATAGCGTAAAGCACAACTGAAGTTTAGGCTATTGAACAGTGACGTTAAGAAGGAACATTATTAACAGCTGGATGGAGAAAAAGACAGGACAGAGATTGTCTTTGTGTTGATGTTATATGTAAAACGAGCCTATTTGCATATGAATCTCTTTGCTTTGGGTAGATAAAGTATTTGCAGATCAGTTAACTTTCCAACCAGTTAATGAAAGGAGTGACTTGAAATTGGATTTCTGCTTCAAATACACAGACATACTGCATCATTACTGTTGTTTGACTAAATCATCTGAACATTCATTTTGCCCAACACAAGAAGATCAAGGGATGCTGTACATTTACAAGGACTACAGAGTCTCCTGACTGTTCAGTGGAGATAGGATGAGAGGGACGTGATGCTGCATTTTGTGATCTCAGAGTTCTGGTCCTGGTTTTTACGGATGCGGTAGAAGTGCTCAATGTAGCTGGACCGCCCCAGCAGCTCCACAAAGTCCTCGTCGTGGGTGATGACCAGCAGCTGGAAGTTACGCTGGCGAGAGCGACTCTTAATGATTCTGGAGAGAACAAGCGAGAGGAGATTAAGAAGTACATGAATTCATACATTTCACACAAAACCGTAAAAAAGGAGCTGTTTATCTGTATATCAGTAATAATGGCCTTAGAGCCAAAACAAGACTGGAGATGAGATAAAGAATCTGCATGCTGCACACTCAGTGTGCGTATTTTTTGTACTTCTATCCTTGTGAGGATCGTAACTGAGTTTGAAACCTATTTTTAATACCTTGAGAGTGACAACATTTAGGTCAATCCTCACTTCTTCAAATGTCTGCTTCAAGATTAAGACATGGTTTTAAGGCTAGCAACAGTTTCAGGTAAGAGTTAGGGTTATGGCATGTAGATATAACTGTCAGTCAATACTAGAGGTTGAGTAATGCATCATGTCAGTGAGGGTTAAAACTGTGTGTACGTGTACTGACTCCACGAGGGCGTGTGCCAAGGACTCAATGTTTTCTCGGTCCAGGTTGGTAGTGGGCTCATCCAGTGCCAGGATGCCACAGTTGAGACAGAAGGTCTCTGCCAGAGCTAGACGGATGATCAGGGACGCCAACACCTAGACACACATCACCAGAAAAACAAAAAAAAACCCATTTCAAATTCATCAAACAAAAAATTCAAATGAACTCTAGAGTTTTTTGTTTGTTTTGTACTCCACTTGCTTCCAAAATGATTCACTTGAGAATATTTATAGTTTTATGTAACATAAAGAAAGTGCTAATACAGCAATAACTTTTCTGGTACCTTCTGTCCGGCACTGCAGCGTCCTCTCATATCCAAAGCCGTGTCTCCTTTCACCATAACTACTCTGTAGTTGTAAACCCTCCGCCTCACTCCAGCAGATGAGTTTTCGTCCACATCAGACCTGATCTCCACATACTCAATGTCTGGCGAGAGGACAAGGGGGAGTGATGACACACTGAGTGAAGGAGGAGAACAACGTGCATACATACACTGTACACAGATTTCTTTTTTTTAAAGTGAGATGCACCTTGACCCCTGTAGGTGCTGCGCCATAGGTCTCTGATTATCTTGTTGATCTCATCCATCTTCATGCTGTGGAATTTCATGATGGTTCTGAGGAAAACAAAAAGAAAACAGAGGTATAAACTGAGTGGCAAACTCCGGTACTAAAAAAATGAAGCGCACACGGAAGTGCCAAAAACTGCAGTTCTGTGAACAGCCACATGAGGCTGTCTCCAAAAGCAAGTGGATCCCCATACACACCTATGTTAAAATGCTCAACTTTGAAGCAGAAATAAAATGTTTACAGCCTAAAATGTTTACAGTTTTGGTCTCCATAGCTCATTTCCTCTTTCATGACAACATTACAGGTTTTTTTTAATCTATTAACATTTTTATTAAGGCTCAAAGTTACACATAATTAAGATCTACCCCTCACTCCTTCACAGCGCCAGCCTCTCGCCCAAATATAGTCACTTTTGGCTCCAAAAAGCCAAGATGGTAATGGTTGAAGCACCTAACTCAAGGCTTCAAAAGGGGAGTCCATAAGCCCATGGGTGACATTATGTTAGCTACGATGTAGATACCATGTTCACCTTCCCAAAAGCCAGTTGTCTACTACACATTATTTTGTTTCACATCTCACTTAACCCAAGTGTCATCTCTGTTTTGACAACCTGTCCAAAAAAATAACAAACTTGAGACAGACGCAGACTGATGATTGTAATTTATAAATATCAAACTATGAATCAAATAGTGGGCAATTCAGATGTAATATGGCGGATTCAACTCTTGGTTGGTTCAGAGGTGAAGATATCTAGGCCACACCACAATGTGCACACATGTGTGCACACATAAAGGGGCAGTTATTTAAACTCAAACCAACACAAACAGATAACCACCATGAAGCTTCATGCAGTTTTGACAAGTGTTTGAGTCGACAAGTGGTTACAAAACGATGGCAACAGCATTTTTTTTCTAAAAGCCATCTCATATTGATACATGACAAAGATACATACTGATATAAAAGATATGAAGGCAGCCAAATGGATGCTGCTTTCCGGCATACCAAGAAGCAATTTGTCTATAATCTAGCAAATTGACTGTGTGGTTTAAAAACACCACAGTGATAACACAAAGCTTCTTCTTGAGGCCCATATATGGTGGATAAATCGACAAACCATGAAGAAAGGAAGAAAAGACAGAGGGAGTAGAGCAGTCCTTATCAATTCATCTGACCTTGTGTACCTTGCATGTATTTACACTTTTTATGCAAAGGAAGCCATGGTTTATGACTTCCTTTTGCAAGGGAATTAAAATTCAAGGAAACAAAAATGTAACTTGATTAAATCATGATCAGAAGATTGCTGATTAGGGTATTTAAAGTACTGTCCTCTTTTGGACTTGTCCTGTTCTGTTGTTTAGAATATTGAATTAGGGTGAAACAACATGCTCAATCATTCCTCCTCTCTGTGATGGCTATTGAAAAAATCCCTTACCTAATGTAAGCCATCAAAGACAAAATCCACAGTTCCTGATCTGTGTAAAAATATATTCCAAAGTTTTTTAGAAGACTTCAACAGTCTGAGTTAATCAAATCAAAGTGGATGTCTTTCTAAATTACAGACTGTTTAGTACAGAATTTTACACGTGTTCTTCCGTAGACAGTATTTCCTTGCTGAGCTACAGTGGAGTGGCTGTTACACAAAGAGAGATTTTGGTCCTAAAGAGACTGACCTTGGATGATACTCACTTTTGCAGCAACACAACATCATTGAGCAAGACACTGCAGTGTCCAATTAAATACATTTAAGTTCACATTTGGAATGGGTTAACACTGTATTTCTACTGTTTACCTTGCCATAGTTGTGCCAAAAGATAAAAACAGGTGCTGCCCAGTGATCAACAGATCAGACTGTGATTGACAGGTGTGAAAATTCACAACTTTGTAAGTGGGGCTGGGTGAAGCTTCCGTTGATGAAAAATATTTAAATGTCAGTTTTTATCCCCAAATATATCATGTAACAACAAGGGAGAAGTCCTGTAGGTCATGTCAGGGTTGCAAGTAGTAAGTAGTATAGAAAACCAGAGAGCAAGAGCACAATTTTTATGTACACACAAGAACAGTGACTGTTCTATGTTTGTGACCCAATAACCTGGCAGCCTGCTTTGAGATACTTTCAACTCCCTGAACGCACTTAAGCATCAATTTAAAAATGTATTTTGTTTCATGAGGAATACATAAAGATATGTACACTTGATGTAGCAAACTTTAACTTATCCCACTGAAATGAGTCCAATAAAACATTTCTTTTAGTTTTAAATGAAACAAATAGAACCCTGGAGGCTACTAAGTGAAGGCGATATATGGATATTACAGTACACCATGGTATTTGGCACCTTTGTATTAAACTCAAACGGAGATGCTGTACTGAGGGTGTATTGTATGTAGTGCACATTATGTGCCACCAGAGGTCAGTCTCTACTGGTGGAACAGGCAGCTGAGCTGATAAACATAGCTACTGCGAGTGGTGGTGACAACGTTACAGGACTGTGAGCAGATGACCAGCGACGGCAGAGAGAGATTGGTAAGAACAGCACATTTTCAAATCTAACTCAGTTGATTACGTTTTTTTTTGTTTTTAATTTAAGAGGAGTTAGTGATTGTTAGAACAGTGGACTAACTAGGCCTGTAGTTCAACTTTTTTGTGTCAAGAACCCATAAATTGATACACATTAAGTCAGAGACCCCCATTTTATGAGATTTTGCCTCTGGGACCTCCATGTGAACAGATTTTTGTTGATAGATATGATTAAGAACAGAATTCTATAGTTGTCAACTACAATTGAGAAGTTAACTGTGTAGAAAGTGAAGCCTATGATCAGAATAATCACTCTTGTAATGACTCTTACTCACAGAGGGCTCAATTCTTCAGTGAATTAAGTAGAGCAAAATAAACTATTTCCCTTTTTCCTGGGAATCCCTTAGAACTCCCTCGAGGACTCCAGGACCCCTGGTGAAATTTAAGGAAGGTATTAAGCAGGATTTATACTTCTGCGTCGAATCAACGCCATACCTATGGCATAGTCTCTACGTCGACAGAGAGCCTACGCAATACCCTTTGCTGTAGCCTGACATGCACCTCCCCAGAAATGTAACTACATATCCAATAACGCAGACCCCCTGTCTATTTTTGTAAGCTGAAACCATTTCCCTCAGTGGAAACAAAGCTTTTATTTACTTTTATCTCAGATAAAAAACAATAAATTGTAAAAACAATAAAGCCTCCACAAAATATTATTTTAAGTCTTGTGTGTGATTTATCCTGGCTTCATTTGGGTAGAGGAAATCTTCGTTTGTCGTTAGGCTAATTTATACAATGTAAAACACCATAGACTTAAATGTTGCTGTTGTCCCTGGCTTCATATAACTTAAGAAAAAGTCTGCTAGCCGCTAAGCTAATTTGTACGATGTGAAATGCCGAAGGATGCATGTTGTAGTTGTGGGTGAATGTGTCCAGCAAAAGACAAGTGTCTTGTCTGTGAATGCTGCTAGCTAAAGTGAAGCCAATTTACGTGCTTTTGTTTGAAACTGTCCCTATTAAGCCATGTTTAAAATGTGTTTTGAGTGTTTTTTGAATCAACTTAACTTTACAGCACTTCACAGAAACCCAGATGCCAACTAGTGTTCTGTAGGTGTAACTGCAGAGTGACACAGACACACCACCGCACAAGTATAAATGCTCACAACGGTGTAGGCCACATACGTAGGCTACAGCGTAGGCTCTGCATAGAGCTGACGCACAAGTATAAATCCTGCTTACAGGTATGAAAAAATAGATACCCGGCGAGCCTGGAGGTTACTGTCCTTTGCTTGTTGTGGCCTAGCTGTAGTAAAGTTAGTTTTAACAGAAACTGTTTTGTTAAAATTGGCTTTTAGGGAGTCATCAGGACAGCTATTGCAGATTATGTAACATCCAATTGTAATGTATTATATATAAGTATATAACAATATATTCAAATGATGACTTTATAGTTTTGTTGATCGTGATGTACCTGCCATTTATTTGACCATACATAAACTACTTGAGACCACAGTTACAAATAAGTCATTGAGTTAACCTGGACCACTTACAGTGATGTTATTAAAATGCCAGTGGACAAAAAATGTGCATTTTCCACTAGAAATAAACAAAAGGACACAGTTACACAATGAGTTTTGAATTGAAGTAATTTAACGACAATGAAATAGAGATTATGGATACTTGATAATCACAAAATAAGTGACAGTGTGAGTTTTATACTGCTTTTGTTACACTCCAAAATCAAACATCTCTAAGAATAATTTTCTGTGTATTCAAACAGAAACTGTGACCTGGATGTACCGCCTGCTGCTGCTGGAAGGCTGCTAAGGCTTGCTCTCAATCTTGATAACAAACACTGCATCATTGCAGACACTGATGGCTTAACCCACACATACGGGTAAATGATGCTTCAGCTCTCGTCTCAGATGGTATCTGACACTGAGGTCACACTTCCTTACTGAGGTTCACTTATGACTTTCATCCTCAGTTAGTTTCTCTAACAGACTGTTTCTTATGTCCCAGAGCATAAAAAAATGGTCTGCAACCATGACTAAACATATTGGTTTTTAGTAGATTTTAAGATGGAATGAAAGAGTGGTTTTTGGGAAAGAAAGCCATTGAATAAGAATAAAGGCCTTCAGGCCCAATAAATGACAAAACAGCTACCCAATGTTGCTTTATTTGCAATCAAGCTGTTGCAATTTTGTTCTAAATTTAAAACTTCTATAATGTTTTTTCAAAATTATGTGCACTGTCATGCTTTGGTACCAAGCTGTTCATTTTCCAGTTCTTTGCACATTTGTATCACAGAAATCATTACAGCAAATGCAAACCTGATGCCACATTACAATGATGACTGATAGTAATGCGGTCATATTTCTTGGAAACGAACTTAGTTTGTGATAAGTTTCATGCTTTTAAGACTTGCCAAGCATTGCGGTATTTTGTTGGAACATTTCTACAGGCAAATATTTCACACTTAATGTATTTTATAAATCAGTTGTATTTCATTCATAAATTATCTTGCTGATTCCATTTTAAAATCTTACCTATTGTATACCTAATGTGACTGCTTGAAAAAAATCATAATTATGTTCCAATCCAATCCAATCCAACTTTATTTGTTAAGCACTTTAAAACAACCACAGTGGACCAAAGTGCTGTACAGACATAATAAATAAAAGGCTCACACGAGGCATAAAAACTGCATACAAAAGACAAATAAAATAAGATAAAATAAAATAATAATAAATGAAAAGGCATAAAACATAACAGCCATACAATAAAAACAATAAAATAAAATAAATAAAATCAACGTCTAACAAATGTAATATATGTTTTAATAATGAACATTTACTTTCGATTTCCAGAATAAAAAACTAAATGTGTTAGGGCTGCAACTACATTGTGTGAGTGAATCAATTAATTGTTTAGTAATGTCAATAAATAGTGAAAAATTATAACTTCAATTATAAGATTAGAATTTTTCTGTAAATTAAAGTGAATTAAAATTAATCAAAATGTTATGTTTTATCTAGCACACAGTCCAATATCAGTGTAAAATATGTGATGATGAAAAGCAACAGCACAGTGAAGAAGCTTGAAGCTCAAAAAACAACAAACTATTTTCATAATAGTTTTCTTTGATTGACTAACTTGCTTAATCGCCTTATTGTTTCATACACTGAAAGAAAATGTTACTTCCAACCCTCCACACATTTTGCAAACCCTTTATGTTTACCACATTGGTTTCCAGTCCATTATGGTGACAAAAGATAACAATTGTTATTCATAACTACTGACGTGTCTTACTGCAGAAACTTACACCTACACAACAAATGTCGTCACTGCTTGAACTGAATGAATGTGCTTTTGATCAGTGCTGCCAACTCTTTTCCAATGAAAGTGGCTAGCACTAGCTCCAGAAGTCACTAAGAAACGATGATGTCATGCTTTTCTGTGCATACTGGTGATGTCATTGTGATAGATGCGCATTGTGAGATACTGGAAGCATTTTACACTGTTGCTGAATCAGATTCAACAGAATAATGCCCAAAAAAAAATAATCCAATGAGATTTCTTGGGTTTCCTGTCCAGAGAGCGATAATGTCAGTATTACAATATAGACACACTACAACTGAACTTCCACAGTGAGGTGAATAGTGTCTTCTATCCCCATGCCAGCCCCACACCTACTGACTGCACAGGAGAGAGTGGAAGACTCTGTGTTCTTGGCAGAAGAGCCATGAACTGCAGTAACTCTGAGCAGCAGGCAATAAATTAAAATATAACATATTTGACAATATTTCTCTCTTTTCCTCTATGGTTCGAATAAGTTGCTTAATTTGTTGCCAGTCATTTCTTAGCAAAAGACAAAAACTGTGCTGTCCTTATTAGTATTAGATAACTGATATTACTGTTCAAACCCAAGTTTCCATACCACAAGACAACTGACTTTTAGCTAGCAACCCACAAACTTTGTAGTGGGCTTTATAGCCTCACTTCAAAGGGCCTGATGAGGACAGCAGACGGATGTCTCATAACAGGAAAACTACTAAAGATGGTTCGACAAAGGATGTGCTGCAAAGTTGAGACTAAATCTTACACTGCTATTTACTTGTAAGCATTAATTGCCTTTAATAAACAAAATCAAATGCCAAGTGTAGATGTTATGTTTTCTTCTCATGTTTGTCTGTAACTATTATTCCTCAGTGTTTGTCTTCTTTATACAAATCTCTGCAAATGAAAGAAGTGACTTCAGAGCTGTTTTTGATGTTTAAGTTAATATTTGAAGTTGTTTTGCTATGTTGAACTTGTCTCATCTAAATGAGGAGTGCCCAGCTTTTTTACACTTCAGATCTACAATGCCTATAAAAAGTATTCACGCCCCCTTGGATGTTTCACCCTTTTGTTGCTTTTATACATGAAATCATGGTCAATATAATTTGGCTTTTTTGACAAGAATTTGCAAAAAAAAAAAAACCCTCTTTAATATCAAAGTGAAAACAGATTTTTACAAAATAATGTCAATTAATTAAAAATATATAAGGTACAGTAAATGACTGCATAAATATTCACCCCCTTCAGGTCAGTATTTTGTACATGCACCTTTGGCTGCAATCTCAGCACTGAGTCTGTGTGGATATGTCTCAATCAGGCTGGCACATCTGGACACTACAATTTTTCTCCCTTCTTTCTTGCAAAACAGCTCAAGCTCTGTCGGGTTGCTCGGGGACCGGGTGTGAACAGCTCTTTTCAAGTCCAGCCACAAATTCTTGATTGGATTGAGATCTTTGAACCATTTCTGTGTAGCTTTTGCTGTATGCTTGGGGTCGTTGTCTTGCTGGAAAATGTCGTAGTTCTCATGCAGACTGAGTCAGATTATCCTCCAGGAATTGGCGATATTTTTCTGCATTCATGTTCCCCTCTACCTTTTCAAGCCTTCCAGGGCCTGCTGCTGAGAAGCATCCCCAGAGCATGATGATGCTGCCATCACCATGCTTCACAGTGGAGAAGGTGTGTTTGTGGTGATCGCCAAACATAGCGTCTAGTCTGATGGCCAAAGAAGACCAAAGAACCTTCTTCCAATTGACCTTGGAGTCTCCCACATGCCTTTGGGCAAATTCCAGGCAAGATTTCACATGAGCTTTTTTCAACAGTGGCTTTCTCTTTGCCGCTCCCCCATACAGCTTTGACTGGTGAAGAACCCAGGCAACAGTTGTTTTATGTACAGTCTCTCTCATCTGAGCCACTGAAGCTTTTAACTCCTTCAGAGTGGTCATAGGTGTCTTGGTGGCCTCCCTCACCCGTCTTCTTCTTGCCCAGTAGTTTATGAGGACAGCCGGCTCTAGGCAGATTTAAACAAGTGCCATACTCCTTCCATTTCTTAACGATGGATTTAACTGAACTCCGTGGGATGTCCAGTGAGTTGGAAATCTTTTTGTAGCCATCTCCTGACTTCATGTTGCAACTGTAGCAGGAATACTGATGAACCAGAGACTGGACCTCCCAGACACACGTGTTTTTATACTACAATCACTTGACACACATCAACTGCACTCAGGCGATCTCCATTTTACTAATTGTGACACTGCTGGCAACAACTAGCTGGACTTCTGTTGAATTAGGTCAGTCACTATTAAGGGGGTGAATATTTATGCTAACACTTATTTTACACTATATATTTTTAATGAATTGACATTAGTTTGTAAAAATCTGTTTTCACTTTAACATGAAAGAAGCTTTTTTTTTTTTTTTTGCAAATTCTTGTCAAAAAAAAAAAAAAGCCAAATTATATTTAGCAACAAAAGGTAAAAACATCCAAGGGGGGTGAGTACTTTTTATAGGCATTGTACTTTTACATTTTTTAGCATCACAAGGTCTAACAGTCCCAAATTAGTCTCAGTCCCATGATGAGTTCAGGGTTCACACACATTTTCATGGACATGGACATTTCCATGACTGTAGGAAATGTCCGTGAGTTGAATAAAGGTACCTTTATACAGCAAACACGTTTTATATCTTGGAAAAGGAAGTAAGGCATTAGGAGAGGGATGTTAGTTTCTCATAATCAGGGGTGTAGTAGCTGGTGGCAAGTCTCAGGCAGGCGGACAGGTAGTCATCTGTAATGGTGGATCTGAACTTGGCCTTTGTGGTTTTTATGTGGGAGAAGACAGATTCACATAAGTGGGTGGATCCAAACAGGGCTGACAGGCAAAAAAGTATATCTTCTTACATTTGGATACATCTCCTCTGAGGGCAGGTGCCAAAATTCACCCTTTCTGTCACCAGTGGATGCCCTGGATTTTATCTTAACGTCATCCTGAAGGGTGAGAATTTCATTCTCCACTGTAGCAGTGTCCAGGAGGAATAGTCTTCCCACTTTGGAGGCAATATCATCCACATCAATATCTGTGCCAAACAGGAAACACAAGGCGACTCGAGTGATACAAAGTCTGTGAAATGGCTTTCAAACTCCAATGCAATGCTCTGAACTTGTTCAATGTAATGGGCACTTTCGAGCTGAGCTGCATCTTTGCCCTGACACTCAAGTTCTGACTGCATGTTTTGAGAGTAGTGCAGGTCCTGGTGCTGCAGCTTGGTTGAAAGCAGATGTAGTGTACTACAACTGTACTACATCTGTGATGTCTGTGGACTCATCAAATTAAAGGCGGACACACTCACAGCGTTCAAAGTCGTTTTTTATCCTCAATGTTTTCCGCTATGTCCACACCTTGCTGTGTTACTGTATTTCGGCAAAACCGAATATCCCTGACAGCTGCCATTGTTTCAGTTTTTATTTCTAAAATCTCCAAACAGGTGGTCCACAAGCTCAAACAATACCTCCTTCACCATTTCTCCTTCTTTGAATGGCTTTTTAGGTTTCACAAGAACATGACTTACTCAATATGGCTGCTTTTCCCATGGTACTTGGACTGAAAATTGACTGCTGTGCTGCTAGTTGAGATTTCAGTTCTTGATTCTTAGTTTTTGGGGGCTCACTTTTGGCTAGGAAATCTCTCTTGTAGGTTTTGTGTATTGTTTTAAATGCCGTTCTAGGTTAACCTTCTTTACTAGCATGACTCAAGCTTTGGATAATCCTCTTTCCATTCCGTGTAAAAATTATAGGTCTTTCAAATTGTTATCTGTTCCAGAAGCCATTATTTGTTTTGCTAAGAACATGCTACATGCTAACACCACAAGTTAGTGCACTTCTCACTTTCCGGCTTGACTCGCAGCACAGCATGGCTCAAGTTCAGGCTGTCTTCCACGTTGCCGATGAAGAGCCCATTGTATTACTTGTGTCCCATCGCAATACCGACGTTACATCTTACCTGGCAGTATGTGACAACAAAATAAAATTCACACACTGACTGGTTGAATCCGAGAAACTAACACTACAAAGTTCTGTGCAGAGAATCGTTTGTGATACATACACTAATTACCTGAAAATTATATTGTGATGGACCTGTAAGCACCCCATGATTGATCAGCAGGTTGCAGTCGACTGGTTGGGCACCGCTGTTTTTAACATTCCCACTGTTGTGTGTTACACTCTTTATTAATTCTCTGTTCATTTTCACATCTGGTTGAATATGTCTCTGCGGTTTCACAGTGAAGTCATTCTTTCAGATCTGTTACAGTTTGTGTCACTTTATACGTACATATACACTTTCCCAGACTGAGTCAACATCTCTCACATTTGCTTCAACTAGCACCGCCCTCTGATATTTGTGGGAAAATACCAAAAATATCAAAAGAAGATAGAAGATATTATTGTGATAGTTTCTTACACTGGATCTGTCATTTCCAGCTTGCAATCTCAATTGTGAAAATTCTGAGAGAAATCTGCCTTAGTAGGTGATTTGTGCTTTCAATATCAGGCAATACAAAAACACCACTGACACTAACACCTCATGCACCGATGTAATCCCTGATTAGTTAATACTTTGTGGTTAACACCTACTATAAGTGTGTGTACATGTTTGGGCAGCACTTACTGATCAAGGGCCTTGTAGTACAGATCCAGGTCTTTAATAACCAGCTCTGTTGTCCTCATTGTGATCATCTTGTTTTTGTAGCGCTCATCAGCTTTGTCATACTGATCTTCTCGCAGCTCTTTTCTGCGGGCAATCGATTCACAGAGGAAGTTCAATTCATGAGAAGAAATCATGGCACTGATAAAAAAGAAAAAAGAACTACCATCATAGCAAAAGACCTAGACAAAACCAACAACTACCTGTGATTCTATTGTTCAATAAGTGATGAAGATGTTGACAGGAAATCACTTATTTTCTCATTACCATAAGTGCACTAACATAGGTCAGCCTCAGATGCTACATATGGTTTATGGTATAATAAAGAACATCTCAGCTGAATCTGGTTTAGCTCAATAATGTATGAACCCAACAATAGATCTGCCTTTCTCACCTGCATTCCAGTATGGCCTCCTCAAAGCCTTTTTGACGACCCAGAGCAATACTGCGGTTCTTCTTCAACTCTTCCAACTTGCGATCCGCTTCACGTCGTTCTCTGGACAACCACATGAAGCAAAGAGGTGAAAAAACAGCATGACCATGATTAACCCTCACAAGGCTGACATTGCCAAGGGGAAAGAGATTGAGGATGTCTTTAATGCGTAGCTTCTATGCAGCTTGGCTACAGATGATTAATAACAGTGTTGTGCTCTTACTGGCGCAGCTGCAAGACTTGCATGTTGCCCATTTCTTTCACAAGAGCCTCACGTTTCGACACAACCTCCTTCAACTCTTCAACACGTTTTCTCAAGGTCAGGTTGTCCTGTAACCAGCGCTCCTGGACCTAAGAAACATACAAAAAGTTACCCATTAAGACTGCCTCTCTTCTCTTTCCAAGTTGTTCCAGAAACTCCATGAAGGCCTCATTTGCACCAACTATGATGGTGGATTGAATTTACAACTTTCTTTGGAAGAAAATGAAAATGAGACAGAAAGATGAGAATGGACCAATAATGTCTCGGTGGGATGTACCTTTTGAGTGTCTATGTCCTGACGGATGTTTCCCATCTCTTTGGTTATCTTGTCTTTATGCTTCTCAGCTTCATGAAGCTGAGTGTTGGTTTCTTGGAGCTCAGACTCTTTTTGCTGCAGCAACGACAGACAATGTCAGTGAAGTTGTTCAGTTCTTTCAAAAGTGAATAATCAGACACAATTAGAGCCAAGCTCCTGCAGCCAATATCAAAGGAAACAATGACAAAGAAAGAGGAAAGCTGGTGTTTCAGAGTTAATGAAGACAGCATACATGTACCTTTTATGATAACGATGTGTATGTAATGTCCATCACAAAATAAACCATGGAGTTATCAGAAACACAGATGTATCAAGTATGTTATTGGCAAACATGTTACCTCTTTGTATTCGTCTTTGCCATCAATGACGTATTTGGTGATGTCTCTTTCCAAAGAGGTGATCGCGTTCACTCTCTCTTTAATGGCGTTGATCTGTCAGAGGCAAAGTGTCAGAATTGTGATTCGAATATGACTAATCAGCAGAGGAAGTTAAAAAATGCTTTTAGTCCATCCTTCCCCTTTCTTGTGTTGCCTAATTTGCTATAGAAACACTTTTAGAATACACACTTAACTGTTAACTGTAATCGTTATAAGGACATTTGACTTGGATGACATTACGTTGGTTAAGTTTTTTTAGGTAGATATTTTTCATAACTTTAATAACTTAACTAAATTAAGACTGACTCACTAATGTTTTGCCATCACATATATCCAGTGATTAAATGTGAGTGAAACACGTTTGTTTCCAATTTTTTTTTTTCCACCAATTTCAGTACAGAGAAAGAGTACAGTGATAGAGGGACAAAAATGAGAATGTGTCCACCTTCTCCTGCCCCTCTTCCTGCCTTTGCCTCTTGCGCTCCATCAGCTCCTTCTTCTCCTGTTGCAGCTTCTCCAGAGCAGCAGACAAAGGGGACAGCTGTTCCTTCGCTTCCTGGTCGGACACAACGTAAGAATAGAAATTACTAAGTGAAAAATGTACATTGCATTCTTTATTAACAAGTCCAGAAGGTGAACTTAAAAACATGACAGTGTAAGCACTACATACAGTAACATTTCATCTACTGTAATTCACAGCTGCATCTACATCAGCATCTTAAAAGGAGTAGCTTATGCATACAAAAACAATAAAATGTACCCTGATATCCCTGGTTAAGGCCTGTATTTCAGTGGTGAACTCGACACACTGCTCCTCCAGCTGCTGCTGTTTCTGCATATCACTACTAAGCTGGAGTTTCTCTGCTCTCGTCTCATTTACAGCACTTTTCAGCATCTGAATCTGATCCTGCTGGTCCTGGATCAGCTTACGTTTTAGCTCCATCTTGCTGGAGGCTGCAAAGACACAAAAAGTTACAAACAGGCAAAGCCAAAACGTCTTACAACTGCTTCAAATCTGTTCCCTCTTCCATCAGACTCTCAAAATTAACAATTAATGCATTAACAGCTTAACAGCTATTCTCACAGCCATGCAGTAGGTTTTTAGATTTATGGTGGTTTTAATGATGAAACCACCTAAATGCCAACATTTACCCTCTTCATTTTGACTGGTTACTCATTTAAAACATGCTTCAAGTCTCTGAAACTCAGTTTTTTCCTTTCTTTACATGGCTAAATAAATAAATAAATTAATGTATTGTTGCTTTGAACGTATGAAAAACAAAATTCTTAAAATTCTGAACCTAGCTTACATCTACATCATGGAGATACTTAGACAACTTTTGACTCAGCTGCCAGTTTATTAGGTTCATCTAGCTCAATCTAATGCAGTCCAACACAGCAGTTCTGCAAATAAATCCTTCCTTCATGAAGGTTCAAATGTTCACTTTTAGTTAAAACTGTTTCAGAGGTGTTGATTCAACTGTATGACCATTTTGGAGGTGGTAATATGTGGTGCACCTTCATTGCAGACTCCTGCACTGGGTCGGTAACCGCTGGGTAACCCATTGTGTAACAGGGAAAAAATATAATTATATAAATTCACAGGTATGGGCACAAGTAAAAATGAACTAAATGAAGGTGGGCAACAGGCAGGAACAGGAAGGTTGGTTTGTTCTTTTTCTGGGGAAATTACAAATAAAAATGACTGTGCAGTATTTTTAACATCTAAATCTAGGCTAAGTTAATATTATCAAGCCTCATAAGTGCTACATCGAAGGCAACTGGATGCAAGCAAGTCCAGTTGCCTTCGATATAGGGCTTATGATTACCATGATCTGGATGACTGTGAAACTTCTCTGACATTATCAAGCCTAATCAGCCAGCAGGATTTTTTTTATTTTGAAAGCTGTGTTCTCACCTACTCGGCATTGAGCGCAGCCAGAGAAGAGAGCTGCATTCGGCTAGATTTATGATTCAAGAACAAAGGACTCAGTTTAAACCAGGGACTGTGAGAGATGTTCTTTTTCTTCACAGCAATCTCAGCAACATAGATGGTGCTTGATTTTGCCAAACACGTTACAATTAATTATGATTAGAGTTCATGTTGGATGTAAAAATAGTTAAAAATAAAGCACTTTAAAGTGAGTGACTGTGTTGCCTATGTGTTCAATCACTGGTTTGGGTTAATCACTGGTGGGACTTAAATTAATAGGTTGGATCAGGCCTAGATTGGTCTTAGAAAAAATTGCAGGTAACTAGTTGGTTCCGGTTGGTTCACACTGATGCAAATAAGGTGGTCAACACCTGTCAATATTATGTGATTACCTTTGACTTCAGAAGAGAACATGAACATTGATATTAAAATTATAACCCAAATAGCCATTTGGGAAAGTTTTTCAGACTGTGAGAGCAATGAAAAGAATAGATATGACATCATATTATAATGGATATTTTATGTGTTCACCTTTGTTTTCACTTCAAATTTAGGAAGTATGATAATAAAGTTAAAGGGGGTTGTTCAATGTTGTTGCACTACGTACAGCATTTTTACCTGGCTGATACCTTATTCCCCAAATTTCAGCAATTAAAGCAAAGAGGAGTAATGTGCCAGAACTACAACAAGAGACCAAGACTGTAGACACACAGTATTTCCCTCAAAGTGGGTACGACTGTATGACGTCATCTTACTGGTGTCTAGCTTGTGCTGAGTTTCTTGTTTCTCTTGACTGACTTGCTGGATGGTTCTGGTCAGGTCTACTCCCTGGAGTTTCGCTGCCTGCTGAGCTATTTTCCTTTCCAACTCTTTAAGGTCCATCTAGAAAAACAAAATACAGCGAGGTAGAGAGCAACACCATGGAGGAGGATGTGTATACATTTCTAGGAATATGCAAAGTCTTACAGTGATGTTTCACCAACATTTTTTAGTCTTATAACTCATATGCCTATGTTATCACTGTTCTTGTTTGGTGCTGCTGTTATTTGTGACTTTGATAGAATTTAAACTGACAAGAAAAGAAAGAGTCTCATAGTTTATATCTGGGGAATATACAGATGGACTAGGGTGGAAAGACAGAAGGATGGAGGATGGTACCAGGTATCTGTCCATTAGAGATATGTCCTGCAGGCAGGCCTTGGCTGTTTCCTCCTCTGACATCAGGGTACCAAGCAGAGTCTCCTGCTCCTCCACGTCGCCCTTCAGCCTCTCAATTTCTCTGTTTACAGTCTGCAGGCGGTTTCTCAACTCAGGCAACTCCTTTTCCTGAAGCTGTACAATGGACTGCCTGGAAGGCATGAACGAGAACAGAAAGACAATTAGAAATACTGTTTTAAATAGAGCAGTGAATAAAGATGTGTGTTACATTTCTTTAGATACTGTCATCCAATATTCTGTTTTATTTGACTTCCTGCTGTCACTCAGGAACAGTTTTCTCTGTAGCTTCCTGTGGATTGATGAAAGGATGCCCACAAGTTATGCAAGAAGTTTCAGCACAACCAGATAATTTGAACTGTCTGGGATTTCATGTCCTGAGGGTATGCGGAACCTGAATGGCTAAAAAAAGGGTTAATCATAACCTAATAACTAAGACACTTCAGTCAGTAAAAAACCGTTGGAAAAAAAAACTGTGTGCAAAAACTTTGTTGATGTTTGTTTCAATATGTCTCCACTAAATTGGATGATGATAATCATTGTCTTTCTTGGTTTTTTTCGGAGAAATCCTAATCTGCTGATGACAGCCACAAGAGAAAGCTTGAGAAAAAACAAGTGGATTTTGTGATAAGATTTTCTAGTAAAAACTTACATTATATATTTAACTTGAGCTCAATAATCCCCTGAACCACAAGAGAGCTGTTAACCTCAATGTAATATAGGGAGAGGCTGGTGGTTCCCTACACTTTCGAATGTTGGGTTCTGCTCAGGCCATTGAAAGACAGCGGAGAACCACAGATACAATCTCAATCAAAAGAGAATCTGGCTCCATCTAGTGGGGAGCATGCCATAAAGCATGCACTTCGCTCTAAAATATATGTGAGTAGAAACAGGACAGGATGAATTTTACTTTTATACTCTTAATCCAAATTCATCTAAATAAACATGAACAATACTTCTCCTTGTTCTTTATGTATATATGTGAAATCAAATAAAGGGGAATAGGAGTAACATAGCTGCACAGAGCTACGTGATGACGTGAGAGCTACGTGATGAGGGGAGAGCTACGTGATTACGTGATGACGTCACACTAGCACGCGGAACACCAGGTCATGAAGTAACTCGTCAATCTTTGTGACCAAATATCTTTTCCTGATTCAAATGTAAGTTAGCAAAACTAATAATCGATTAAACTGGAGCCAAACTCAGCACTGGCAGCACATCAAACCACCTTTTTCCAGAACGAATCCCTCCTTGGATCATACCTGCAGTTTCCAAACACTGCAGCAACAAACGAGGATATGAGCTCTCCGACCAAAGCAGACGCTGATACCCTGTTCACAGCACACCCAAACCCGGTACCCAACCCATCACATTTGACAGACATACAAGATCCGAAAAAAGGAAGCGTATCTCCAGTCAAGAGCTGCTACAATCCCCAGATTTAACTGATACGGAGCACAGCATTGTCCTGTTGGTTGATGAAAAACGGAAACATCTGGAAAAACTAAACAAGCTGGACATTCTGGACACGCTCCTGAGCGACGTCACAGAGCTCAAAAACATTGTTTCAACCTATCAAAAGGAAACAGATGAGCTTAAAAATACTGTGGCTACCCTGCAAACAGAAATCACACACGTGAAAAATGAGAATAAGCTCCTGAAAAAATCTCTGCTGGACCTTCAAACCAGGTCAATGAGAAATAACTTAATATTTAAAGGAATACCTGAACAAAACGATGAAAACCCCGAAGAACTGCTGAAAACTTTCTTCATAAAGGACCTTAACATTTCGGAGGAGATGGTGACCGACATTACCTTTGCCCGAGTCCACCGGATTGGAAAAAAAGAGGACATATGCCAGCGTACTCCAAAACTCTGCAGCTCCCATGGGACCCAGACCGATTGTGGCAAAGTTTGAATACTTCAAGCAGCGTGAGTACATCAGAGGTCTCGGGAAAAGGCTCAAGGATAAACCTTTTGGAATTAACGAACAATTCCCCCCCTTGATCATGGAGAGGCGCAGAGCTCTCTTCCCCATCTATCACAACAACAGAAGAAAAGGCCATCGGGTGAGTCTGATCGCTGACAAACTATACATATAGACAACAAACTATTTAAAGATCCGAACATCACTCCCTGGCTTGAATAACTTTAAATAACCCGGACAGGTGACTGTCAAGGCTGATTCGTAGAGAGCACCGATAAGACCAGCACTCACAAAAATATTGGGGTGGCGGGTGCGGGGTTGTCTGGGGGCCCTGGGGAGTGCTTGTATATGTGCGGTCTCTCGGGTAATAAGACGCCTGACAGCTCTGTGTAGGTGCGTGGGTATCTTATGTGTTAACTGTAAGTGTGGATGTGCGTGTGTGTGCATGCATATGCGTGAGTGCCTACGCGTGTATGTCTGGGTTAATTGTTTCCATGTAGGTGCGCCTGTATTAGTGACATATCCGCTCCGTCTGCACAGGCATGTCCCTGCTTTATGAGCTTTAATCGTGATTTTAGCATTTAAAGCTGTAACTGACCAGACAACAAAAATGATGATCAAGGCAGCCATGACTGTCCACTTAATCTACACTTACTGCAGATGGCAGCTCTTGTGCGCGGGTAGGCTGTATGTGTATGTGTACATGGATTTGTGTGTATGTGTATATGCACATGTGTGCGTAGGTATGTGTGTATGCATATGTACTTGTGTGTGTGTGTATATATATATGTGGGTGTGTATCTATATGTACATGTATAGTAGGCCTATATATGAAATTATCTGAGTGGTTATTTCAAGTTGTGCTGTGGTACTGTGGTACTATCCCATGAGCAATTATTATAACTATGGGGCATTTACCACCACCTCCCTCTCCCTCTCACTCCCCCCTCTCCTTACCCACTCTCTCCTCTAACCCACTTTCTGATTAGAACCAGATCCATGATAGACACATTCCAACTTTAACTCCTTAAACAGTTGTTCAAGTATATTTGTATTGTCATTAACTCTACTGTGTTGTTACTATTGTTATCATTATTACTATTTCCATTTGTATTTTGGTGCTACTGTAAGCCAACCTAGCTATATTATATCATTATTGATTAAATTGCCTAGCAAAAGTATTGGAGACAATAATGGTAATAGCTGGTAACACTTCTTCTCCCTCCTTCAATTCATAAATCCCTCCCGATCAAATAGATGTATCCATTCTTAAATTTCACCTCAGGACAATAAATAAAATATTCGAGTCTTCATTGGCTCTAGAGTTCTACCCCCACCTCATAGGTACACCAATGGTTTATAGCCCCAATTCTGTGTTTTTATGTTTTTGTTACATGTTTGTTTGTTTTCTTTTATGTTTCTGCAATCAACTCTACTGTTTACATCATTGCTGCACACTGTATAATCAAATGTGGTACACAAAACTAACAAACTCATGGTACTACCAGTAAAAATAACATCATGGAACATAAGAGGAATCAGCTCTCCAGCAAAAAGGACAAAAATAATTAACCACCTCCACAAACTTAAATCTGATATCTGTTTCTTACAAGAAACTCACCTTACAGAGGC
Source organism: Cephalopholis sonnerati (assembly GCA_019142605.1). NCBI lineage: Eukaryota > Metazoa > Chordata > Actinopteri > Perciformes > Serranidae > Cephalopholis > Cephalopholis sonnerati. The sequence continues at coordinate 4,084,839 of JAGQAX010000017.1, read as the reverse complement.
AGAGTCTCGGAAAATCACAGCTAGATGGATTGGCCAAACATATCACTCCACTTACAGTTCCAAAAAACGAGGTGTTTCCATATTAATCAGCAAAAATACTCCATTCACTCATAACTCAACTGTAACAGATCCAGAAGGCCGCTATATCATCATCTCTGGAAAAATTGGAAAAGACACTTTCACACTAGCAAACATCTATGGTCCCAACATAGACTCTCCCCCCTTTATTCACTCTCTATTTACGGCACTATCCAACTTCCCTGACTCACAACTCATTCTTGGAGGTGACTTTAATTTCGTTTTAGACCCGCAAATCGACCGATCTTCCTCATCATCCACAACCAAACCCAATCACTCCACATCCGTGCTAAAACAATACATGTCAGATTATGGGCTGATGGATATCTGGAGATTAAAAAACCCAAACACTCATGAATACTCCTACTTTTCACCTCACCATAAATCATACTCCCATATAGACTATTTTTTGGTTAATAATTCCCTCATTCATAACATAATCGACCCTGCCATCCATACAATTATCATATCAGATCATGCCCCGGTCAGTATCACTATTTTAACACAACACCAATCTCTTCCCCCCTTCAGGTGGTGTTTCAATATCTCACTTCTAAAAGATAAACAATTTCAGGAATATTTCAAACAGGAATGGGCATCCTTCATTGAAACCAATGACACTCCAGAAATATCAGCATGCACACTATGGGAAACAGCAAAAACTGTTATGAGAGGTAAAATAGTATCATACTGTGCATACAAAAAAAAGGAGGAAACAGCTTAAGAAGAAAAACTACAGAGGGAGGTAAAGAGATTGGACCTCCTGGCCTGTCAAACGCTTTCTGATTCAATTATAAAGGAACTCCAGAGAACCAAACATGAATTAAACAATATAATAAACAAAAAAACAGAATATATTCTCCTTAAACTTCGACAGCAAAACTTACAAAACAAGTAAGTTTTTAGCAAATCAACTAAAACAGCAAACAGAAAAATCACTAATTACTGCCATCACAGACTCTTCTGGAAAGATAACCCAAGACATCTCAATAATAAATGACTCATTCCGCTCCTTCTACTCCAATCTTTACACCCCGGATCAAGAAACCTCAGCAGAAGAAATAGAAACCTTTCTGAGGAATGCCTCCCTACCCAGACTAACTAAAACACAATCAGAACTCCTAGAAAATCCTCTTACCCTAGAAGAAATTACCAAAGCACTCCACCACATGTCTAACAACAAATCACCTGGCCCCGACGGTTACCCAGCAGAATTCTATAAACACTTTTGGTCCCTCCTCTCACCTCTGTTCTTCAAAGTAGTCGCTGAACTCTACCAAAACTCTACCATACCTCATCATATGAACACTGCCTACATCACACTGATCCTCAAACCAAATAAAGACCCCACTCAATGCACCAACTACCGCCCCATATCACTGATCAACTCAGATTTAAAAATGATCAGTAAAGCATTATCTGACATCTATCAGACTTGAATCAGTAATCTCATCCCTTATACACATTGATCAAACCGGCTTCATTAAAGGGAGACATTCCTCAATAAACACAAGAAGACTATTCAACCTCATCAACTTCCATAAAAACACAGCCTCCTCAAACAGTCCACCATTCATTGCAGCAACCCTTGATGCTGAGAAGGCGTTTGACAGGGTAGACTGGTCCTTTCTCTTCGCCTCCCTTAAACATTTTGGGTTCCCACCATATTTCATTAATTGGATTAAAACTCTATACAACTCACCCACTGCATCTGTCATAACCAATGGATTAATATCAAAACCGTTTCAACTCTTCAGAGGTACTCGACAAGGATGCCCATTATCTCCACTACTGTTTGCACTTTTTATAGATCCCCTGGCAGCTTCCATCCGACAATGTGACCATATTACAGGCATCCAAACCAAATCATACCAACACAAATTAAGTCTGTATGCTGATGACATTTTACTGTATATCACTAACCCCTCATCCTCACTTCCATCAGTCCATAATCTGATCAATAGTTACAGTAAAGTATCTGGCTACTCCATCAACTGGTCAAAATCTGAGATTCTGCCTATAAACACACCATGGTAGGGAGCTGAGGCTGAGGATCGCCTTCTGAAACGAATAACAATCACTAACTCTATCACACACCTTGGAATCCATATATCATCAAATTTAAATGAATTATTCAGGCTCAATCATATCCCCTTGTTGCAAGAAATAAAAGACAGCCTAGAAAGATGGAACAAATTACCCATATCCTTAATTGGTCGAATCTCCACAGTCAAAATGAAAATTCTCCCACTAATCAATTACCTTTTTACTATGATCCCTGTCACCCCAACCCCGGGCTGGTTTTCCTCTCTCAACACCGCAGTCACTAGCTTCTATTGGAAAAATCAAAAACCACGAATAAAACTATCCACCATCCAAAAACCCAAACAATATGGGGGACTTGGAGCTCCACATTTTTTTCATTATTTCCTCTCACACCAACTGCAGTACATCAAACACTGGACAAACAACAGCAATCCACCTTGGTTAGATATAGAAAACAGTTTAACTCAAGACCTGGAAATTCATACCCTCCCATTTATAGATAAATCCATCAGAAAACATAGTTGCTACAAAAATAACACTGCAATCAACACAGTTCTTTCTGCATGGTGGAAATCCAACCAATTTCTCAATTACACCTTCTCACCATGTCTCCATACACCTCTTTGGCACAATCCTATGTTTCAAATCAATCACAAACCGTTCATCTTCCCCATCTGGAAAGAGAGAGGAGTAGCCAGCCTGGGACATCTTTTCAGTGACGGCCTGCTCATGACCTTTGACCAAATCCAAGAGAAATATGACATACCGGCTCGCTGTCACTTCCAGTACATTCAGCTTAAAGACATAATTCGTAAAAACATCAACACCACAATCTGTAATGACCTTACTCCCCCCCTCTACTGTAAACTACATTCTCTAAAACCCCAAAAGACCCTATCCCAGATTTATAAAATACTGACCACCATAGACCAAACAACATCGATCCCCACAGATGAATGGACAACAGAAATCAGCAACATCCCTACAGATATCAACTGGCAAACCATATGCAATAACACCTTCTCTATGTCTGTTAACTCCAAACTCCAACTGATCCAGTATAAAGTCCTCCATAGAGCACACATCACCACTCACAAACTCTTCAGAATGGGCTTCAGCAAAACTAACACATGCCCCCACTGTCCAACCACCACGGACAACTACTTTCATGCATTCTGGACCTGCCCACACATCCAGAACTTTTGGTCGGAGGTCATGAGCAGGCTGTCGGAGATCCTCAGCCTCAGCATCCCTCTCTGCCCCATTACTGCACTACTTGGTGATATCTCCACTTTAACCATTCCAAACCCCCTTAGACCATTCTTACTGATATCATTAACCATTGCAAAAAAAGTCATACTATTAAACTGGAAAGACCGAACTAAAATATCCATAACCCACTGGTTTAATTTAATGACTGACCATTCTAATCTGGAAAAATTAACAGCCTCCATAAAAAATAATATCCCATCCTTTGAGAAGACCCGGTCCCCCTTTTTGCACTACCTCCAAAAATTATTCCTCTATGTCCCTGCTCCTGTTAAATAGGAGTACCCCAAACCAGAATTCATAATCCAAAATGTGTATTGATATGTTAAAAGTTATCCTCATTGTATTTCTTTATTTGTGTCCATTAATATGTTTACTTTTGCCCATGCAATGTCCCTTCTTTGTACTGGTTGATTTTATTTTCAATTGTCTCTTCTGATTGACCAATCTCAATCATTATTGTGTCTTACTATGCCTGTTAACAAACCCCACATTTTAAAATATGCAGCTTCAATATTTTCAACTTCAACTGTTTGCATTATCCTGCCTGTTAAGTCTCGTCCTGTTTGTCCAACTTTGTCCTGTCTGTCCAAATTTGTTCCGTCTGTCGAATCATGACCTGTTTGTCCATATTTGTCCTGTCTGCCTAGCTTTATCTTGTGTCTTAAGTTTTATCCATTCAGCCCTGTCATGTAACGTCTTGTATTTGTTTTTGTTCATTTATTTTTTGTTTATTTTTATTATCATTATTATTCTGTTTATTTCTGTTATTCTCTCTGTTTTTCTTTTCCTTTCTTTTTTTGTTTTTCACATGGTAATAGGTATGTTATACATCATGTTTCAACAATGTACAAACCTATGAGCACAAATAAAGGTGGAGGGAAAAAAATTATAATAATAAAAATAAAATAAAATAAAATAAAATAAAATATATGTGAGTAGAAACAGGACAGGATAAATTTTACTTTTATACTCTTAATCCAAATCCATCTAAATAAACATGAATAATACTTCTCCTTGTTCTTTATGTATATATGTGAAATCAAATAAAGGGGAATAGGAGTAACTAAATGAAAACACACTCAAATTGCCAGAGAGGAAGCTATGAAAAAAAGGGAAAGTATGAAAATAAATTCTGAGTTGACAGTAGCAGACTTATTCTGATACCAAACACAACTTTATTTTTCAAAATTCTATATTTATCCTTCAAGTTTTTTTGATGCTCATGTATTTATTTTATGACTCATATTCAGTATAACAATCTTTTCATACACAGCCCCAATGGGCTGGTGAGAACTCATCCTCCTTTCTCTACATGCCATACTGCTTTAATGAACACAGCTGAATATCTATTTTTAGTGTGACAAGTGAGTCTACAGTCCGTTGTGTGTACAATTGGGTGACTGGATGAATACATCTGGGATTTTTTTTGACAATTTCAGTTGCCTGCTTTAAATGGTCTTGATCATGAGTAATTCATGTACCCTGATGCAAGACTTTTAAATGGGGAACTGTATCCACTAATGAAGATGATGCTTGAGTTGATTTAATTTTCTTTATGGACACAACAGGAGGAAGGCAGCCTGAACACACCTGACATGTCTGAGCCTTCATAAAAGTGTATATAATGCCACTGCTTTCTTTTGGAAGTGCCAACCTGGTACCTGCCACCAAATCTGCCACACATCCGCTTGTTCCGTTTCTCCTGTGAGGAAATGTTGCTTTTCTTTGTTCCCTTTCACTGCAAATGTATTAACTTTCAAGTGTAGACAAAGGAATTGATTTCAAGCTATCACCTTGATCCTTGTGAAATCGCGTATTTTCTGATATTTTACAGACTAGCTAAAGAATAAATTAAGTGTGAGAAGTACCAGAATGATTGATAACAAAATAGTTAAGAGCAAATACTCAAAGACAGGATGTTTTTCTTTGCAACCCAGTTCATTTTTAAACGTTTTAAAAAGTCCAGTGCACCTGTTGCACTATTACAAAATCTTGATAAAAGCCAGCTTTCTCCATACCTGACAGGTCTGAGAGCCAACATCTCATCTCTCCTCCTCTCCTTCCTCTTCAGGTCCTGCTCTGTGTTTTTCAGCTTGTCTGGCACCAGGCGCAGTTTGGACTGCATGTCACTGATAACTTCCTGCAGATCAGAGTCTGAGGGGAATGTCCGCTGACACACGGGGCAGCAGGGCTCTCTCTCCTCTGTCAGCTGGCTAATGAACTGAGTGTAAACTGCTGTGGCTCCGGCTAGCATTGCTATAAAAACACAGGTGGAAGAAGAGAGAATGAATTTATCATATCTTAATTTATGCTACTTCTCTCACTTGGACTATGAGGTTAAAATAAGCAGATACATGACTTTAACTGCCGCTGTGTCTGATACACAGTACAATAATTTGATCCTTGGTTGTTTTACTCCTAGCATAGAGCTCAATGCTACCAATACTAAAACTAGATGCAATGGAGGGATATTAGAAATTTAATATGGGATTCTGGTAGTGTCATCACTGACAGGTGCAGTGTCACATAAATGCAATGCAAGCATTGCATTGTGGTATGTTGAGTAAAAAAGTCGTGGGCATGCTATGAAGATTTTTGTTTTTATCATGGGATTTTTTTGTGGGCACTGTATAGTGCATAAACATAGTTAATATAGTACTAAAGGGAGCATTTACGGAGTAATTTTGGAGAGAACCACAGACTTTTGGGAGTGCTTAATACAATGTTTAGCATGTGACACAGTGAAGGTTTTAATTATATGTATATATACATATGTATATACATATAATCTACATCTAGGGGTGCCTGGCTTACTTGGCTGGTTCATCATTTGTTTGTTTGTTGTTTTTTCTTTCATTTCCCTGTATGAGGGGCTTGTCCAGGTCTAGACAATTGTTCGTGGCTATGTCGAGAACTTCCTTCTTATTTCTCTTTCGGAGAATTCACCTCTTTGTTTGGAGATCTTCTCCAGATCATCTCCCAGTTTGCTCAGGTCATGCTCCAGATCCTGGCTGCCACACAAATTAAAGAACTTCTCTTCGTCGCCAGCTACCTGTTGCTCTTTCTTCCGTAACTCAGCAGCAATGTGGCTTTTATTCTGCTCACTTGATGCCAGGTCCTTACTGAAAGTTTTTAAAATCATGACATTGTACATGTCAGTGCCACACAAAGTGATCTTTTTCCCACATTTCCTTTTATTATGTCTGAGCTTGAATGTAAATAAGGGTTACTGACTTGAGTTTGGCAAGTCTATCCCTGGTGCTGTTGATTTCCTTAGACTTGGAATAGATCCAGTCTTCCAGCTCTCTCTTGTTGGGAAAGTGACCCAGCAATGACACCAGATCTTCACTGTGACGAGACTTGATCTTACGAACTTGCTCTTCCTTCTCTGTCTGGATGAACAAAAAAGGAATGAGAGGACAGAGAACAAAAAAAAAAGAAAAATGACAGGAGTAGGTAAGGAAGAAGGCAGACAGATGAAAGGGAGGACATTTTGTAACACATTCACAGTGCGAGAGGCTCAAGTCTAAGACTAGAAAGGGGAGAATGTTCCACACCAGTTGCCTTCCAGTGGGTACACATTACCTTGTCCTTATTCAGCATGTCCATCTGTGTACGCGCCGTGGTGTGTGTGTTGAGCATCCCCATTTCTTGGTCGAGCTGTCTTTGTGTGCGGTCAAGCTCAGCTTTTTCTCTCTGTAGCTCCACAACCTCAGCCTTTAGCTCCTCCACATTAGAGCTCTGAACTGCGCTCTGCAGCTCAAGTTCCTAAAGAAGAAAAAACACACAAACACAAGCAATGCTATCAGAATACATGGCACACAAGGATAGGAGGGAACTGCATGTTATACGTTGTATTTTACGATGGATTCTGTGGGTTATAGGAATATTAAAGGGTTTATTAAGTATTTTGAGAGAAAAACTTTCTGTAAAAAAGTCAAAAAAACCGTCAAACAAATAATCTTGTATTCATGCTCCCAGAAAGAAATGCATGTAACAAGTTGAAACTCGTGTACTAGGGCTGCCCCCTGAAAGTTGGAGATTTGAAGCATTAGTCAGGGACCCCTCAGTCGACTGAGATTGCTTCAAGTCAAGCAGTTGTTTTTCTGCCAGTCAGTGTGCAGTGAAGGCTTTTGCTGCAGAGTGAGTGCTCTTCACTTCCATGCTGTTCCTGTTGCGGAGTGCAGACATGGAGGCAGCTACCCCTGAGGAGAAGAAGCTTTGCACCGCAAGGCTCCGAAATAGCGTTATCTTCTGCCATCTGCTTAGAAGTGGTGAATTTACAGCTCACAGCAACTTAACAAGATATAGCCTTACGCTTTTGTTTAATATCTACTGTCAGCAAAAAATGTTGTTGCATATTTCTGATCCGTCATTAGTGCAGTTAGCTTGTTTACTATATTACATGAACATCGCTGTGACACTGAGCATCCCATTGAACCCCATTCAAACTTTCAAACTCTCAAACAGGAATGAACAGCTGAATATTGATACTGAACTGCCAAATCAGATTCAACAAACAAGAAAACAATAAACTTCAGCAAAACAACAGATACACTTAAAGCCTGCTGAAATTCACACCATCTACCAATCTCATCATAGCCACTGTGTGTATACTCACTGCTTTGGCCAGTTCATTCTCCAGCTCTTGCAGTCGGCTAGATGAACCCTCCAGCCTCTGCAGCTCTGTCCTGACATTTCTCAGTTCTTGCTGCTTCTTTCCCTGCAGGTCTCTTTTCAACTCCACAGTTCTCTCCAGGCCAGTCTTCTTATCCCTCATTTCATCAATGGACTGCTGCTTCTGCTGCTCCTTTTCCTGCAGGTCAGCCTGAGTGGACAGAATAATAACAGGAGGAATCAGGCACTGTTGAATAGCACATTTATTTACTCCACATCATGTCTGTGGTATAAAATATTATATACAGCATTGAGATGAGAAGTGCTGGGACTTTTTTTTGTTGTTTTCGGAAATTAAACAGAGATTTTCTCACCATAACCTGAGTGACTGTCTCTTTTTCCTGCTCCAGTCTCTGTGTGACATGACGATGGAAACTCTCAAGCTGAAGAGGGGAGAAGGGTGGTCGGTCATAACCCTCCATCTCCAGATAAGATGACAAAGAGCGAACCTAAGAAAGAAATATGTAAGCACTTATATCAAACGTGTTTCAAAATCTTAAGGTACAGTCTATACACTGAAGAAAAGCAACGGCTCTATTTTTACATTTTGTAAGTGTCATTTTCAACATATGGCAAAAGTTTTTGTGTCTTTTTTTTGGAAAAATATTACGTTGTTACTGTACATGGGTACAGAAACAAAGGGACCATTTGTTAAGCTGACAGTCAGGCAGTGTGTGATGGACTTGACTTGCTCCTTACATTACATTACATTCATTTGGCAGTTACTTTTGTCTAAAGCAACTTACAACCAGTGTTGGGCTCCAGTGTTACTCTAAAAATGTAATAAAGTACTCATTACTCTTTTCAAAACAAATACCATTACTTTATTTAATACTCCTTACCAACATTAATTCATTACACTACTTGTTAAATTACTTTTCCGTTACACCCCATAAAATTGGTAATTAAGTATCTTCCCAAAATTCAGATGTGTGCCTTTGTGTGAATATCAGGGTGATCGCCGTTAAGTGTAGCTAATGCTAAATAGCTATGTTTTTTAAACTGGGGGGTTTTAGTTGCCTGTGACCGGTGTTTTCCCAAGGCTCTGCCCGAAAGACAGAGAGTCATTCGTGGAGCAAAATTTCATCCACAACATATCCAGCCAAAAGCTTCATCACTTCTTTGTAGCCTGCAGCTGTCCATGAGTAAATTCCAGTTTTGGCTGTTTAGCCAGTGCAGGGGTACAGCCAAACTCTGCAGCCGCGGAGGGCTCACCTTTAGTGGGGTGTATTTCTGTTGTAGTGGCTGAGGTGTTGCAGACCAGAGGTTTTGGGATGTAGCTCTACGACCTGCAGCAACAGTGTTCTTGTCATCTTTCCTCCCGACAAAATTGATAGGAATATTTCCAGCTGCTTAAGTGTTTCCAACTAGCCTGTTGCTTTGTGATGTGCCTGTGCAGTGCGACGATTCCTAAAGTGAGTCAACTGATGTGATGTTGTATTTCAGGTCAGTAGTGATGTGATAACAAAGGTATCGTGTAACAAGTTGTTTGGTTTTGGGGTAACTATAATTAGGGCCCGAGCACCAAGCGGTGCGAGGACCCTATTGAAATTGCAGGAATTATTATTATTATTACGACAAAAGTAAATCGCTTATTTGGAGGCCTGAACATATTCCAAAACACGCCAATTTTGGCATGCGCATCAGTCGCGGTGTAAATTTAGGTATTTTAGGGTTCGTGGAGGTGGGCGGGTCAAAATGGCTAGGCCACGCCCCTTAAAGAGCACCCTACTCGGCAGGTTTCACGGATCTGCACGAAAATCGGTACGCATGTAGATCATGCTGAGACGCACAAAAAAGGTCATAGGGACACATAGGCTAAACCCAACAGGAAGTGAGATATTTGGCGTTGAACGGCCATTTTTGGCGTTTTCCACGTGTTGTATTTTAACGAACTCCTCCTACAGGAATAATCAGAACGGCTTCAAAATTGCTGTGCACCAACTAGACTAGTTTGTGATCAAAAGTTATTAACGGATTACGTAAACTCCAAACAACCTGACCTGGGCGTGGCGGCGAAGTTTGATGTCTCGCCATGAAAAATGAGATTGCTATAACTTTGGCATTAATAGTCCGAACGGTACCAAACTCCCCAGGATTCATAATAGTCCCGCCCTGAAGACGTCTACATGCAGAAATATTGAAATTTGCATAGCGCCCCCTGCTGGTGACAGAAAAAGCGATGTTTTAGACTTTGAGGTCCAGCTCTGAGCACGTTCAGCAAATCCAGCTCAAATTTGGTCAGAAAGGCCTCAACATGTTGGTAATGCTCCATGATGAAGAATTTTGACTGTCGTCAAACGGCGTTCCATCCGGAGGGCGGCGAAGTCGACCCTTCGCCAAAATGCATAAAAATGGCCTTAACTTTGGTGTTTTTGATGATATCCACCTGAAACTTCATATGTGTGTCAACAGTCCAGCCCTGAATATGTGGTATGAATTTCGTCAATGGGCGTGGCCATATGGCTTGGCCACGCCCATTCATATGAATTACTTCCATAGGACGTCTCACCGATATGCACAAAAATTGGTACACATCTCCATCACCCCCAGACAAACAAAAAAGTCTCTTGGACCTCTAGGCTAAATTCAACAGGAAGTCGGCCATTTTGAATGTCATGGTCATTTTTGGTGTCGCGCACGCATCGTATTTTAACGAACTCCTCCTACAGAATTCATCAGAACGGCTTCAAAATTACCGATTACCATCTAGAACACTTCCTGATCAAAAATTATTAAAAGGTCTCGCAGAATCTAAAGGGCACGCCAGTTGTGGGAGGTTGAATTTTGACGTCTCGCCATGAAACAGGAAGTGGCAATAACTTCACTGTACTTGGTCAGATCTGTGTGAAACTTCACAGGTATATTGACAGTCCAACCCAGAACATATGTTATGAATTTCGTTAATAGGCGTGGCTAAATGGATTGGCCACGCCCATTCACACAAATAACCACCATAGGACGTCTCACTGATATGCACGAAACTTGGTAGATATATGTATAACATCCACACGCACAAAAAAGCCTCTTGCACGGATAGGCCACACCCAACAGGAAGTCGGCCATTTTGAAATTTACAGTCATTTTTGGCGTTTTCCACCTGGCGTATTTTAATGATCTCCTCCTCCAGAAATGATCCAATTCACTCCAAAACTGCTGTGTACCATCTACACCAGTGTGTGATCAAAAGATATTGAGAGAATTGCTCAACATGGAACGGTGTGGCTGTGACATGGCGTCGACACTTGATGTCTCACCATGAAACACGATATTGCTATAACATGGGATCTAATGGTCGAATCTGCTCCAAACTTCACATGTATGATAATAGTCCTGGCATGAACACACCCACATGACGCTCAGGAGTCAGAGTCATAGCGCCACCCAGTGGAGACGGGAAGTCGCAACGCATTGGTTCCTACACTGTCCGAAGGAGGCGAACATTCAGCGCCTCGTCTGCCGGTCGACCTCTGGCGAGACGGTGGCGGCCGCGCCAGGCCCCGAGTTGCGTGGGGTGCGAGGGCCCGTTCAACGCTGCTTGCAGCTTTAATGTTATTACTGTAATTTTATTAGGAATTAGTTACACTACAAGTTACTAGAAAAAGTAATAGTATTACTGTAATACGTTACTAGTAACGTGTTACTGCCCAACATTGCTTAAAACAATTGCATTTGACGTCCATGGGAATAACAGCTAGATATCATCAAAAATGTAAGTGCATCACATTCAAACCAACAACTAAGAGTGTGTTCATTGTTGCAGTACAAGGGCAGAGAGGCAAATTTTTCTTTCTCACCTGAGTGTCGCGGTTCTTTATGTTTTGAGTGTGGCGGTCAGCCTCCAGCTGCAGACGACCTGGGAAAAGAGAGGGAGATTTCAGCGGCTAAGTTAGTCTTAAGGAAACATCCCTCTTCATTCCACCTGCCTGTCCATCCCTCCTTGTATCTACAGCCCTGTTTCCACCAAGCAGTACTGTATGGTACAGTTCAGTTCGGTACGCTTTTTTTTCATTTCCACTGTGAAAAGTTGTGGATGGTACCAATAGACCCGTTCCATACCGTCCCCATTTTTGGTCACCTCTCTGTTTTGGTACCTAGCACATAGATCTGGTATTAAAAGACGGAGCTGTGAACACTGCAGTCTGTTGATTGGTCTGATTGCCTCTTGCAGCAACTGGAGTCTGAGAAAAGTTATTCACTGGGCAAACTGACAGTAACTTTTAAGCTGGAACGTTTACGTATAATAAATTACTGGATGTATGAGTTGATGACGTGAATTGATCAGCACACTTTTAATTTTAATGTGACAACTTTGACCATTACTTTAACATTACCATATCTTCAAACGTTTAAAAACATATACTTATTTTGACCAGATTATGTGAACTACATACATCCCAATCCTCACTTGAAGGAAAAAAAAGCGTCACAGAGCGACATTCCTGTGGGCTCCACCAACACTAAACTCTTGAGCTTGCCTAAGAAGGGCAACATGCATAAACCCCCTATTTTTAATTATCCCATCGGGAGAAACTAGCACCGCAGCCTGTTCTATTTTGTTCTGAAAATGTTGGCGTGCAACCCTAGACTGCAGGACTGATAAAAGAGGAAATACAGTGAGTGCTGGACGGAGCTGTGAGTGACAACACCACCACCCACATTTAGGAGTACTGTTTGCAGTGAAAACACTAGGGTCTAGGTACCATATCTGAAGGGTTACTTTTGGTTCCAAAGGTACCACACCAAAAGTGTTTTTTGGAATCAGGGCTTCCCACCAACATATTTTTTGTGCTTTATTTCTTAAGAGAATAACAGAGTATTTCAGTGCACACACAAACAAGAATAAGATAAGAAGATAACATTCAATTATACATATAGTTGTAAGGTCTGCTTCAAAATTCAGGCAAAACACTATTTTAGACCAAGTTTTTAGATGTTTATAAGTTACCCCTGGACACAGAGTGGTACATGTGCACAGGTGGGTGTACCTTGTTCTACCAGGAGTTCAGCTTTGACTCTGTTGAGTCTCTGACACTCCCGACCTGCTCTCTCTAGCTCCTTCTGGCAGTCTGTCAGCCTCCGCTCCTTCTCCCTCACTGTCCTCTGATGGTTTTGGTAAATCTCCTGGAGCTGCTCATCTGAACCCTGAAACACCTGCCGCATACACAGTTCACTGGGTTAGAGCAGCTCAGAAGCTCAATGAATACAACTCAGCAAACTGTCAGGATCAGAGGTTTGAGCTCTGGGCAAAGGATCTTTGAAAATGAGCTGGACAAAAGACACAGCATATTAACACTTCAGGAGTAACAATGTCATACAGCCAGAGCATTACATTATTACTACACTACATTGGAGCATCTTAATCATAAAAGGCGAAAATGCCAAATAATGATCTTGAATTTTAAAAAGTTTAAGTTTAATCTCATTAGAGAAACAAATTATTACAGCCTCTCTGCAACTAAAAGCAAATGGTAACTGTGGTCGTAATTCTGACAGGCACAAAATGTTAATCAAAGCACTTAAATTTCCAAAAGAGTCATGCTAACACACTGACAAATCACCTGTTGCTCACAAAAAACACATGCCAACTCAGAGGCACTCAGACACAACTGAGAGGCACCAAACAGATGAAAATTAAAAGATTTCTGGCTCCTGTAAGGCGGACAAGCAGAATCATCCATCAGTTGTAAAGAACATTCATATTGATACAGAATTACAACAACCTCAGTGGCCATCTGCAGTATTTCTGTTAGTTTCCCATTTAGGTTAATGATACTTACAGAGCAGTGTCTGGAGAATCATTAAGCGGGCGTTTAGCTGAATAAACCCTCATGTCAGAGATACAAATCGAAAGACTTGCTGTGTTTTCCTCTTTTTAATCCCGCCATCCTTGTTCACATGCATTTAATTTTCTATCTTTTTTTTTTTTTATCCATCCTCAATTATCTTTCAAGTATCACTTCGGGTTTCCCAAAACGTATTAGCGAATGTGTTGCCTTCACAATTGGAGAGCAATTGAAGGGTGAGCAGTAATTTTAAAGCTGGAACCAGTGTTTCCGCCCATTCTTAATTGGTAATTTCTGTTTCTAATTCCAAAACAAGCTCACTATCAAATGATTAATTATCCATTTTTACATCATAACAACAAAAAACTTATTTGTTTGTTTACGTGTGTATATATTTTTATGGTACCTGTTCCATTGTTTCCTCCAACTCCTTGTTGTCCTCTTCCATTTGTTTTTTTCTGCTGTCTAAGGCCTTGATGTCATTGTCCAGCTTCATCACTTTCCCCAGTTTCATGTCAATATCTGTCAGTCGCTTCTGAAAATTGTTATTAAAATATAAAGAATGACTAATGGGAAACTACTGTTAGACATCAGACATTCCTACAACTGTAAACATACTGTATGTTTAGCTGAAGTTACGTGATTTCAGCTGCTGGGTTCTGTCCAGCAGTTGCTGTCATCTCTCTTTTTAAGACATACAGAACAAAAATAACTAGCTAACATAAATGTAGATTTGGGAGTGATACCAATATCTAGTGCTCAAACTCCTACTTATAATTGTTGAATGACTTTGTCGTTGACAATATATTTGCTGATTACAGCGGTAAAGTGTAAATGTGAGCTTTTCTCTCTGTCACATCAATGACCTGACTTGTGATGGCGATCTGCCTTTGTTTTTGACATTTAACAGAGTATTAATCCTTAAAAAAAATATGTAAATGTCACTATGATTTGTTATAATAACCTCACCAAAAACAAATGTGCAAAACAACTTGCTTTCTTGTCAGACATGGCCACACATCCAGTTAAATAAGAAACACGATTGACAATTAACTATGAAATATGTTAGCAGTGAAATAACAAGATCAATACAAGTGGTCTGGTAATTTATCAGTGCATCCCTAAACATGTTTCATACAAAGAAAAATAGCTTACACAACTTTACATAAAATTACAGTATATCTGTCATCTTACACTGATAAAAATATCTGAGCAAAGTAATGGTGTTAGAACACTTACTCAATTTGGCATTTGCGAACTAGAACTATGTAAAAAAAAATCACTATGTGAAAAATCTCCGACCTAAATTATCATCTGTTGGCTTTGCCTTGAAACATGTATCAACACACACAAACATCCATCGTCAACAAACCTCCAGTGGATCAATCTGGCTGTCTATCTGCTGGATGCTGTCTCTGGAGGCCATCAGCTGAGCTTCCTTGGTGGCCACAGTCTCTCTGATCTGCTGGGCTTTCTCTTTGTTCTGCTTCAGGTAGCGCAGCTCCACCTGACACTCTTTGACTGTTTGACTCTGTTTAAGACGCAACTGACGCATCGTCTCCAGAGCTTTGATATACCTGGAGAAACACAAAGTGTATGAATACAGAATTTCTCTTCTAATGGCAATATCTGCATGACGTATGCAGGTCAATATGTTTCCTTATGAATCATTTTAGGTAATGTGATGCTTAATATTAAGAAATAAATTGGAATGTACGAATGAGTGGTCTTTACTTGGTTGCAGCAAAGATGGAGTCAAATTTATCTTTGAGTGCTTTGCCCTCACTGAGGGGCCAGTTAGATTCTTCTTGGTGACAAAAGATGACATGATTCAGCACCGCCTTTGACACACCCAGTGCAGAAATCATCTCGCGATCCAGTTCACCGCATTTCGATGACAAGCTCACCTTCTCACCGTCTCTGGATGAATGATGATGGAGGTCACATGTAAAGAAAGGGGTCACGTAACATTAACATCAGTTAAAAAAAAAATCTACTCAATAGTAAACAAAAAATGAGTTAAGAAGTGTGTGACTGTGGCTTACTTTATTCTAGTGATGACCTGCTCCAAGCTTTTGAAAGAGTAGTTCTTTGCTTTCTGAGTGCAGGACATGGAGCGATGGATAGTCACTTTCTCTCCATTGACATCTGTGAATAAGAGTCGAATCTGTGCTTTCACATCCGTCTCATGGGCATCCTGGAATTCACACAGCATGACTTGACATTGACAAAGATAGCCTCAATAATCCTCCTCTGACAGACACCAGAGACAGGGAGTTTTATTAGGTTAGGATTAAAATAGTAGGGACAAAAAAATAATATCCATCCAATAAGTCATAATCAATCTTAGAAATCATTCATTGCTTTATTTAAAGTGAGTATTCTGATAATGATCACTGAAATAATGACATTCAGAAAGTTATCAACTAAAAATCAGAGTTCGCTTGCTATGATCTAAATCAGGGACGAATTTTGTTACAAAGGTGCATAATTGCCTGGAGTTGGTTTGTGTTCTCACAGCAGCATTCACAATGACACCAAATGAAATGCCTGTGCAAGAAAGCTGCTCTTGATTAATCAGAATTTCCATGCAGGAAAAATCCAGGAAGTAATTGAAATGTTGAAGAAGAGTACACTTGCAAGATAAATGCGACAATTTCTAATGTCACAATGGAGGGACAACTACGCGGGTTGATATTAACGCTGGTCATCATGTACGAAATTGCTTGCATTGTTCATTTTAGGCAAACCACACGGTTTGAAAACGAGGTGCCGCTCCAACTAGAAAACTATGTTTTGATGCACTGGATGCACTGAATGTGCATATTAAGGCAGTACAGGAGGAGGCGCACATAAATAATCCTCCAGGACTGTAACATGCTCATGCTTTTTTAACTTACACTATGCATAGTGCGACTGCAGTTGGTTCAAATCTAGGTCGGAACACATTCTCACCACGAACGAACCGCACCAGAATTAATTTGTAACCAGACCGAGACCACCTCTTCAAGAAGGTCTCAGTCCCATTGTTTTGGTGCGCACCCAAGTGTGATTGCTGTGTTCACACCTACCCAAGAAAAAACGAACTTGTGTTAGACTGAACCGAAACAAACAGGGCAGGTGTGAAAGCACCCTTTAACACAAGAGACAACACAGTAGTATGAGAAGGTTGCAAACTGCAACATCTCTGCATCCTTTAGCGAAAGCTCACCTTTGGATCATGAACAAATGCACCTCCTTTAGATCCAGGGGGAAGTTCTCCTGATGTTGCATACTTAAGACACTCAATAATAGTCTGGAAACAGAAAAGAAAGGGTCACATGAAAACACAAGAGTTGCAGTTTACATTCTCTTTTGCTATTTGCAAAACACAAAAAAGGGCACAAATCACCAGACCAGCTAGCCTTATCCCCATACATGCTGTCAACTTCCTTGTTCATTCTCCACAGGTCATGCTTTACAGACAACCTTTTATCTCTTCAAAACTCACACCGTTTTCCCTGCTCCATTGGGTCCAACCAGTACAGTCAGTGGAGTGAAGAAAGAGATGACTTGTTTGTCTTTATCTTCAATCCCAAAGCTCCTCACCCCTAGGATGCTCATCTTGTCTATCTTTGACATTTTTACTTTCTGAAAAATAAAGTGAAAGGGCAAAAAAAGGGCATGACAACAAATCATACAATATATCAATGTACCAACAAAGTAAAGTGATCAAAACTGTAAGCTGTGGTGTCATCAATACAGACATTTTTATGCTACTGTATTTTCAATCATAGAATAGCAACTGGGGGAACACCAGCTGATTATCAAACTTTTATTTATCTATTTTTTACTTTGAAATAGATTACTTGCGGAAACTATGCGGAAAGATTGCTTTTATCCAAGGGCTCCACAATGCAAACAAATACAATAAACTCACCCCGAACTGAGAAATACATACTCAACTATATCATAGTAAGTGCAACAGTGTGGAGTTTTGAAATTATTTAAATGGTTTTTGGACACCAAATGAAGGGCTATAGGACAGAGCAATAAACTTTATCAGGCTCTAGATACACAAGCAGTACTTGTTTATGATGCATTCACTGCTGGGTTTGGTCTTTTCAGGGAATTTGGTAACAACGTCCGTGCGGCCAGGACGTCTGGGAAGCTACCATTACACATGGCTACCAACTCAGCAGGCTAACGTAAGCTAGCAACGTAAGCTGTGTAGTGTATGACAGTTAACGTCGGCGACTCACTGTCCACCAGAGCTCCTCCGTGCGATAAAACAAGACTGATTTTCGCTGGTTGCAGAACTCTCTAGTCGTGAAACTGATCTGCATAAGACCTACCTTTGAGTCTTTATATGATCCAAACGTGAAATTACAGTTTTCGCGCTGTGGGGAATGTGACGTTGAAGGCGCCGACTTTTGGCTTCCGGAAGTGGGAACGTGATATAGAATACAAGCATATAGAGCGGCAATTCCCACTCAAATATGCTGCTTTTTGTCACCGTGTTTTTTGTTTTTTTTTGCATTGTCCATACATGAAATAAATTTTGATTTACTCAATTAACTAATAAGCATAAAAAGTTATTTTAACTACACTCAAGGAATGCATTGCCAATATACGGCTGCAAGAGCTTTATCTATTCATTTCATTTCTATGACCAGGGGTCAGCTCAGTTCTCTTCCTCTGTGGGGACTAGTGATGGGCACGCCCATAGACATATAAAGCGTAGACGCCGCATTGCTTGCTGGGGCGCAAGAAATGCGGCCGCCATCTTGGACCGGTCAACGTACTCCTAGTTGAGCAGCAGAAGGAACAAGATGCCAGAGCACTGTGCAGCATATTCCTGTTCAAATCGGCGGACAGTCGAAAACAGGGCACGGGGGATTACTTTTCACAAGTAAGATTGAACATTACTATTGGTTGTATTTTGTGAATCTAAAATTACTGTACTGTATTTATGCCCACCAGCGAAATCGTAGCCAGCTAGCTAGGCTAAGTTTAGTGCCGGTGTTCACCCGGCTATGAACTGAGACTTTATAAGTCATATTCCATAACACTGACTTAGATTACCACTGACATAAGACTGCTATTGTAGAAATAAAACAAATATTACTGGTATGACATTGACCAGTGAATTTTACACAGGTGGCACAGACTGCATTACTCACATGTAATTCACCAACAGTAAGCTACCTCTCATGTCTCATACCCACCCCACTTACTTGAAAATACAGACAACTGAACATCTGACAGAAGAATAGTTTGCAAACAAGCTTATTCACAATTTTAGCAGCTTTGGTTCATTATCAACAGATATGCATCAAAATATGAGATTTGTTGAAGAAAGGTTTTAAGAAATTTGAAGCAAGAAAATAAGCTTGACCTCCTTTGTAAAATGTTTTTGTGTAGACTCTCCCAAATCTCCCGTTTTCATTTTGAAGGTTTCCCAAATACAAAGATGTAAGGAAG